>OY720681.1:121296579-122496579 GCA_963170755.1 Amphimallon solstitiale | reverse complement strand
AGACATTAAGGTATCACTATTATTTTTGCTATTTAAAAAGTAGATACCACAGCAACATATCTATATCTATATATCACATGAATTCTTTGGCAAACCAATTGATCAGCTGACTGATTGACAGTGGAATGTTGTGTTGAGTGCTGCTGTGCGAACATCCGTTTCAGAAAATATTCTTATGTTTTAATTTGAAAAATTATTGATGGAAGCCATGGATATGAATATCACAACAATAGTCGCTGGTGATTTCAATATAGAGTTCCTATCCCAAGACCAAAACTATACACAAGTTTTAATTTTTTTAGTACTTTAGCGCGGAAATGTCAATAATAGAACCGACAAGAATATCTAAATAAAACAACACCTGTCTTGATGATGTATTTATATATAATAATGAAAAATATTGAACTAGCGATACGTGTACCTTCTTCGCAAATTATTCTGATCACAAAGCCTAGGTTCTATGTGTAGAAAGGGAAGAAGAGAACACCAGTCAATTCAAATTCAGGAGAAAAAATAAGTGTGAACAGCGTATTTAATTTCGGTAAATTCAAAACAGCGATACCAATGAAAACTGGAATGACGTCGTTAATAACCGTTATGATACAATTATACATATTTACAAACATATGTTTAAGACATATGAATGCACATTTGCGTGTAAAGAAATTTTCTGCAACGGAAAGGCAATGTGCTTCAATTGTTAACAACTTAAACAATTTACTTAATCCCAGAGAAAGTAATTTCACATTATAAATTATTTCAGACTACGATGCTGAGTATAAAACAACGATCAACTAATTTGCCTATATTATAGTAGTATATAATACTACTGTAAATTCATCTAGGGGTAAGTATTTTTTATTATCAGTTGTCAAACTCTATTAACATAAATAGGGACATGTGGAGCATTATTGTTTCTTATTCTGGTAAGTGTGTAGAAAGAAATTTAATCAGTTTTTTTCTGCTGTATTTGCGAAGGAGCAGATACATACGTACCATGCAGGTTTTGCATACAAGGCGTATACATTTTATCTATTCCCCTCGTCTAATCATGAACTCTTGTTATTTACTAAATTATTAAGCAATTTTAAATCATTGGGAACAGATTGTTTTCCAATAATGTTCCTCAAAAGATGCGCCCACACTGCCCCACACTTTTATTGGGCCTCTTTCTCAAATAATCAACCATTTCCTCAGTATTTAAAACTTGCCAATATTGTGCCTATTATTAAAAAAGACTGTCTTGATGACAAAAATAACAACAGACTGATAAGCACTGTTTTTTCAAAAAAATTTAGCAAAACCTGGCATCAATGGTTTTTTATCTAATGAGAGAACCTGTTAGTAAACATGTACGAGGGATGCGCCATAAATTCTCGGCCTGACAGGCTTATACAGGTTCAAACGTGTTCAAACTCAGTCACGTCATGCATGCACATACGCGAGGTGTACACTATAAATATGACAGTTCGAAGCCTACTAGTTTTTAGTAACCAGCCAACCAACGTGACTAGCGCACGAAAATGTCTGAAGTAATGAAAATTGAGTACCGCGCGGTCATTAAATTTTTAACAAAAGGAGGGCATACACCTTATCACATAAACAACGTTCAGACGGCGTTTACGGTGATTCTTGTCCTTCGTATTCAACTGCAAAAAAGTGGCCAAAATGTTTCCGTTTGGGGCAAGAATCCCTGGAAAGTGCTGCTCGGTCGGGTCGACCAATTGAAGTGATAACGCCTCAAGACATTTCAATTATTGAACATTTAGTGCTAGAAGATCGCCGTTTGAAAGTGAAGGAATTAGCAGTGGTAACAAACATTTCCGAAACAAGTGTTCGCCGAATTCTCCATGACCATTTGGGTATCAATAAAATTAGTGCTAGATGGCTAACGTGAACGTCGAGTCGAATGTGCGCAGTCGTTTTTAAACATGTGTGAGGACGACCCAAAACCGATTTTGGAGTCCATTGCCACAGGGGATGAAACAATTGTTCTGTTTTATTATCGACTATCTAAAAGGGAGTCCATAGAATGGCGGCGACCTGGTGAACCTCGTCCCAGAAAGGCGAAAGTCGTTCAATCAACGAAAAAGGTGATGGCCACAATATTCTGGGATTGTGAGGGCATTTTGCTAATTCACTTTAAAGAGCGCAATACAAGTGTTAAATTTATAATTTCTAGATATGTAGAATACAATTACTGATAATTTCAGGAATAAAAGTCAAATTAATACGGAGATGTATTTTGAGACAGTTCATTATTATATGTGGATAATATAACATTATCCGATATACACAATTTATTTTCGACGTTCACGAAAATATTCGTTTAATTCATGTATCTAAAGGCGTTACGTATCTAAGAGTGTTATCATTATTGCCACGTTTGTGATAAAAATTTTCCTGAAAGTTTACATAATCGAAAATTATTCACCATGCCACAAGGCCTTATATTCTTGCAATTGATCAGTACTCTACTAGATGGTCCAATAAATCCATACATGTCACTAAATTATAATTACCACATTTTCAAATGTAACAAATTATTGGAAAGTTTTCCCAAAAGCAACATCTGAAACCCTTTATCAAACTTAAAATAAATATGATATTATAAACATAAATTAAACTGTATTTGTTCTAAAGTATTACCTGCATATTTATAATTGGTAAAATGAAGTGCTATTATCAGATTAGAGCATAATAACAAACGAAATCTAATTACATATATATGCATATATACGTGTTCAAACATACAACATATTATGGTATCGTTTTTATGCAAATAAATAAACAAACAATTTAAACGATTACACCAGATTTAATCATTGAAAATGATAGCATTCCAATGTCATGTTCTACCAGTTTATATGTTTATAAATTGATTCAAGGTATAATTACGATATCAAGATCATATTAAATGTAACGTAACTCAATATTTTTAAGTTTACATATTAAAGGGAATAACAGAATTAAAGAAACTATATATGGGACATAATTTATTATTCATTTATTATAAATAATCTTTCAAAAAAGACACGCGACAGTATACAAAGGATTTGAAAAAACTAATTCAGAATTTTATATAACACTAATTATTTGAAAATTTCAGAAGTAATTATAAAGTACAACTGGACTATTAAGATCTTTTTTAAATACTAAATTAATTTAGTATTTAAGAGATTGGTGTATGGTTAATGGTATAGTGAATAAACATTATATTACAAATTTTGAGACCATAAAAGACTATAGTAATTTTGGTGATTAGTTCAGTTCTTCAATAAAAAAAAACAAGAAAATGGGTATGCTTAAGACCACACGGCAGAAGTGAAAACTTCATCAAGGCGAGGTTAATAATATGAAATACAACTTTTTTTCGTTCTATATTCATTTACATTTACATTTTCCATTTTTCATTTTCGTTCTATATTACACTTAAAAAATATATATTTATTATTATTGTGTATACATTATTCTATTAGTACATTTCGCTCGGTCTGATCAAGTTTTCACTTCAAAAATTCATACGTACGCATGTATATATACAAATAGACGATATGATAATTCTCATACGAGTACCCGCGCTGGTCTAATGGTAACGTGCCGGCCTCATACCCGGGCGGCTCGGGATCGCATCTGCACGCGGACAAGAATTTTTCAGAAAATAAAAATATAATATTTCACGTATTTATTCTAAATTTCAATTTAATTGAAATTAAATACCGCTAGTTATAATACAAAGCCGAGCGTGAAACGGTTACCGAGCGAGTATAGCAGAGACCGGCAGAGACCGGCAGAGACGCGTTAATTATATCTCTCTCGCTCCCTTAGTCGACTCGACTCGAGCCGACTTTACCCGAACGAGAGTTACATTCCGAGCGTGACGGCTCAGTCTCGTTCAGTGTCCAACGATCAATGCATCAACGCGCCCATAGAAGTTTTCACTTCAATAAAATGAAGGTTTTGAAGTAATAAATTTATTTCAAATGTCGGTATGTCATTGGATCACGAATACATCTCTCCACGGGAATAAATAATAGCCAAGGTAATTGCGGTAGCATTTAAGGAAAGAGTATCGTTGAATTTTGAATTTTAAATGCTTGAAACATTTGTATAAAAAATAAAATTAGTCTATAAGTATTATTATCTTGCATTGCAATGTTTAAACAAAGATTAAACGCAGTTGACATACTTTGAAGAACATAGCCACGCATTTTGACAAAGTAGTTTATGCATACTTTAAAAGCATAAATTGAAATAAATTTAAGTAGGAAGAAGTTAATAACACATCCATAGACATAATGTACATTAAGCTGCCAGAAGTTTTAAAATGAAGAAACGCATATCTGATGATACTAAAAACTTCATGTGTTTAATTGTATCTTTAGATACATGAGTTAGAATTTAATATGAGTTACATCGAGTCTTTTCTAAAAGTTTATTTTAATCAGATACCGTATTAATTGTATGTAATTGTTTGTATATACATAAATTATGAATAAAATGACTTCGCTTAAAATGTGAATTGCTGGTTCTTTCGAAAGCCGAATTGTTCAGTAATTCTATCAATAAAGTTAGGCTTAGATAACACTGTATACAAGCCGATTAATCTATAAGGTGTTACTTATAGGAGCACATTTTTTTTGACATTTGCATCTGCAAGATTATCTGTTGAACCGTCCATTGGCATAGGTTTAATTATCAGTTTTGAATATGATATCAAAAGAATTTTTGCACGCTATCAATATGTCACCATATTAGCTTTTGCAATATTAAGTTTCCTATCAAGGTTTTAATTTTACTAAATCTGACGAATTGTAAGAAAAATCAGCTGATATGGATTCTAAACCTTTTGTCCTACACATCTAAAGACTTTTAGCGTTTTCTTTACCAGTCCATGCCTAGCTTAAATCTGTTTCTTTGATAAAGGAATTGCGTTTGATAAATGGATACGTCTTTGATCTTTACTGTCAGTTTCTATAGCGAGCCGATCAGCATATATTCACAAATATATTAATTAATATTATCGAAGCTAACAACACTTGTAGGAAGAAAGAAGTTTTTACTTTTTCCCGATTTTAGAGGTGAATAAGAGTGGTGTAGGTAAATAAAATATTTTTTGGAGTTTTTCATATTTTACAGTCTTACAAAGGTTCACGGGTATATTATTATTCAAACTGCCTGAAAGGAAAATTTTGATGCTAGAGCTACATAAATAATTAGGTAAAAATGAATTGTACACGTCTTCATCAAAGTAAATAGAAACTAAAAATTGATTATTATATCACATCTTGATTGTGAATTATTTTAAACGAAATATCAATAAAGCTATGATAATATGCTTTTAACAATCGCAAATTTTGATGCAACTTAATCTCACATAAGATACTATACTTGATAAACAGTTAGATAAACACGAATGGAAAGTTGCTTTTGACGTATGCGTTTAAATTATATTTATGTATGTACCGAAAGTATATTTTTTTAGAGGACAAAGCTTGTATATTTCTTTGTCCTCTAAAAAAATGAGGTGTGGCCACCACACGACTTTCTTATACGTATGAGCGTTTCAAACTATACAATTTTAAGAATTCTTTTTATACAAACTTATTCAAAATTCTATTCTAAGTACTTTCATTCTCTTAATAAATCGCTATAGAATGCATACTTTGCAAGATATTCGAAAAAAGTGCTATTCGCTAAGAGTAAAAGTGCTACTTCCGGGTCCGAATTTTGAAATTTCATGTATACAAAATATATTGCGAATCCAACTCTAAATACTTTTGTACTCTCAATAAATATATATAGAATGCATAATTTACGACATATTTGCAAAAAATCGCTATTCGGTAAGAGTAAAAGTGTTTCTTTTGGTCCGAATTTTGAAATTTTTTTTTGTACAAAAGATATTGAAAACTATTTTCTAAAAACTTTTATACCCGTAACGTACCTGTCTAAAAAGCTTGACTTGCGAAATATACGCAAAGAACAGATTTTTGATAAGAGTAAAAGACCTACTTCCGGTAGGAATTTCGAAAAACTTTTTAAATAAAATTGTTCCTAATTTTGATATTAAGTAGGTATATATGAATTCTTTATAAATTTCTTTAAACTTAGTATTTGACGAAATATTGGCAAAATTCGATTTTTTGACTGAAGTAAACTGTTTTCTGGTCTACCGATTTTACTGAAAAACTAATCAGATCTCAAGAGGGAGATTATACACGTAAATACAAAATTTGTAATTGATATCTATAGCGGTTTCACCGCTATCATGGTCACACACAGAGAGAGAGAGACAGAGAGATTATACTCGAATATATAAAATTTGGAATTGATAGCTTCAAGCTATCGTGGTCACACCACACCCACACACACACACACAGAGAGAGAGAGAGAGAGAGAGAGAGAGAGGGAGAGAGAGAGAGAGAGAGAGCGAGAGAGAGAGAGAGAGCGAGAGAGAGAGAGAGAGATTTTTCAAAAACCATTTTTTCGGTATCAGGGGACTCAAAACGTGGACATCTGCAAAAATCTCGAGGTCGAAAATTTTCGTCATCACGATACTTATACCACAAGATATAGAGCTGTATAGACACTGTAGTTTCTCTCGCCGTCGGTACCTTTGATGTTTGTGTCGCAAAATAGTACTGCGCATTCACGCACGCGCAACCAGAGGCATAGTCGATTTTTCTATTCAGGAATAAATCAGTGGCGCAGAATCAAATCGTTTATGAGATAATTATGCTAATCTATTTTTAAAATTATGAAAAAGCTATATCAGTAATACAAAAAACGAGGATAAAACACTGCTTTTTATTAATTACATATTACACAGGCATTTAAAATGTAATACATTATACGTACAACACAAAAAAAAGGCTACTTTAACCTAAGGATTACTTAAATTTCTTGACACAATTCATCAATCGTGTTGTAAAATTGTTATTTTATTTGAATTGCCACTAATTTTGAAATTTCTATTACAAAATTTCAAATCATAAAAAATTCTTACACGAATAAATAGCTTTATTAAAAATTCAGTAGGAAAATTTTCGCAGGGATGTTTATATATTTCCTCCAACTTCTGTTTTAAATTAAAGCTAATATTTGGTTCGAAGGAAAATGAAGAAAAAAATTCATAGAAAGCTTTTTCCTAATGCGGTATTTATATATATACTGAAATTATGGTCGGGCGTTGCCAAATTAGTAAAGCTGTTTCACAAAGTTAGGACATGCCTTAAAATAAGTGTAAAATTTGAATTCATTCATTTTTGTGTTTTAAACGTATAATTGTTGGAAAACTACGCTTTTCAAAACATTTGTGTCCCAAATAACCTACAAAATAAGTGAAGGCATTTTGTTCAGTTATATTTTCCCATTGTCGGTAATCAATCTTCGAAACTTAAATTTTGCGTTGGTGGTGGTGGATTTGTCATGAAGTTTGAGTAATTATTCACAACTACAATAAACAATATGCACATTTTAACAGTTGAGGACATTTTAATGCACGTGGTGATCTTACCGCATTGGTTCTTTCGAAAACCTGAAAAAGCTTAATTTAGAATTGTTCGAACTATTCTTGCACCGAGGTGCACAACAATAATGGGGCATTTTTGTTCCAAGTATTCGCGAAACGAAACACTACAATTATTGATAAAACGTTATGCTCCGTGCACACTAATTATAAAAAACAATTTGTTTGTCAAAAATGTTAGAAGTACGTCAGCGTCCATTAAATTATATGGAAATGTTTCAAGGAAATGCACAATAATCAAACAAACGTTTTTGACACATTTTAAACACAAATTCTAAATTAATAATGTGTTAATAAATTTATTTGACGTTAATTATAAATGCCAAAAGAATGTATAATTTAGTTTTACACATGCTTTGTTTAATTTGTGTACAACTACCCATTAATTTGTAAAATTAGTGTTCATAATAAATTGTTTGTCAAACATTTTGTATAATTGGTGTACACCCAGCATAACTTACATTAACGGCAATTCATAAACCGCATGCCGAGCAGTCGCATCAAATAATCCCGCCAACTCAACAGCTGATGGCTGACTACTGCGCAGTCACGCACGCGTCGGTTTGCCGGTGGACAATTATTTCCCTCGAGAGAAACTACTGTTTCTATTACATAGCTATATACTGTGCTTATACTACGTATAAGAAAGTAATAAATGCTATATTGCTCTCTGAGTTTCACTATGCTGTTACACAAAACAACTATACTGATATCTGAATTAAATTAATAATATTTCACTTACCAAAATCTACTAGAATTATATGCCCAAATTAAATTGCTTATTTCAGTTTGAAATTTCCTCTAATTCTTCTAAACTAATAAATAATAAAAATAGGATGACAAGTTCTCGTTTGTAGCTCTATTTATTGGGGATAACAACCGACATCATAATATGAGAGAAAGCCGACCTAAGCGTTAAATAACCCCTCAGTGACACAATATAAAAACACAATACCGCGGAAATGTGTAAATTAAAAACGAATTGTTGAAACCTTTTAATCCATCAATCAATTCTTTATTTCGTGATAGTGTACAAACACAGATGGGCAGTTACAGCATCAGAAATTGTCATACAACATATAAGTATATAAAAAGATACTACAAAACAGTACAGACTAAAATCTTCAGTATACCTAAAAAGTGAGTATATAACCCATAAAATAATAGTATATTACATACCAAGGTTGAGAAGATGACTATTATTGCCCGAGTGGCGAGATTAAATTCCGAGGCGCAAAGCGCCGAGGAATTTAAGCCACAAGGGCAATAATAGTCTTCTCAACCGTAGTATGTATACTATTTTTTGTACCAGTAGTCTAATTGGACCTTAAAACCTTAATAATCATGAATAAATTTACTCATATATGTAAGAATGCCCTTGTAATAAAACTTCATGTAAACAAATAAGTAGGCTATATTTTGATGTTTACAAATAAGTTTTGACGTAAATGCTGAAACTAAAAGTCAAGTATTTTTTAGATTATTTTTCATTCCATTTATAATGTCTAAAGAGTTTAGATGTACACCACCTGAAATGCGCGAGATTGGTATAATTCCAAATATACAGTAGTAACTTCTGAAAACGTACTTCTGGCTTATTTTCATGAATATTCAAAAAATAAAAAAGCCTCGACTTTATGGGCGCAATATTCAATGTTGAAAGCTACACTTGGCCTAAAAGAGAATATTAACATATCAAAATATTTTAAATTAGTTACCTTTTTAAAAAGAAAAACTTAAAATTATAAGCCCAAAAAATCATTAGTATTTACTCGAGGAAATTATAAAATTCTTTACTGAGGTACCCGACATATGTTACATTGCAACTAAGATAGTATGTTTATATATTAATACTTTGAAATTATTGATAATTTATATCTCTGTAGACTGGTCTTGTAATTGGTGTTGCTGGTGCATGCCGAAGGATGATTTGTGTAATTTATTAATTTCTGATGTCATCATGAGAGATAATTTAATTGTTATTCACATCCACAATAGCAAAAATGGTACGTCTCAAAAGTTTGTAATAATGGAACCACTTTGTAGCTAAAGGTTATATCGAAGATTCCCTAGTAAATAAAAAAAAAATAGAATGTATGTTACAAGATCTACCTACATCTACTTACGCAACCACACCTGCAATATATACAGGAATTTTCAATATGAATTAAATAATTATTTGCATCTGTAATAGTTAGGTGATATATTGATTCCATATTATACTATCATACATATTTTATGTATTAATAGACAAATGCTTTTTTTTCATGTAAACAACAAAGTATTGTTAGAAAATATAAAATTAATAGCAATTGCTAAATAAACGTATATTATAATTCTGGTATTGTTAACCTAAAATTGTGCCTAAAATAGAGTTATTTATTTTGACGGTTCACAACTTGACATAAAACTACTACTACAAGCATGAGTGCATGGTTGCGGCATTCGTTTTATTTGTTTTCATTATTTCCCTAGGTCAATAATGGCCTCATTATTTACCTCTTATTAGTTCCAGGTCGTGAAATGTCATTTCGTGGCGCTTTGTTACGTGTAAAAATGCTATGATTTTTTACTACTGGTACAAAAAATATTTTTTGGACCTGGCCTTAATAGTAAATAACAATAATAATTCTTTTCTTGGGATTAGCGGCCATAAGGGAATAGTAAATAATTACACCATTTTTACTTTCTTATACGTAGTATAAGGAAGTATTGTGATGAGGAAAATTTTCGACCTCGAGATGTCCACGTTTTGAGGTCCCCTGATACCGAAAAAGTGGTTTTAAAAAAAGTCTGTCTGTCTGTCTGTCTGCCTGCCTGCCTGTCTGTCTGTGTGCCTGTCTGTGTGTGTGTCTGTCTGTGACCACGATAACGGTCAAACCGCTGTAGATATCTATACCAAATTTTGCATTTACGTATATAATCTCCCTCTTGAGATCTGATTAGTTTTTCAGTAAAATCGGTAGACCGGAAGTAGTAGTTTACTTCAGTGAAAAAATCGAATTTTGCAAATATTTCGTCAATTACTAAGTTTAAACAAATTTATAAAGAATTCAAATGTACTCTAATGTACTAATTAAATTTGAGACAAAATGTTCTAAAAAAGTTTTTTGAAATTCCTACCGGAAGTAGGTCTTTTACTCTTATCGAAAATCAGTTTTTTGCGAATATATCGCAAGTCATGCTTTCTAGGCAGGTGCATTATGAGTAGCCCGCGGACACGAGCGAGCCATGACTCATCGCCCATGGACGCACTATTGAGATGTTGTATTTTTAAAGAGGTTTTAATTTTATTTATATAATTGGATAACAAGGGGCTGGTGATCTATAAAATACAAAATACCTTATTATTTGTTCATTTTCTCCTCTGTAAGACTTGTTCTCTTTGAATGAAGTACATCCTTGTAGATAGAAAACGTCCTTTTTACATCGCAACTGGTTATATATATGTGCGTACTGGAAATATTCTTTTATTTCAGCGTATTTAGCATACACAATTGCCGCAATTTTATTAAATGTGGATTTCTATTAAAAACTGCGTTTAACTTTTGCCGAAGGCCGCATCCAAAGTCACTTGGAATACTTTTGAAATTATTAATAGCCACATCTAATGTGGTTAATCCATCTTTACTTTCTTATACGTAGTATAAGGAAGTATTGTGATGATGAAAACTTTCGACCTCCAGATTTTTGCAGATGTTCACGTTTTGAAGTCCCCTGATACCAAAAGAGTCGTTTTAAAAAATCTCTCTCTCTCTGTGTGTGTGTGTGTGTGTGTGACCACGATAGCGGTCAAACCGCTATAGGTATCAATTCTAAATTTTGTATTTACGTGTATAATCCCTCTTCAGATCTGATTAGTTTTTCAGTAAAATAGGTAGACCGAAAGTAGCAGTTTCCTTCAGCGAAAAAATCGAATTTTGCCAATATTTCGTCAACTACGAAGTTTAAACAAATTTATAAAGAATTCATATATACTTAAAATTAAAATTGAGAATAACTTTATTTAAAAAGTTGTTCGATATTCCTACCGGAAGTAGGTCTTTTACTCGTATTGAAAATCTGTCTTTTGCCAAGTACGTTACGGGTACACAAGTATTTAAAACATAATTTTCAATATCTTTTGTATAACAAAAATTTCAAAATTCAGACCGGAAGTACCACTTTTACTCTTATCGAATAGCGAGTTTTTGCAAATACGTCGTAAGTTATGCATTCTATATATATTTATCAAGAGTACAAAAGTATTTAGAACTGGATTTGCAATATTTTCTGTATATGTGAAATTTCAAAATTCGGACCGGAAGCAGCACTTTTACTCTTAGCGAGTAGAACTTTTTTGATAATATCTTCCAAAGTATGCATTCTATAGAGATTTATTAGGGGAATAGAAGTACTTAGAATAGGATTTTAAATAATTTTTATATAAAGCACTTTTAAAACTCTATAGTTTGAAACGCTCATACGTATAAGAAAGTCGTGTGGTGGCCCCACCTCTTTTTTAATTTGAGATTCGATTTTCAAAATATGTGATTAGTTTAGGCAAATTTCCAAAGTGTTCCTGAAGTAATAACAACTGATTTTTAAATTTGGGATTTGTGTTAGTTCCTTGTACTCAGAAATACTTCGAGCATCGTCATTTAAACATGTAACGAAATTTTGTAAACTATCGAAATTCTCTGCATAAAAACTATGTATGTGTATGTTTTAGCAAAGCTATGTGAGAACGTGCGATATTTTGGCATTCTGTAACGATATTTTACAGACTTTGTAATATTAATATTGTCATATTAGAAAAAGGAACATAAACAACGTTCTGGATCTAAATAAATGATAACTAAAGATGTACGCGTATTATATGTTATCGAAACTAAATAACAGTAAACATTTAGATATTTACATTATTTCTCAGGCGAAATATAAGGTAAATATAATATATTTTAAAAACCCCTCAGGCTACCTACGCCGATGTAGAACGAATTTTACTCATAAATTCCTGATTTTATAGCCATTTTTTGCTCGCATTCTCGAGCACTTCTCGGGCGTAAACAGATGTTGCAGTTCACCATATGAATTAGTGCTATTCAGTAAGCGTGTGTTGTTTACATTATTTCTTTGCTCCGTTGTAACTTCGTCGTAGTTTAACTCGGTCATGCCCGCGCCCTGATTATGAGTATAAAAGTATCTATATGATAATTTTAAATATCTTTGGTATAAAATAAATTTCAAAATTCGGACCGGAAGTACCACTTTTACTCTTACCGAATAGCGATTTTTTGCAAATATGTCGTAAATTATGCATTCTATATATATTCATTAAGAGTACAAAAGTATTTACAGTTGGATTTGTAATATTTTTTGTATACATTCAATTTCAAAATTCGGACCGGAAGTAGCACTTTTACTCTTAGCGACTAGCACTCTCTTTCGAATATCTTGCAAAGTATGCATTCTATGGCGATTTATTAAGAGGATGAAAGTACTTAGAATAGGATTTTGAATAATTTTTGTATACAAAAATTCTAAAAATTATACGTATAAGAAAGTCGTGTGGTGGTCATACCTAATTTTTTTATTTAACCAACGTTTCGGCAAATCACCCTTGCCTTTTTCAAGTTTTTTTTATTAAATCGGAATGAACAGTAATTTTTCTATACTAACACAACTTGTTAATTAATGTACATGATTAACATGACAAGTAGCAATATGAAATAAAAATGTTTGAATATATACAAAAGATGTATATTAATTAACAAGTTGTGTTAGTATAGAAAAATTACTGTTCATTCTGATTCAATAAAAAAACCTTGAAAAAGGCAAGGGTGATTTGCCGAAACGTTGGTTAAATAAAAAAATTGTGAAATTATTTACTATTCCCTTATGGCCGCTAATCCCAGGAAAAGAATTGTTATTGTTATTCATAAAATATATACATGTCAACAAAATTTAATACATAAAAGAAAACCAAAAGCAAGTGATCAGAAACGGAGAGACTAGCAGCAACCAGAGTAGTGCCGTCCGAAGTATTCCTCCATGGAGTAGATATTGCTGGACAGAGGCATCTGAGTCGCACGTTTTTTGAATGGCTTTGGAGGCATTGCCTTCAAACAAGATGGCAGGGGATTATACAGTTTTATAGCCATGTAATTGGATCGTGTCTGTGCACAGCTCACTCGGTGATAAGGGATCCCGTAATTATTTTTGTTACGGGTGTCATAATTGTGGTTTTCACTAAGGGTTGGATGTTTTTGTGTGAGATGAATGTGGAGTAAACTAGAAAGGATGTAGCAGGACGGCAAGGTAAGTATATTTAATGTTTTAAATAAATTTCTGCAAGTAGTTGTTGAATTTACTCCCACTATTGCCCTGTTTGCTTGTTTCTGTTGTAAAAATATTTTCCGTGCTGCTACTGATCCACCCCATAAAAGAATTCCGTAAGTGGACCTACTATGGAAACATCCAAAGTATGTCAACCGTGCGGCATCTTTCCAGCTATTTTCTTTATTCTTCGTATTGCATAAATAGATTTTGAAAGCTGGTACTCAAGTTGGTGACTTGGTCGGCTCATGTTAACCTTGAATCGATGAAAATGCCCAAGAATTTAATTGATCCTTTTTGGTTATTGTCTGTGGAAAAGACTAAAGTTTGGGTTTTTTTGCGTATTGATACTGAGCTTATTCGCGCCAAACCACTCCTCAACTTCCGCCAGAACATTTGCTGTAAACTAGTACCTTTGTTTCGCAAAAGGAAGGATGTATCATCTGCGTACATATATGTCTTATGGCAATGGATAATTGCGGGAATATCATTTATGTACAGCAAGAATAACACAGGCCCCAATATGGATCCCTATGATACTCCCCTATTCCCTATCTCCGCTTCTGTTAGTTGTTTATTCCAGTACACCTGTTGCTCTCTGTTGGTCAAGTAGCTTTTTAATAGCTAGAGAGGAATGCCACGTACTCCGCAATGTTCCATTTTCCCCAAAAGATGTGTCGTGATCAACACAAACGAATACCTTCGATAGACCACAGCAGATTAGTTTTATAATTTCTTTTTGATCAAAGGCCTCTGCAACTGCGTTTACAAGTTCGGTCATTGCTGTGACTGTAGATCGTTGCTTTCTAAAATCATGCTGTTCCTCACTAAATAAATGTTTTTCTTCAAGACATTTAACTAAGCGAGTTGTAATTGCTTGTTCAAATATTTTTGAAATTGTTGGAAGTATGGAAATTGGAC
Source organism: Amphimallon solstitiale (assembly GCA_963170755.1). Lineage (NCBI taxonomy): Eukaryota > Metazoa > Arthropoda > Insecta > Coleoptera > Scarabaeidae > Amphimallon > Amphimallon solstitiale. The sequence continues at coordinate 122,481,809 of OY720681.1, read as the reverse complement.
TATAGTTATTAACACTGTCCTGTTGACCAGCTGTACGAATTGGATGAATCTTAGCTCTTTTCAGTTCCATCGGAAAAGTACCATGAACAAACATAGAATTTATTAAATGCGCGAGAGGACCACTCACAAAATGTATGACTTGTTTGATTAAAGTTGTCGTTAAGCCGTCAATAGAGTTTCCTCGATATATCGATCACTTCTTCCTCGGTGATGGGAGATAGATATTGCAATGAAACAAGCCCACAGAGAAGCAGACATCCGGGAGACGACAAAAGAAAGGCAAATATTCGGCGCGACTGGTAAACAAGTTGTAAAGCAATAAATCACCCACATGTGTATAATGTGTGGGAGACGAAGAGTCTCGACTGTCTCTCGAATGCTTCCAGGGCTATCAAGAAGAACACTAGCGTTTTTTCTGGTGTGTTCCAGATGTTTCGTATGAGTAATTCCGGAATAAGAGATTCATTCAATAGTCTCGTGGGGAATAGGTAGATAAATAAATAAACATAAATAAATAGTTCCTTGAGTGGTAGTCGAAAAATAAACATAAATAGTGAGCGGTGCAGTTTTTATAGTGCAATAAAGACGTAAATATTACAGTGTCATATAAATAGTAGTGGTAAATAAATAGGTGTGTTAATTTAATCGTAGTAGTTTAAGTGCATTACATTTATTTTATATTTTTATATTTTGATTAGTTTTGTATTTTTATATTGTAGGTAATTAATTTTACGTGTGTGAATATACAGACTGTTTTAAATAAATAAATTGCACGAGTTGTTTATTGCGAACCTGAAAACGTTACAATATAATGATGTAAAGTTTTGCATTTTTTGAGTCGCTAATAATGAAGTTGCACACAATGATGGTCCTGGTACATTCCTTGCCAGTGTTTCACCAAAAGAGCTTGTTAAAATCTTCAGTTTCTTTCTGTCCAGATTCTAATGATGCCGCGATCAACTTTTCCCTTAATACGCCTAATGGAATACAATCCTCGTGTACTTGCGATGGTAAGAGCCCAAGGTTTTTCAGTTGGCTTGCAAGTTTATTAACACACCTTGTTCGTTAGTAGAAAGCCTTTCCCTACTAACTTTAAAAAATCTTACGCCATATCTTTTCTGAAAATGTCCAACCCATTCCCTGCTTGCTATGAATTTGTTATTGCCGTAATGCTTCATGTATAGTTGCTTACCTTTTTCAGCTTGAATCTCGGAAGAGATTACAACGTGTTTGCCTCTTTGTTTTACAAACCACGAATACAGTTCTGTTCCTATATCTGGGTTTTCTACCTTTCGTAACGTTCTCTTTCTGCCAGGTCCAGAAAACGTGTTCTGAACAAAACTACAAAAATCGCACGAAGTGCTTATAATTGTACAATAAGCAAAATATAAATCAAATTTACCCTATAATTTTCTTTTCTTTCTTTCTTAAGTCGGAGATTGTTGATATTCCGATGCCATACAATTCGTGCAACACTTTGCCACTTACGCCTTTTGTAAGTTTTTGTAATATCTCAATTTTTTGCTGTCACGTTAATACCGTCCTTTAACGATGCGGTGCCATTATAGCTAATATTTGCCAAATAGATTTCACGACAACATTCCAGTCTTTCTACAATAACTTTTCTTACACAACTCCAAAATTGAAATGAAGACAGAGGACGTATGCAAGATGTAAATAATACGCACAAAAATGCTACACAGTTCCAGGGGAATTCCTTACACAGTTTCAAAGCAATTCCTTAAACACTTATGTACAAATAGGAGAACTGTACAATCATCCGGATAATAGAAGCACAAACACTTCGCATGACAACATGCATAATGCAAAATATATTTGATCCGAATAACCGCTGAATCCGCAAAGCCAATGGTCCAGATAATTAAAAATCTAGTATACATAATATATTTTTGCGCGATCAATCTTTTTTGATTATTTACTAGGCATGTTTTCCATGACAGTAAGTGGTTCTTACTGATTGTTGTACCTAACAAAACGGTAAGTAATTCACTTATTAAGTAATTGTGACTTTTTAATATTAGAGAATGAAGATGATATACGGACAGAAATTGTTTAGTGCAATTATGAATATACAATGGCAAAGAATTAATTTCACTGTTTCTTGTATTCGTAGAAACTGCTGCATAAGAAATAGTATCAGAAGACATTTGTTGTGCACCATCAGGAATACTGAAGGATGCGTCTCTAACATCATACAATATTTTATCTGCAAATTGTATTTTATTTTGAAGTGAATCTACAACGTAACTCTCGGCCACACTAAAAGATTTCCATCCTCCATGCCGCTTCAATCCTAGAATATCCATTCCTTTATTGGCCAACAATGTTGCTGAAGTACGTCGAAATGAATGGCCGGTGTAGCTAGCTGAATTCGATAATTTTAAATATTCTGCAATTTTGGACGGCCACCTTCCAATTGTTCCTTTCCCCACTACTTGGTTTCTACATTTACCATTGTGGAAAGCCAGAAACAGACGTTCGGATTTAGCATTGCTTGGTCGAAGTTGAATATACCTCCGAAAAATAAGCCAACATAATTTTTTCATTCATACCGCTTATTTTCTTTGTTTCACACCAATGCTTGAAAGCTCGGTATGTATTTTCGTAACGTCCCCGCGATTTTTCGGGTATTATGGCGGAACACCCGGCAGCCCATGCTTGTTCCAAGTCGCTATCAAAATTGTTTTGAATGTCTGAGTCGGAATCGGTCATAATTTCTTCTCTGATTTCAATTACTTCACGGAAAACACAAACTGTTTTGTTTTTATAATAGCCTATTCCAATTAATTAATTATTGTCAAGTATTTTCGATAATTCCGTGTAGTGAAATGAATTGAAATCTAGTCTTGATCGCGCAAAAAACGTTATAAGCATGTCGAACGGTAAGGTTTACCGTTCTCAAACAATAATTGGAGTCGTCGCTTCGCTCATCCTGCAAACAATTGTCTTCGAACGGTAAACATCCCTTACCGTTCTCCATACTTAATATACTATATTAAATTCTATTGGTGAATATTGTGGAGATGGATAGGGCTTTTATAGTTTGGAATTCTCAAAGATAAGACTTTATACATATTATTTAATCAATATACGAGTATGTTGCCTTTGCCTACCATATGGTAAAATAGGTTGCCGTCCCCGATACATTGAGGATCATCTGACACAAGCTATAATTAACAACTTCTCGTTCTATTATTTATGTACTATACTTCTCAATGAAGGCTCTTAGTGAAGATGATATTTCGGAATGGGTCGCCCGTAGTTGACAGCGTGGTGTCGGATATTCTGGCTGTTGAGCGCGGTATCCCACAAGACCCCTGCATCAGTGTAATGCTCATCTCTCTATAAACCTGTGAAATATGGAGAGTATACACGCCTTCTCTTCCCGTTTCGGTCTGATTTCTATACTGAATCAACGGAAAAGAATTAGTCTGATTCAGAGTTGATTACGCCTTAGTGTTTCAATTACTATCTACATTTGAATGCAGTCAAGTGCTCTGCACAGTTGTTTGGTAGGGCGGGAGCGGTTAAATCTCATTGCAATTCGGTTCATGTTATTATAAATGATTTACCACCTCCGGTGATGGAGGAGTCAAAGTGATTGAGAACATTTACGAGCAATTGATTCAGGAAAAATTTCGGCACCGATCACATCTTTCAAATAAAATTAAGTTAATGCTTTCTAGTACACTGTCCTATCACACTTATCGTATTGTTCAACTGTTTATTGGGCATATTTTTATGTGGCCACAAGGAATTCAAAATGTACGCTATAGATTTATTTTCGGTGTCCAGAAATATGAGGCATCATGTTTTCAGCGTTGTGGATGGTAACGAATGGACTATACTGTACAGGGTGAGTCATTAGTAGCAGTTTCTTCGATTGCACTTTTGTGTTTTAAACAATTAGTGAAATATTCATGGCTACTTATGGCGCATATTGTAAAAATACTTTAAGCTCTGGCGCACTTCCGGTTTCACCGGAAGTGCACGGAACTTAATTTTTTTAAATGACACCATATATATTTTTGGATTTTCTTGTACTGCTTTAAATTGTCTGTTCGACTGTTCTTTCTTTTTCAAAATTGAGCTAATAGTTTTTGAGTTATTAATTTTTTTTTGAAAATATTTGACCAAAACACGTTTTCAGAAAAAAATCAAATTCACATTGTTTTTAAAAGCAAAAACATTAACTTTGGTGGTGCATGTAGCCAAGAAAATTCTACATCATTTGGTAAAGTTGCACTCGACAATACCTAAAAAACTTTGTTTTTTCAAAACCTACTTCCTGAAATTTTCACGTACCAAAAACTTATTTTTTTAAAATGGAACACCCAGTATTTTATTGAGTCATTTCGTTCCTTTTTTATTCTCTATCATTTTTGTTAACAATGTCCTACACCCATTTTTTGTAATTTTTGTGATAATCACTATAGGAGCAATTAGCGGTCAATTAAAAAACTACGGGCACTGTTCTATGCACCCAAATATTCGTCCAATAAAGGCTGGAATGCGGCTGACTGCCTGAGTCAACTGTTGAAGAAAGTCGGTATACATTTATTTCAAACTTATAAAAGCATCGCTATTAGTTATCATCCAAATGAATTAGTCATATGAAGATATAATAGATATGATTGACGTTTTGGGTGAATCTGAAAGAATCTCTTTGATAGCATCCAGACTTTATGCACAGCGATACTGGTAAAAGTCAACCGAAGCCAGAAACCTTCAAAAATATAAAGTGGACGGTTTGAGTGAACAGAAAGCTTTGAATATGAAAGAAAGAACGAAAAAAGCAATAACTGGTGAGGATAAGACGTTGCGAGTGTAGTCGAACACCCCCCATACTAATACTACGAAAATTAGTCGTCAGTTAGATGTAAATCAAACTTGAGAATCCAGAATAATTATGAAATATGAAATTCACCCGTAGCAATTTTCAGAATCGCTTACATTTTTGTCAATTAGCAGTAGATAAATTATCCTGGCTTTCTCAATTTTTGTTGCTTATTAACGAAGCCACCTTCTATCAAAGTGAATACTTTCAGCGTCATAATTTCCGTTATTATAACACATAAAATCCCCCACTTTATCACACCTGTATACTTTCAAAATCGTTGGTCATTAAAACTGTGGGGAGCAATAGTGGGTAGTTACATAATTGGACCTTATTTCTTTGATGAAAATGTTAAAGGATAAGAGCATCTTTGCTATCTACGAACGGCTTTTCAAAACTTTTTGAAGACATCTTCAAATATGTCAGTAAGCATAACCTTTATTTTATTTCGATGTTAACCAACAGTGTCAAAAATGAAATATTGCAACTGGGCATTACCGGAATTAAAAAAATGAGGTGTGGCCACCACACGACTTTCTTATAGGTATGAGCGTATCAAATTATAGAATTTTAAGAATTTTTTGTACAAAAATTATTCAAAATCCTATTCTAAGTACTTCTATTCTCTTAATAAATCTCTATAGAATGCATACTTTGCAAGATATTATCAAAAAAGTGCTACTCGCTAAGAGTAAAAGTGCTACTTCCGGTCCGAAATTTGAAATTTCATGTATACAAAAAATATTGCAAATCCAGTTCTAAATACTTTTGTACTCTTGATAAATATGTATAGAATGCATAATTTACGACATATTTGAAAAAAATCGTTATTCGATAAGAGTAAAAGTGGTACTTCCGGTCTGAATTTTGAAATTTCTTTTATACAAAAGATATTGAAAATTATGTTTTAAATACTTTTATACCCGTAACGTACTTGTCTAAAAAGTATGACTGATTTTCGATAAGAGTAAAAGACCTACTTCCGGTAGGAATTTCGAAAAACTTTTTAAATAAATTTATTTTCAATTTCAATTTTAAGTATATATGAATTCTTTATAAATTTGTTTAAACTTAGTAGTTGACGAAATATTGTCAAAATTCGATTTTTTCGCTGAAGTAAACTGCTACTTCCGGTCTACCGATTTTACTGAAAAACTAATCAGATATCAAGAGGGAGATTATACACGTAAATACAACATTTGGAATTGATATCTACAGCGGTTTGACCACTATCGTGGTCACACACACAGAGACACACACACACACACACACAGAGAGAGAGAGAGAGAGAGAGAGAGAGAGAGAGAGAGAGAGAGAGAGAGAGAGAGAGAGAGATTTTTAAAAACCACTTTTTTGGTATCAGGGGACTTCAAAACGTGGACATCTGCAAACATCTCGAGGTCGAAAATTTTCATCATCACAATACTTCCTTATACTACGTATAAGAAAGTAAAAAATGAGGTGTGGCCACCACACGACTTTCTTATACGTATGAAAGTGTTACTTCCGGTCCGAATTTTGAAATTTAATTTATCCAAAAAATATTCCAAATCCAACTCTAAATACTTTTGTACTCTTCATAAATATACATAGAATGCATAATGTACGACATATTTGCAAAAAATCGTTATTTGGTAAGAGTAAAAGTGATACTTCCGGTCCGAATTTTGAATTTTTTTTTATACAAAAGATATTGGAAATTAAGTTCTAAATACTTTTATATTCGTAGAAAAGCATGACTTGCAAAATATTTGCAAGAAACTGATTTTCGATAAGAGTAAAAGACCTACTTCCGGTAGGAATTTTGAAAAACCTTTTTAATAAAATTGTTCACAATTTCAATTCTAAATACATATGAATTCTTTTAAATTTGTTTAAACTTAGTAATTCACGAAATATTTGCAAAATTCGATTTTTTTACGGAAGTAAACTACTACTTCCGGTCCGCTGATTTTGCTCAAAATCTAATCAGTTCTCAAGAGGGAGATTATATTCGTAAATACAACATTTGGAATTGATATCTGTAACGGTTTGACCGCTATCGTGGTCACACACACAGAGACACACACACACACACACACAGAGAGAGAGAGAGAGAGAGAGAGACATTTTTTAAAAACCACTTTTTTGGTATCAGGGGACTTCAAAACGTGGACATCTGCAAAAATCTCGAGGTCGAAAATGTTCATCATCACAATACTTCCTTATGCTCTTCATTCTATAAAATTATTACTTTTGGGATAGTTGGATATAACATTTACTTTGTTTGACAGTTGACTACGGAAGTCGGGCGCCATCCCTGGTTGAACGAATATTTTGGTGCATAGAACAACAGCGCTCGTAGTTCTTTAATTGACCCCTAATTGCTCCTATAGTGATTATATAATAGGACGTTGTTAACAAAAAAGAAGAGAATAAAAAAGGAACAAATACCTCAATAAAATACTGGGTGTTCTGTTTAAAAAAAACAAGTTTTTGGTATGTGAAAGTTTTAGGAAGTAGGCTTTGAGAGAACAAAGTTTTTTGAGGTATTGTCGAGTGCAACTTTACCAAATGATGCAGAATTTTCTTGGCTACAAGCACCACTAAAGTTAATGTTTTTACTTTTAAAAACAATGTGAAAATAATTTTTTTCTGAACACGTGTTTTGGTCAAATATTTTCAAAAAAAATTAATAACTCAAAAACTATGGGCTCAATTTTAAAAAGGGAAAAACAGTCGAATAGACAATTTAAAGCAGTACAATAAAACTCAAAAATATATAGGGTGAGTCATTTAAAAAAATTAAGCTCCGTGCACTTCCGGTGAAACCGGAAGTGCACCAAAGCCTAAAGTATTTTTACTATATGCGCCACAAACAACCATGGATCTTCCACTAATTGTTTTTTCTTTTATTTAAAACACAAAAGAGCAATCGTAGAAGCGGCTACTAATGACTCACCCTATATATGTCAGTTCAGAACAATTTTTTACTTTCTCATACGTAGTATAAGGAACTCTTGTGATGACGAAAATTTTCGACCTCGAGATTTTTGCAGATGTCCAAGTTTTGAAGTCCCCTGATACCAAAAAAGTAGTTTTTAAAAAATGTCTGTGGCTGTAGATATCTATTCCAAATTTTGTATTTACGTATATAATCTCCCTCTTGAGATCTGATTGGTTTTTCAGTAAAAGCGGTAGACCGGAAGTACTAGTTTACTTCAGTGAAAAAATCGAATTTTGCAAATATTTTGTCAATTACTAAGTTTAACAAATTTATAAAGAATTCAAATGTACTCAAAATTAAATTTGAGACAAATTGTTTTAAAAAAGTTTTTTGAAATTCCTACTGGAAGTAGGTCTTTTACTCTTATCCAAAATCAGTTGTTTGCGAATATCTCGCAAGTCATGCTTTCTAGGCAGGTACCTACATTACGAGTATAAAAGTATTCATATGATAATTTTAAATATCTTTTGTATAAAAAAAATTCAAAATTCGGACCGGAAGTACCACTTTTACTCTTACCGAATAGCGATTTTTTGCAAATATGTCGTAAATTATGCATTCTATATATATTTATTAAGAGTACAAAAGTATTTAGAGTTGGATTTGCAATATTTTTTGTACACATGAAATTTCAAAATTCGGACCGGAAGTAGCACTTTTGCTCTTAGCGAGTAGCACTTTTTTTCGAATAGCTCGCAAAGTATGCATTCTATAGCGATTTATTAAGAGAATGAAAGTACTTAGAATAGGATTTTGAATAATTTTTGTATAAAAAAATTCTTAAAATTGTATACTTTGAAACGCTCATACGTATAAGAAAGTCGTGTGGTGACCACACCTCATTTTTTAATTTAAATATAAGGAACAAAAGTATTATCACACCATCGACCCACGCTACCGCCGTCTTTGAGATATTATTCTGTTACCGCATTGGTGATGTATGCAATGATGTTCAGGAATACCAGAAAACACTAACTGATAAAAAGTACAAGTATAGTCATACAGAGTTATTTTGGTTCAAGAAGCATTAAATTACAATAATAGGTAGTACTTAATGACATATATAAGATATAGGTTGGAAGCAAATTATTTACAAACTACTGCTTTCTAATTTGTCAACACTGTTATAACATCACAGTGATGTTGTTATAACGTATCCTGTCTCTTTCGCTAAAATATTCTTTTTTTTTCTTTTTTATAAGAGGGGAAAATCTTCGAAAAGACATCTGAAGATTTTCGCTAAAATATCTATGTGTATTTATATAGTGTCTTGCTCCTGGAAGAATTGCAGGAAGTCGCATAGAATATGCTTTCACTAATGGGTTATCCAACAAAATAATTTATTTTGTGCTATTGTGCACATACATCCAGAATTTTATATGAAGTTAATTTTAGGCAATTCACTTGACTATAACCGCTGCCCCCGCATGCAGTAGATGACTGATATGTGACTGTTGTCTCTAGGAACACTGCACCATGAAATGTCATCTTCTTGTTCTTCATTTAGTATGCTTGTTGCTCACTATGTACATGTATTTATTGTTGATGGTCCAAGTAAGAAAATAAACTTGATTATTATTATTCATTTTTCATATTATAAATTTAATTTGTTACTTAATTTTATATTTTATTAATATATTAACCTAAATATACGTTTTGTATTTTAACATATTTTTACACATTTATTTAATGTATTTTTTCTATGCTTCTAATCAGCTTTTAAAACTTGTAAGATTTTTTATTTGTCAGTAATTTCACACAACATATATCAATAACCAACGTCTGAATATATAACAATGCACTTGTAATTAATAGTGAATAATAAAATTTGATCATTACAATAAGGGTCATTAATATTATCACCACAATATTGCAATATACTATTTAAGATGGATACTACATGTTTATAACTGCAAACGTTGACGTCATTAATTTGCTGCGGTTTGTATTTAAATTATTATTTATTACTCATTAATTAAATTTAATGTTTTGTAACACGTACAAAGTAAAGTAAACAAATTTATGGTCCATACGTAAAATCACCACACGTTGCCGTCATTATGCAGGTAATGAGAAAAGAATTTATTATAGTACATCTGGGAACATGTATTTCAATTATTTGTTGTAATTTAGCGAGAAAATAAACCCTTTTTTCATAATTTACGATATATATGATATTCTTAGCCAACTTCGAATAGTGTTACCCCCCTATTATTATTAATTGTCTATGTAACGTTTTTGAGATTCTTTAATCTTCATAATACCTTGAGTTCTTTGACGATGCCATCAGTTCTTTGCAAGAGCATTTCTTTAAAATGGCTTTATCAAAAATAAATTTAATTAATTGGCATGTTCTTTTAATAGATATTTATCTAAATTTACTTACTTATTATGTAAAACTATGAGATAAAACTGGTTCACTGCAATTTCACCGTGTCATTGTTTTGGCGATGCTGAAACTAGAAGAGGAAATCACAATTGAGGGATATTATCACACTATTAATTATCAAAAAAAAAAATATTTTTGCAATATTGCTACCAACGTTTCCAAATGTTTTGCGACAGAAAAGCATCATATGCGTACACAGTGCTGAAGTAGGTTACAATCGGGATACAAGACGGAAATTCCTTAAGAATTAAAAACACCGAATGAAAGAAAAATTTCCAAACAAGATATTACTATCAATAACGTGCAGTGATAGTGTCTTACTGCAGAAAATAGGGAGACAGTGGAGACACTCTTACCAAGCTATCAATAATGAAACGAAATCGTCGACATTTTTAACGATGAAAAGACGATGCAACAAAAGTATTCGATGTAGACATCATGGGCAAGCTTGTTTAGATAAACACCTTAAAAAAGCTTGTTGTACATGATTGATATTAGTGCTTTCAAACGGTCATGTCAAATGAATGAAAACTGGCAAGTACAAAAGGTTGCAAAAAACGGTCATTTCTTATACAACTATGAAAAGAATGCAGACTACAAAGGACTCTGCTAATTTTGTAAATTTATTTACTTTCCAAATTCAAAAAAAAAAAAAATAAAACCAATATCACCACGCAGAAAATTAGTTTGTAGATCCTTGCTAAAGAATAAAGAGCACTAGAGGGGGTAGGGGGGTGCAATAATAGTACCCTGGAGAATTCTACTCTAATCACGCTCACAGCTGAATAACTAATCTGATAGCAAAATGAAAGTAAATTTAAATCACACGATTTTCTTATACGCATGCGCCTTTCAAATTATACGAAAGTTGTTCTAAATTAAGTTTTTAATACTTTTATCTTCATAAACAATGAACCTGTGAGTAAATGTATTGGTCCGAATTTTGAATTCTCTTTTATGCAAAAATTATCCCAAATCTAGCTCTAAATACCTTTTCACTCTTGATAAATCCATATAGAATGCATAATTTAAATAAATATTTGCAATAATCGCTATTCGATAAGACCAAAAGACCGTTAATTCTGGTCGGAATTTCGAAAAACTTTATTAAGAAAATTCTTCTCTTTTGAGTACATTTGAATTCTTTATAAATCTGTTTAAACTTAGTAGTTGAAGAAGTACTGATAAAATTCGAGTTTTTCGCTGAAGTAAAGAAGTAAACTACGACTTCCAGTCTACTGATTTTACTGAAAATCTAATCAGATTTCAAGAGAGAGATCATACTCGTAAATATAAAATTTGTTGATAGCTTCAAGCTGTCGTGGTCACACCACACAGAGAGAGGGGGGGGGGGAGCGAGAGAGAGAGAGAGAGCGACAGAGAGAGAGAGAATGTGCACATCTGCAAAAATTACGAGAACAAACATTTGCATCATTACAATACTTCCTTATACTCCGTACAAAAAATTAAGTGTGGCCACCACACGAATTTCTTATATGTATGAGCGTTTCGAATCATACAATTTTAAAAATTATTTTTAAACCAAAATTATTCAATATCCTATTCTAAGTACTTCCAGTCTCCTAATAAATCTCTACAGGATACATACTTTGTGAGATATTTGCAAAAAAATGCTACACGCTAAGAGTAAAACTATTACTTCCGGTCCGAATTTTGAATTTTCGCTAATACAAAAAATGTTCCAAATCCAACTCTAAATACTTTTGTACTCTTGACAAATATATATAGAATGCATAATTTTTCGAAATATTTGCAAAAATCGCTAATCGATAAGAGTAAAAGTGTTACTTCCGGTCCGAATTTTGAAACTTCATTTATACAAAAAATATTTTAAGTCCAACTCTAAATACTTTTGTACTCTTGACAAATATATATAGAATGCATGTTTTACGAAATATTTGCAGAAATCGCTATTCGATAAGAGTAAAAGTGTTACTTCCAGTTCGAATTTAGAAATTTTTTTTATACAAAACGTATTGAAGATTAAGTTCTGTCTAAAAAGCATGACTTGCGAAATATTCGCAAAAAACTGATTAAATAATAAATAACAATAGCTCTGTAAAGACATCTCGAGTTATACCATTAAGAATAATGTCAATAATTTCAATGAAGTTCTTCAAATTATTTGAGATTCGCTTGCTTATTTCAATATCCAAGCCCACCACAATTGAAACGTTAGATGAATCTAGTAATACAGATCTGAAAATAAGTAAAGAAAACGTTTTTCGGTACTTACCGACCAATAGTAAGTTTATCGTTTATTTTTATATAGAGCTTTTAATTGTATTTATATGAATACACAATGATAGAAGAAGATTGTATTTATGCATATGTCGCGCATTCTTGTTTGATAAAAGACGATTGTGCATTATTATTGTTTGTTTCAACACACTTTTATATGAACTGTGTTGTTTTCGTTACCTTAATCTTTATATACAAACTGAGTCATCTCCGCGGGGAAGGCAGATTGTGACTTTATGGGAAAAGATATTTCGAAGGGTTTTTTTTTCTTTGATAGCCACTTATTAGAGGCACATTTTAAAAATTATTTTGTATTACATAGAGTGTTCCATAATTTGGTAGCTGACCATAGTTGTAGTTTCTTAAATATAACGCTACGTATATTATTACACTTTTGTATTCCCTGTGTAATTCTTAGTCAAAAAGTGATAAGATATTATTGGCAAACAAATAAGTAAATTTAAGGTTTTCGATTTATTTTCATAAAATTATATTTCTAATGGGTGATTTTTTAGCAACTCTCTTTTTTCGTGTAACATGTTACTGTCAAACATGTTCAGTTTGGTCTATAATTAAACCTTGAATCGACTTACAAACGAACAACGCTTGCAGATTATTGAATTTTATTATCAGAATTCATGCTCGGTTAAGAAAGTGCATCGTGCACTTCTTCCATTTTATGGTCAGTTTGGGCGACCTTCTGAGGCGGCTATTCGGAATCTTGTGACTAAATTTCGTACCAAATTTACATTATTGGACATTAAACCATCAAGACGCATACGTAGAGTGCATACAGAGGAAAATATCGCAGCTGTTTCCGCCAGTGTTGTTGATGACCGTGAATTATCGATTCGGCGCCGTTCACAGCAATTGGGCCTCTGTTACTCCACTACGTGGAAAATTTTGCGGAAGGATTTGGGTGTAAAACCTTTTAAAATACAGCTGCTGCAAGAATTGAAGCCACACGACCTACCGCAACGGCTAACTTTTGGTGAATGGGCGCTGGCAAAGTTGGATGAAGATCCACTTTTTTATCGGAAAATTGTGATCAGCGACGAAGCTCATTTCTGGTTGAATGGATACGTGAACAAGCAAAATTGCCGTATTTGGTGTGAAGAGCAGCCAGAAGCATTCCAAGAATTGCCAATGCATCCCGAAAAATGCACTATTTGGTGTGGATTATGGGCCGGTGGCATTATTGGACCGAACTTTTTCAAAGACGACAAAGACAGGAATGTTACTGTGAATGGCGAGGGCTACCGTGCGATGATTACAACTTTTTTTTGCCTAAAATGGAAGAGCTGGGCTTGGCTGACATGTGGTTTCAACAAGACGGTGCCACATGCCACACAGCACGCGAAACAATGGCCCAATTGAGAGGCGAGTTCGGTGAACAGTTTTTTTCACGTTTGGGGCCGGTCAATTGGCCACCCAGATCGTGCGATTTAACGCCTTTAGACTATTTTTTGTGGGGCTATGTTAAGGCTCATATTTATAGGGACAAACCCGCAACGGTTGACGCACTGGAAGCCAATATTGAAGAATTTATTCGTGAGATACTGGCCGATATGTTGGAGAGAGTATGCCAAAATTGGACCCAGCGTTTGAACCATTTGAGGCGTAGCCGCGGTCAACATTTACATGAAATCATCTTTAAACATTGAATTATATAGATCGTTCTATCGACTCAAATAAAGGTTTCATACATTTCTCTAACTTTTATGTGTTTTGTTTTTAATTAAATCCGAAAGCTCCTAAAAAATCACCCGTTAAAACTACGTATTAGATGCGCACAATTTTGGTAGCGTTGTTCAAAATAAAAGGCCCTAACACAAATATTACTTTTTCTGCAATGACTAATTGAACCTGCAGAACACGTGACTAAATTTACATGACACATATTTGCCTAGAAGCGATTTTTTTCAAATCTAACAGTCTGTATATCGGCTCATTTTGTATTGCTTTCTAAATTTCGCACAAATAACATGTAAGAGGTTATTATTTTAAAAGTTACCATTACAGGGATATTGTCGTTTTTCGAGATAATGTTGCCAAAACTGAGCTTAAAGATATGATTTTTGTATGTACTGGTGTAATGACAAACAGAAATTTGATATATCTTGATAATTAGTAGGTGTAGAAACAGGAACAGTTTTACATGAATGAATGCGTAATTAGTAGGACAGAAATTATAAAATAACAATAAATTTGAACATTAAAATAGGTAAAAATTAAAGTGTTCATATTCACTTCTAATACATTTTGCACATGCTTCCGAATTTTGACCCTATGAAAAGAAACTAATTTCGTGATGTCCGAAGATCTAGCATGTTAGTCAATAGAGCCTCAACGGGCTAGCGGTTTCCCTGAAAACATTTCATTTAAAATGCTTCCTGTATGTAGCACAGAATGTGGGGATCAGCCGTTTTGTTGCATCAAGATCTAAACTTAACGGAACATCTTCCAATAAGTCCACTAAATTGCTTATAAAAACTCATAAACTTCTCCGTTAATACTAGCTTCAAAGAAATCATCCAACCACCAAGATCCTCCACATACATTTATGCTCCACAGAGGCTGATTATCTAATTATTAATGAAGTAAGGGCATTTGCAAAGTAATTAATTTTTTTTTGTTAACTACTCCGCTACTATGGAAACCAGCTTCATCTGCAAATAACATACTAACAAAAAGAATTGCCCATTATCAGAACACTCTACGAGCTTTAAAATGATGGGTGCGTAACTCAATATCTAAATGTATTAATTACGGATGACATTTATTTAATTTTAAAGTACTTGCAAAGATGGTTTGGCTAATATCCAGCAAAGGACTTATTTCATGGGTACTGATGTGTGGTTTTTCTGATGTTATTATAAGAATTCTTAATTGATTATTATCGTTTACCACATGTTTTGGTTTCCTTGGTTTTGAGGTAGCAATACTTACTACCAATAGTAATGAAAGTAAGCATTACTCTTCTAAAGGCATCTGTTCTGGGACATCTTCAGTCTTTGCTGCTGGTTAACTCTTTAGGCTAATACATAATTTCTTTGAAATTCCTTCAGTACATAAATGCCGTATTAAAATAAAAAACACATAAAGTTGGCAACATATCAAAAAAAAAGACGACAATGATCACTTTTAAAGTAATAACGTATTACATATTTTTGGTGCGAAATTTATTAAGCAATTCAAAAATGAAAGGATAGGCAAGTGTTTAATTAAAAAAAAATCATTTTTTAGACAAAAATATGTCATGTAAATTAGTCCAGTTTTCTGCAAAGTCAATAAGTACTCGCAAAAAACTAAAATATATGGAAGACCTTTTATTATGAACAACTATACCAAAAATTGTGTCAACCTAATACGTCGTTTTCGAGAAATACACTTTTATAAAAACATTGATTTTTTCAGGAAAAAAAGTCGAAACCCTTAAGCTTCAGGCCTATACTATCTTATAACTTTTTTACTAAAAATTATACGTAGTTACAAAAATGTAATAATATACAAGTGTTCCATATCAAAACCTATAACTATGGTCAGACACTAAGTTATGGAACAGTCTGTGTAATATGAAATAATTTTAAAATGTACTCCTAATAAGTGGCTATCATAGAAAAAAAAACCGTTTGAAATATCTTTCTCATAAAGTCACAATCTGCGTTCTCCGCGGAATTGACTCATGCTTTATCTAATCGTTGGTGCATCTGTAAGTTATTCTATAAATTTTTGATGGCTCAACCAACCTTCTTGAAATTCTCAGACCATATTTATATCATCTATAGGTAGGCGTAAAATAGGCTATCAAAACATTCGGCAAGTACGCTAAAGTCAAGTTATTGACAAATTATATATTTATGGACCAACATGACTCATATTCACAATAAATGTTGGTTTAGTGACAAAAAAGAAAATCAGAAAATCTGGTAGGTGGCGCTTTTATATTTATATACAGAAATGATGCCTATCTTGCAATCGCACTGACGACCTGTTCTGACCAGGCTTTCTTATACAAACACTTTAACCAAATCAAACTCATAGCGCCCCTTACCGGAAATGACAGAACAATGTCTGCCTGGACATCTAGTTAATTTATAAAAATCAAAATGCTAGTTGCCTTCAACAATATTTCACTTTTAAATCGGTTTGTACGTTATAGATAAACAGTCATTTATTAAAGATGTGTTACTAATAGTTTTCAGTAATAAAATATAAAATGTAAACTATCACATTTTTACTGTCAATATTATATTGAAAGATGAAATTCAATACTATATTAACAGTGACAGTAATAAGACATATATTGATTGATTGGAAATATCAAACGATAAATGAAATGTTAAAGGCATAAATTTATTACAATGTTGGAATATGGGATGATTAAGGAAAGGTTTAAGACTGTATTTATTTGTCATGATATGTAAAGAATATATGGGAATAGATATAATACATTATACTTTTCAAAAATCTATATAAGTATTGAAAATCAATTAGGATAAAGATATGTTGCTAGTCAGTAGAATAATCTTATGATTTTATTAAAAAAAAAGCCAATAAAATATAAATTATTTTGTTGTTTAAGGAGAATGATGTTTTTCAAGTTCAAAAAAGAAATTTTTAAATTTGATATAAACAAGATAATAGTGATTATAAAATTATCCATAGAAAAAATAGTATAATTGAAAGGAAATTATACTTGCATAACGGTCATTATAAAATTCAACAATTATAAAGAATATAAAGGAGGTGTAAGAATATATTGGAATATATATTGCAAGAAGAAAGTAAGAAAAAAGGAACATCTTATTAAAACGGATCACTATCATATTTGTCTATTTACGAGAATGACTGCAGGTAAAATTACATTTTCAAGCAGTATTTCAGAAGAGCAGAATATACTTGGAGTATTACGTGGTGTGATACAAGATACAGCTGAAGTTTTAAGAAGAACTACTTCCATGAGTGATATCCATGATTAACACTTTTGTTTAGTCTAAGTATACTTACGATGCTAAATATTTTGTTCTTTATAATTTTTTTTAAGATATTGAGTACGAATAATGTAATAATACATAGCAAATATATTGTAACATTTTCGGGTTCCAATAAACAACTCGTGCAATGATTTATTTAAAAACAGTCTGTATATTTATATACTTAAAATTATATAACAATATAAAAATATAAAACTAACGTAACACACTTAAACTACTACAATTTAATTATCACAGGTATTTATTTATTTCCATTACTAATATGTCCGTCCTGTATACTTATATAACAGTTCTATTTATATAACACGGCACTTAAAGAACTATTTCTTTCTTTGGCTACTTATTTATTTCCACTGTTCCCACGAGACCACTTCTTTATCCCGAATTACTCATCCCGCAATTAATGAATCCATAGGTGACCCAGTCGCCTCATATACACATGCATGAAATGTTATCGAAAAGTACCAGTAAATTCGGCAATATACCAGTGGAAATCTGGACTCTTCCTTGCTTACGTCGTACATCTGTGAGATGACTCACTGCATTTACGATATTTACCGGTCGCGCCGAGATGATTTATAATGATGTGTAAATAAGAGCGTTTTTATACGTCGCCCGGTCTGCCTCTTTTTTTGCGTGTGACAATTTCGTTTTTATCGCGCCGAGAGATCTGATTATTTTATTTAATGTAAACTCATTTCGTTACATTGCCCCCTTCTTAAAAACTGCGTTTCGTCCCGAAACACACTATTCCATGTTCTTGTCGCTGGCGGATGACGAAATCCACACCGGGACCCACGGGTGCACCCAGCCGTCTTATGGAAATGGCAATCCACCGTCCCAGGCTGCACAACGGGCTGATTGGGCCGACAGCCGCACACGACCATTTCCATACCAGCACGCCGAAACACCACCTCCAGCATGTTTCCTGCGATTTTCCACTCCAAACGGTCTAATCCGCAGCTCAGCCGCGGAATTGCCAGCCTCCCCACATCCTGCTCGAGTGCACGTCCTCGTAAATCGACGAGGGATTCCCATAAGCTGGCTCTCGAGGTTTTCCGGCAATTTGTCACACATCCGCCACTTCACCGCTGTCACGTCCATGGTATGGGGCAATTGGTTGAAACACACCATCTCTGGCTCACTATGGGGTGTTAGTCTCATGCGATAAACGACGTCATCTATTTGCTCTAGTATTTCGTATGGTCCCTCCCTGTATTGTTGGAGCTTTGGGGACAGGCATCGGCGACGTTGAGGATCATACAACCAAACAAGGTCCTCTCTCGGCTTGCACGTGGTAACGATTCTTCGTCCTGTCGCTGGCATCCTGAGTGTGATGGCGTACTCGCTCGTGGACATCCTTCAACCTTCCCCAGGAAGGTCCCATTGAGCCCAGTAGAATTCCAGTCCCTGTGAACGAGGAGCCACTTCTTGCCAAGCCGGTCCGCGACCAATTCCCATCCAAACCATCAATGAACCAAGGTCTTCATCAGCTTCTTGACCAATCCGCAAATTGTCAGGATGCCACGGATCGTCAACCACGATTGTTCCGAATGTGTTGGCCGATTTTTCTTCTAGTCGGTTACCATGCCTGCAGTCTTCTGGACGTTGTCTGCTTGCAACAGCATCAGCGCTTTGGTGTTGCTCAGATGCAATTCGCTCTATTGATTTTGAGGCTCTACGATACTGGATCGACGATTGCCTCTTCTGATCGACCCGATTCATTTTTCGCTGCTCCGCTATGGTTTTCTTGGGCCTCTTCCCGCATTTACTATGCGCATGGCCCATTTCCATTTCCATTTCCAATTCCAGCATCGGAGCGTTCTTCTCTTAGGTTGCACCTGATTCATCAGTCGTCCGACTACCTGTTCCAGGTGTGCATGCCCATACTTCATCTCAAGACGCTTGATTAATTGAGTCTTGACACTCTTCTGGAAGTAAGGTCTGTAGAACGTCACTGGCTTCTCCTCTTAATGACACAATCAGGGCAGTAGCTTCCTTCGGGGACATCCACCCATTTGCTCTTGCAGCGGCTTCGAATTGTTTCAGGTACGTCATCCATGACGTCTTTCCATCGAAGGTGGGAGGTTTTACCTTTGCCTTCGCTGTTCGGGCAATCTCCAGGCTTCCGCTTGAGATGTCATGGGGACCGCAGTCGTTCATCGCTGGCAACTGAAGCTGAACCCCAAACTCGTCCCCCATTCCGAACACGCGCTCCTCAACTTTCTGTTCTACGGCTTCGATGGCCTCAGAAAATTCCTGCCTCCCATTCGATGAATTCTTTTGAATGTCTTCCTTGAAAGTAGTCTCGAGTTGTTTTGAATTACTTGCAATTTCATTTCTTAAAGCTTTTGAATTATTTGCAATTTCATCATTTAGAGAGTTGAAATGTTTTACAACATCTTTTATAGTCTTCATATCAGTCTCGAATTGTTTTGCAACAGCATCTCTTAAAGCTTTAAAATTATTTGCAATTTCATTTTTAATTTCTTCCACTATTACGCTTAAATCAGGCTGTACTTGAAACAAATATTTCTCGGGATCCTCACCTTCATTTATTAAAAGGTCACGAAGCCGGTCCTGGAGAATTGTTTCTTTTTCCAGACGCATCTGCGTCCCTTTCTTCCAATTCTGCCCTTAACTCGGAGACCTTTAATTCTTCCAAACGTTTGGTAGCCATATATTTATTTATTTGCACTTATGTTTATCCCACACTGACACCAATTGTAACATTTTCGGGTTCCAATAAACAACTCGTGCAATTATTTATTTAAAAACAGTCTGTATATTTATATACTTAAAATTATATAACAATATAAAAATATAAAACTAACGTAACACACTTAAACTACTACAATTTAATTATCACAGGTATTTATTTATTTCCATTACTAATATGTCCGTCCTGTATATTTATATAACAGTTGTATTTATATAACACGGCACTTAAAGAACTATTTATTTGTTTGGCTACTTATTTATTTCCACTGTTCCCATGTGACCACTTCTTTATCCCGAATTACTCATCCCGCAATTAATGAATCCATCGGTGACCCAGTCGCCTCATATACACATGCATGAAATGTTCTCGAAAAGTACCAGTAAATTCGGCAATATACCAGTGGAAATCTGGACTCTTCCTTGCTTACGTCGTACATCTGTGAGATGACTCACTGCATTTACGATATTTACCGGTCGCGCCGAGATGATTTATAATGATGTGTGAATAAGAGCGTTTTTATACGTCGACCGGTCTGCCTCTTTTTTTGCGTGTGACAATTTCGTTTTTATCGCGCCGAGAGATCTGATTCTTTTATTTAATGTAAACTCATTTCGTTACAATATAAAACAAAAACAGACGAAAACTGTGTGATATCTACTTGTGTATGTCAAAAACGAACATTTTTATTAAATACTGTATTAAATGTTTATTTTTAGTGATTTAATTCCCATTATTGTATCTGTTTAAATCTATATATCGTATATTAATGCAAATATTCATAGCCCGAGCTACAATAAATTGTTCAACACTGAATCAGTTTCGTAAAAGTACTTCTAATAACATTTTGCGATCAATAGGATAAACACCGGATCATTGATACAGGGAAATCACTGAAATCTCCCACACTGATAATACAACAACAACAACAAAACAGTACTAGCAGGCAAATCCGTAAATGACAAAATTAAGAAAAGTAGGTGATGGTTCAACGTGTCGAAAACCTTACTGTGGTGCAAGTAGCGCACAATTCACCTAATACAAACTCAAATTAAAAGAAAAGGATGTAAGCATATGCAAATTAAAAACATTTGTTTATTTAGCATTTAGATTAAGTATCGAAACGTAATCTACATTCCGCTAAGTAGTTAAAATTAGGTAGTAGTTATTTAAATGATTTATTTACCTAGGATTCTTCATATTACGAAAATAATAAAATAATCCTTATACCGTTGTCGACATATTTTAATTTCTGATACGAAAGTAGAAAGAGGAAAGGAGCGCGACGAAATAAACTAAAGATAAACATAAGCGATGCTGCCAAGACTCGACAAACGCGTCCTATGAAATGTAAGGCGTGAGGGTCCCCCGCCACTGCGTTGCTCTCCCACCACTGTTAGCAAGCAGGCATCGCTGCATATTATAAGGTCATCTGCATGGGATAGAAGTGTAAACCGAAATTAAAATTTGACGACTATGGTATATGTGTGAAATCACTTGCATTAAATGTCAAATTGACATCTGAAATTTTTTGCATAAAACTGGAGTTCTCGCTAATAATAGTTTGTAATGAATGGAATACATATATCTTTTGTGAAATATATCTAAATTTGCTAAGGTAAACAAAGTATTAAAAAGTGACAAATTGGTTAGTTTCGCCCTACATATGGGAGAGGATGAGAAATTAAGTTACATTCTCGTATACAGGATGTAGCACCTAAGATGCCTCGGACCGTAGCTCCTCTATCATACAATATATCGAAAAACGTCTAACAGAAAAATTGTCCATAATTACAATCGCAATTTTCCTAAAATATTTTTGGTCATCAGTGCCGTGCCGTTTTCCAGTGGCATATCAAACCTATGTTTTTTTTTTAATGGAACAATATATATTTTATGGCTGATTCGGAAAGCCCTTGAAGAGTACTTTTTTTTCTTATGTAACGTCATACCGCTAACTTTAGCGGTTTCGCTGTTACAACGGTTTTTCTTCGCAGTTAAACCATACTTCGACATTCTTTTTGGCAGCGATTTTTGTAAATATTTCGTAAATTATGCATTCTATATATATTTTTCAAGAGTGGAAAGGTATTTAGAGTTGGATTTGAAATATTTTTTGTATGAATGAAATTTCATAATTCGAACCGGAAGTAACACTTTTACTCTTATGGAATAGCGATTTTTGCAATCATTTCGTAAATTATGCATTCTATATATATATATATATATATATTATATATAAGAGTACAAAAGTATTTAGAGTTGGATTTGAAATACTTCTTGTATAAATGAAATTTCAAAATTCAAACCGGAAATAACACTTTTACTTTTATCGAATAGCGATTTTTGTAAATATTTCGTAAATTATGCATTCTGTATATATTTGTCAATAGTATAAAAGTATTTAGAGTTGGATTTGGAATATTTTTTGTATAAATGAAAATTCAAAATTTGATCCGGAAGTAATACTTTTACTCTTAGCGAGTAGCATTTTTTTGCAAATATCTCACAAAGTATGTACCCTGTAGAGATTTATTAAGATACTGGAATAGGATTTTGAATAATTTTTTTATAAAATAATTTTTAAAATTGTATGATTTGAAACGCTCATACGTATAAGAAAGTCGTGTTGTTGCCACACCTCATTTTTTTCTCAGGATTTGCGCATCGATGTAGCAGCATTCAATAGAATAATAACACAACTATGATATCTTAACTAAATGTAAACTGTTAATAAATTTACGAGTGGATGACAGTAACAATGACAATAATTTCACATACTAATCACTTTACGATACCTTGATCTGTAGTAAATTAAACTAAAAGAAAGCAGAAACACCAAATAAGTGACAAGCATAGAACTGGAACGAGTACGCAAACGTAAGGACTGGGCAAAATCTGTGACCAATGTGTTAAAACGGGCACGCTGAATTTGTACTATATAAGGCCTTTGGGTAGAATAAATATACGCATCCCTTCCACGAGGCGCTGTACTAGTCTAGCAGTTAAGCCTCATTTACGGAGTGTAGCGTGCGCGTTCCGGTACTATTATGTAGTTCAATACAGACAGGATATTACACCGTGTGTTTTTCAGGAAAAAGTTTAAAATTCTAAAAATAAATAAATGGAACACCCTGTATATTAATGCGCCATTGAAAAGTCCTTAAAATTTACTATTCAAAAATATCTACGTTCTTTCGCCTGTTGTCGATATTGCAGAAGTTATAGGGTGTTATATCTGAACTAGCTAATACGGCAGGCCTTGAAGGCCCGCTATCGCCTCTTATTCCGCTTACAGTTGAGGTACCGCTCCCCCTTATTCTTCTAAATTTATTGCGGATTTTGTCTTTATTGCGTTTCAGTTTTTGAAACACCATATAATTCCGATATATAGCGAATATCTAAATATAATTGTGTTTTAGATGTTCAATATTGCTTAGTTGTTTTTATACACCCCTGTATATAGTTTACAACTATGCAATATTTTATTCAGAATGCTTATCGGATGAAATGATTAATAATAGATTTAGTGATAATAGCAGTTTTTAAATTGAAAATGTTTAACGGCTGTCCATGAAATAAGATGTATTTTATCGTATAACATTATATTGACATTTTTCACATACTTTTCCTGTGCCTCACAGACGGTAGTTTTCACTCTATTTATAATTTTTCTACTATTTTTGGTTTTTGTGCCTTGACTTGCCGATGATTTATTTCACGTTTGCCTAATTTATTTATAGTTTGAATTTTGTTTGTGGGTATAAAATTAGAATAATCTCGAAATCTGTGTTTTTTACATCAGTTGGAAAATGTGGTTTGATAGTTTTTGTTAATAGTGTTTCAGTCTATATACATATGTCGATTCCATTGGTCTTTTTAGTTTAAATGAAAATTCATTAGAATTTTAAAAAAACATTTTATTTTATACAAACTTGTAGATAGCTTTATTAGAATTATGTTTTGTTGACGCGAATGTATACTTTTAAATAATTCATTTAATCATTGTTCTATAACAAATAATATTTATTTCATTGGCATTTTTTATAATGATTTCCATTCCTATACTCTTACAATTTGCAGTGTTTCTTTGTGGTAAATTGTATTACAACTGTCAGTTATGTATGATGCTTAATAATGTTGGTAAAGCCTTGTTCACAGTGTACATAATTATTTTCTTTTGCATTGTACACCTACAATTTAAGGAATATATAGATATAATATATGTATGTATTATGGTAATATTGATTACTTATTGTTATATTCGAAAATACTGTAAAACATCCTTTTAGAATTTCTATTTTGAATTATTGTAATTGACGATGTCGCGGGAAGTTCATTTTCATCAATGATAATTAAACAATCTTTTTTGAATACGTATGATATTACTTCTCAATTTGCCTGGCACAGTAACAACATGATTAAGTGCTTGTTTAATCTGGTAGGAATATATTTTAGTTTCTTTTTTCTATTTACAATATCTTATAATATTTTGAAGTATTTTTACAACTGAATTCATGGACGAAATGACTCCAGCCATGTAACGATAATTGCTAAAAATGAGTAGAAAGTATTTATAAACAAATAAGGAATCGAATTTATAAATTTCTTACCTATACACTATTATCATTGGGCCTATTATTATATATTGCAATATTTATTGTGTTGAATGTTTGTGAGCTATGGCTTCAATCTTTTCGAGCTTGAATTCGCCTTTTTCGCGTCCGCTTACAGCTTTTTACAGTTTCCTGTAAAACGCGATCACTCTCGTGGTGGTTTTTAGAATGTAATATTTTATAGACTTGTGGCACACGCTGTATATACATATATTTTGTAAAGCCAATTGTATATTTCATTTAGAATTCTTCTAGACTTTTCTTTTACACAAACTGTTACACAATGAAGAGCGAGAAAGATAATTTAATGTTAAACATAAGAATGATGTTAAAGTATCCGAAGAAACAATATGCTCAATAAGTGCATCATTTTCATTGAGACAATCGGGATAATACGCTATTGAAATAACAGTGGAAAAATTTAGTATATTAACAAAAAGTATGTCAATTGCTCAGAAACAATTTAAGATAGGCATGCACAATATTAATAAAAAAGAACGTAATAAGCAGTTTGACACTGAGATATTTTCACCCAAATTATTTGAAGTGGAACAGCGCTTTCATTATGAAATTTTGGTCAGCATAATTGAAATATTCGTCTGTCACATACTCAAAATTAGTTCGCACGTCATTTAAAAATGAAGGACTTGTATTGAAGAACATTTTAAAATTTCAATGAATTACATATATACTACTCGCCCGCTATCGCGGGCTCGTCATTTTAATTGACATGCTCAAATATACGTATTATCTCCACAGTGTTTAACATGTTTACAACAAATTTTGTTTGGTAAATGGGCGTCGCTTTCAAACATTCTTATAGAATGCTAATGAATGCTGATGAACTTCAAATATATAGCTCGCAAACATATGTATGTGAATGGGTAAAGTAAATTTAATTTATAAAGTATATTACTTTCTTACTACCTTTTCGAAGTCCACTATCGTTAATAAAAGAGCAGAGTATATTTTATTTAAAATTATTATCGATCTGTTTTTGACACAAATCGGTACACACTCAAGAGCGAGAAAGGTAATTTAAAGTTAATCATAAGCAATGTTAAAGTATCCAAAGACAGAATGAGCTCAAAAAGCGCAACATTTTTATTAAAACAGTCTACAATACTACTTTGATGTAACGTGAGACCCTTTTGAAATCCACTATCATTAATAAAGGAGCACAAAATAATAATAAAAGTAAAAAACCCAAGTTTTAAATTTAAGCCCTTTTCAAGCGCCTTTCCTGGAAACAGCGCTTTCTAGAATGTCCATTTTTATAAATATTTGAAGCACCCCTGTATATACTTATATTTTGTCAAGCCAATAGGATATCTTATTTAAAATTCTTCTCGAACTGTTTTTAACACAAACCGGTACACACTCAAGAGCGAGAAAGGTAATTTAATGTTAAACATAAGTCGTGTTAAAGTATGCAAAGGCACAATGAGATCAAAACGCACAACATTTTTACTAAGACAGTGTACAATACTATTTTGATGTAAAGTGTGACCTTTTTGAAATCCATTATCGTTAATAAAGGAGCACAAAATAAAAGTAAAAGTAAAAAGCCCAAGTTTTAAATTGAAGCGCCTTTCCTGTAAAAAGCGATCACTGGCATGACGCTTTTTAGAATGTCCGGTTTTATAAACTCTTAGAGCATCCCGGTATATACATATATTTTGTGAAGCCAATAGTATATTTTATTTAAAAATTTTCTCGAATTGTTTTTTACGCAAATCGGTACACACTCAAGAGTGAGAAAGGTAATTTAATGTTAAACATAAGTCGTGTTAAAGTATCCAAAGACACAATGAGATCAAAAAGCGCAGCATTTTTATTAAGACAGTTTACTATACTATTTTGATGTGAACGTGTAAAAGCCTGTCAATCTTTTCGAAGTCTACTCTGGTTAAGAAAAAAGCACAAAATAATAATAACAGTAAAAAGCCCAAGTTTTAAATTGAAGCGCTATTGAAGCGCCTTTCCTGTAAAAAACGCTTTTGAGAATGTCCACTTATAAACTTTTGAAGCACTCCATATATTTTGTTAAGCCAATAGGATATTTTATTTAAAATTCTTCTCGAACTGTTTTTGATACAAACCGGTACACACTCAAGAGCGAGAAAAGTAATTTAATGTTAAAAATAAGTCATGTTAAAGTATTCAAAGACAAAAAAAGCAACATTTTCATTAAGACAGTTTACAATACTATTTTGATATGAACGTCTAATAGCCTATCAATCTTTTCGAAATCCACTATCGTTAATGAAAAAGTACAAAATAATAATAAAAGTAAAAAGCTCAAGATTTAAATTTAAGCCCTATTGAAGCCCTTTTCCTGTAAAAAGCGATAACTGGCCTTACTTTTTAGAATGTCCGGTTTTATTAACTGTTGAAGCGCCCCTGTATATACATATACTTTGTTGAACCAATAGGATATTTTATTTAAAATTCTTCTCGAACTGTTTTTGACATAAATTGGTACACACTCAAGAGCGAGTAAGATAATTTAATGTTAAACATAAGTCGTGTTAAAGTATGCAGACACAATGATATCACAAAGCGCAACATTTTTATTATGACAGTGTACAATACTATTTTGATGTCAAAAGTGTAAAAGCCTGTCAACCTTTTTGAAGTCCACTATCGTTAATAAAGGAGCACGAAATAATAATAAAAGTAAAATGCCCAAGTTTTAAATTGATACGCCTTTCCTATAAAAAGCGATCACTGGCATGACGCTTTTTAGAATGTCTACATTTATACACCTTTGAAGCACCCAAGTATATACATATATTTTGTTAGGCCAATAGGATATTTTATTTAAAATTCTTCTCGAACTGTTTTTGATATAATTCCGTACACACTCAAGAGCGAGAAAGGTAATTTAATGTTAAACATAAGTCGTGTTAAAGTATGCAAAGACACAATGAGATCAAGAAGCGCAACATTTTTATTAAGACAGTGTACGAAACTATTTTGATGTGAAAGTGTAAAAGCCTGTCAACGTTTTTGAAATCCACTATCGTTAATAAAGGAGCACGAAGCACGAAATAATAATAAAAGTAGAAAGCCCAAGTTTTAAATTGAAGCGCCTTTCCTGTAAAAAGCAATGACTGTCATGACTTTTTAGAATGTAAGATTTTACTAACTTTTGAAGCAACCGTGCATATACATATATTTTGTTAAGCCAATAGGACGTTTTATTTAAAATTCTTCTCGAACTGCTTTTAACACAAACCGGTACACACTCAAGAGCGAGAAAGTGTAAAAGCCTGTCAACCTGTTCAAAATCCACTATCGTTAATAAAGGAGCACGAAGCACGAAATATTAATAAAAGTAAAAAGCCCAAGTTTTAAATTGAAACCCTATTGAAGCGCCTTTCCTGTAAAAGCGATCACTGGCATGACGCTTTTTAGAATGTCCACTTTTATAAACTTTTGAAGCACCCCTAGATATATTTTGTTAAGCCAATAGTATATTTTATTTGAAATTTTTCTTGAATTATTTTTTACACAAACCGGTACACACCCAAGCGCGAGAAAGGTAATTTAATGTTAAACATAAGTCATGTTAAAATATCCAAAGAAACAATGAGCTCTCAAAAAGCGCAACATTTTTATTAAGACAGTGTACAATACTATTTTGATGCGAAAGTGTGAAAGCCTGTCAACCTTTTCAAAATCTACTATCGTTAATAAAGGAGCATGAAATAATAATAAAAGTAAAAAGCCCAAGTTTTAAATTGAAGCCCTATTGAAGCGCCTTTCCTGTAAAAAGCGTTGACTGGCATGACGTTTTTAGAATGTCCACTTTTATAAACTTTTAAAGCACCCCTACATACATTTTTTTAAGCCGATAGTATATTTTATTTGAAATTCTACTCGAACTGTTTTTTTATACAAACCGGTTCACACTCAAGAGCGAGAAACGTAATTTAATGTTAAACAAAAGTCATGTTAAAGTATCGAAAGAAACAATAAGCTCAGTGAGCGCAACATTTTCATTGGGACAGTGTACAATACGATTCTGATGTTTTCGAATCTACTATTGATAAGAAAAAATTAAGTATTAAATTTAAACCCTGTTCAATCACGTTTCGAAGAATCACCGAATTGAAGATGTAATAAGCCTTATCTAAAATTTCACATTCATACGTCAATTTTCAAAGAACTCTTCCGCCATTTTGTTTTTTTTTTGACATTTTGACTTTGGATTCGTGATCGGCGACCTAAGACACTCCCGTATCTAAAATTTCGCATTCATACGTCAATTTTCAAAAACAACTTCCGCAATTATGTTTTTTTTTGACATTTTGACTTTGGAATCGTGATCGGCGACCCCCAAAACTCCCCGTATCTAAAATTTCACACTCATACGTCAATTTTCAAATAAATCTTTCGCCATTTTGCTGTTTTTGTCATTTTGACTTTGGAATCGTGATCGGCGACCCCCAAAACCCCCGTATCTAAAATTTTACATTCATACGTGAATTTCCAAAAAAATCTTCCGCCATTTTGTTTTTTTTTAACATTTTGACTTTGGAATCGTGATCGGCGACCCCCAAAACCCCCATATTTAAAATTTCACATTCATACGTCAACTTTCAAAAAGATCTCCCGCCATTTTGTTTTTTTTTTGACATTTTGACTTTGGAATCGTGATCGGCGACCCTCAAAACCCCCGTATCTAAAATTTCACATTCATACGTCAACTTTCAAAAAAATCTTCCGCCGGTTTGTTTTTTTTGACATTTTGACTTTGGGATTGTGATCGGCGGCCCCCAAAATCCCCGTATCTGAAATTTCACATTCATACGTCAATTTTCAAAAAAATCTTCCGTCATTTTGTTTTTTTTGACATTTTGACTTTTGAATCGTGATCGGCGACCCCCAAAACCCCCGTATCTAAAATTTTACATTCGACTCAATTTTCAAAAAATCTTCCGTCATTTTGTTTTTTTTTGACATTTTGACTTTGGAATCGTGATCGGCGACCCCGAAAATCCCCGCACCTAAAATTTTACATTCATACGTCAATTTTCAAAAAATCTTCCGCAATTTTGTTTTTTTTTGACATTTTGACTTTGGAATCGTGATCGGCGTCCCCCAAAACCCCCTTATCTAAAATTTTACATTCATATGTCAATTTTCAAAAAATTCTTCCACGATTTTGTTTTTTTATGACATTTTGATTTTGGATTTGTGATCGGCGACCTAACACACCCCTGTATCTAAAATTTCACACATACGTCAATTTTCAAAAAAAATCTTTCGCCATTTTGCTTATTTTGACATTTTGACTTTGGAATCGTGATCGGCGACCCCCAAAACCCCCGTATCTAAAATTTTACATTCATACGTCAATTTTCAAGAAATCTTCCGCCATTTTGTTTTTTTTTGACATTTTGGCTTTGGAATCGTGACCGGCGACCCCCAAAACCTCCGTATCTAAAATTTCACATTTTTACGTCAATTTTAAAAAAAATATTTGGCCATTTTGTTTTTTTTTGACATTTTGATTTTGAAATCGTGATCGGCGATCCCCAAAACTCCCGTATCTAAAATTTCACATTCATACGTCAATTTTCAAAAAAATCTTCCGCCCTTTTGTTTTTTTTTGACATTTTGACTTTGGAATCGTGATCGGCGACCCCCAAAACCCCCGTACCTAAAATTTTACATCAATACGTCAATTTTCTAAAAAATCTTTCGCCATTTTGTTTTTTTTGACATTTTGACTTTGGAATCGTGATCGGCGACCCCAAAACCCCCGTATCTAAAATTTTACATTCATACGTCAATTTTCAAAAAATCTTCCGCAATTTTGCTTTTTTTGACATTTTGACTTTGGAATCGTGATCGGCGACCCCCAAAACCCCCGTATCTAAAATTTTACATTCATACGTCAATTTTCAAAAAAATCTTCCGCCGTTTTGCTTTTTTTGACATTTTGATTTTGGAATCGTGATCGGCGACCTCCAAAACCCCCGTATCTAAAATTTTACATTAATACGTCAATTTTCTAAAAAATCTTTCGCTATTTTGTTTTTTTTGACATTTTGACTTTGGAATCGTGATCGGCGACCCCCAAAACCCCCGTATCTAAAATTTTACATTCATAAATCAATTTTCAAAAAAATCTTCAGCCATTTTGCTTTTTTTGACATTTTGACTTTGGAATCGTGATCGGCGACCCCCAAAACCCCCGTATCTAAAATTTTACATTCATATGTCAATTTTCAAAAAATTCTTCCACGATTTTGTTTTTTTATGACATTTTGATTTTGGATTTGTGATCGGCGACCTAACACACCCCCGTATCTAAAATTTCACACTCATACGTCAATTTTCAAAAAAATCTTTCGCCATTTTGCTTTTTTTGACATCTTGACTTTGGAATCGTGATCGGCGACCCCCAAAACCCCCGTATCTAAAATTTTACGTTAATTTTCAAAAAATCTTCCGCCATTTTTTTTTTGACATTTTGGCTTTGGAATCGTGATCGACGATCCGCAAAACCCCCGTATCTAAAATTTCACATTCATACGTCAATTTTCAAAAAAATCTTTCGCCATTTTGCTTTTTTTGACAATTTGCTTTGAAATCGTGATCGGCGACCCCCAAAGCTCCCGTATCTAAAATTTCACATTCATACGTCAATTTTCAAAAAAATCTTCCGCCATTTTTTTTTTTTTACATTTTGACGTTGGAATCGTGATCGGGGACCCCCCAAAACTCCCGTATCTAAAATTTTACATTCATACATCAATTTTCAGAAAAATCTTTCGCCGTTTTGCTTTTTCTGACATTTTGACTTTGGAATCGTGATCGGCGACCCCCAAAACCCCCGTATCTAAAATTTTACATTAATACGTCAATTTTCTAAAAAGAAACCCAAAACCTGCGTATCTAAAATTTCACATTCATACGTCAATTTTCAAAAAAATCTTCCGCCATTTTGTTTTTTTTTTTACATTTTGATTTTGGAATCGTGATCGGGGACCCCCCAAAACTCCCGTATCTAAAATTTTACATTCATACATCAATTTTCAAAAAAATCTTTCGCCGTTTTGCTTTTTCTGACATCTTGACTTTGGAATCGTGATCGGCGACCCCCAAAACCCCCGTATCTATAATTTTACGTCAATTTTCAAAAAATCTTCCGCCATTTTGTTTTTTTTTGACATTTTGGCTTTGGAATCGTGATCGACGATCCGCAAAACCCCCGTATCTAAAATTTCACATTCATACGTCAATTTTCAAAAATATCTTTCGCCATTTTGCTTTTTTTGACAATTTGCTTTGAAATCGTGATCGGCGACCCCCAAAACCCCCGTATCTAAAATTTTACATTCATACGTCAATTTTCAAGAAATCTTCCGCCATTTTTTTTTTTGACATTTTGGCTTTGGAATCGTGACCGGCGACCCCCAAAACCTCCGTATCTAAAATTTCACATTCATGTCAATTTAAAAAAAATATTTGGCCATTTTGTTTTTTTTTGACATTTTGATTTTGAAATCGTGATCGGCGATCCCCAAAACTCCCGTATCTAAAATTTCACATTCATAAGTCAATTTTCAAAAAAATCTTCCGCCCTTTTGTTTTTTTTTTGACATTTTGACTTCGGAATCGTGATCGGCGACCCCCAAAACCCCCGTATCTAAAATTTTACATTCATACGTCAATTTCCAAAAAAATCTTCCGCCATTTTTTTTTTTGACATTTTGGCTTTGAAATCGTGATCGGCGACCCCCAAAACCCCCGTATCTAAAATTTTACATTCATACGTCAATTTTCAAGAAATCTTCCGCCATTTTTTTTTTTGACATTTTGGCTTTGGAATCGTGACCGGCGACCCCCAAAACCTCCGTATCTAAAATTTCACATTCATGTCAATTTAAAAAAAATATTTGGCCATTTTGTTTTTTTTTGACATTTTGATTTTGAAATCGTGATCGGCGATCCCCAAAACTCCCGTATCTAAAATTTCACATTCATACGTCAATTTTCAAAAAAATCTTCCGCCCTTTTGTTTTTTTGACATTTTGGCTTTGGAATCGTGACCGGCGACCCCCAAAACCTCCGTATCTAAAATTTCACATTCATGTCAATTTAAAAAAAATATTTGGCCATTTTGTTTTTTTTTGACATTTTGATTTTGAAATCGTGATCGGCGATCCCCAAAACTCCCGTATCTAAAATTTCACATTCATACGTCAATTTTCAAAAAAATCTTCCGCCCTTTTGTTTTTTTTTTGACATTTTGACTTCGGAATCGTGATCGGCGACCCCCAAAACCCCCGTATCTAAAATTTTACATTCATACGTCAATTTCCAAAAAAATCTTCCGCCATTTTTTTTTTTGACATTTTGGCTTTGAAATCGTGATCGGCGACCCCCAAAACCCCCGTATCTAAAATTTTACATTCATACGTCAATTTTCAAGAAATCTTCCGCCATTTTTTTTTTTGACATTTTGGCTTTGGAATCGTGACCGGCGACCCCCAAAACCTCCGTATCTAAAATTTCACATTCATGTCAATTTAAAAAAATATTTGGCCATTTTGTTTTTTTTTGACATTTTGATTTTGAAATCGTGATCGGCGACCCCCAAAACCCCCGTATCTAAAATTTTACATTCATACGTCAATTTTCAAGAAATCTTCCGCCATTTTTTTTTTGACATTTTGGCTTTGGAATCGTGACCGGCGACCCCCAAAACCTCCGTATCTAAAATTTCACATTCATGTCAATTTAAAAAAAATATTTGGCCATTTTGTTTTTTTTTGACATTTTGATTTTGAAATCGTGATCGGCGATCCCCAAAACTCCCGTATCTAAAATTTCACATTCATACGTCAATTTTCAAAAAAATCTTCCGCCCTTTTGTTTTTTTTTGACATTTTGACTTCGGAATCGTGATCGGCGACCCCCAAAACCCCCGTATCTAAAATTTTACATTCATACGTCAATTTCCAAAAAAATCTTCCGCCATTTTTTTTTTTGACATTTTGGCTTTGAAATCGTGATCGGCGACCCCCAAAACCCCCGTATCTAAAATTTTACATTCATACGTCAATTTTCAAGAAATCTTCCGCCATTTTTTTTTTGACATTTTGGCTTTGGAATCGTGACCGGCGACCCCCAAAACCTCCGTATCCAAAATTTCACATTCATGTCAATTTAAAAAAAATATTTGGCCATTTTGTTTTTTTTTGACATTTTGATTTTGAAATCGTGATCGGCGATCCCCAAAACTCCCGTATCTAAAATTTCACATTCATACGTCAATTTTCAAAAAAATCTTCCGCCCTTTTGTGTTTTTTTTGACATTTTGACTTCGGAATCGTGATCGGCGACCCCCAAAACCCCCGTATCTAAAATTTTACATTCATACGTCAATTTCCAAAAAAATCTTCCGCCATTTTGTTTTTTTTTAACATTTTGACTTTGGAATCGTGATCGGCGACCCCCAAAACCCCCGTATTTAAAATTTCACATTCATACGTCAACTTTCAAAAAGATCTCCCGCCATTTTTTTTTTGACATTTTGACTTTGGAATCGTGATCGGCGACCCCCAAAACCCCCGTATCTAAAATTTCACATTCATACGTCAACTTTCAAAAAAATCTTCCGCCGTTTTGTTTTTTTTGACATTTTGACTTTGGGATTGTGATCGGCGGCCCCCAAAACCCCCGTATCTGAAATTTCACATTCATACGTCAATTTTCAAAAAAATCTTCCGTCATTTTGTTTTTTTTGACATTTTGACTTTGGAATCGTGATCGGCGACCCCCAAAACCCCCGTATCTAAAATTTTACATTCATGACTCAATTTTCAAAAAATCTTCCGCCATTTTGTTTTTTTTTTGACATTTTGACTTTGGAATCGTGATCGGCGATCCCCAAAATCCCCGCACCTAAAATTTTACATTCATACGTCAATTTTCAAAATATCTTCCGCCATTTTGTTTTTTTTGACATTTTGACTTTGGAATCGTGATCGGCGTCCCCCAAAACCCCCT
This sequence comes from Amphimallon solstitiale, assembly GCA_963170755.1. Classification (NCBI taxonomy): domain Eukaryota; kingdom Metazoa; phylum Arthropoda; class Insecta; order Coleoptera; family Scarabaeidae; genus Amphimallon; species Amphimallon solstitiale. The sequence goes on along the minus strand of OY720681.1, from coordinate 122,446,950 downwards.
TATCTAAAATTTTACATTCATATGTCAATTTTCAAAAAATTCTTCCACGATTTTGTTTTTTTATGACATTTTGATTTTGGATTTGTGATCGGCGACCTAACACACCCCTGTATCTAAAATTTCACACTCATACGTCAATTTTCAAAAAAAATCTTTCGCCATTTTGCTTATTTTGGCATTTTGACTTTGGAATCGTGATCGGCGACCCCCAAAACCCCCGTATCTAAAATTTTACATTCATACGTCAATTTTCAAGAAATCTTCCGCCATTTTGTTTTTTTTTGACATTTTGGCTTTGGAATCGTGACCGGCGACCCCCAAAACCTCCGTATCTAAAATTTCACATTCATACGTCAATTTAAAAAAAAATATTTGGCCATTTTGTTTTTTTTTGACATTTTGATTTTGAAATCGTGATCGGCGATCCCCAAAACTCCCGTATCTAAAATTTCACATTCATACGTCAATTTTCAAAAAAATCTTCCGCCCTTTTGTTTTTTTTTTGACATTTTGACTTTGGAATCGTGATCTGCGACCCCCAAAACCCCCGTATCTAAAATTTTACATTAATACGTCAATTTTCTAAAAAATCTTTCGCCATTTTCTTTTTTTTTGACATTTTGACTTTGGAATCGTGATTGGCGACCCCCAAAACCCCCGTATCTAAAATTTTACATTCATACGTCAATTTTCAAAAAATCTTCCGCCGTTTTGTTTTTTTTGACATTTTGACTTTGGGAGTGTGATCGGCGGCCCCCAAAACCCCCGTATCTGAAATTTCACATTCATACGTCAATTTTCCAAAAAATCTTCCGTCATTTTGTTTTTTTTGACATTTTGACTTTGGAATCGTGATCGGCGACCCCCAAAACCCCCGTATCTAAAATTTTACATTCGACTCAATTTTCAAAAAATCTTCCGCCATTTTGTTTTTTTTTGACATTTTGACTTTGGAATCGTGATCGGCGACCCCCAAAATCCCCGCACCTAAAATTTTACATTCATACGTCAATTTTCAAAAAATCTTCCGCCATTTTGTTTTTTTTGACATTTTGACTTTGGAATCGTGATCGGCGTCCCCCAAAACCCCCTTATCTAAAATTTTACATTCATATGTCAATTTTCAAAAAATTCTTCCACGATTTTGTTTTTTTATGACATTTTGATTTTGGATTTGTGATCGGCGACCTAACACACCCCTGTATCTAAAATTTCACACTCATACGTCAATTTTCAAAAAAAATCTTTCGCCATTTTGCTTATTTTGACATTTTGACTTTGGAATCGTGATCGGCGACCCCCAAAACCCCCGTATCTAAAATTTTACATTCATACGTCAATTTTCAAGAAATCTTCCGCCATTTTGTTTTTTTTTGACATTTTGGCTTGGGAATCGTGACCGGCGACCCCCAAAACCTCCGTATCTAAAATTTCACATTCATACGTCAATTTAAAAAAAAATATTTGGCCATTTTGTTTTTTTTTGACATTTTGATTTTGAAATCGTGATCGGCGATCCCCAAAACTCCCGTATCTAAAATTTCACATTCATACGTCAATTTTCAAAAAAATCTTCCGCCCTTTTGTTTTTTTCTTGACATTTTGACTTTGGAATCGTGATCGGCGACCCCCAAAACCCCCGTATCTAAAATTTTACATCAATACGTCAATTTTCTAAAAAATATTTCGCCATTTTGTTTTTTTTTGACATTTTGACTTTGGAATCGTGATCGGCGACCCCCAAAACCCCCGTATCTAAAATTTTACATTCATACGTCAATTTTCAAAAAATCTTCCGCCATTTTGCTTTTTTTGACATTTTGACTTTGGAATCGTGATCGGCGACCCCCAAAACCCCCGTATCTAAAATTTTACATTCAGACGTCAATTTTCAAGAAAATCTTCCGCCGTTTTGCTTTTTTTGACATTTTGATTTTGGAATCGTGATCGGCGACCTCCAAAACCCCCGTATCTAAAATTTTACATTAATACGTCAATTTTCTAAAAAATCTTTCGCCATTTTGTTTTTTTTGACATTTTGACTTTGGAATCGTGATCGGCGACCCCCAAAACCCCCGTATCTAAAATTTTACATTCATAAATCAATTTTCAAAAAAATCTTCAGCCATTTTGCTTTTTTGACATTTTGACTTTGGAATCGTGATCGGCGACCCCCAAAACCCCCGTATCTAAAATTTTACATTCATATGTCAATTTTCAAAAAATTCTTCCACGATTTTGTTTTTTTATGACATTTTGATTTTGGATTTGTGATCGGCGACCTAACACACCCCGTATCTAAAATTTCACACTCATACGTCAATTTTCAAAAAAATCTTCCGCCATTTTTTTTTTTTTACATTTTGACTTTGGAATCGTGATCGGGGACCCCCCAAAACTCCCGTACCTAAAATTTTACATTCATACATCAATTTTCAAAAAAATCTTTCGCCGTTTTGCTTTTTCTGACATTTTGACTTTGGAATCGTGATCGGCGACCCCCAAAACCCCCGTATCTAAAATTTTACATTAATACGTCAATTTTCTAAAAAGAAACCCAAAACCTCCGTATCTAAAATTTTACATTCATACGTCAATTTTCAAAAAATTCTTCCGCCATTTTGTTTTTTATGACATTTTGACTTTGGAATCGTGATCGGCGACCACCAAAATCCCCGTATCTAAAATTTCACATTGATACGTTAATTTTCAAAAAAATCTTCCGCTGTTTTGTTTTCTTTTGACATTTTGACTTTGGAATCGTGATCGGCGACCCCCAAAACTCCCATATCTAAAATTTTACATTCATACGTCAATTTTCAAACAACATTCCGCCATTTCGTTTTTTTTTGACATTTTCACTTTGGAGTCGTGATCGGCGACCCCCAAAACCCCCGTATCTAAAATTTTATATTCATACGTCAATTTTCAAAAAAATAATCCGCCATATTGTTTTTTTATGACATTCTGATTTTGGATTTGTGATCGGCGACTTAAGACACCCTCGTATCTAAAATTTCACATTTATACGTCAATTTTCAAAAAATCCTTCGGCCATTTTTTTTTTTTTTACATTTCGACTTTGGATACTTGATCAATGATACCACAAAGACTCCCAAGTGCCGAATTTTACTTTAATCAGAAGAGATAAATTAATTTCAGATAGCTCCGCCCACTCTGCATGTATGCGTAATCGTTGTCATAAGGGCACATAAATGTTAAAAGCTATCGTTTTCCCCATTAAGGCGTACGCGTTCTGGAATTAAAGTATTTTAATAATGCAAATATATAATCATTAAAAGAACAATAATCAACCTGTATATCTATAAAAATGTTAAGTCAAGCGGATGTATTATGTCGAGATTGAGATGCCGAACTTGTCGGACCCGATAAATTAATCTGATACCCGACCGTAGTACGTTGAATCACATGCACATTGAATCTGTGACGTTTTCGGCCATTTGTCTGACCAAACCCTTCTGCAAACGAATTTGAAAGTGCTCGTGCCCTTCATTGCGTGCGTCTGTCGACTCGAAATAAGCATGTAATTGATCCCGAGAAGCCCCTTCTTCAAGACCCCGGTCCTAGTTGGACCCTCGCAACCTTCAAAATTTCGTATTTCACGCTTAAAAGTGAATCTCTGAACACAACTGAGTTTGCCTGCAAGTTTGACGTTTGTTCGGGATATTTTGATTGTCACGTGCATCGTCATGATGACGTAGCCATTTTGCTGTTAAAACACCGTATGCACGCTCCTCTTCAACAGGCGATATCTCTGCACACGCTCCACTTGGGAAGAAAATCTCTTCGACGACCGGAAATTCAATGTCGCCCGTAGCCACATGCCCAAGCAGTAACGCACAATTAGTACAATTAGCAAAATGTTTATATTGTTGCTTACCTTCAATTATTTTAATTTCATAAATTTGTTCGTTTTTTCAACAGTACCTATTGTGTTTTCATTAAAATTTATTTTGATGCAATTTGTAATGTTCTTGCCGTTCTCTAGCCTAGTTATAATTATTGACTTTGGCAGTTTGTTTAGTTCAAGCAATTGTGCACTGTGACTTGCAATAAACTGACATCGACATTGGCATACTGGATGAAATTTAAATGGATTAATTATAGATTATTGAAATTTTGCATAATATGTTTGATGTTTGTGTATCCGTTTGTAGAGATTGCACTGTACATTTTGTGTTTCAAAATTTCCTTTTTCAAATTTATGGGTATTTCTTCTATTTAATTGAAATTTCATTTTCTTTAATTTCAAAAATGTAAATTTCAAATGTGCTGTCGTCCACGCGATAACAGTTCAAATTTGATTTTTAGTGGACATAACCTGAAATAAAAGATATTTATGGCAAATAAATAGGATATGAAATACTTGAATGTGTAACGTACATTAACGGATAATAATTATCACAAATATACATATATCCATTTATACGTAAACGTATATGAATATATCTACGTGTAGAGATACACAGCATACACTTAGGTGTCATTACCAACAGCGAACGCACAGACACCGGTGTTTCGGCCTTTGAGGCTTCTTCAGTGTACGTGGTGCTGCTGGTAATGATCCACAACTAAGACCGTGTCTTATGTCCGTTGAATCGCAGAAGTGCCTATGAGAATATCTCAGCGACATCTGCCATCCAAGCGCGACACCGAACACGACAGTTTCATCTTGCACACTGTGCTAAAGACAAAACCTGTACGCTAAATGTGTATCTCTGTATATAAGGCCAATAGGTGGCACCGCCATATCACAAATAAATAGGATATGAAATACTTGAATGTGTAACGTACATTAACGGATAATAATTATCACAAATATACATATATCCATTTATACGTAAACGTATATGAATATATGTACGTGTAGAGATACACAGCATACACTTAGGTGTCATTACCAACAGCGAACGCACAGACACCGGTGTTTCGGCCTTTGAGGCCTCTTCAGTGTACGTGGTGCTGCTGGTAATGATCCACAACTAAGACCGTGTCTTATGTCCGTTGAATCGCAGAAGTGCCTATGAGAATATCTCAGCGACATCTGCCATCCAAGCGCGACACCGAACACGACAGTTTCATCTTGCACACTGTGCTAAAGACAAAACCTGTACGCTAAATGTGTATCTCTGTATAGCACCAGCAGCACCACGTACACTGAAGAGGCCTCAAAGGCCGAAACACCGGTGTCTGTGCGTTCGCTGTTGGTAATGACACCTTTAGTGTATGCTGTGTATCTCTACACGTACATATATTCATATACGTTTACGTATAAATGGATATATGTATATTTGTGATATTTATGGCATTTTAATGATAGCGTTTTCGATTAAAGCATGATGCTCACAATTCGTACATGCTTCATAGTTCATTTTCATCCAGATGCACATTTTATATACGCCAAATTCTTAAGTTGAATTGAAATTTACACATTGTCTATCTTCCTGCAAAGTAAAATTTGTAGACACACTCGGGTTAATGTATATTATAGAACATAATCATCGATGTGTCGATATCAATGGTTATGTGTCGTAAAATATAGTATTTGGCATTGCAAAATTAAATGTTAAGACAGATTGTTGGACCTTTTATTTTGACGTTTCATGTTACATTTAAATCAGCCTGGTATTGAAGTCATGTTAATCAAGTTCAAGTCCTTGTCAGTTTAGAGGTGGGTCGTTCGCGAACGAACCGGTCCAGTGAACCTAATCCCAGCAGGGAACCGAGAGAGCCGGTTCACTAAATTTCAATGAACCGGATCTCGGATCACTTGATATTATATAACAGGTAGGGTAAGCACTCGCCACAAAAATATTTATTTATTTTGTTTAATTTGTGTACAACAACCTAATAATTTGTCAAATTTGTGTGCATTTTAGCTTCAAATAAATTGTTTGTCAAACATTTTGTACAATTGGTGTGCGCGCAGCCGAAATTATCATCCCGGTTCGTTTGAGTCGACGACGGCGCGCGGCGCCGAGTATTATATGTGTACTACACGTTCATGAACGGTATGCTGTTACGGATCCACACGGTTCAAATGAGCCGGTTCCGTGACCCGGCTCACAATGAGGAGCTGAACCGAGTCAAAGAAATGAGCCGTTTTGCCCGCCTCTATGTCAGTTATCTTCATAACCTATAAAATAATTATATTTTGACGTTTGTTATAATTATCATCAATTTTATTCAATTAAAAAATTGTCAAAATTTAATAACATAAATCTAACGTACCGGAAATTACACTTTTTTAAAGCATTTAGGTATATAATAGAAAAATTTAGTACAATATTTAAAAATTGTGACTTTCGATGTCAGTTTGTATGTTGATAATTTTTTTCAAAATTCAAATTCTGTTATGATTTCTCGTCGCAAAGGAAGCAATTATAGAAAGGAATCATTATATTGAATTAAGTATGGGCAAGTATAGGTACCTACGATGTATTTATACTACTCATTATTATTGAGTTATTTTTGATGATGTTTTTATAGTCATTACGTTGAATATAGTTTGTAAATTTATGAATGTTTTTGTGTTAATTCTTATGATAAAGAACGTTTAAATTTCAATAAAGAGAAGTTAGAATTATGTGAACAATTTCGCAACTCTCGTGTTTGCAGAAAGCAACCATTGTTAGATATAAGCTCTTCGAGCTTGATTCGCCTCTTCGCTTGTACTTATATCTTTTTAATATTATATGTAAGGCTGTAAGGGCATCTCATTGGTAATGCGATTATGCTGGTCGCATGCTGTTTTAATGAATGTTAAATGTTAATAATCATTTCCCCTATAAAAATATTCGTTAAAATTCATAAGGCAGATTTCATTAAAAAACAACTAAATACGGTATAACTATTTTCGGTACGCTATTTCTGAAAATAAGGGAGCTAATTAGAATTTAGATCCGTATAATATTTGTCCCTGTGAACAGTTGATTTCACTGCTACAGCTCACTGGTTTGACGTAATGTCAGATTATGTGTATGTGTTAAAAAATCGTATGGCATATCGGCAACAACTCTAACCATAATACATAAAATTGTCGGAGTACCTATGTCATTCATAATGTTAATTTAATTTTTATGATACCGCATACGCTTCTTCTTTTTAGTTGGTTAGCTTGTATTCACTATTATACTATTTACGGTATTTTAATTTCTATATGAATGAATGACAGTGGAGGATAATTATGTAGTTAACTTTGCTATTGTAATGAATGAAGATTAAATTTAAAGAAATATCTCTAGAAATGGATTATACATTATGGTGGCAAATGAATTTATTTATTAAGACTTTGCCCACAAAGCGAACAATATTCCTATATAATTTCATAAACGCTGATATTTAAAATTTTCTTATTGACATTCAGGTTTTGTATCAGTTGTGTACATCTAGTCCAAGGTGAACGTCGACAGATCAAAAAAAAAAATTAATTGAATGTTGTTTCACGTTATTAGTTCTATAAAATTGGTACTACGCTTTGTGTCAAGTTTACGATTGAAATAGTGTATAATTCAAATTTTCTGACAGACTGTCATCGTAACTATATTTCGATGACACATACCTATGACAATGAAAAGTCAGACAGGTGACATCAAGATGTTTAACCAAAATTGTCGTTCCACCTGTCATCGTGACAATAGTTCGTTGAACTGTATTTGTTCACACATTAACTTGTGAGAACGAAATGTCAGACTAATTTAATAAAACATGTTTTAAACTTACAGGTCATTGAGAGAATTAATTAATTTTCATATTTATATCTTGCTAGCTCCTATACGGTTGATGCTAGACACTGTCGTACCATTTAACCAAAAATGTACTTCTGATTAGTTGGTGCCAACCAGCAGTCGCACACTTTAAATACTTGCTTTTATAACTGAATTGGTAAACGAAATGACATACATGCTTATGGGAATCTTATTTGATGTATTTATTTTATTTCGAAGTGCTTCGGACACATCTGACAAATAAAGAAAAGTCGCCCTATTATTTGTATGTAGAGCGATCGATGAGAAATGTTATTTTAATGATCCCATTCGTAAAATGACTTAAATTTATATAATAATTATAACTTGAACACTGATACATTTCCAACATTCTGTTGACATTTAGGTTTTGTATAATTCGTGTGCATCTAACGTAATTTGACAGGCCCAAATGGCAAAACTCAGATGGTTCTTCATTATTTAAGCTTGCTTCAAGTTCTTCGTTGTATGAAATTTACATTTCGATGACATATATAATGAATAGAGTGTCATTGTATTTATTAACATATCTTAATAAAATATAGAAAAATCGTTATATTTATTACTGTACTTACGTGCGATAATACACTTTAAGTTTATTTTATCATATCCGTCGGCATTTTGTTCATATATTCATATAGAAAAGAAATAGTAACGATTCATAATAATAACACTAATACGTATCTGAAAGGTACCACGTTTCAATTAAAAATACACTTCTTCTTCGTAATATTTGTCGGCCTTCTGACATTTAAACTTGACAACCGATGGATGACCGTGAATATATATAGTCATTAAAGACACGCAAACTCGTCATCGCGAGATTTTTTTACCCTGCAGAAAAGCTTTAAATGAATCGCACCTTCCACAGCGACAGATTTGGCACGTGGACAGTGCACTCAATCGTCGCGGAAAAGTCCACTCTTTTGGTTTCCAACCCTCTTTCCGCACTCTAAACCTCGACGGCCTGAAATTTCTTCGTCAATGTGAAACTTTTACAATTCTTTCGCGCGTGCCTGTCATACCTGCCATTTTTACGATTTTGATCGGTTGTCCTGGGAATCGGTCATGACGTAAGCCATTTTTCTGTTAAAACACCGTATGCACGCTCCTCTTTAAAAGCCCATATCTCTGCACACGCTCCACTTAGAAGGAAAAACTCTCCGTCGAGGAACAATTCAAGGTCGTCGGTAACTTCACGCCAAAGGGCAGCTTTCAATTTCGCGTATCCAGAGACGAGTTCTGCGCCCCGCGTACCCAATTTTCGTCGATTTTGACCGGGTTTGGTTGCCATTGACTACTCGGCTTTTATTATATATAACTAGCTAATACGGCAGGCCTTGAAGGCCCGCTATCGCCTCTTATTCCGCTTACAGTTGAGGTACCGCTCCCCTTATTCTTCTAAATTTATTGCGGATTTTGTCTTTATTGCGTTTCAGTTTTTGAAACACCATATAATTCGGATATATAGCGAATAACTAAATATAATTGTGTTTTAGATGTTCAATATTGCTTAGTTGTTTTTATACACCCCTGTATATAGTTTACAACTATGCAATATTTTATTCAGAATGCTTATCAGATGAAATGATTAATAATAGATTTAGTGATAATAGCAGTTTTTAAATTGAAAATGTTTAACGGCTGTCCATGAAATAAGATGTATTTTATCGTTTAAAGTTATATTGACATTTTTCACATACTTTTCCTGTGCCTCACAGACGGTAGTTTTCACTCTATTTATAATTTTTCTACTATTATTGGTTTTGTGCCTTGACTTGCCGATGATTTATTTCACGTTTGCCTAATTTATCTGTAGTTTGAATTTTGTTTGTGGGTATAAAATTAGAATAATCTCGAAATCTGTTTTTTTTTTGCATCAGTTGGAAAATGTGGTTTGATAGTTTTTGTTAATAGTGTTTCAGTCTATATACATATGTCGATTCCATTGGTCTTTTTGGTTTAAATGAAAATTCATTAGAATTTTAAAAAAACATTTTATTTTATACAAACTTGTAGATAGCTTTATTAGAATTATGTTTTGTTGACGCCAATGTATACTTTTAAATAATTCATTTAATCATTGTTCTATAACGAATAATATTTACTTCATTGGCATTTTTATACTGATTTCCATTCCTATACTCTTATAATTTGCAGTGTTTTTTTGTATTACAACTGTCAGTTATGTATGATGCTTAATAATGTTGGTAAAGCCTTGTTCACACTGTACATAATTATTTTCTTTTGCATTGTACACCTACAATTTAAGGAATATATAGATATAATATATGTATGTATTATGGTAATATTGATTACTTATTGTTATATTCGAAAATACTGTAAAACATCCTTTTAGAATCGCTATTTTGAATTATTCTAATTGACGATGTCGCGGGAAGTTCATTTTCATCAATGATAATTAAACAATCTTTTTTGAATACGTATGATATTACTTCTCAATTTGCCTGGCACAGTAACAACATGATTAAGTGCTTGTTTAATCTGGTAGGAATATATTTTAGTTTCTTTTTTCTATTTACAATATCTTATAATATTTTGAAGTATTTTTACAACTGAATTCATGGACGAAATGACTCCAGTCATGTAACGATAATTGCTAAAAATAAGTAGAAAGTATTTATAAACAGATAAGGAATCGAATTTATAAATTTCTTACCTATACACTATTATCATTGGGCCTATTATTATATATTGCAATATTTATTGTGTTGAATGTTTGTGAGCTATGGCTTCAATCTTTTCGAGCTTGAATTCGCCTTTTGCGCGTCCGCTTACAGCTTTTTACAGTTTCCTGTAAAACGCGATCACTCTCGTGGTGGATTTTAGAATGTAAGATTTTATAGACTTGTGGCACACTCTGTATATACATATATTTTGTAAAGCCAATTGTATATTTCATTTAGAATTCTCCTAGATTTTTTTTTTACACAAACTGTTACACAATGAAGAGCGAGAAAGATAATTTAATGTTAAACATAAGAATGATGTTAAAGTATCCGAAGAACCAATATGCTCAATAAGTGCATCATTTTCATTGAGACAATCGGGATAATACGCTATTGAAATGACAGTGGAAAAATTTAGTATATTAACAAAAAGTATGTCAATTGCTCAGAAACAATTTAAGATAGGCATGCACAATATTAATAAAAAAGAACCTAATAATCATTTTGACACTGAGATATTTTCACCCAAATTATTTGAAGTGAAACAGCGCTTTCATTATGAAATTTTGGTCAGCATAATTGAAATGAAGGACTTGTATTGAAGAACATTTTAAAATTTCAATGAATTACATATATACTACTCGCCCGCTATCGCGGGCTCGTCATTTTAATTGACATGCTCAAATATACGTAGTATCTCCATAGTGTTTAACATGTTTACAACAAATTTTGTTTGGTAAATGGGCGTCGCTTTCAAACATTCTTATAGAATGCTAATGAATGCTGATGAACTTCAAATATATAGCTCGCAAACATATGTATGTGAATGGGTAAAGTAAATTTAATTTATAAAGTATATTACTTTCTTTCTACCTTTTCGAAGTCCACTATCGTTAATAAAAGAGCAGAGTATATTTTATTTAAAATTATTCTCGATCTGTTTTTGACACAAATCGGTACACACTCAAGAGCGAGAAAGGTAATTTAAAGTTAATCATAAGCAATGTTAAAGTATCCAAAGACAGAATGAGCTCAAAAAGGGCAACATTTTTATTAAAACAGTTTACAATACTACTTTGATGTAAAGTGAGACCCTTTTGAAATCCACTATCATTAATTAAGGAGCACAAAATAATAATAAAAGTAAAAAACCCAAGTTTTAAATTTAAGCCCTTTTCAAGCGCCTTTCCTGTAAACAGCGCTTTCTAGAATGTCCATTTTTATAAATATTTGAAGCACCCCTGTATATACATTTATTTTGTTAAGCCAATAGGATATCTTATTTAAAATACTTCTCGAAATGTTTTTAACACAAACCGGTACACACTCAAGAGCGAGAAAGGTAATTTTATGTTAAACATAAGTCGTGTTAAAGTATGCAAAGACACAATGAGATCAAAACGCACAACATTTTTATTAAGACAGTGTACAATACTATTTTGATGTAAAGTGTGACCTTTTTGAAATCCACTATCGCTAATAAAGGAGCACAAAATAAAAGTCAAAGTAAAAAGCGCAAGTTTTAAATTGAAGCGCCTTTCCTGTAAAAAGCGATCACTGGCATGACGCTTTTTAGAATGTCCGGTTTTATAAACTTTTAAAGCATCCCGGTATATACATATATTTTGTGAAGCCAATAGTAAATTTTATTTAAAAATTTTCTCGAATTGTTTTTTACGCAAATCGGTACACACTTAAGAGTGAGAAAGGTAATTTAATGTTAAACATAAGTCGTGTTAAAGTATCCAAAGACACAATGAGATCAAAAAGCACAGCATTTTTATTAAGACAGTTTACTATACTATTTTGATGTGAACGTGTAAAAGCCTGTCAATCTTTTCGAAGTCTACTCTCATTAAGAAAAAAGCTCAAAATAATAATAACAGTAAAAAGCCCAAGTTTTAAATTTAAGCCCTATTGAAGCGCCTTTCCTGTAAAAAACGTTTTGTAGAATATCCACTTTTATAAACTTTTGAAGCACCCCTGTATATACATATATTTTGTTAGGCCAATAGGATCTTTCATTTAAAATTCTTCTCGAACTGTTTTTGACATAAATCGGTACACACTCAAGAGCGAGAAAGGTAATTTAATGTTAAACATAAGTCGTGTTAAAGTATGCAAAGACACAATGAGATCAAGAAGCGCAATATTTTTATTAAGACAGTGTACAAAACTATTTTGATGTGAAAGTGTAAAAGCCTGTCAACCATTTTGAAATCCACTATCGTTAATAAAGGAGCACGAAGCACGAAATAATAATAAAAGTAGAAAGCCCAAGTTTTAAATTGAAGCGCCTTTCCTGTAAAAGCAATGACTGTCATGACTTTTTAGAATGTAGTATTTTACTAACTTTTGAAGCAACCGTGCATATACATATATTTTGTTAAGCCAATAGGACGTTTTATTTAAAATTCTTCTCGAACTGTTTTTAATACAAACCGGTACACACTCAACAGCGAGAAAGTGTAAAAGCCTGTCAACCTGTTCAAAATCCACTATCGTTAATAAAGGAGCACGAAGCACGAAATATTAATAAAAGTAAAAAGACCAAGTTTTAAATTGAAGCCCTATTGAAGCGCCTTTCCTGTAAAAGCGATCACTGGCATGACGCTGTTTAGAATGTCCACTTTTATAAACTTTTGAAGCACCCCTAGATATATTTTGTTAAGCCAATAGTATATTTTATTTGAAATTTTTCTCGAATTATTTTTTACACAAACCGGTACACACCCAAGCGCGAGAAAGGTAATTTAATGTTAAACATAAGTCATGTAAAAGTATTCAAAGACAAAAAAAGCAACATTTTCATTAAGACAGTTTACAATACTATTTTGATATGAACGTGTAATAGCCTATCAATCTTTTCGAAATCCACTATCGTTAATGAAAAAGTACAAAATAATAATAAAAGTAAAAAGCTCAAGTTTTAAATTTAAGCCCTATTCAAGCGCTTTTCCTGTAAAAAGCTATAACTGGCATGACTTTTTAGAATGTCCGATTTTATTAACTGTTGAAGCGCCCCTGTATATACATATACTTTGTTGAACCAATAGGATATTTTATTTAAAATTCTTCTCGAACTGTTTTTGACATAAACCGGTACACACTCAAGAGCGAGAAAGGTAATTTAATGTTAAACATAAGTCGTATTAAAGTATCCAAAGACACATTGAGATCAAACAGCGCAACATTTTTATTAAGACAGTGTACAATACTATTTTGATGTAAAGTGTGACCTTTTTGAAATCCATTATCATTAATAAAGGAGCACAAAATGAAAATAAATGTAAAAACCTCAAGTTTTAAATTGAAGTGCCTTTTATTTTATTTAAAATTTTTCTCGAATTGTTTCTTACACAAACCGGTACACACTCAAGAGCGAGAAAAGTAATTTAATGTTAAACATAAGTCATGTTAAAATATCCAAAGGAACAATGAGCTCTCAAAAAGCGTATCATTTTCATTAAGACAGTTTACAATACTATTTTGATGTGAACGTATAAGAGCCTGTCAATCTTTTCCAAGTCTACTCTCGTTAAGAAAAAAGCACAAAATAATAATAAAAGTAAAAAGCCCAAGTTTTAAATTTAAGCCCTATTGAAGCGCCTTTCCTGTAAAAAAACGCTTTTTAGAATGTCCAGTTTTATAAACTTTTAAAGCATCCCGGTATATACATATATTTTGTGAAGCCAATAGTTTATTGTATTTAAAATTTTTCTCGAATTGTTTTTTACACAAACCGGTACACACTCAAGAGCGAGAAAGGTAATTTAATGTTAAACATAAGTCGTGTTAAAGTATGTAAAGGCACAATGAGATCAAGAAGCGCAACATTTTTATTAAGACAGTGTACAATACTATTTTGATGCGAAAGTGTGAAAGCCTGTCAACCTTTTCAAAATCTACTATCCTTAATAAAGGAGCACGAAATAATAATAAAAGTAAAAAGCCCAAGTTTTAAATTGAAGCCCCATTGAAGCGCCTTTCCTGTAAAAAGCGTTCACTGGCATGACGTTTTTAGAATGTCCACTTTTATAAACTTTTAAAGCACCCCTACATACATTTTGTTAAGCCGATAGTATATTTTATTTGAAATTCTACTCGAACTGTTTTTTTACACAAACCGGTTCACACTCAAGAGCGAGAAACGTAATTTAATGTTAAACAAAGGTCATGTTAAAGTATCGAAAGAAACAATGAGCTCAGTGAGCGCAACATTTTCATTGGGACAGTGTACAATACGATTCTGATGTTTTCGAATCTACTATTGATAAGAAAAAATTAAGTATTACATTTAAACCCTGTTCAATCACGTTTCGAAGAATCACCGAATTGAAGATGTAATAAGCCGTACCTAAAATTTCACATTCATACGTCAATTTTCAAAGAACTCTTCCGCCATTTTTTTTTTTTGACATTTTGACTTTGGATTCGTGATCGGCGACCTAAGACACCCCCGTATCTAAAATTTCGCATTCATACGTCAATTTTCAAAAACATCTTCCGCCATTTTGTTTTTTTTTGACATTTTGCTTTAGAATCGTGATCGGCGACCCCTAAAATTTCACACTCATACGTCAATTTTCAAAAAAATCTTTCGCCATTTTGCTTTTTTTGACATTTTGACTTTGGAATCGTGATCGGCGACCCCCAAAACCCCCGTATCTAAAATTTTACATTCATACGTCAATTTCCAAAAAAATCTTCCGCCATTTTGTTTTTTTTGACATTTTGATATTGGAATCGTGATCGGCGACCCTCAAAATCCCCGTATCTAAAATTTCACACTCATACGTCAATTTTCAAAAACATCTTCCGCCATTTTGTTTTTTTTTGACATTTTGACTTTGGAATCGTGATCGGCGACCCCCAAAACCCCCGTATCTAAAATTTCACACTCATACGTCAATTTTCAAAAAAATCTCCCGCCATTTTGTTTTTTTTGACATTTTGACTTTGGAATCGTCATCGGCGACCCCCAAAACCCCCTTTTCTAAAATTTTACATTCATATGTCAATTTTCAAAAAAAAATTCCACGATTTTGTTTTTTTATGACATTTTGATTTTGGATTTGTGATCGGCGACCTAACACGCCTGTATCTAAAATTTCACACTCATAAGTCAATTTTCAAAAAAATCTTTCGCCATTTTGCTTATTTTGACATTTTGACTTTGGAATCGTGATCGGCGACCCCCAAAACCCCCGTATCTAAAATTTTACATTCATACGTCAATTTTCAAAAAATGTTTTTTTTGACATTTTGGCTTTGGAATCGTGATTGGCGACCCCCAAAACCTCAGTATCTAAAATTTCACATTCATACGTGAATTTTCAAAAAAATCTTTCGCCACTTTGTTTTTTTTTTGACATTTTGACTTTGGAATCGTGATCGGCGACCCCCAAAACTCGCGTTCTAAAATTTCACACTCATACGTCAATTTTCAAAAAAAATCTCCCGCCATTTTGTTTTTTTTTGACATTTTGACTTTGGAATCGTGATCGGCGACCCCCAAAACCCCCGTATCTAAAATTTCACATTCATACGTCAATTTTCAAAAAAATCTTCCGCCCTTTTGTTTTTTTTTCAGTTTGGCTTTGGAATCGTGATCGGCGACCCCCAAAACCCCCGTATCTAAAATTTCACATTCATACTTCAATTTTCAAAAAAATCCTTCGCCGTTTTGCTTTTTTTGACATTTTGACTTTGGAATCGTGATCGGCGACCCCCAAAACCCCCGTATCTAAAATTTTACATTAATACGTCAATTTTCTAAAAAATCTTTCGCCATTTTGTTTTTTTTGACATTTTGACTTTGGAATCGTGATCGGCGGCCCCCAAAACCCCCGTATCTAAAATTTTACATTCATATGTCAATTTTCAAAAAAATCTTCCACCATTTTGCTTTTTTTGACATTTTGACTTTGGAATCGTGATCGGCGACCCCCAAAACCCCTGTATCTAAAATTTTACATTCATACGTCAATTTTCAAAAAAATCTTCCGCCGTTTTGCTTTTTTTTGACATTTTGACTTTGGAATCGTGATCGGCGACCCCCAAAACCCCCGTATCTAAAATTTTACATTAATACGTCAATTTTCTAAAAAATCTTTCGCTATTTTGTTTTTTTTGACATTTTGACTTTGGAATCGTGATCGGCGACCCCCCCAAAACCCCCGTATCTAAAATTTTACATTCATACGTCAATTTTCAAAAAAATCTTCCGCCATTTTGCTTTTTTTGATATTTTGACTTTGGAATCGTGATCGGCGACCCCCAAAACCCCCGTATCTAAAATTTTACATTCATATGTCAATTTTCAAAAAATGCTTCCACGATTTTGTTTTTTTATGACATTTTGATTTTGGATTTGTGATCGGCGACCTAACACACCCCCGTATCTAAAATTTCACACTCATACGTCAATTTTCAAAAAAATCTTTCGCCATTTTGCTTTTTTTGACATTTTGACTTTGGAATCGTGATCGGCGACCCCCAAAAAACCCCGTATCTAAAATTTTACATTAATACGTCAATTTTCAAAAAAATCTTCCGCCTTTTTTGTTTTTTTTTGACATTTTGACTTTGGAATCGTGATCGGCGACCCCCAAAACTCCCGTATCTAAAATTTTACATTCATACGTCAATTTTCAAAAAATCTTCCGTCATTTTGTTTTTTTTGACATCTTGACTTTGGAATCGTGATCGGCGACCCCCAAAACCCCGTATCTAAAATTTTACATTCATGACTCAATTTTCAAAAAATCTTCCTCCATTTTGTTTTTTTTGACATTTTGGCTTTGGAATCGTGATCGGCGACCCCCAAAACCCCCGTATCTAAAATTTCACATTCATACGTGAATTTTCAAAAAAATCTTTCGCCATTTTGTTTTTTTTTGACATTTTGACTTTGGAATCGTGATCGGCGACCCCCAAAACTCGCGTATCTAAAATTTCACATTCATACGTCAATTTTCAAAAAAATCTTCCGCCCTTTTTTTTTTTTTTGACATTTTGACTTTGGAATCGTCATCGGCGACCCCCAAACCCCCTTATCTAAAATTTTACATTCATATGTCAATTTTCAAAAAATTCTTCCACGATTTGGTTTTTTATGACATTTTGATTTTGGATTTGTGATCGGCGACCTAACACACCCCTGTATCTAAAATTTCACACTCATACGTCAATTTTCAAAAAAATCTTTCGACATTTTGCTTATTTTGACATTTTGACTTTGGAATCGTGATCGGCGACCCCCAAAACCCCCGTATCTAAAATTTTACATTCATACGTCAATTTTCAAAAAATCTTCCGTCATTTTGTTTTTATTTGACATTTTGACTTTGGAATCGTGATCGGCGACCCCCAAAACCCCCGTATCTAAAATTTTACATTCATACGTCAATTTTCAAAAAATCTTCCGCCATTTTTTTTTTTACATTTTGACTTTGGAATCGTGATCGGCGACCCCCAAAACCCCCGTATCTAAAATTTTACATTCATACGTCAATTTTCAAAAAATTCTTCCGCCATTTTGTTTTTTTATGACATTTTGACTTTGGAATCGTGATCGGCGACCCCCAAAACCCCCTATCTAAAATTTCACATTGACACGTTAATTTTCAAAAAAATCTTCCGCCGTTTTGTTTTTTTTGACATTTTGACTTTGGAATCGGGATCGGCGACCCCCAAAACCCCCCGTATCTAAAATTTTATATTCATACGTCAATTTTCAAAAAAATCATCCGCCATTTTGTTTTTTTATGACATTCTGATTTTGGATTTGTGATCGGCGACTTAAGACACCCTCGTATCTAAAATTTCACATTTATACGTCAATTTTCAAAAAATCCTTGGGCCATTTTTTCTTTTTTTGACATTTCGACTTTGGATACGTGACCAATGATACCACAAAGACTCCCAAGTGCCGAATTTTACTTTAATCAGAAGAGAGAAATTAATTTCAGATAGCTCCGCCCACTCTGCATGTATGCCTAATCGTTGTCATAAGGGCACATAAATATTAAAAGCTATCTTTTTCCCCATTAAGGCGTACGCGTTCTGGAATTAAAGTATTTTAATAATGCAAATATATAATCATTAAAAGAACAATAATCAACCTGTATATCTATAAAAATGTTAAGTCAAGCGGATGTATTATGTCGAGATTGAGATGCCGATAATTGATAATTTAGTTTTACATATATTTTGTTTAATTTGTGTAGAACAACCTAATAATTTGTCAAATTTGTGTGCATTTTAGCTTCAAATAAATTGTTTGTCAAACATTTTGTACAATTGGTGTGCGCGCAGCCGAAATTATCATCCCGGTTCGTTTGAGTCGACGACGGCGCGCGGCGCCGAGTATTATATGTGTACTACACGTTCATGAACGGTATGCTATTACGGATCCACATGGTTCAAATGAGCCGGTTCCGTGATCCGGCTCACAATGAGGAGCTGAACCGAGTCAAAGAAATGAGCCGTTTTGCCCACCTCTATGTCAGTTATCTTCGTAACCTATAAAATAATTATATTTTGACGTTTGTTATAATTATCATCAATTTTATTCAATTAAAAAATTGTCAAAATTTAATAACATAAATCTAACGTACTGGAAATTACACTTTTTTAAAGCATTTTTATAATAGAAAAATTTAGTACAATATTTAAAAATTGTGACTTTCGATGTCAGTTTGTATGTTGAAATTTTTTTCAAAATTCAAATTCTGTTATGATTTCTCGTCGCAAAGGAAGCAATTATAGAAAGGAATCATTATATTGAATTAAGTATGGGCAAGTATAGGTACGATGTATTTATACTACTCATTATTATTGAGTTATTTTTGATGATGTTTTTATAGTCATTACGTTGAATATAGTTTGTAAATTTATGAATGTTTTTGTGTTAATTTTTATGATAAAGAACGTTTAAATTTCAATAAAGAGAAGTTAGAATTATGTGAACAATTTCGCAACTCTCGTGTTTGCAGAAAGCAACCATTGTTAGATATAGTGATGTATGGAGCTCTTTGAGCTTGATTCGCCTCTTCGCTTGTACTTATATCTTTTTAATATTAAATGTAAGGCTGTAAGGGCATCTCATTGGTAATGCGATTAATGCTGGTCGCATGCTGTTTTAATGAATGTTAAATGTTAATAATCATTTCCCCTATAAAAATGTTAGTTAAAATTCATAAGGCAGATTTCATTAAAAAACAACTAAATACGGTATAACTATTTTCGGTACGCTATTTCTGAAAATAAGGGAGCTAATTAGAATTTAGATCCGTATAATATTTGTCCCTGTGAACAGTTGATTTCACTGCTACAGCTCACTGGTTTGACGTAATGTCAGATTATGTGTATGCGTTAAAAAATCGTATGGCATATCGGCAACAACTCTAACCATAATACATAAAATTGTCGGAGTACCTATGTCATTCATAATATTAATTTAATTTTTATGATACCGCATACGCTTCTTCTTTTTAGTTGGTTAGGTTGTACCTATTCACTATTACCTATACTATTTACGGTATTTTAATTTCTATATGAATGAATGACAGTGGAGGATAATTATGTAGTTAACTTTGCTATTGTAATGAATGAAGCTAAATTTAAAGAAATATCTCTAGAAATGGATTATACATTATGGTGGCAAATGAATTTATTTATTAAGACTTTGCCCACAAAGCGAACAATATTCCTATATAATTTAATGAACGCTGATATTTAAAATTTTTTTATTGACATTCAGGTTTTGTATCAGTTGTGTACATCTAGTCCATGGTGAACGTCGACAGATCAAAAAAAAAAAATTAATTGAATGTTGTTTCACGTTATTAGTTCTATAAAATTGGTACTACGCTTTGTGTCAAGTTTACGATTGAAATAGTGTATAATTCAAATTTTCTGACAGATTGTCATCGTAACGATATTTCGATGACACATACCTATGACAATGAAAAGTCAGACAGCTGACATGAAGATGTTTAACCAAAATTGTCGTTCCACCTGTCATCGTGACAATAGTTCGTTGAACTGTATTTGTTCACACATAAACTTGTGAGAACGAAATGTCAGGCTAACTTAATGTTTTAAACTTACAGGTCATTGAGAGAATTAATTAATTTTCATATTACGCTTTAATAATATACTTTCTAAAACGCAATCGAAAATCTTGCTAGCTCCTATACGGTTGATGCTAGACACTGTCGTACCATTTAACCAAAAATGTACACTTTAAATACTTGCTTTTATAACTGAATTGGCAAACGAAATGACATACATGCTTATGGGAATCTTATTTGATGTATTTATTTTATTTCGAAGTGCTTCGGACACATCTGCCAAATAAAGAAAAGTCGCCCTATTATTTGTACGTAGAGAGATCGATGAGAAATGTTATTAAATGATCCCATTCGTAAAATGGCTTAAATTTATATAATTATAACTTGAACACTGATACATTTCCAACACTCTGTTGACATTTAGGTTTTGTATAATTCGTGTGCATCTAACGTAATTTGACAGGCCCAAATGGCAAAACTCAGACGGTTCTTCTTTATTTAAGCTTGCTTCAAGTTCTTCGTTGTATGAAATTTACATTTTGATGACATATACATATAATGAATAGAGTGTCATTGTATTTATTAATATATCTTCATAAAATATAGCAAAATCGTTATATTTATTACTGTACTTACGTGCGACAATACAATTTAAGTTTATTTTATCATATCCGTCGGCATTTTGTTCGTATATTCATATAGAAAGGAAATAGTAACGATTGATAATAATAACACTAATACGTATCTGAAAGGTACCACGTTTCAATTAAAAATACACTTCTTCGTAATATCTTTATTTGTCGGCCTTCTGACATTTAAACATGACAACCGATGGATGAACGTGAATATATATATAGTCAAATTAATGACACGCAAACTCGTCATCGCGAGATTTTTTTACCCTGCAGAAAAGCTTTAAATGAATCGCACCTTCCACAGCGACAGATTTGGCACGTGGACAGTGCACTCAATCGTCGCGGAAAAGTCCACTATTTTCGTTTCCAACCCTCTTTCCGCACTCTAAACCTCGACGGCCTGAAATTTCTTCGTCAATGTGAAACTTTTACAATTCTTTCGCGCGTGCCTGTCATACCTGACATTTTTACGATTTTGATCGGTTGTCACGTGAATCGTCATGACGTAAGCCATTTTTCTGTTAAAACACCGAATGCACGCTCCTCTTTAAAAGCCCATATCTCTGCACACGCTCCACTTGGGAAGAAAAACTCTCCGTCGAGGAACAATTCAAGGTCGTCGGTAACTTCACGCCAAAGGGCAGCTTTCAATTTTGCGTATCCAGAGACGAGTTCTGCGCCCCGCGTACCCAATTTTCGTCGATTTTGACCGGGTTTGGTTGCCATTGACTACTCGGCTTTTATTATATATAATAAACCCGATTACGACATAAAAATATGAGTTGCCATGACTTACATTACACATAGCATAACTAAAAGTAAACGAGAAAAAATACTTCTAATATTTTCTTTTTACAAATAAGTAATTTTTATTAAAATTTTAAAACTCATGAAATGAAAAGTTCATGGATTAGCAATATTTTAAAAAATATCGCACTCGTTATGTCTCAAAAAATGTAAAACTTCAACCTTAGATATATAACTTGCGTTGAACAGCAAACCGTCAATAAGAGCATTTAAATTTACTTTATTAAAAACAGCTATCTTGAAGAACATGGCGTAAGCTACTATTTTCAAGCATCACAGCTATTATAACTAACAAATTAGAAATTGCGTATGTTTGGTTTTATAGTATGTTCTTACTATTTAGTAATAAAATATGGAAACAAATACGTTTACAAACATTTATGATAAATGTTCGACATTCTGCTATATAAACACTTTTGAAGCCGTGTTTCATATGATCTATAGACATTTGCCATTAATTCTCGATTAATAGAAGAAAATACTTTTCGAATTCTTTCTTGCACATTCTCTCTTGTGGTTGGAACAATTCTATATACTCGCTCCTTAACATAACCCTAAAGCAAATAATCCATTGGAGTTAAATCTGGCGATCTAGATGGCCACGTTAATGGAGCACCACGGCTAATCCAATTTTTCCTGAATGTATTATTTAAAAAGTTTCGAACGCTTCTTGCGTAATGCGCTGTAGCTCCATCGTCTTGGAAGTTCATTACGCGGCCCGTATACAAATTTCTATACTTTCTAATAAGTCAGGCGATAGTTCTCAAGAAATTGTAGATACCGCTCTCCTGTTAGTGTACCATCAAAAAAAATATCCGATAACTTGATGGTTAAGGATGCCACCCCATACATTTAACGACCATTTATGTTGATGATCAACGTTTCTCAACCAGTGCGGATTCTCAGTGGCGTAGTATTGCATATTGTGTCTATTTACTAGATCATTAATAAAAGTAGCTTCATCACAAGACAAAATCTGATTTACAACATTGTGGTTTTGATTTATTTTGTGCAACATCGAGTTATAGAAGTCAACTCTATTAATAAAATCATTCCCTTGAAGGTCTTGATGTAAGCTTATATAATACGGATGGTATTTAAACTTCCTTAATGTTCTGTTAATAAAGTTTTTGCTTACGTCGTGGACTCTAGAAAGTTCACGCACGCTTGTATGTGGGTTTTCTTGAACGCATAACAAAACACCCATTTGCGCATCTGCGTTTTCTATGGCACTATTCTTTTTACTTTCTTATACGTAGTATAAGGAAGTATTGTGATGATGAAAATTTTCGACCTCGAGATTTTTGCAGATGTCCACGTTTTGAGGTCCCCTGATACCAAAAAAGTGGTTTTTAAAAAATGTCTGTGTGTCTGTCTGTCTGTCTGTCTGTGTGTCTGTGTGTGACCACGATAGCGGTCAAACCGCTGGAGATATCAATTCCAAATTTTGTATTTATGTGTATAATCTTCCTCTTGAGATCTGATTAGTTTTTCAGTAAAATCGGTAGACCGCAAGTAGCAGTTTACTTCAGTGAAAAAATCGAATTTTGCCAATATTTCGTCAAATACTAAGTTTATACAAATTTATAAAGAATTCATATGTACTTAAAATTAAAATTGAGAGCAATTTTATTTAAAAAGTTTTTCGAAATTCCTACCGGAAGTAGGTCTTTTACTCTTATCGAAAATCGGTTTTTTGCGAATATTTCGCAAGTCAAGCTTTTTAGACAGGTACGTTACGTGTATAAAAGTATTTAGAACATAGTTTTCAATATCTTTTGTATGAAAAAGATTTCGAAATTCGGACCGGAAGTAACACTTTTACTCTTACCGAATAGCGATTTTTGGCAAATATGTCGTAAATTATGCATTCTATATATATTTATTAAGAGTATAAAAGTATTTAGAGTTATATTTGCAATATTTTTTGTATATGTGAAATTTCAAAATTCGGACCGGAAGCAGCACTTTTACTCTTCGCGAGTAGCACTTTTTTGATATCTTGCAAAGTATGCATTCTATAGAGATTTATTAAGGGAATAGAAGTACTTCCTCTCTATTCCTCTCTGCTCATTAATAATATCCCACATACATTTTATTGGATTAGTAGAATTTCTTATCCGATTGTCATTAACCTTCACTTTTGAATTTCTAATTGCGTGTTTATAGTTTACTTTATGAGACCCAATCAGAGTCCTCAGGCCAGGATCGGACCGTCTCCTATAGAGTTCACTGAGAAATCGCAATGTTCCGTATTTCATCATTGAACCAGCTTATTGTTCTGTTCTGGTTGCTTCTCTTATAATATCTTTTTTCAGGAAAAGAATCCCCATATGCACTTAAGATCCGTTGCAGAAATAAAGAAAACTTACTATCTGCAGAAATATCAGTCCTATCAATAAAACTCCACTCAACCATCTCAACACGGGAGAAAAACTCCAACTTACCCATTTCCGTAATCGGTCGACAAACAACACTAAGTCCATTATTATTTACAATTTTCTCTGGGACCGGACGATCAACTACTTGTGCCAGGTGGTCAGACAGTGCCGTATCACACTGGTGCACACTGCAACCAACATCATCCAAGTTGACAAAAATGTTGTCAAGGCAACTGTTCCCTCTTGTAGCCACCTCCACCATCTGTTTAAACCCAAATGACTGGAGTAGGTCACAGACCCTAAGGCACTCACTATCATCAGTACCAAAGTGAACATTAAAATCGCCCACAATGACCACCCTCTCACCGCACCCCAAGACTGTCAAGGCGCTATGCATGCCATCCAGAAAGATGCCGAACCCGCCCGAGGGGGGCCTATAAACAGACAAAACATTAAGTTTAATTTTTTTATGTATACACCACATAGCTCTACAGACATTTCCGTAGTCAGGGCTCCTATGTCATGTAAAACCTTAAAATTACATTGCAAGTCCAATAAAATTGCTGAACCTCCACCCTTGTGATGGACTCTACACAATGCGGCAGCCAATTGGAAGCCCTGAAGATGAACGGAGGACATCTCCAGCTCTTTAAGCCCATGTTCAGTAATACACAGTATATTTACACTCTTATCACCCTTTGTCAAAATTCTTAACATTAATTATTCTTATTATTATTATTGTTTTTTGACTTGTGTAAGTATAACATTATACATGGCACCAATAAATAAATGAATGAAATGAATGAATGAATGAATGACTTAGAATAGGATTTTAAATAATTTTTATATAAAAAAACTTTTAAAACTCTATAATTTGAAATGCTCATACGTATAACAAAGTCGTGTGGCACCTCATTTTTTTCATACAGAATACTGCCAGTTTTTTCAAATCTTGTTAACAATTTCTGAAAAGCTTTTGTCGATGGCAATCGCATATTTGGATATTTTTATCTGTATATTCGTTGTGCCAGCAAACAATTTCGAGCACTTTCCCCCAAAACATAGACCACATTTATTACTTCAAATTTTAAATATTTCATTTTGCACACAATGTACATTCATGTACTTATAATGACGATGTCTCTTGAAACTGAAGCTATAAATCTAAGTTTGACGTTTAAACAATTTTTGATGCACAGTGACTGCGATATTTTTTATACTTTTGGTAATTCATGACAAACAGCGACTGCAATATTTTTTATACTAATGCTAATTCATTAAATTTCCAAACTTTTCATGTGCTTTAAAGTTTTAATAAAAATTGCTTATTTTTAAAAAGAAAATATTAGAAGTAACTTTTTTCGATTAATTTTAGTTATAGCAGTGCAAGTCATGGCAACTTATATTTTTAAGTCGTAATCGGGTTTATTCTGATATAACACCCTATAACTTCTGCAATATCGCCCACAGGCGGAAGAAAGTAGATATTTTTGAATAGTAAATTTTAAGGACTTTTCAATAGCGCATTAATATACATACCTTTTGCGAATGGCATGTAATTCTAAAGAACATGCGTAAATATGTCAAAATAAACATTACTTTCACGTACTAAAAAGGTATCTCTACTAATTGAGCCCATAAAAAGTATTTCATCATCAGTCGTTACTTCATAGCAACTTTACAAATGTTGTACAATTTTTAACGAAAATTCGTCATATCTCACAAACAGTTGAAAATCGGCAAATACAAGTTGATGTCAGTTTAATCAATCCTTTAACGGCTATTATAAAGTGTAAAAAAAATTATAGCATCCCATTTAAAAAAACATAAGTTGTTTTGGTTCGTCGTTATCGAACACTCTGTATAAATGAAAATATTTGTAGATTGTAGGGCTTATGATTACCTACAATTTTTGTATTAAAACTTATTCGCTATCTACATTATTAGATACCAATAATGGACTTTGCCGCTTCGCTGGGACACCCGGTATATATACCGGGTGTAACGACGAACCAAAACAACTTATGTGTAATGTGCTAGTTACATGAAACATGGTGTATATATATAGAGCTTTTAAACAAGATTATATATATATTAATAATACAGTTTTTAATTTTTATGTAAGGTACGTATATATTTTGAACAAATTGAATCAATTCTGAATAATTTTATAATTTTATAAACCTTGACGTCAGAACATTAAACAATACAATTAGTAGTTGTTATGTTTGAACTACTACTTTACATTCATATAGGCAGGTACACATGTATACTAATGTTTGTCGAATTAATCATCTGCGGTCGTACTACGTCCGTTCATGTAAATTGTAGAATAATAATACGTATATTTTTTTTTAATGTTCTACTATATAATAATAGACACGAGGGGCACCTTATATATTTTGACAAAATCTGGGAAGAAAACAAAATTTTTGGGAACAAACTATTTTATTGTTTTTCAAAATATTCGCCGTTATGGTCTATACACTTTTGCATGTGTACGAACCAGTTCTCAAAACATTTTTTTCCACTCTGAAGTTTGTATCTCAGAAATAAAGGTTTGCAAAGACTTCGACTGCTTCTTGAGGTATTGAAAATCGCTGTCCACGAATTTTTTGTTTCACAGTTGGGAACAAAAAGAAATCAATCGACGACAAGTCAGGTGAATATGGGCAATGAGTCATTATTTCAACAGTTTTCCCCTTCAAATAGTCAATTGTTAGATGTACTGTATGGGAACTCGCATTGTCGTGATGAAGAATAATGCGACGTTTTCGGTTGTTCTTCCTAATTTCGTCTATAGCTTTTGGCAAACAAATTATGTATACCATTCAGCGTTAACAATTCTTCGATCCTCTAAGAGAATTGTTGAGATGTGTCCTGTGCAGCCGAAGAAAGAAGCGATCATTTTCTTGAAGTGCTGCTTGCACGAACATCTTTTGTAGGTTTCGATTCATCTTGGAACACCCATACAGTAGATTGTTGCTTGAAATCCGGCTGATACGCATATATTCATGTTTCGTCACATGTGACGATTATGTATACGGATTTTGCGGTTCCTACGTCGAATTTTTGCGCATTTCTTTACGCCAGTTGACGTGAGCTGCTTTCTGTGCTTCGGTCAATTTATATAGAATCCATCTGGAACACATTTTTTTCACAAATAAATGTTCATGTAATATCGAAGGTACTGCAGTCTGCGATATGCCAAGAGATGTCTCTATCTCACTATAAGTCACATGTCGATCGTGTTCTATCATTTTCCGCACAGCATCGATGTTTTTTGGAATCACAACAGATTTTGGTCGACCTTCACGTGATTCATCACTCACTGAGGCACGACTATGACGAAATTCTGTAAACCAATTGGAAACTGTCTTCTCTGATGGGGCTTCATTACCAAAAGTTGACTGAAACAATATAATTCATTCTTGTGGAGTTAGGCCCTTTTTAAAATCGTAAAAAATCATCCAACGAAAACCTTCACGAGTAATCTCCATTATTTTACAAACTCACTGTCTTAAAACTGTCACTGTCAACAAACTACTGACTCGATTTTTAAAGCTATCGCGGTTACGTCATTAACAAATGTCAAACTTTAAGAATATAGTGTTTACATTTGTCAAAAGCATCATCTAGTGGTCGATTGTAAAAATATAAAAGGTTTTCCTCGTATATGTAAGTCTATTCAGTAATATATAGGTGATTAGTGGCGAATATAGCCGTTGAAATTTTATATTAAAGAATAATTATACTAATTATTAGTAAGTTTCAAACCTTTTAATTATACAATCATAAAATGAAGAATGTTGATTCTAGTTGTAACGATGCATAGAAGAATTTGGTACAGAATTTCCAAATTTTTCGGCAACATATTGCCGTGGTCTCTTGCATATTAAAAATAATAGTAGTAGCATTAAGAATAAATTTAAGTATATAAAATATAAAAGAGACAACAAGAATAAGTTTTATTGTATTCAAAGATTTTAACATAAGAGTATACTGGGTTGCATACATTTAAGTATAGAAAAATAGACATAAAAATGAATTTATATTTACAATTAAGATATTCAACAGATACAAAATAAAAGACGAGATAAATTTAAGTTATATATATTACTTTTATAGAAGAGTGAAAAGAATTAGTCATCTAAATGCAATAAAATTGTATGAAGAAAACAAAATCCGATACGCACGGGAGAAAAATGTAATTGAATAAATTATGTAAACTTGAGAACGTGCATAAGGTAATAAAACTTTATAAAATAAATCATGCTAAAATAATAAAATGTACCTTAACTTATGACTATATAAGTAAATAAATAAAAAGGATGTAAATCAAAATATTTCGAGACCATACAATAAGCAGTAGTGTTTTTTATAAACGACAGCTGGCAAATAATAAAGTACATTCATAAATTCAGGTGTGTAGCACTATGTTTCATTGACTGTAAAGAGAGGTTTGTACGGTTTGATGACCTACAAAAAGAAAATATAATGTAAACTTCGCTTGTAGATTTCTTACAGATAAACATATCACCGTTGGAAAAGTCCTGGATCGAAAGAAGCAACCAAAAGGCAAACCAGATGGATCGTGGTAGTACGAGTAATCTATAAAAAGAATACCTGTTATTTACAATATATTTCCAATTTTACCGAGAGCTGGAAACAAAACAAAAATAAGAATTGTGTTAGCAAATAGTACAGAAGGTAACAAATTCATAAACAAATATAAGGAAGAATTATATTAATACGAATATACCTACATTGAAAGATACTGGACAATTTGAGTGAAAGACTTTTAAAATAAGCAAACAATTCTCAAGGTGTTGACATTTTAAAGTGAAGGAACTGTCAAAAGACAATAAGTGCGTGTGTGTGTGTGTTCGTATCATGATGGCAACTTGGAAGGCAGAGATCTCACTGAAGACGCAGGCTGACAACTTAAATGGTAGTACCGAGGGTGGCGTTGAGAGCGGTCACGTGTCTTCCCGGGGATATAAATTGGAAGACAAGAATGAACAAGTTGGATTAGCTAGTTATCCGGAAAGAGATTAAAAGCGACTTAAAATCGTAGGGTCAGAGACACCACGATTATTTTCATTCATTTTTCTTTAGTTAATAATTTTTGTATTTTAAAAAATAATGGAGATGCAAATGGCAGAATTTGAAAAGTTTTTCAATGATTCAAAGTAAGTTTTCGATACAAAGATTTATCAATGTTGCTATGCGTGTATTGAAATATAACGTGCAAATGTATATTCAATATAACGTTGTGCAACAGGGATAATAAATATTTTCCTGTAATAATATGCATTCATTAGTTTCAACAACACAAAAATAGAATTATTGATGGTGTTAGGTGTTAAGAGGATATAACGTGCAAATGTATATTTTCTGGCACTTTATTAGGCATCATTAATTCTTACAATGAATTTTTGATTATAAATTAATGATTTAAAAATAGATTTTTAAGAAGGAAAGTGTTTCTGGGTAGCGGACTTTGAGATGCTGGATACAATACGTTTGAATGGTTGTAGACAGTAACCAGATTCAAGCTTTTTCTCCGAACATTGACCATTGCGAAGTTCTAAGTTTGTCAGAGCATTACGTGCGAATATAATGTCTCTGATGGAATAGAATTAGCATATAAAATATCAATAGTACACTAACATTTATTGAATTTTATTCTTTTGAAACAGGAAATATTTTTAGATTTCTTTTTTCTTGATTAAGCATAAGAAAAATATATTCGTTCTATAAAACATTACAACCTAGAACAAGGTACAAATGTCTTCTCTTTATTATGTTTCTTTTTAATTAAATGGTGAATATAGTATAGCGATGCTATCTATTGTGAAATAATGTTAAATAAATTATACAATTATGTTTATATGGTTTCTAGTTTCATTTTAAATAAGTTATAACCTTATCCCAATTAAAGGAAAAACAAGAGATTTGACGAGAGAAGAGAAATTTAGATACACTGATAGATTTCACGTATATTTATAAAATACGTGCTGTTAAGATAAATAAAATATATATTAAGGATAATAAAAATTATCATCATCTTTATTAGTTATGTTGCTGGAACAGCACACAACTTAATTTATTTGGCAAAGCCTAATGTATGGCAATACTACAATTATTGTATTCCAAATAGTTTTGTTGCCACAGCAATATGTCAGTTTTCGGCTAATTATTTAAAAATCGTTGATAAAATATCGCGTATATTGCGGATCGAATAACTCAGTCGCCTATAAATTCTATTCTAGAGCTTTCACAGCAAAAACAACTTTTATATTTAACATCTCGGGTAATTATAAAAAAAGGATATTTAAACATTTGTATACAAGTTTCGTTGTATCTGAAAGCTCTTATTTAATAATAATCGAATGGAACCCTCAATGGTTTCCACATGAAATACTGATGTTCATTCTTCCATAATGAAATAAAAATAAGGTGTAGGTATAACACGGCGTTCTTATACGTATGTGCGTTCTGTTATACAAAAGTTATTCCAAAGTAAGTTTAAAATACTTTCAGCTTCTTAATAAACATGTGAGTAGATGTGCAACCTCTGGTCCGAATTTTGAAATTTTGTATATACAAATTGTTCCAACTCTAGCTATAAATTACTTTGCATTAGTTGTATAGAATATATAATTTGCCAGATATTTGCAAAAATCGCTAATACAGAAAAGAGAAAGTGTCACTTCCAGTACGCATTTAAATTTTTTTTTATAATATATTATTCCAAATGCAGCTATAAATACTTTTTTATTCTTAATAAATCTGTATAGAGCTAATATCAGTATGTTTCATGTTAGTGTGTTCAAATTTCATGTAGCTACTATAATAGAAAAATAAAATTCTTCAGTTGGTTTATATAGTTATAGTGTTATGTTCAGTCATTTAGTTACAAATTTTTAAAACACAATTTTAGAATTAGATATATACTAATTAAAAGAAACTTAAGTTTTATGTAAAGTAGAGCACAAATAAAGACGTAAGTATATTAGGTCATTTATTTATGCGGGGCGGGATATAAAAATTCTTTTGAAAATACAAAATATGTAAATACTTCAATCTCAATATTTCAAACAATAAAAATGGCAGCATTGATAATTTGGAGATAACACCACTGTTGTCTCAGGAAGAACCTAATTGTTACTATTTGGGTTTGTACTTATGGTATGTGCGATAAGCTCTACCTGGCTTGTAAATTTCTGGTAAATAATACATTCTAGATAAAAATTAATTACTTGACTTTAGTTGAAACTGAATAATATGTATTATGTATATATATGAACAATTCTTGAAGACCTCATTCGTTAGTTTGACCATTTTCGATACGTGATTTTATTTAACTTAGCATAAAGTAAATGCAGGGTATGTTCATTAAGGAATGAGACTGTTTCTCTTCAATTTCTTTTATTTAAATAGAATTACAATTCAATATTGCATCTCTCAAAATAACTTCATTGGGAAGCCATACAGTGCTGGAGACGATTCTTCCAATATCCAAAGCAGCTAGAATTCACATCTTGGAATAATAAAGTAGCGATTTTTTCCGCTGTTCTGCGGAAAAAATCACTACCGACAATAAAATGACTTTAGCGAGTTCGAACTCGCATTGAAGGCAATCATATGTGCACCAGCCGCCCTCCAAAACCCGCATCACGTTGATAGCCTCATTACTTAATTTCCACACCTCGTAATTAAAATTAAAACAGTCCATTCCCGTTATTCATCTCTAATTAATACAATCAGTATCGTACCAATCACGATATATTCAATTCTGCTATCATGAATTTATAAGTTATGTATATGTTGTAGATATCAGAATTTCTTTTTGGAATATGCTGAATATTATTATTATTTATTTTACAATGATTTATTTTGGATATTTATCTTAGAAGTATTATGTCATTCATTGCCTTGTTACTGGTATTTCATTGTTGTTAAAAAAAGTAGCTTACTGTTTAAATACTTAATTTATGTATGGAGACAATTTCTGTTGGAGAAAAAATAACATTACAAATATTCTTCTTCTTCTTAGAGAATATATTTAAGACACATTCTATAAATCTGTCACCACTATATAATATTTTGCAAAATAAGTTAGATGCAAATTTATTACCCACTTCTCAAGAAGCCGCAACCTGGTGAAATAATTATGATAACTAATAAAAGGTCTAAAATAAAAATCTTCTTTCTGTTATTACATGAATACTATGTAAATTAGTGCCACTATATACTCTTAATAAATTATATTTTCTCATCATATGTTGGTGTCTCTGATTTTAACATGCATATTAAAATATTATTATTATTATTATGGCTACTAATATGCAGAAAGTTGCAACAATAGATACGTTTACGGTAACTAGATACACCATTTGAATACGTTTTGTTGGAAACACTTATTACACCTTTGACTTTGACGCTCGCTTGTAATAGAATTAAACACTGCTCGACATTTTGTTTGTGCAATCTATAGTTATTTGTTTTTTTGAAGCTTTCTGACGCGGTATCTAAAACTATTTACTATCTAATTATAGAAATTAACTATTTGATTTGTCTGGGTGTGTGTTTTTGTTTGCGTTTTGTATTGCGATACTAATCTAACGTTTTTAAAATTCCTATTATTTAAAAGTAAGTGTAGTTGGAAACAACCACAATAATAAAACTTTAATTAACGCTGTTGTTAGTTTCTCTATAGCGTATACATATACAGGGCGTTTCTTTAATGCTGTGTTATTTGATATAAAAGATCAGCTTTTAATTAGAGTAATATACTTTAATGGTCTTGTTATATGTTATCGTTATTATTATTATATATATTGTTCCAGCTATAGGACAAATAAACATATGAATTATAATACAAATGCCATACACAAACAACAATACAAGTGAAAGTAAATGAAAATAAAACAATATATGTAAATATAAGGAATAAAAGTCATTAATTACAATACAGAAGAATTTTATTAGTCCAGGCTAATTGGGTCTCTAAGTGGTACCGATTAGTGAAAGTCTGGATTAAAAGAATTAATTATAAAATTAACCAAAAAGTAGTAAAGGAGCCTTTACTATTGATCTCTCACTGATTTTAAAAACTACAAGCAAGATGTGCTTTCATTTTTACTGTCTTCCACGTACTTGTTATAAAATTCGTGTGTTCTTTAATTTAACTAAATTTCGGTTTTGGTTCACGATCAACTGCCTCATCGTGGTCCTCTTCATCTTTTTCAAGCTTAACCTACGCATGTTTAACCTACGTCACCCTTACAACAATCTCTCCCTCTGTAAATAGATTATGGATCTCCTTCACGTTCTTCTAGCCACAACTCAATATCTTGCATTGCTACAGCATTGCCACCACCTCGGCAAAATATGTCGTGAAAATCTTCTGTTTTGAATTCAGCAGTAGCTGCTCAACTTCCTCAATTACCAAGAGCTTTTTCCACCATTTAATAAAAGTTGGAGTTTTATAGAATTCACAGCATTTGCAAAATTAAAAATTATAGATCTCAAATTGTACGCTTTCAGATACGATAACGTCTTGTGTTTTCTTCTCGTGCAGTAGGTTTCTCGATATCCAGAATTTCATCTTATAGTTTTTTCTTGTATAAACGCTCGGTTGCGCAGGTGACACATTGATCCATCGACTGAATCATGGAGGTTGTGTTTGATGGCATGAACACACACACATTGCAAGTTTCATCAGCACTTGTCAGCTGTTTTGCATCCCGATGTGCTGGAACTTTGTCGAATAAAACCAGGATTTTCACTTCATTTCAAGAAATCTGAAAATCTCAGTTTGCTACTTACTGATTTCTGGAACTGCTTTTACTTTCTTATACGAAGTATAAGGAAGTATTGTTATGATGAAAATTATCGACCTCGAGATTTTTGCAGATGTCCACGTTTTGAAGTCCCCTGATTCCGAAAAAGTGGTTTCTAAAAAATGTCTGTGTGTGACCACGATAGCGGTCAAACCGCTGTAGATATCAATTCCAAATTTTGTATTTACGTGTATAATCTCCTTCTTCAGATCTGATAGGTTTTGCAGTAAAATCGGTAGACCGGAAGTAGCAGTTTACTTCAGTGAAAAAATCGAATTTTGCCAATATTTCGTCAACAACCAAGTTTAAACGAATTTATAAAGAATTCATATGTACTTAAAATTAAAATAGAGAATAATTTTATTTAAAAAGTTTTTCAAAATTCCTGCCGGAAGTAGGTCTTCACTCTTATCGAAAATCAGTTTTTTGCGAATATTTCGCAAATCATGCTTTTTAGACAGGTACGTTGCGGGAATAAAAGTATTTAAAACATAGTTTTCAATATCTTTTGCATAAAAAAAAATTCAAAATTCAGACCGGAAGTATCACTTTTACTCTTATCGAATAGCGATTTTTGGAAACATGTCGTAATTTATGCATTCTATATATATTTATCAAGAGTACAAAAGTATTTAGAACTGGATTTACAATATTTTTTGTATACATGAAATTTCAAAATTCGGACCGGAAGTAGCACTTTTACTTTTAGCGAGTAGCACTTTTTTGATAATATCTTGCAAAGTATGTATTCTATACCGATTCATTAAGAGAATAAAGTCCTTAGAATACGATTTTGTATAAGTTTTGTGTAAAAAAATTCTTAAAATTGTATAGTTTGAAACGCTCATACGTATAAGAAAGTCGTGTGGTGGCCACATCTCATTTTTTTTAAAGCAGTACATTGTGATATCTAAAACAAACCATAGAGTTTTTGTACTGTAGTAGTAATGGAATAGTAAATTATCAATTACATTTTGCATTGCCCATGAGTTTTTTTTTTGCCCACAACCACAGATTTCAACAAGTGACATCTGTCAGTAATTGTGTAGAACAACGCGTAAACTTACTTCTTACTGATATTTGTCCCATGCCTGTGTTTTGCTTTAAATTCTTGGTGTTGTGCAAAGCTCTCCAATATAAACGCGTTTCATCGCATGAAAACATTGAATCCCTACACCTAATGAAAATTGACACATACGGTATATATTATTCCGTAAGATAAATTATTGTAAGAGAGGGGGGCTGTATTAGTCACATGACCCAGACGTGACTTGAATTCCAAATTAGGAATGTAATTTACATTTGAACGCTGCATCCCGGTCTGCTTCTTGGTTTACCAGGAACTATAAACGCTGCTTCTTAGTTAGTTCACATAGCGTTTTAAATGCTGCCTTCTGGCCTGCTTTATTGCTCGTTCTCTGCACCTAATCAGCCGTCTCTTATGACCTGTTGATTAATCCGCTAATTACACCTAATCAACTGTCTCTAATAATCTGTTAATTAATCCGTCAATTCCGCCTAATCAGCTGTTCCTAATGACCTGTCGATTAGTCCGCCAATTTCATCACCTATAAGCACACCTGTCCAGCTGTAAGAGGAATCCCAAAGAATTGTTGGGCCAATTTACCTATCAAATCGTCAGATGATTGTATGCGTCAATGTTATAGAAAAGGTTATTGATGAGACACCGCTGAACATACGACATAATATGTTTTACATGTATGATACAGCTCATGCTCACTTTGCTCATTAATGTAAGAGACTGGTTTTCATGAACACTACCCATATCATGGTCTGCGACATCCCCGATATCAATCCATTAGACTTTTTTGTTCGGGGTTTTATCAAAAGTAAAGTTTATGCTACAACTCCTCAAAAGCTGAAGAAGTTAGAGCCAGAATTAACGCTGCGGTTTGAAAATCACAAACAAAAAAAAACTAGAGCAAATAGTGTTTTGCTATCAAATATTTTTTTTTGCTTTGCTTAAACAACCAGATCATATATCAGAGAATGAAAATGAGCGAAGTAAGTATCACTACAATTTTCATATTAAAAATATTTGAAACAATTGAGGTTAGGCTATAATTATGGGTATTTTCAGCATTATCTCTATTATTATTATCATTTTATTTGCTTTTAAACTTGTTAAGCCTTTTGAGTCTATAAATATAGAAAAAATATTAAGGGTTATGGTAATTATGGTGGCCCCTGTATTGTACGTTTAAAGTCTGTGTTTATTTAAGTTTTAGGTGTTACCTAATTCATTTGAAATGATTTCAGATTGAACGCCAGAGTTCATATAAACACAACTTTGAGTCACTCGTTGTATTGTAGCGACTGGCTATGGACCCTCTTTATCTTTGCGGCTTCCCGATTCAAATCAAAACATTTCCTCCACTTCACGAGTTTGACGTGCACAATTGTCGGATGGCAACAGACACGCACAAATTTTCTCTTTGATACGGGAACATCAAAAGAATGCTCGTTTTCGTAAAACATGGCTGGCTGCTGAAAATTAAACAAAAACTAAAAATACATACTATTTCCCTATTTAAACGCAATAGTATGGAGATATATTTTTTTATTTGACTTTGGGCGTGTATTTTTAACGAGTTTTAATTTAGTGGTTTTTATATTTAAACTGTGTTCGAATTAAAAGGTGATTCAATCCCAGCTACGATGTAAAATCTTGGAAAGCGAAATACATGCATATGATTTAGTTTATACTAGTGTGTTAAGTTAAAATTAACGATAAAACAATTTAGTTTGATTTTAACTGGAACATAAAAAGCAAAACTTGTTTATTTATCTCTTTCGAGAATAATCACGGATATTTTTGTCCTACTTATAGTAAGAATTAAAAGGTATATATTTTTTCCGATGGAGATGACTATGTTCTTCAAGGCAATTGAAGCATATCTATGTAGTAAACATTGCATCTAAATTTATCTAAGTTCCTGTGTATGTTGTAATACGCATTAATATTTTAGATTATCATTTAATCCATAGTTAGTTCTTTTGAGATCAGATCCTACGTCAATCTTAGTATATGACAGCATTATCATTGTTTATTATTTGTGATTCATTGGAAAGCATAAGTAATGATCACTGATCTACAAGTTAAAGATGAAAGTATGGAAAACTCGTGATCTAGTCATTATATGTACCTACAAACGAACTCTGACTTGACAAGTATGCGTGCGACTTGTGCTTCATTTCCATATTCTATCAGGCTAAGAAAAATATATGAGCATATAAGAAATTCGAAGAGATTGCAAAAACGTATAAAAGCTATCGCAAAATGTTTAAACAGCATAACAAAAGAAATTGATTCGTAAATGGGTGGAAGTTAATTAATGGGATAGTTAGTCACGGATATATTGTAGGACTCGATTTAAATGAATAATGTAATTCGAAATTGAGCACAGTAATTATGATCATCATCCCTATTACTGTGATAATATCACTATTACTGTTATAAATCACGGTTACTGTGATCTTGTCATTATTAGTGTGCCCCATTTCTAATTACGTTATTTATCCATCCCTGCAATGTACATCTAACTGCCGACTCCCATCATAGCTACTAATAGTTGATATCATCGTTCAATACTGGACACAGTAATAGTGATAT
Organism: Amphimallon solstitiale; assembly: GCA_963170755.1. Lineage (NCBI taxonomy): Eukaryota > Metazoa > Arthropoda > Insecta > Coleoptera > Scarabaeidae > Amphimallon > Amphimallon solstitiale. The sequence continues at coordinate 122,409,107 of OY720681.1, read as the reverse complement.
CATCTCCATTACTGTGTCCTGCAATGTATTTCCGGTGGCCAATCGCTACTGATTATATCCAAATTACTTGCGCCCCCACAATCAAGTCTCTTGAAGAATGGCCTGATGAGAAATTCTATATTGACTATTAAACGAGCACTAATAAGTTTTATTTTAATAGTAAAATCGTTACAAATACACCTGAAGAAAGAACTCGCCCACAATAACGCAGACAAGTTTTACAATCGTATTATGGGTGCTACAGACAAAATATTATTTAATGAATTGGATATACAAACTTTATCTCGGTTCTCATGGTAAGTCCACTATGAATATAACAAAAAATACATAAAAAGCATAAGTAAGAAGCTGATAAATATTACACGATTGCTGCCGCTATGTTAAAATCTCAGATTGGAGACTTCTTAAGAAAATTTAATTTCTTATTGCACCATTTTTCAAAATAAGGTTTTGCAATTTAATTACAAAGCTTTCGTCATTGACGTTCCTTACTTCTTGCTTGCACTGTACACGTGCACACATATATTTCGTCCGGTATTTCTTTTTGTTATTTCACCAGTTTAGTTTATGGTAGGTTTAAAAGTCAACTGCAATAATTCTGCTTTCCCAGGCGTGTGTGAGTTCGTACTTTTGTAAATCTTGACCGCAAATTTAACACACTACATACATATAATTTCAACAAGATTTTGAAATCGATCAAAGTAAATGTACCTATTGTTAGTTATTTGAAAGAACATTGTAAATGAATAAGGAACATATTTCACTATAAGGATTTTATTTTTATTATTCAGGCGAATAATAAAAACATAAACAAAAAATAAATACAAATTAAGCAATATTAAAACGATTGAGTGAATTATTTTTCTATATTTTTAACTGCGTTTTGTCATACAGAAAAGTGTATTACACCTTTACTCTTGATTATAGCAGCATATACAACGCCTTTGCAAACTCTTATTATTGTGCTATATAGATATGTAGGCGATATGAAAACACATAATTGTATAATTTTGATATTCCAAAGAAGAGAGAAAGTTAGTAAAGAGTGTTTAAGTTTACATACATAGATTTGGAAGAACGATTATGTTGTGATTTGTAATAAGTATATAGTTTGAATTAACTGAACTAGTATCATGCGCAGATTTTAAATATATTTTTTACCTATTGCATGATAGTTAAATGAAGAAAACACACAAAATCAATGTTTAAAATATAAATCAAAAAGTATATCATATAAAGATAAAAAATAAATACAAACTCTAATTCTAAATGAAGAAAGACTTAAGGACATTATATGTTTTCTTTTTCTTTCTTGTAGACGGTTTATAGGTTATTTATTTACAAATAAAACAATTTTGATGAATGATTTCACGAATGAACGTCCATTATGTTTCAGATTCTGGATCATTTTCAATAGACTCATTAAAAAACACAATTGAAATAACTTTATATGCCTTTATACTAATTAACATGTATAGATAAAAACAAGAACAAAATGACAATTACAAAATCAAGTCACCATTTAGCAGTTGCCATTGGAGGATCATTGATTTATCAAATATATAAAATGTATTGAAAAAATGAAATAGCTTCTTGGCAGTAATAACAAGTATAGAATGTAAAATCAAACCTGTATGAATGAAAACGTAAGCATATAAGCATAGGAAGCCGGTATTACTTATGCAGTTGCACCAAAAGGTTTAGGTCTACCATAAACATGTGCATTCAATGCAAATATATAAATAATAACGACACAACTATGTAATTAAAATATACGAGTAGAGCTGTTGAAATTATGACAAATATAGAATGTAAAGTCACGTATAAACGAAAATGTAAACAAATAAGCATAGGGCAGCCTGAATTATTTATGCAATCCCACCAAAAGGTTTAGGTCTAACCTGAACATGCATTTAATGCAAATACATAAATAATAACGACGCAGCTATGTAGTGTGTTAAGATGTGTTGTAGCTACAGACATATACGTTGATACCTTGTTTGGTTTCGTCACTGCAGCATAACGAAGAAGGTGTATGTTCAAGCACTAATATGTGTTGATTAAGAAATATATAGTATTAGTTTAAAATGTAAATCCAAAATGTCCAAGAGTAAAACAACAGTGGTTAAGAGTGCACTTACTTAATATTGCGTAATGCCTAATTTCAGCCAGACAGTTAATAAAATATATCAAAATTATTTTCGGAATTTACAAATGTATTGAAAAAATGAAATAGCTTCTTGGCAGTAGTCGCAATAATAATATGATGAGGAAATAATGACAATATGACAATTGGCTGTCATTTAAAAATACAACAAATATTGAATGTAAAACCAAACATGTATGAATGAAAACATAAACAAATAAGAATAGGACAGCCGGTAACTTGATTTAGGATAATCAAGTTCGAAATATGTAATAATAATAATAATAAATTTATAATTTGCCAGATATTTTGCAAAATACTAAAGGTGTTACTTCCGATGTCAGTACTTTTTTTTTGAAGTGTAAACTTCTTTAGGCGCGTTGCGCTGATTGTAGGCACTGAACAAGACTGACTGCAACGCTCGGATATGTAACGCTCGGATATGTGTAACGCTCGGATATGTCTAACGCTCGTTCGGGTAAAGTCGGCTAAGGGAACAAGAAAAATAAATATATCATATATGTAGAGGTATTTAATTTCAATTAAATTGAAATTTAAATGAACAAATAAATTTATGTTCCAGAACAGATTCGATCCCGAGCCGCACGGGTATGAAGACGACACGTTACCATGAGACCAAGCGCGGGACCGTAAGCGAGTATTTATATCGTCTATTTATACATACCTATATGACCGAACCGACCAAACGAAATGGCATCTCGCGTAAATGTAATAAATGAGCGTATATGTTTTCTTTAATACGTTACTGAATATTATACGCGTGTATTTCGTATTATTGAAAATTGACGTGTGAAAGTGAAATTTTAGATACACCCCCGTATCTAAAATTTCACTTTCATACGTCAATTGAATTGAGGTATGAATGTGAAATTTTAGATACGGGGGGGGGGGGGGTATCTTAGGTCGCTGATCACGATTCCAAAGTCAAAATGTCAACAACCAAAACGGCGGACGAGTTTTTTGAAAATTGACGTATGCATGTGAAATTTTAGATACGGGGATTTTGGGGGTCGCCGATCACAATTCCAAAGTTGAAATGTCAAAAAAACAACATGGCGGAAGAATTTTTTGAAAATTGATATATGAATGTGAAATTTTAGATACGGGGGTGTCTTAGGTCTCCGATCACGAATCTAAAGTCAAAATGTCAAAAAAAAAAAATGGGTGAAGAATTTTTTGAAAATTGACGTATGAATGTGAAATTTTAGATACGGGGATGGTTGAGGTGTACGTTTTATTATACGCATGTGTACATATGTAAATGTAATAAATGTGCGAATACGTTTTATTTAATGCGTTACTGAATATTATAGGCGTGTATTTCGTATTATTAACCTCGCCTTGATGAAGTTTTCACTCCTGCCGTGTAGTTTTAAGCACACTCATTCTTCTTGTTTTTTAATTTTAAGTTCTACTATATTTTTCGTAAATCTGTGTTAAAAGAATGATTTGTGAAATATCTGCAAAAAATTTAATTACAATTGTAAAATTGTTCTAGAATTCACTTTTAAGTATTCTTGTATTTTTTTACAAGTTTGTCTCAACTTAGTAGTTCACGGTATATTGCACAAAAGTAAATTATAACTTCAGGTTTTCGCTTTAATCGTTTGACCGCTGTCGTGATTACATACAGAGACACATAGCTAGACAAAGAGATATGTTTGCAAAATCCACTTCATCGTTATCAGAGGTCTTGAAAAAGTGGTTATCTGTAAAAATCTTGAAGTAGAACATTTTCAGCATTTTAATCCTACTTGCTTATGTTAGATATAAAAATATAAAAATTCATTATTATATCTAGTATTCTTAAAATAAAACTACAAAGAATTCTGCCATATAGAAAATTAGAAAAATTATACATCTCTTCATATTAATTTATTATTATTATTAATAACAATAATAATAATGATGTTAAAATAATAATAGTCATTTCATTTTACGAGTTATCAGAGAAACGTCATAGCCGAAAATGCAAAAATTACTCGGAACACATAAGCGAAAAACAAGATATAAAGTTCGCAATAACAGAATAACCCACCTATTATTCTGTTATTGCGAACTTTACATCTTGTTTTCGCTTATGTGTTCCGATGTAGTTTTTGAATAGGTGATATTTGCATTTTCGGCTATGACGTTTCTCTGATAACTCGTCAAATGAAATGACTATTATTATTTTTAACATCATTATTATTATTGTTATTAATAATAATAATAAATTAATAAGAAGTTTTTTGTCGAGTTTTTTGTTGTGTTTAAAGGGCACTTTATCAGTTTAGAGAAAAAAGCAATATAAGTTACTCCCGCTCTTAACCTAATGTCACAAACTCCCCCCTCTTCATTTAGGAAAAGACATAAATAAGAACGTCTACAAATATTTTGTATTATAATATTCATCACCTGATGAAGCCCTAGTAGGGTGAAACAATTGTTGTGAATTAAATAAAACTGTTTTGAACTCAATTTGAATTTATTTCAATTTTTACTTGTAAATTATGGAGTTTCAACACGTATCTCCGTCTTCAATCAATTATTTAAAAAGCAAATAATTTATTTCTTGAATAGCATTTATTTACTTTAAATTATTAGATTTATACAAATATTACTCAGGTCTACAGCAAAGAAATTCGTACAAATTGAGCTTGTGATTTGTGATAAAATTAAACATGATCAAAAAACAACACTATAAAATACAATAAATATTTTTAACAATATTCTTTTCATTCTAGAGCTGTTTCATTGATGTGATGGACTCACTTATAGGCTGCTTAATATAAAATAAAATGTGTAACAATTTTGTCCGGCATTGAGAGTAGATGTCATTGCAAACCGTATTTTAACATTAGAAATACGTTTAAGTAGGGCATATATATGCAAATATTAAAGTAATGATTGCTTATATTTTATATTAATGAAGAATTTAATAAATTATTTACTAACATGACACATAAAAATAATTATTTTGTTTACCATTTCATTAAACATTTTCGTGATTTGTCCTAAATACTACTGAGATATAGAAACCGACCTTTCCACATACTATTCTTTCCTATTGCTACATTTACATTCTTATATATTAATGATCAACAATTTATCCTACTTTTATTTAGTAACAGAATAATACAGATAAACGGTAATAGAAAAGAGAAAATTTGAGTGAGCCAGCGTTTTGTTTCCTCTTGAAACGCACGCGTCACCTTAGAGAGAGGAGACTCATCCGGCAATGATAATATCTTTCGGATCGAGAACGGTCAAACGATCCAGCACAAAGACGAATACATATATAACAACGGCAAACAAATACTATTAACAACAGAAAATATTTAGATGAGTCCGTGAGGTGAATCGATGACTTTGCTCTTAACGGAATCACCAGTTTTCTGTTCATCATACATATAACGGGGCACAACAACAGCACAACGTAAGACGGAACAATCGTGTCATTTCACCTCGCTTGTGTTTGTACTGTTCTCGCTTTACAGCGCGCTGCATGTGGCTACCTGATATAGAACAAGCCATACCTACGAAACTGCTATTTTTCTGTTCTCGTTTGCCGGTCTCTTACTTTTTGATTGTTGATTGGCGGGATTACTCGCACTGATTCACTAATATCTGCTGTGATGATCACCAGTGTGCGTTTCGTGCCATCGATGGACACTGTACTCCTACTAATGAGATAAGATAATGGTTTCATTTTCTTATTTCTCTTTGAATTACCTACTAGATATTGCCAGCCAATGGTTACAAATCAATATGTCTATCATACATGTTGTTGTAAAATATGAATTTGTAGTATTAGTAGAATTATTTTGACTATTTCGTTCTATTTGCCAATTTCAGTTCTATTTTCCATCATTCGTAAATTTATGCCCTCTTTTCTTTATTAGTCTTATATACGAGGGATATTCAGTTGAAACATATTTTTACTCCTTAAAAAAATTAATAATAAATTAATTTACAAGTAATTACTATCACCATTAAGGTATATTTAATACTTAAAAATTCTTCATTGTCTTAACAAAATGATGCAACGGGAAAACATTCATGGGAATTTTGTAAAGGTGCTTCTCTTGCGGTGATCGAGATAGTGTGTATTGGCACGCTAACGTACATATATTAATTAATTAACAAACATGGTTCCCCAAGCATTTGTTTCGATCGTTTGATGTGGATGCTGGTGTGGGTGCCTAATCACACGACGTATACTTTAATCAACTTAAAATTCAAATTCAAATTTCTTTATTGTCATAGACCCAACAATTAAGGTAAGTTGCCTAAATAAGGCCCATTAAAGGTTTACGATTTTTTTCAATTTCTTCTGTTGTCGAAGCACTATCATAAAAAATGTTGAGGAGCTCTCTATAGTGTTATTGTTTCAATTGTATGACAAACCTCAACAAGATAAGCCTGACCAGAATACAAAAAATGAATTACTAAAAGTTGTCATCTGGGCCGATTTTAGAACCCCGTGTTCCAAATAAGGCCCATCCCATGTCCCTAATTGGGCCATACCTTTTTAACGCAACACAACTCTTAAAATAAACTTTTATTAACTTTAATTGAACCAAAACAATATTTTATTACAAAATGAACACAATAATATTTCTATAAAAAAATAAAATAAAAAATCTTTACAATCTGGACACGTAAAGGCGGGATCTTTATCCGCGGATGTTAAACCCACGCAGTCTTCATGGATATAGCGTTTACAAATGGTACATAGCCTCATGTTGTCCACTTCGTCAATTTGGCACAAATGGCAGTACCAGCTTTCTTTTTTTTTTGATTAATTTTGCTTGGTCCAGCTTCTGCTTCTTTGGTTGTTCCTACAATTTTTGCAGCTTTTTTTTTAGGATCACTTTTCTTTCTCGTCTTTGAATCATCTTTTTTATTCTTCTTATCATCTTTAAAAAGAACTGTTGTAATTTGTTGAGCTCGGTAATTTATTGTCATTTTTCTGCCAGTGTTTTTCATCTTTACTTCTAGCGTGATTAGAATATCATTGAAACTACATGACGGCCCCTTTATTTGTTCGTCTGGTTCATCTTCATTGTTATTTTACTCCACCGAAACCAAACTACTTTAATCTGAAGACGAGGAATCCGTAACATCTCTGCTTTTTGGTCTTATTTTTTCTACTCTCTTGGCTATGGGGGTTGAACTTGCAGCTGGTGGACTTCCGGGATTTTCAAAATTGAATGCTTGAGTGTATTCCTTTTCTGTGATTTCCGACGGGGCATAAGCACAATCAGGAATTGCTTTTGGGTTGTAAGGATAGATGCCCGTTGCACGAAACCCCGTCATCACATCTTCAGGAATTGTTGCCCTCGGCCACACCCTTGAAAAAATTGTTCCAAATGTATATTTGGTGATCGTGCGATCAGGTTTGTTAGTTCAAAATAACAGCACTTCCTTGTTCCAATATGTTTCAAAAGCTTTAAATATTGAGTTGTCAAGAGATTGCAGTTCATGTGTTGTATTTCCAGGCAAACAAAATAAAGTGATTTTATTTCATCTACTTTTGTAAGAATTGTAGTATCTGAATGGGATGACGCAACGTCAAATATCAAAAGTACTGACCCTTTAGGTTTGGTGAGGTTACATTAAAAAGTCGTTGGACGTTCCGATATTATTTATAATATCTTTATTCATTTTTTAATGAAACCCCACTGTCATATAATACTGACAGCCGATATCACCCAGATTTTCGTCTATATATTATACAATAAAACGGCTAAAAAATGAAGGAAATAAAAATAAGCCCTTTACATAATATTATATCATGTATATATCAAAAAATGGAAATGACGCGGATACATGAAATAACAAGAAAGCGAATAATAACGGGTAAATTCCGCTGTAGAGCAACCGTAGACACGTGTTTCTGACTCATTGGTCGTCGTCAGTACGGTGTAGCCAAGGAATAAGGTGGGATAATCTTGGAGATGTAAGCTACACGGAAGACCATCAGGTGACAGACTCCCATTTGTGCTTCAGCTAGAAGATCCTCAAATCTGAATACAACAACTAACGTCGCCACGAGGAAGACTAATGTCAACCTGCGTGCCATCCGAGACCCAGGAACGATAAATCAAAAAATGGAAATGACGTGGATACATGAAATAACAAGAAAGAGAATAATAACGGGTAAATTCCGCTGTAGAGCAACCGTAGACACGTGTTTCTGACTCATTGGTCGTCGTCAGTACGGTGTAGCCAAGGAATAAGGTGGGATAACCTTGGAGATGTAAGCTACACGGAAGACCATCAGGTGACAGACTCCCATTTGTAGCGTCAGCTAGAATATCCTCAAATCTGAAGACAACAACTAACGTCGCCACGAGGAAGACTAATGTCAACCTGCGTGCCATCCGAGACTCAGGAAAGATAAATCAAAAAATGGAAATGAAGTTACAAATGGGAGTCTGTCACCTGATGGTCTTCCGTGTAGCTTACATCTCCAAAGTTAAAAAACCTTATTCCTTGGCTACACCGTACTGACGACGACCAATGAGTCAGAAACACGTGCCTACGGTTGCTCTACAGCGGAATTTACCCGTTATTATTCTCTTTCTTGTTATTATATATATATATATATATTGAAAAATTGAAAATCTTCTTGGTAGTAGTGGCATAAAATGAATTAAAAGTAATAACAATATGACAACTGGTTGTCAATTAGAAAACAATGACAAATATAAAATGTAAATCAAAATGTATAAATGAAAATGTAATCAATAAGCATAGGACAGTCGAGATTATTTCTATAATCACATTAAAAGGCTTGGGGTCTACCACAAACTGTTCAGTCAATCCAAATAATTTATTTATTTATTTGGATTGACTGAACACTCAAACCGTCCACTTTATATTTTTGAAGGTTTCTGGCTTCGGTTGACTTCTACCAGGGATCGCTGTGCATAAAGTCTGGATGCTAGCAAAGAGATTCTTTCAGATCCACCCAAAATGTCAATCATACCTATTAGCTCTTCATAAGAATAATTCATTTGGATGATAACTAATAGCGATGCTTTTATAAGTTTGACGTAAATGTATACCGACTTTCTTTAACAGTTGACTCAGGCAGTCAGCTGCATTCCAGCCTTTATTGGAACAATATTTGGGTGCAGAGAACAGCGCCCGTAGTCATTTAATTGACCGTTAATTGTTCGTATAGTGATTATCTCAAAAACTAGAAAAGATTGGTATAGGACATTGTTAATAAAAATGAAAGAGAATAAAAAAGGGAACAAAATGCCTCAATATAATACTGGGTGTTCCATTTAAAAAAAATAACTTTTTGGTATGTGAAAATTTCAGGAAGTAGGCTTTGAAAAAACAAAGTTTCTTGAGGTATTGTCGAATGCAACTTTACCAAACGATGCGGAATTTTCTTGGCTACAAGCACCACCAAAGTTAAAGTTTTTACTTTTAAAAACAATGTAAAAATGATTTTTTTCTGAAAATGTGTTTTGGTCAAATATTTTCAAAAAAATTAATAACTCAAAAACTATTGGCTCAATTTTGAAAAGGAAAAAAAACCGTTGAATAGGGAATTTAAAGCAGTACAAGAAAATTCAAAAATATATAGGGTGAGTCATTTAAAAAAATTAAGTTCCGTGCATTTCCCGTGAAACCGGAAGTGCGCCAGAGCTTAAAGTATTTTTACAATATGCACCACAAGCAACCATGGATCCTCCACTAATTGCTTTTTCTTTTATGTAAAACACAAAAGAGCAATCGAAGAAGCGGCTACTAATGACTTACCCTGTATATATATATACTGGGGTGTCTCTAAAAGGTGCGGAAAAAACGCTACCACACATTTCTGAGGGCAAAATATGACGATCTAACCCAACTTACCTCAGTCCAAAAGTGGATGCTTTCGGAGATACAGAGTGTCAAAAGTTCAATTTGGTTTTAGTTTTTTATAAATAATTTCTGTAATAATTGGTATATTGTCACAATATTTGGGTAGGGGGGGTTTCGTGGGGTAAAAAATTTAAATCTGCTCTCATTTTCATTGCAAAATGTAGAGGGCGCCACCTGCGGCATATTGTATCCATTTAAAACGTAATAACTTTTTTGAGACACACTGTATTTAACTTTTAAATAAAAATTCTTATTCTCCAATGTTTTTTACCTAGAAAAGGTATACCTGGTAGGAGTTGATTGGAGCAGCCGTTTATGAGTAATCTGGATATAAAAAATTCATTCCGTATATGGACACATATGCTTCTGTAATTTGGGTGTTATTCTTGTGGCAATTCAATGCAATGGTGCATCCACTTTTGGACTGAGGTAAGTTGGGTTAGATCGCCCTCAGAAATGTGTGGTAGCGTTTTTTCCGCACCTTTTAGAGACACCCTGTATACGTCTACACATATGGCAATGTCCCTTTCGGTCCTCAGGTTCATTGAAAGATCCTGGTTTCTAGTTTCTGCATGAGCAATATTGAGAGCTCCTTTGTGGTCTTCTTTTTTTTCTGAATGTCTCTGTAATTTCTTTTCAATTTCATTTATATTTTCGGCATTATCATCTTGATTTTCTTGAAAATGTTGTGCAGTTTCATGTATTTTATATTTGCTGTTAATTTATTGCATTCCTTTAGCGTATCTGTTGTTGGGATTTGTATGCATATTTCTATTCTTTGCTTTCTAGCTCTTATGTGTGTGTGTGTGTATCCTCACGTTCGGCAGACATGTATTTCATTGTTGGTTTGTAGTTTTATTTTTGTTTCGATTAGTCTCTTGCCTATTTTATGTATCAGTATCATATTTTTTACTCCTACAATTTTCTCAATATTTGGTATTCCGGTGAGTTTATATAATTGGGTTGTTGGACTTCTTTTATTTAGTCAATATACTAGTTTTATGACTCTATTTTGCTATCACTGTAATTTGCTTTTATTTTTTGATGTTGTTCGACCCCATAATTAATGAGGTAATTCTTATGCGACGCAAACATGAAGTGGTATATGTATTTCTGATATCATGCTTCCTCGTATTATATTCTTAATTTTATATATTCCAGTTATTGCTATTGCTTTTGAGTTCCTTTTCATCGGGTTCTGTGCATGTGCGTCCCAATTAAAATTTTCTTGTATTAGTAATCCTAGTCAATTTATTTGGTTTGTTTGATGAATTTTCTTACCTTTGAATTGTATATCAAATGCAGGTTTTTGGGTTTTAGAAAATCATATAGTTTTTCTTCTCTTCGTTTATTGGTATTAAAACACCATTCTTCTATTTGTTTCACATCATTGTTAATGTGGTTTTGTATTTTGTGTGGGTTTTTGTTACTACATATATATAATACAGATGTCATCTGCGTATCCGCATATTTTGCCATTGAATGGTAATTTGAAATATATCATTGGTATATAGTATGTACTGTAATGGCGATAAGTTTCCACCCGGAGGTATTCCATATTTGGCAAAACGTTCATCACTTTCAATATTATCTATTTTTGTTTTTTGTGGACGATTGATTCGGTAAGTTTCTATTATTTTATACCTATATTCTGCAATTTTTCGATTAGTTTGGTTTTCGGTATTGACTCGAAGGCTTCCTCCATGTCTATATATAATATTGTTACAATGTTTTCTTTTTCGAATTTTCTTTAATTTTATTTAAAAAATCTGTTGTTGCAGATGTTGTACCAGAGTTCTTCCATTCATTGACAGATGGTCAGACAACTGTATTCGGAAATTTTTCTCTACGATTTTGTTCGGTGTAGATAATAGGGAGAAAGGTCGATAAATTTCTAATTTGTATATGGGCAAAATAGTGGTTTCTTTTAGATATTGGGGGTATTCTCCAACACTTATTACGTTGTTAATTAATTTATCATAGTTGTTACATCTCTCAGAGTTACCATTCTAAATTTTAATTCCGGTATTTGTTCTTCGCTTTGTTGCTATTAGAGCTATTGCGTTCTTTGACATTTGTTCTTTTGCCAATTTATAACCTATATTTGCGAAATATGTGTTCATTTCTTCTGCTATTTCTTTGGGCACAGTTGTTATATTTACATGTTCCTTTTGTATTTTCCCTATATTTGTCATTATTTTGATTCTAGCTGACTTCTTTGCTGATTAGGTTCCATGTCTTTTTTGGTTCTATTTTATATTTTTTAAATTGCTTTCTGTAATTTTGTTTCTTATTTACAATAAGTTAGTAATTTATTAATTTCACTATTCTTTAACATATTCATGAATGTTCAAAGCAATTGGTACTCACACGTTTGACTTTATTATTTAATACAAACCATATAATAAATAGAAAACAGCAGTGTTTTTTTGCTGATAAGTAAAACATTTGGAGTCACCTTACAAGCTACTAGCATCTGTGCGATATCGTTTTATAAAAGTGTAAACAGGCCATCTTAGAGGTAACTTTGGATACAAGTAATATATATCTATAAGCAAGCACATCCTGTTGATCATGTCTTGATCTGCGTACACTCTTCTATTCAGGTTTTTCATGCAATTATAAATACTAGTGGTCGCCTAGTGGTCGAAATTCGACCTTTTATTTTCTTAATTTAATGTGTTTGTAACACTATACATAAACTTTACCTTTGTGCAATCCTTCTCCAATTTGAAATTTGCTTAAAAATGGTTGCAAAGGTGTTGTTATTACTGGCATCACTATTAGTTTCAAACAGTGAAATTACTTATTATAAGAGATTGCCATATAGTCTTCAGTATGCTTCCTTTATCTCAGCTTTCTACTAAATATGTTTTATCCGGTAAAAATGCGGATTAAGCAAAACATTTCAAACTTTGGTTGATTTCTTGATTAATGAATTATTTTCGTAGTATGATGGATCCTAGCTAAATAAAATAATTTAGATTTGTTGATAATATTTTCATTCTTCTTTTGACTACTGTAGAGATCGCATTTCGATTCTTATTTAAAATTAAGAAAAATGAAATTAATTTATGTTATAAATTGTATTTTATGTTTGGAGGAGTGTGTAAATAAATTATTATTATTATTATTATTATTATTATTTCATAGGCTAAATGGACACACGTTTTTAGTTTGTATATATTTTTATCCTTTTCTCTTGAATGTAAGTTATATGAGATGGATTTAACGACGTTTGATAAATAAATTAATTGAACAACGGTAAACAAAAATTGGACATACATTGAATTTTAAAACCAAATATAACCCATGTTCATATAATATATATATATATATATATATATATATATATATATATATATATATATATATATATATATATATATATATATATATATATCAATTTTCAAAGTTTAACATGTTGATTGTAAATCACCCTGTAGAATTGCTTATGGTTTATTTTCAATTAGTATTCCACTTATAAAAAATAAATGCCACTCCTTAAATTGTACGGTATTTGCACTTAAATATTGTTATTCTATGGACAAAAAGAAATAAACAAGCAGGAGTAGAAGTTGAAGTTCATATTTCGATTAGATACATTTATTTAGACGAAAAACAGGAAGAAATTGCACTATTACTTAAACAAGACATGCTTTTCTTATTTTGATAACATCAAATCTTTAAAAATTAGTTATTTCTCACAGAGCTAATTTTCAAATTAGGTATGTTCAGTTTATTATGATTTTGAGCTTATTATTTATTAGACTAGAAAAATTTCTGGAAACTTATATCCATAATAATATATGCTTTACTAATATAATTTAGTTGAATTATAACATAAAACTAGAGTTAAGTGCACATGTGTGTATGCATAACTTATTAATAGCATTTTAAAACATGCGATGATAATACAAACATAAATACAGTGCATAATTTGCATTTGTTAAGTTATAAATTACCTAATCGGTATTTTTAAATGATATTTCTCAAACAGTTTTTGTCAATATGAAGTTAAGTTATAATATTACCTATATACAGATAATTATATATTAAACAACCAATAATATAGGTCAAATTTTATTATTGTTGTAACCGTATGTTTAATCCACTAGCGTGGACTAGATTAACGCCATTAATTGATCACCAAATTAGTCATGTTTATATTGCAGAATTTTCATTTGTAAATATTTCATATCAGTGAATATTGTTTACAATTTGACAAAACATAGACGCAAGTATTTGGTAATATCGTGAGCGTAATATGTTGTTATTTAACAGTGCTTACGAATGTCATCTGTTACAATTGTTTTATACTTGCTAGGTAGAAATAAGTACATACATAACAGACTAAATTTTAAATAATCTTAAAGTTGCTTGTTCTTAGTGTTGAAAATTCTAATTATAATTTTCGGCTTTTATCAGTGCAAAGAATAGAAAACTATAATTAGAATTTTCAACTCTGTGAAAAACTAATTTGAGAATTATAAAAAAATAGTACATGCGTCGAACTGCCGACAGTCATACCTGTTACTTGATATGATTCAGTACGATGTAAGAGACTTGAATCGAACACCCGCGGTGGTGCGGAGGAGAAAAAAAATAGTTTGATCATTACTAGGGAGCGGACGTCCCAGGTATATATAAACTACGACGGAGTTTCAACAGAGCAAAGAAATAATTTATACAACATGTAGTTACTGAATAACATTATTCATATGGTTATCTGCAACATCTGTTATTGACTCACATGTTGATGGGAAAACGACAAAAAAAAGGTCCATTTAATTCGTAAATTTCCTATTTTCATCGGCGTAGATAGGAGCGTGAGGGCTTTTTAAATTTATTATATTGACCTTACATTTCGTAAGATAAATAAAGTACGGAGAGTTAGTTCGGTTTTTTTCATTGTTTTGACTGTTAATTACGTACTTCGTAATTTTTATAATAGTTCCTGTTTAATATCGTTTCATTGAATCTATTTCTCCCAATTATCTCGACGTAAGTGTGCATTGGATTTTGTTAAGTTTCAATAACATACGCATACATTCTTAGTTATTATTTATTTCGATCTAGAACATTGTTTATGTTACTATGATATGGAAGAACGTTGAGAACGGCATCGTAAAACAATGGCAAGTTGGATTAATCCATTGTCAGTGATTCCGAAATTTATTGCATAGTATGTAAAATATCGTTACAGAATGCCCAAAAAGGCCACGTACAACGTCAGTTACTATAGTTAAAATATACACAGAAATTGGACCCGTTGAAAGCTGACAATTTTAACGAAGAACTCTGTGAAGCTTTAATGTCCGCTTATATCCAATTAAAGAAAGTTGACAATCCCACTTTCAAAACATTTTTTCAAAAATATGCTGGTTGAAATGTTCCTGATGAATCCACCTTACGACAATATTATGTTTCTAAGTGCTTGACGAAAACAATAGAATGCACTAGAAGACATCTTTAAAATCAGTACCTATGGATAAGTTCCGACGAAACTGTCGATATATTACGACGCTGTGTGGTAAATGTTGTAGCTGGTGTACTACATCCAACTATTCCATATAACGCATATTTAATAACATCTATAGTTATAAATACAGTTGGTGGGAAAACAATTGCTAAAACCATTGACGAGAATTTGCACAAAATGCTTCATTCGGACGACAGGTACAGGGAAAAAATATTTTATTTGTTAGTGACAGGGCCGCATATATGTTAAAAACAGGCAGACTATTAAACGAAACATATCCTTATATGCAGCATATTACTTGTGTAGCACATGCTCTCCACCGATTCTGTGAATATATTAGAGACAGGTGTCCGGAAATTGATTGACCGCTTTTAAAAAAGTTTTTATAAAAGCACCATTGAGAGTAGCTCTTTACAGGGAAAAACTTTCATCGTTGTCACTGCCTCCCTCGTCAGTAATAACTAGATGGGGAACATGGTTGGAAGTTACTAGTTTTTATGCAGAGAATTTCGATAGTTTACAAAATTTCGTTACATGTGTAAATGACGATGCTCGAAGTATTTCTGAGTGCAAGCAACTAACACAAATCCCAAATTTAAAAAATTAGTTGTTAATACTTCAGGAACACTTTGGAAATTTGAAAATCGAAATCTTAAATTAAAAGATGGATTAACCATATTAGATGTGGCTATTAATAATTTCAAAAGTATTCCAAGTGACTTCGGATGTGGTCTTCGGCAAAACTTAGACGCATTTTTTAATAGTAATGCAGATTTAATAACATTGCGGCAATTGTGTATGGGGACAATGACACAAAATCTAACTGCTAAATACGCTGAAATAGAAGAATAATACCAGTAGGCACCTATAACCAGTTCCGATGTAGAAAGGACGTTTTCTATCTACAAGGATGTGCTTCATTCAAAGAGAACAAATCTTACAGAAGAGAACCTTGAGAAAGTATTGCTAGTAGATAGTAATACTCCTTTACTCGACTTGAACTACAATATGAACAAATAATAAGGTATTTTGTATTTTATAGATCACCACCCACTTGTTATCCAATTATATAAATAAAATTAAAACCTCATTAAAAATACAACATTTCAATAATGCGCCCATGGGCGATGAGTCATCATCCTTTCGTGTCCGCTCTCTAATAATTACAGAGCAGTAGCTTTCTAATGTGGCAGAGGTTTTTGAAAAAATTTTTAAATATATTTTTAATATATATTATATTAAAGAATACTCAGAGCTTTATATACAAGTATAATATAATAAATAAAAAAAAAGTATATACAAATGGCAGATCCACATCATGAACATTGGTCAAATTAATAGAAAATATCATGTATGGCCTAAACAGTAAAGATGAAATAGTAAGCCTATTTATGGCCTTATCAAAAGCATTCTATAGTGTTCATTATCGGGTCTTATTGTACAAGTTGAATGCTATGAGCACAGAAGTCTCATATGATTGGGTAGAGATAATTTTTTCCAGAAAGTGTCAGTGTGTTGTGATCCCTCAAGTTCACGAAAAATAAATAAGATTTGATTGACGGGATGTAACTCTGGGTTTTCCACATATGTGATCGATAATTTAACAATAACGTTTGCTGATGACTCGTTATCAGTGGTAAAAGCTAAAGCATCAACCAAATTAAAATAAAGATCGATGAATATCTGCAAATACTGGAAGGTAGCTTTTCAGCATACAATTTATAGATGAATATGGAGAGAACAATTTTTTTTTACTTTAATTATAATTCAAACAGAGTGGAAGTGATATCTTTCTTGAGATATAAATTGGATTCTGGACTCTCGTTGAATACACATGCGGAGTGTTTAGGATGTAAAGTGTGTGCGGTACGCTATAGTTTATGCATTGGTTTATCATCTTTTAGGGCAACTCAGTCGAGGCAGAAAGAATATGCTTCTTGCAAAAAGCATGCGTTTTAAGCAATATTTAAATTGAATCAAGGAGGAACACGTACACATGTATTTAAATAGAACTTCGAAAGAAATTTTGCAATGCATGCATATTTTAAAGTGTGCAATGTTTCTAAAAATAAACTATGGGAAGGGGACACATTCAACCATCAATCTTAAACATTCTTTATATTTGCATTTGTCACAGTCACACACCACATGGTCTTTATAACTAACTATGACAACTATAATTCTAGTCTTGTTGCCTTACTTCATTGCATGGTAGTGTTTTCAACACATCTTGCATCTTAAAGGTATGCTTTTTCCATGGCATTTGCACAGAGATACTTTGCGTTGTCTGTTTTTCCTGTGCTCAATTACACATCATTCTAATACGGAATTCTGGTACGGAAATATTGTTTTTACTCTTTTGTAACCTCAAACTAATTTATATTACGCAACAACGCACTTTATCTTAATTTATCAGACGAGAGGGCGAGTTTAGCCACACTTTGGTGGGATAGTTTCAAGCATTGGTTGAGTGTGCCCCAAGATTATTTTACTGTATTATACCTTAACATTTCGTATGCTTAGAAAATACAAAATAGAAGCTGATAGGCTACTTCTTGATGAAAGTAGTTTCAAAGATTCCATTCGAGAAGTTTTACGACGTAAGGTCTCGGAGAGAAAAACTGCAATCATATTTAATAACACACGTGGATTTCCTAATTCCAGAGTTCAGAATTTGAAAAACAAGCACTGTGTAGGTCATTTAAATAGCTTCTATAACGACAATTCCGGAAATGCAACTAGTCAGAATACTGGATATTCGAACAAACACACTGTAGCTCACATCTTCATGAACGAGGAAGAAGCTGAGTTGGTGAAATATCTAAAAGCATAGTCCTATATTAATTAGGGTATGACCTACAAGCAAACTAGGATATTAGCATATGGTTCTGCAAGAATTCTTCCAAATTCTAAGATTCCTAAACCAGGTTATTTTAGCTTTCTTGCTGATATAAAAAGCTGAAATAGCCCAGTTGAAAAGTTTCATGGAATGAAACCGTGACAACATTTTGAGGAAACCAGAAAATACTAGCCGAGCGTAGACTATAGGCTTGCATGAAAAGACCTTCGAAATTTTTGTAAATTATGTTAGGGTTTCAAAAGAGTACAATTTTAAACCGGAGCATATGTACAATATTGACAAAACTAGTTTTAAAGCAATTGTTGTAAAAAGAGTTTTGCAATAAAAGAAAGAACAAGTGAGTTTGGCAGCATTTGCAAAAGGTCTTAAAAATCACATTTCTGAAAATAATCAAAAGCCGAAAGCGATAATCAAGAGAAAACTACACAGTACGAGGAGTTTTCACTCACCCCGTATCAGTAAATTTGTGGTCTAGTGATTTAAGTGAGGAAGAAGTAAAACTTATATGTGATAAGGATGAAATAAACTTTTTACTGGTAAAATTTCCAATAAAAACTGGTTAAATATTATGTGGGAAAAGTGTCAGAAAAGCTCACTTTGAAAAAGTATCAAATAAAGGTTTAGCACAAAGAGCTCGAAGGCTACCCATTCATCTATCCTTTAGTTGATTGTAGTGATATAATATTAAATTTGCCCTCTCCAAACTATGCAAAAACTGCACGAACATCATTCCTGAGATGTCACTGTGCAATTCTTGAGTCTTACAACATTTGTCAAGAACTTCTTTCTTCTTCTCCTCTTTAATACTGAGATACGATTCTTTTATTATCAGAATTATGATTTATTTTTATAGATTTATTAAAACAATATTTAAACTTTAAAGATTTATACTTTTTGCAATCCCCTTCCTTCCATTCTGTGAACGAATATTGCGATTTTTTTTTCATGGTTGAATCAGAGCCTCTCACTGATCAAATGTGCCCCATCGCAGGGAAAGATTAAACCATTTATAAAAACTATTAAAATTATACTAAATTCATGATAACCTCATTAGAAACAGGTTCTGAACGACCAATATTACTTGACCAAAGCTAAAAGACGCATTTTTTTTATTGATGTTACCATTGACTTTGTTAAAATTGTTGACTGTTCCGCGTAAAAGTTTTTGATAAATATAAATTATCTCACTATCATCAAACCATGGCAACGGAAAAGAAGTAGTAGGAGGATTGCTTCATCTTACACGCTTGTCAAAGGCAAAAAACATGTCTTCCGTGCATAAATATACATAGTCCTAAACCAGACATTTTTAAAATATTAGCATCAAACCACTTTCAACGAAAATTAAAACAACTTTTAACCTATTACTTACTACAAATTAAAATCGATGACTTTTCAAAGAAAACATGCAAGCCACATAGGTTTTACTTGCTTATACGTAGTATAAGGAAGGATTGTGATGATGAGAATTTTCGACCTCGAGATTTGCAGATGTCCACGTTTTGAAGTCTTCTGATACCGAAAAAGTGGTTTTCAAAAAATCTCTCTCTCTCTCTCTCTCTCTCTCTCTCACCACGATAGCGGCCAAACCGCTATAACTATTAATTCCAAATTTTGCATTTACGAGTATAATCTCCCTCTTGGGATCTGATTAGATTTTCAGACCGGAAGTAACAGTTTACTTCACAGAAAAAATCGAATTTTGCTAATATTTTGTCAACTACTAAATTTAAACAAATTTATGAGGAATTCATATGTACTCAGAATTAAATTTGAGAAGAATTTTATTATAAAAGTTTTTCGAAATTCCTACCAGACGTAGGTCTTTTACTCTTATCGAAAATCAATTCTTTACCAATATTTTGCAAGTCAAGCTTTTTAGACAGGTACGTTACGAGTATAAAAGTATTTAGAACTTAATTTTCAATACCTTTTGTATAAAAAAAATTTCAAAATTCGGACGGGAAGTACCACTTTTACTCTTACCGAAGAGCGATTTTTTGCAAATACGTCGCAAATTATGCATTCTATATATATTTATCAAGATTACAAAAGTATTTAAAGCTGGATTTTCAACATTCTTTGTATACATGAAATTTCAAAAGTCGGACCGGAAGTAACACTTTTACTCTTAGCGAGTAGCACTTTTTTTCGAAAGTCTTGCAAAATATACACTTTATAGAGAGACTTATTACGATAATGAAAGTACTTAGAATAGGATTTTGAATAACTTTTGTATAAAACAATTCTTAGAATTGTCTAATTTGTAACGCTCATACGTATAAGAAAGTCGTGTGGTGGCCACACCTTCTTTTCTGTTGTTGTGATGTTTGATGTAATATTTGTATACACATACTTCAAAAAAATGTTTATATATTATCGCACATTTTACATCCGTGAAAAATTATGTAAATAAAATATTATTATTATTATTATTATTATTATTATTATTATTATTGTTGTTGTTAATATAATATATTAATTGTAAGTTAATGAATTTTCTATACAAACTTTTGATTTATTATTAGAAAATGTCTTTATTATTATGAATATAATGTGAAAGAAAACCAGACATATCATAACTTACATTGCGATAGTGAACTAATAATTATTAAGATCGATAACTGTAATTACAAAGTTGCATGGAAATTTTCCATTGCATACCTAATTCAGATTAATTATTCCGTAACCTGAACAATAATAAATATTTGTAAAAGTTGTTTATCCTATTGTTTTAGAAATCCGATACGAATATCTACACATAGACACAAATATCTATGGTATTCACATGCCTGTTGATAATATTGATAAATATTAAATACCTGTAATAATTGCAACATTTATGCTGTTTTCATTTCAATACGTTTCACACCTTTTGAGGGGAAACGAAAATTTAACATTGTGCATAGATTATGACCGCGAAAAAAAGTGTGTCAATGAGATAACCTCATTTAATAATTTCTTGTGCACTAAACAATTGGACTCACGTACTCGATAAATTATTTCTATTTCATAATTTTCTGTGACCGTGCTACATTTAAAACGTTAGTCAGTAATAATGTCCAGAAGTGTTTTCACATCTCGCACGTGTTTGCTCAATGGTTAAGTGCGGAGTACGTCACGTTTAATTGTAAACAAATGAGTGCAGTAATTAATTATTGTATAAACGTGACACGCGCATTTTTTTTTAATAAAGAACGAATTTCTCGTCCTTATCATGAGTAAATTGCTAGGTAATCATATACGATGAAATATTTGGTTAATTTAAATTATGCGGTCAAACAATTCACAACTAACAGACTATACATATTGCAGTGATCTTGAGTCTGGAATTGAATTGTAAATAAGCATAATCAAGACCACCTCTAGATTTAATTTAATTAAATACTATTTTATTTATTTTATCATGATCAGTGTATATAAATATTTATTAAGTTAGTATTTTGGCAAATTTAAATTAATTTAAGTAAAATAATATAAGAATGTTATTGTTATTTTATTCAAGAAGCTAATATTAAAATAAGCCTGGTATATCAAGTGAATATTCACAAGAAAGTGTTTCCCCCAAGCTTCAGCGCAAGAAAATATTATGACCGAAAACGTTCAATGAATAGGCCCGGCGAAATAATATTCTCCGCTAGATGCAATTAACAATCATGAACGTGTAAACAAATCGATATTAAGATAGATGTTTGTTTACGTTTTTGAAAGCTAGTAATACGTCAATTGACCGAAAGGTGCAGGATGTCCGTACTTTTTTGTGAGACTTAAAGTGAATATAAGTCGGGACATGACGAGAAAGGAGGAGATGGCTGGTGGAAACCGATCTCTAAAGTAAACTTCCAGAAGTGGGTGGAAACCTCTCCTTCTTAAACACAGCGTGTTTATACTTAGAAATATTTTCATGAATTAACTTTATTTTCTGAACTTGGAATATTTTATGAGATTTTGCTATGAATTAAGTTTTGTCAACATTTTAAATAAATTCATTTTATCTTGAACTTACAATAATTATTTCTTTTGAACTAGGATGTTTTACTTTACGTTATGGTGAAACATTCTTAGTAATTATATTAAATTAATTTTAAAATTTTTGTGAAAGGCTTTATTCAAATTTTATTTTCTTTTACATAAGTATAGACACTTGACGATATTTCCCTAGTAGCCAAGTTCGTTGGCCCCAAAGCGGCCCAATGTCACTCCAATATTCTAAGATCGGCAGAACATCAGTGACCCCCCACCCAATGTCGTACGAATATAAAATTCCTATATCAAATAAATGTCAATTTATGTCGTTGGGTTGATATCAGACCAAAGTTGTCTACATTGGTAATATATTGGTTAAATATCTGATACTGATATTTTATTGACAACAAAAATCTACATACTATTAACATTAAAGGAAAATGTCTACATAATATCAAGTTCACAAAGTCACTGTGATGTTGGTTGTAAGTCAGTGTTCGATATAAATTTAGATTAAAGGGGATGACGTCACAATTTGTTATTCTGCGATTAAACGCCAACATCGTATTAACTTTGCAGGACAACATTGATATAGTCTATATTAATTTATCACAGAATATATTACACACTGTACCATGAATAATTGTTGGTGTGTGAAATGAAATAAATAGATCCTCAAAGTTAATTAAGCATTTGCAATAATGATTCTCACCAAATTAACATTAAAAGTACTACGCACACGTTTGTAAATAATTTTAGAGACCGGACACGAGAGGCCCATAACTCATCGCCCACGGGCGCATTATTGAAATTTTGTATTTTTAAAGAGTTTTTTATTTTATTAACATAATTGGCTAACAAGTGGGTTGTGATCTATCAAATGCAAAACACATCTGTGTTTGTTCATTTTGTAGTTCAAATGAAGTCAATTCTCTGTACTTTATTTGTATTTGATGAATAAGGTAAATACTCAAATCGGAAAAATGTTTGTGCAAAATATTGGGCCAATATCATGCATTGATATAAGCAAGTAGTAACAAAAAAAACACTTGGTATTGTTTTTTTGTTACTACTTGCTTATATTTCGACATGTTTCACCAAGAGATTTCCATCACTTCATTTAATTATCATGCATTAATATTTATCCAACGTTGTAAAATGTTAACACATGTACATCGGATTGATATCAGACGCCGATGTCAGGTCAATAAATAAATGACCGACAGCCAACGTTGACCCGATATTGTGTGCTACTAGGGTTTCTTTATTTAGTTTAAACATTTATTTGCTCGTAGTATATTGTATTATTTGGAGGACGAATTAAATTTATTTTTGAGAAATGAAAGAGTTTGAAAACCTTTATGAGGAACTAAATTAGTTCGTGTTATAAACATTTTGAATTATGTATCTAGTGTTAAGTAAGTTATTGTATGGTGATTTCTGTTGGAATTTTGTACGAGGTTGGTAATTTCATTATTATTATTATATATAGTTTCACAATTAAATTTATAGTTTTTTTTTATTTATGTGCTTGTGTATTAAAATTTGACGTGCTAGGTAATTGGTCAGGAATATGTGCAATGAATTAAGTAAATGATTGATTCATAGCATGGAGCCTTAATTAATCCTGTAAACACGAATTGGTTTTGGTGGTTCTGCTTGACAGCGAGCAAAGGCGTTAAGCAGAACTGATCAGAATAAAGTCAACGTTTTGAAACATTTAAGCGCATGGTCATATTTTGATATATATATTGCATTAGGGCTGGACACGTAGTCGTATACATTGAGGATGTGTGCTATGAGTCGAAAGATGTACTCATAGAATGGAGCTTAGTTTATCGATTTTGCGTGTATTCTGTTTGATTTCTGGCGATATTGTCTGGCAGCGAGCAAAGGCGATGGGCAATATATACGTCAGGGCAGAGTCCATGTGTTAAAGTTGTGTATTGTTGGCAAATTTTCAACATAATTTATATGTGAATATAATCCAATATAGATCACGACGTCTGTAAATTTGCAATTTGTTAATTGTTTTAGAAATTCATAAATACTCATGAAATCGTAAATAATGAATGTTTAGTGGAATATTTTTCTTTTATTATTATATATATTATTTCTTATTATAATAATTAATTACTACATTAAATTTACTTTTATCATGAGAATTTTTATAAATACCTAGATTATAAACATATATAATGTTGTATAAGCTGGTTATTCTTTTAAATATTTGATTTACTATTAATAAATTATATTATAAGGTTTCTTTCGTATTTTTATTTATTTTATCTGACCTGGAGACAACTTGAGAGCATTCATATTGGAGAAGGAACATTGTTATTATTTTCTGCCCCTGAGTAAAAACTTCTTTAATAATTTTGAAACTGAGCTAGTGATGTGTGAAATTGCTAAACCTACTGTTTTGAAGAAAATTATAAGACTTTAGTCTAGCATAAGGCCTAGAAATAAAGTATATGCTTGAATCTGCTTTTATTTGTTATTAAATTAATTAATATATAATTGTAGTAAATTGAATAAAACTGTTTTGAGCTCAATTTGAATTTATTTCAATTTTTACTTGTAATATATTTTTATGCAATCACTAATTTGCAAAAGTCACAGCATAATTATATTCTGTTTCAAGATATAGTGCAAATGAAAGCTCCCACAGGTTACTCTATATCTTGAAACATACTATACGCAAACGACAGGTCAAACATATTCATATTCTATTCACCATAGAAGTTGCCACAAACGATTTTTTTCTACGTCGTGTGACTAGCAGGCAAATTTAGTCATTCCGTATACAGCAAACCACTCATTTTAAGAGATATTTTAATGGCTGATCCCGTCACCACTCTTTATCAAATGAATCCGCAATCACTATTACTGTCTCGAATTACCTAATTCATCTAAGTCCAGTCCTGCAATGTGCCTCTGATTGTCTATTCGTAGGCTTATTATCTCCTTAGCTTTCGCTCTATTCGAACTTAATAACACACTACCCCAGAAACTTTACATATAAGAAAACTTTATTACAAAACAACTACTACAAAAAAGACAAACAGAACTATTCATCGACATTCAAGTCTCACTTACTTAATAATATGAATTTACCTGTTTACGTTTGTGTTTCTGCGTAAATATACCTATATTATACTATTTGGATTTTTGAATCTCTTCGAGCTTGACTCCACCCCTTTTACAACGGCTTACAGCTTTATTACAATTTCCTATAAAACGCGAGCATTGGCATGATGCTTTTCATAATGTCCGGTTTTTAAACTTTCGACGCGCTCTGTATGCACGTCTAATTTTAGCTTTTACACAAACTGTCATTGCGTCAAAAGTTAGTTGACGTTGATTCGTTCCTATAAACTTCAAAAATGTATTGAGAGACCTAATTGTCATCCTTGACATAAGTAAATGTAGCAATTGTGTGCTATTTTTTTTTGTATTAAGGACCATTTTTATAATATAAAAAACTCGTTATTGTTTTATTATGCGGCCTCTACACATCGCCGAGCATTCGGCAAATTACGCCGAACAGCGATGTGTAGACAGTTTATTCGGTAAATATTTGATATTCGCCAATATTCGCGACGAACACGAATGCCGATCCGTTCTGAGTCGGTTTTCGTTTCGCACATCAAAGAAAATTCATATCCGAACACAAATAACCTGACTACACATCGTATACTGAAGTGAGATGAATACCTATATAAGTAAATAGATAAATTCGTAAACATAACCTATAATTTAAAGATTTCAAATTAAAAAAGGTATTATTCTGTATATGTACGTTAATGAATTATGGCGGAGTGGAGTAATGACTTAATCCTCGAATAATAATTGCAAGTACTCATATAGTATAATGCAGCAGCAACTTGTTTACCTTCCATCATTATATCTTCTTTTCAACGCGAATATTGTGAATACGATGTGTGGATAGGCAATTCGTTTATATTTGCGCGCGAATTATTTGATGAAACATTCGTATACGAATCTTCGGCGAATACATTCGGCGATGTGTAGAGGCGGCATTATACTTACAACTGCGTTTTCCCATGCTTTTTCTGATGTCTGCTGTTGCTCACCTACCAGTGCTACTTCAACAAAAGTTAATTAACTATTTAACCGTTCTCGTCCAATGAAGTACTGCAGGGCTTTACGAAAATTAAAGCAAACATTACATCTGGTCATAATCAACTACTTACTTACTTTTTTGTTTTTCGTGAAGGACTGCGCGCTATATTTTATGAGCCACTTACGGTATTACTTAATTTATTGACGGTTCATAAATAAAATTGAATTTTCATCTGAAATCAAACATCAAATGTACTCGCTTAGTACCTTGGCATCGCCATACAATTGTTTTTATAGATAAATTAAAACTTTAAACATAACACGATGCAAATTCGTATGAAGTTACTGACCTTGTGGTTTCAATTCCTTCCACCTCAATTTACGGCAGGGCTCGTGGAATCGGTCTTTCTTCTAAATGTGATTAATTCAAACTTATTGCATGCCAAAATTAAACCTTTGCTTGAGAAAAAATTATAGCGTCCCACACGACTGACACGATATTGTTACTGACCCGGTCACAGACTCTTAAGATAACCACGTTAGACATGGTGTTAATGTTTTTAATTTTAACCTAGTGTCAGAGGGGGAAGTTCAATCGGTAGTTGATGGTCTTTCTTCGAATGCTGCGGGTGTCAATGGCATTGATCTTAAAATGGTTGTCTTCTGCTGCCCGGTTATGATTTCGCATTGAACTCATGTAGTGAATTCCTGTTTGGGTAGCAGCAGAGTTTTTCCGTCTAGTTGGAAGAAGGTCAGAGTGGTTCCTATCCAAAAAGTTTCTAAGCCGGAAACTTATTCGGAACTGCGTACTGTAAGTATACTTCCAATACTCTCGAAAGTACTGGAGAAAAACTTGTCAATTCAAGTTACAACTCACACTGCGCGTTATAATATTCTTCCATCCGTCTAATCCGGTTTGCGTCCTAGTTATAACTGCTTTGTCAAAAATAATTGATGACATCATTTCTGACACCGACAGCGGTTGTGTTACTGTTTCGATTTGGCTAGACTTCGCTAAGGCCTTTGATAGGCTCTCGCATCGAGGTTTGTTATCGATCCACTACATTGGTACCTATATGTGAGAGCGATTTGTCATTCTTTTTAGATATCTTGGGCGGTAGAAGTCAAAGAACCATATTAAACGACAAATTATTAGGTTTCAAGTATGTACGTAAAGTCAGGGGTTTCCCAGGGATCTATCTTGGGCCTACTACTCTATTTTATTTTTACATCGCAGCTCTTGCTCTTTGGTAACTTTTCGTGCGCATTATATTTCTATGCAGAAGATACCCAGCTATAAACTTCTTTCAGAGAGCAGGATGTTCATACTGCGACCATTAATGCAGAACTGACAAGCTTTGTCGACATGGTCTACAGATTAATGAGAGCAAGTCTTGTTAATATTGTTCGGAGGGAATATTCATAGGCAACGCGTTGATGCTGATGTGCATCTGTCAATTGGTGGAGTTAGTCTGATTCGCAAGAAATGCATAAAAAATTTGGAGTTGATTATGTACGAAGACCTAAGGTTTAAAATCAAAGCCGATCAATTAATTAGACGTGCTTACGGCAATTTAAAAATGATTTTTGCTTTCAGATATATTCTCAACGCCCGTATTAAATGCCTTTTGGCCTACACTCTTGTGTTATCGCAGTTTAATTTATGTGACTCAGAATTTGGCCTTTGCCTGGATTTTTGGTATCAAACTTTGAAATCGAATTTTCCACAAATTGGTAGATGTTGCTTGGCTGAATATGGTTGGACGTAGGTTTCTGCACTATGCTTGCTTCTTGCAAAAAATAATTATGGACCGTATCAGCCCTTATTTATTAAATAAGATCAAATTTAGGATTGATGTGCACAACGTTAATATTCGCCGAAAAGACTTGATAGACATACCCAGGCACTCATTATGACAGTTTACCGTATCAAGTGAAACAATTACCGCTCAGTTTCTTTAAATCTCAATTTAAGCGTTATATCAGTGATGGCCTCGGCCGAAAGATACTGGTTTCTCTTATTACGTGAGCTTTAATCGAATGCTTATCTCCTCCGTTTTTTGTAGTTTGCATTATATCTATTTAAAAATTTGTGAGGAACCGATAAAGTTATTATTATTGAAGTGTAAACTTCTTTAGGCGCGTTGCGCTCATTGTAGGCAGTGAACAAAACTGACCCGTCACGCTCGAATATGAAATGTTTGGATATGTAACGCTCGTTCGGGTAATGTCGGCTCGAGTCGACTAAGGGAACAATTTTATTATTATTTAATTTCAATTGAATTGAAATTTAAATGAATAAATAAATTCATGTCCCAGAACATCTTCGATCCCGAGACCGCAGGGTTATGAAGCCGATACGTTACCATTAGACCAAGACCGGGACAGTAAGCAAATATTTATATCGTCTATTTATACGTACACATACTATGAGGTCAAATAATAACGTAACATGACACTTATGCAACCCAATTTGTTATGTGTGTTTGTTGTGGTATCATTGCAGAAACGACCCTAAGTTTCGTTTGTTATTGTATTGTATTTATCTTCGTTTGTATTTTGCGTTTTTATCAATATTTCACTTCCATAGTATAACAAATCAGTTGTTTTAACAACTATTGTAAGTAATTTAATTGTGTCAAAGATAAATATGTAAATATATTATTAATTAAAGAAAAAAGAATGGCATAAAATATTTTTTTAGGTTATTACCAATGACATTTACTGCAGAACATGATGCCATGATTTTAATGGCACATAACAGAAGTGGAATTCAGAATGCTAAGGGCAATTGGCAATATTCTCTTGAAAGTTGTATAAATCAATTTACACAGCGTTTTCCAAACTTTGAATTGGATTATGATGCATTTCGACAACGCAGACGTGTTGTAATACACAGATTTGAGGAAAGGAATTCTATTTGTAAAGCAAAACCGACAGAGAGGCCGACTAAATTAACTGAAGATGTTGTGGATAATATTCGACAAACAATGGAACGTAGTCTTCACAAATCGATTGCAAAATTATCCCAACAAACCGGTATTTATTAGAAAATTTCTAATTGTATATTCATTAGACAATCATCACTTCCAGGTCTTTCAAAAGGAACATGCCATAAAGCTCTTCATAAAAAAATCCAGATGCACCCATATAAAGTTACGGTTGTACAAGAATTGCATCCTTTGGATTATCCTAGACGAATAACTTTTGCCAATGGTTTAATCAACATTTGAACGACAATGACATCCTTGACATAACATCCTTTACTGATGAAGCATGGTTATACTTAAATGATTATATTAATTCCCAAAATTATAGGACATGGGCTGCGGAAAATCCCCATGAATTGCGAGAAACATCATTGCATTCTGTTAAAGTAGGAATATGGGTAGCAATGTCAAGACGTAGGATTGTGGGCCCTATTTTCTTTAATGATACGATCACAGCTGCAAGATACCGTGCAATACTAGGTGAATTTTTTGATCAATTGCACGATGACGAATTACAGAATGGTTGGTTTCAGCAAGACAATGCCCCTGCTCATACGGCTAGAGAAACACAACAATATTTGAATGAATTTTATGATGATAGAGTAATCGGTAGAAATTTATTTCCACCTCGTTCACCTGATCTAACACCGTTAGACTTTTATTTGTTTGGGACTCTCAAAAATAAAGTATATCAGAAAAATTTACATACATTAGAAGAACTGGAAGCAGCTATCATGCGTGAAATAAATAATATTACTCCAGTAGAATTGCATCATGTGTTCGACAATTTAAAACGGAGAGTAAATTGCTGTTTGCAACAAGATGGATAACACTTTCAACATTTACTATGAACATTAAGAACATTAAAATTGCTATGATAAATGACATTCTATTAAATCTGTACTATAAAATTCATAATAATATAATGTAATTCTAGCTATTATTATTAATAAAATGTCTAATTTTACTTAATAAATTGTGTGCAATAATAATCATAACAAAATTCTCTCTTTTATTATTAATGAAATAGCTGGTTTTATTCACAAAAGAAATTTATGCTGGTGTAAAAGTTTGTTTATAAAATTTTTCAAATATTCAGTAAAAGTTAGGGATTTTTATTCAAACTATTACCAACCTGTAAAACTGGTTGCATAACTGCCATGTTACGTTATTATTTGACCTCATAGTACGTCCGAACTGACCAAACAAAACGGACGCTCGCGTAAATGTAATAAATGTGCGAATATGTTTTATTTAATACGTTACTGAATATTATATGCGTGTATTTCGTATTATCTACGGTATTATTAACCTCGCCTTGATGAAGTTTACACTTCCGCCGTGTGGTTTTAAGCACACTCATTCTTCTTGTTAATATTACTTCTGTTATTAATTACCATTAATCAAAATAGCTACTACGTCATGGTGACAGATAAATTTAATTACATTCTGCAATATATATATGCTCAATACTGTTTTAGATATTTAGAAGAATTGTTACAAAGACATGATTACAAAATAGCAACTGCACAAGTAAACACTACTATCTAATTATATTAACAAATCGTCTAGACAGAAACAAATATGCAGAAAAACAACGCAAAATAACATATACATTCACTGAATTGCATGGAAGCTGTCTAATATTAACTCAGCAGGCTCAATTTTTTTTTATATAAAATATAATTTCATAATTCCGTTCTTTTTTCTTTTTTTGAAAATTCGTATACGTTTTACACACGAGTGATACTATACATGCTAGTAGGACTACGATTAAACTACTTCTAAACAATAAAAATAAATCTGTTTCCTGAATCTGAAAAAGATAGAGTCAAAGACATAGTTACCAAATATATGTAGGTATATAAAATTCAAATTAAATGGCAGTAATATAAAAATGTATTAATATTATAATTGATAATGTACAGTATTTTAATAGTCTGTCTTGTTTCAATGCCATGAGTTTTACAGGATTTTGAGAATAATTATTTGCAATATTTACAATATTAATTTTTGTTAAATTGTATCTATTTGTATCTAATTTTACTCAAAATTAATACGTAACGCCGAAAATATGACAAAATATTATGTTTTAATGTCAAATCTTATTTTGGATATTAAACTTTGTTTAATGAATAAGCATCATTAGTTCAGGAATGAAATTGATATATTTCTTGCCAAGGAAAGTATTAGGATTTAATTTTATTTAATCATCAGTAGTAAGTGAACTACTCAGCAAAACTCTATTTTTATTTCATTTGCTTATGTTGTGGCTATTTTGTTTATAATCCAGAATGACCACAATATTCATTACTAGGTTTGCGTCAATTTTTCCTATTGTTTCAAAGTCACGCTTGTTCGATAGCGCATATGACTGGTGAGCTTCATAGGTGCTTCATAGCTTTGGGTCAAAATGGCGGATATTATTATTCAATCTTTCGCGCATTTGGAATAGACATGGCAGCATCCAGACTGTATAGCACGCACAGTGGAAAATGTCTTTCAATCTAACGAGTCGAAGTTCGAAATATTCGTTGCGCGTCGTAGAATTTTTATGAGAAGATTTCAGTTTGAAAAAATGCTGCCCAAGTACATTAAACCAACTAGAAAGCATGAGATGGTACCATTTTAGTTTGGGGGTGTTTTTCATTCCCGGAATTTCGGAATTTGTAAAAATATAATGCACTAATGGGAAAGGTGCGATTTTAAAATTTAATACAGTGCTATTTGGTTTGCGCTTAATTCCTACCAGAATGTGCAAGAATTAAAATGATTGCACCTTTATTTTTTTATTATTTTTTTAGTATGTCTTACATTGCACCTCATTAAACCATTGCCTGCCCTTGATTCTTTCCAAATAGCAAGCGATTCCATATGGTTCAAAGAAAATATATCATAATTTAATAAAATTATAAACATACTCCAAATAGTACTCTTTTCTTGTGCTGCAATAAACACACTTTATATTATTATTATATTCATCAAATTCTAGTAGTTTTAGTTGATTATGTCAGTCCTATAATAGATACATGCAACACACAGGTTTTTACAGGGCATGGCGTTTTCATACATATGCAAAGAGAATAGGTAGAGCTGCAGAAGAAGAGTGTGTGTACTGCGGCTGCATTGACACTGTAGACCATACAGTATTCAAATGTGTGCGATGGGATGGTTTAAGGCAAGAAGCAAATAGGAAGTTGGAGAAAGAAGTAGCACCAAGGAATCTAATAGAAACAATGTGAGGTTGTAGAGAGAATTGAGATATATTACATCAGATGATTAAATCTCTTATGAAAGCAAAGGAAAAAGAGGAAAGAAAACTGCAGAACGGGCAGTAGAGACATACGGCCAGGGTTACTGACTACTGACTTCGTGACGTAGATATCAATATATGATAGTTCCACAAAATGCGCTAGGGGGAATAGGGTGGTATTTGTGGGTAGACGGTTCGTTTTAGACTGGAGACGCACATTACCATGTTGTGATAGACAAGCACATGGTGTACATACAGGATTTTCACCTACGAAAAAAATAGATATATGCATATTTATAATTTATTGTAATTGGAGTAATACTTATATCTTACTTATTACCTTGAGGACGGGATGGGACAACTTGGCGCGCCGACTTGGCGCGGCCACCTTGGCGTGAGACAACTTGGCGACGAGACAACTTGGCGCGGCCAACTTAGCGCCACTGCGAAATGTGTAGACAATTTAATACAGACCGCTTTAAACACATAATAAATCGACTATTCACATTCAAAATGTATTTATATACAGCCCAATTACACTTGCGGGTTAGTTACTCTTTGTATTTTGAAGTAACCACATCAAAATGGAAGTTCTGGTTTGCCGGAAATGCTCTTTAATTAAGTAATTTTAGTTTTGTTTGTTTATTTTGGATGTGCCTGTATATTCACATTTATTTACGTGGTGTTATTGTAACTCTAAAATTTTTACCAAGGTTTATTTTATTCAATAATGTAATTTAAAACATATAAATACTTTACTATATTTAAATTACTTGTACAATTATATTAACAACCTTTGGAAAATCCGAACTATTTATCAAGAAAATGTCTATTTCAAGCCTAAGCTCATTTTGAATTGACTTGAAGATGAATAGTCGATTTATGATGTGTTTAAAGCGGTCTATATTAAATCGTCTACATATTTCACGGCGGCGCCGAGTTGTCCCGTCGCCAAGTTGTCTCGCGCCAAGTCGGCCGCGCCAAGTTGTCCTAGAACCCTCGAGGATGTTCATTACAATCAAGGTTGTTTCAATTTTTCGACTTTGTAGCGTTAATATTTAAAATTCACTTTCGTCTTCTTCAATGTACCAATCGTTGACGCTGTTTGGGTTGTTAACTTAACGGTTACATGGTCCATCTAGTTATTAACGTTCGTTATGTACTTAAACCTACAGCTTGAATTTAATAACACAATGCAATATAGTAAACCAAAGCAATAATGTAAGACAATGTTCACAGGTTAAGGCTGATATCGCGTACTTATTTTTCCATAGTAAATGTGCTAACCAGTTATATCTGAAATCGCCTTGAAGTTAAGCTTTACGATTTCGATATATGTATTGTTAAAATTGTTGTGGGTTACATGTATACTGTTTCATAGTACCTAATAAGAACATATTAGTTTTATTATTGTTATTTGCTCTAGGAATGATATATATTATTTCGTAGTTGCACTTTTTGAATATAATTTATTTTTTCTTTCTTTAATTAAGCGGCCGAATTTCAGTGAATGGCAGTATATGTATATTGAGACGTCTTGAGAAATCTGAAAATAGCTGCATTCTATTAATTACTTACTCTAAAGTCCTTTGATCTAGATAGTGGCATTTCTATGTATTGTTTATATATCTTACTCTTAATTGTCTTATCGAGAACGTGCTATTTGTTTGTGTAGATATGAAACACGTTTAAATATTTTTTCATTGAGATATTTGTTTGTGCATACATACACATTTGCGTATTATTTCTATACATTACTTTGTTGCTATTTGGTCACTATATACTCGGTAACAAATCTTACGAGAAATTTTTTCAAGTCAATCGTTTTCCTTACCCTAAAGGCATTGTTTTCACGGAAAAATTTCTCAAATTAAATCAAAATTATATCACTATCGGTTGTGTCAATTGAATAAATACATAATCATTAAATTATTTATAATTATTAACTACTTAGAAAAAGAGTTAATATTTTACTCACATCGTAAAGAACTAATGTTAGTATGAACTGAACAGATCTACATAAATTTTGTTTCCTACATATACAGCTATAATACTATACTTATATTAAATTAGCTTTATGTTTAAAAGCAGTTTATATACGTACGTTCATGTTATGAGTAATTACATTTCACTTATCTTACAGCTAAATAAAACCGCTATTATTTTTGGATGGCATTCGATTCACAATGTGGCCAGCTCTTAGTCTTACTTATAATTATAATTCCTGGCAACGAAATATACGGTTGCATAAAAAATGTAAATTTAAAGTTTCATGGTATTGTCAAAATCACTCGTATGTATTTTTTCATGCTTCGACATTTGTGTTGCTAAAGAAAACATCAACGTTTAGTTATGTATCAAAGAAAATGTAACCTGCAAAGTGCTGGTATTTGCTCGAAGTAAAATGGACTTTTTCTACATTTTCTTCATTTAAAATATTTTAAAGTTTCAATAGTATTTTCGTCAAAACAACATCTGTAGACAAATCTTTGTCATACAGCCTACTTTGTAATATACCTATTGTGCTGGAAAGGCAAGTTAAAAAATATCAACAAAATAATGATTTAAGAACTATGGCAAAGATTAGGAAACTGTATCATTATAGTAATAATTAACTTACTAATTATAACATAATCTTTCATATATTTTGATATTAAAAATTTTAAATAAAACAAATCCGGTGTATTAGTTACGGAAGAAAAGTAAAAAGTGGAAGAATTCTAGAAACACGACGCATTTAAATAATAAAATTTGAATGTATTGTAATCAAGAGCTTCGGTCGGAATAAAGTTTTTAAAGATGGTATAAAATAAGATAAGCTAGACTAAACTTTGTATGAACATGACAAAGTTAAAAGATTTCATTACATACGAGGTAGGCGCCATAAATTCTCGGCCTGATATACAAAAAAGAAACTTGGACCAATATAAGAACTTTTTTTTTCTCCCCTAATTCTATACATTTATTACAACGATTAATTAATAATTCGATACCCTTGCAAAAATAATCTGGAGTTTTTCCGTCAAAATGTTCTATAACAGCTGCTTGCAACTCACTGTACAACTACATCTCCTATGGTCTTTTTTTAAATTAGAAGACAAAAAAAATAACAAGGCACAATATCCGGACTATACGGTGAATGTTCCAATTCTTGAAAGCCACATTCGCGGATAGCAGCTTGTGAAATGGCGATAGTATGGACGGGAGCATTGTCGTGCAATAATCGCACACCTTTTGTCAATCTTCCACGATGTTTTGCACGAACACTGTCCCTTAATTTATGCAATAAAGACGCATAATATGTGCTGTTCACACATTTATTGCGCTCTTTAAAGTCAATTAACAAAATGCCCTCACGATCCCTTGTGGCCATCACTTTTTTCGCCTTTCTGGGACGAGGTTCATCAGGTCGCCGTCATTCTGTGGACTCCCTTTTCGATAGAGGATCGTAAAACAGAACCATTGTTTCATCCCCTGTGACAATGAACTCCAAAATAGGTTTAGGGTCGTCTCCACACATGTTTAAAAACGACTGCGCACATTCGACTCGAAGTTCACGTTGGAGAGCAGAAAGAAGTCGCGGTACCCATCTAGCACCAATTTAATTCATACCCAAATGGTCATGGAGAGTTCGGCGAACACTTGTTTCGGAAATGTTTGTTATCACTGCTAATTCCATCCCCTTTCAAACGGCGATCTACTAGCACTAAATGTTTAATAATTGAAATTTGTTGACGCTATATCACTTCAATTGGTCCAATCGACCGATCAGCATCTTCCAGGGATTCTTGTCCCAAACGGAATCATTTTTCCCACTTTTTTACAGTTGAATACGAAGGAGATGAATCGCCTTAAACGCCGTCTAAACGTTGTTTAATGTGATAAGGTGTATGCCCTTTTTCTGCTACAAATTTAATGACCGCGCGGTAGTCAATTTTTGTTATTTCAGACATTTTCGTGCGCTAGTCACGTTGGTTGGCTGGTTACTAAAAACTACTAGGGTTCGAACCGTCATATTTATAGTGTACACCTCGCGTATGTGCATGCATGACGTGACGGAGTTTGAACACGTTTGAACCTGTATAAGCCTGTCAGGCCGAGAATTTATGGCGCCTACCTCGTATGAGAATTAAAACTTCCGATGACTGAATGACCCTGTAACAGCAAGAAAATTACGCAATGTGGAACATATGATGCAGTAAAGATTATTCACAAGTAATAATTTTTTCTAACGGAGCTAGACTACAAGACAAAAATGAATATATAAAAATGATTGCAATTAAAATTTCAAAATCTGAATTTATTTTTGTAATCAAGAGCTACGGTCAGAATAAAGACTTTTAATATACCTAGTATAAAAGCAGATAAAATAGCTGAGTTTGGATACTGATAGAGCAGGAAAGAGAAAATTCATACATTTATAGAGAGGCAAAGTGTAGGGAGAATACTAAATGTTAAACAAAT
This sequence comes from Amphimallon solstitiale, assembly GCA_963170755.1. Classification (NCBI taxonomy): domain Eukaryota; kingdom Metazoa; phylum Arthropoda; class Insecta; order Coleoptera; family Scarabaeidae; genus Amphimallon; species Amphimallon solstitiale. The sequence continues at coordinate 122,371,970 of OY720681.1, read as the reverse complement.
TTAAAATTAGTTTTTCTCAGTGTTTGAAAGTTGTAAATATAGTTTTTTTTTCCACCGATCGTCTAATAAGGTAAATTTAATTATAAAAACCGATCGCTAGTCAAGTACCTTTTCTTCCGAGCAACCGAGAGTGATGTGAGTTCGAGTTTTATTAAATCGTACTGAATTAAGATTTCAGCAGTTCGACGTATTTGTTAATTTTTAAATAATTTTAAAATTAGTTTTTTTCAATATTTGAAATTTCTAATTATGATTTTCTGCTTTATACAGATAACTTAATTAGGTTAATTTTGAATCACCCTCGGTGGCCCGGAAGGAAGTGCACATGATTAACGAATGGGAGATCGATTGTTTGAATCTCACCCGTAGGTAAATTTTTATAATTAAGTTTATATAATTAAATTATCAGTGTAGAGCAGAAAATCATAATTAAGATGTAAGGAGAATAGTTTAAGAAAAGGGACTTTTTTTAAAGTGTAAACTTCTTTGGGCGCGTTGCGTTGATTGTGGGCACTGAACAAGACTGAGCCGTCACGCTCGGCTATGTAACGCTCGTTCGGGTAAAGTCGGCTCGAGTCGACTAAGGGAACGAGAAAAATATATAATATAGAGGCATTTAATTTCAATTAAATTGAAATTTAAATGAATAAATAAATTCATGTCCCCGAGCAGATTCGATCCCAAGACGCACGAGTGAGAAGCCGGCACGTTAGTATCAGACCACCGCGGGACTCGTAAGCGAGTACTCATATTGTCTATTTATATATATATATATATATATATATATATATATATACACGCGATTATATATATATAATTGTATTTCGCACACTGTGTTGCGTTCGCTAATTGGTAACTTCGCGGCCGGTTAACCAAAAAATTTGTTGTGTGTGTATGAGACATTATCTCTATAATAATATAATATTTCGCGCTCAGGTAAGTTTTAGCATATTTATTAAAAAGTTGGACTTCGTATTACTAACCTCGCCTTGATTAAGTTGTCACTTCTGCCGTGTGGTTTTAAGCACACCCATTTTCTTGTTATTTTATTAAATTTAGTTATAAATTTAATATATACCGTATTTTATGTATAATAATCATTAGTACTAATATAATCGAAATGTCTTAAACCACATTCGTAAGATTCATATTAGCTCAGTGGTAAGGCGTTTTTCTAGCGACCCAAAATAGGTATTAATTGTAGAAAAATAATAGTTTGGCAAAGAACTAAATCCATCCTTAATTTGAAAAATTCCATTAGGGTACTAAAAAATCATTTATATTATGTTTGTTCGGATCCCCAATTCTAAACAATTCTAGAACTAATGTTCTTGTGATTTGATAAAAAATTGTTCAGACTATGCAACTATAAATTCTGAGATCTGTTAGTGCAATGTTCGATCCTTCAGAACTCTTAATTATTCATGCACCGTTCAAAAGAGTTCTGGTCGCTGAGCTGGTACTTGAAATTCTGCTAAATCTGAAGTATGCATAAATGTGTTTATTATTTTATGGTCTTTTGAATATTTTGTTTCCCGACAACTGTCGAAGCCTACGACTTAGATCTGGTTTTCCATTCATTTAAATTTCTGACGTTATTAGAGCATTTGTTTGATTCAGTTGCATACAACTTATTTTTTCTTTTTTGTGGTACATGTTTTCATTTAGTCTCGTTATTTCATTTTCAATTTTATTATAGCGGAAGTAAACAGCTGTAACTATGTAATTAAACATTCAAATCTGTTCAAATGGTGGTTTATTGATTTATGAATTACCTCACCTGCTACCATGTTGTTCAGTGTAACAAGTGATTCTGTCTCTAAGAGTGAAGAGCACGTAATTGTACAATTGTTGGAAGTTATGTATATGTAAACAGTTAATTTAGAATTGTCATACACTACTATAGACAAAGTGACACATTTATTAACTTAAACAATTTAGTATTAAATATTAAAAAAGGTAAACTATTTTTTGATGTGCGCCGTCAGAAATGTATGAAACCAGAATTTTGTAATATATATTAGTATATAGGGAGTGCATATTGTTATATGCATTATAGGCGTTCTGGAGGTATACGTTGAAACTCATTTGGTTCTTATTGCCAAGAAGGCGACATGCATTATCCATAACAGGAGGAAATGCAATTTTATTTGAGACTTACTTTACCGAAATAACATCCAAATAATATTAGGCGTTTTCTTTTGCACCCAGTGATCGAATCAAACCGATCGTAACAAAGTTAGCATGATTAGGTAATCGTACAGGAGCAAAAGAACGTTAACTAAGTTCACGTTATTCGTTTCCTCTGTTTACTGACTGAAACATAACCTAGAAAATAGATAATTAAATATAATAATAATATAATAATATAAATAATTATAATGGAAGATAAAATAATACACATGTTTAATCCAGAGACCAACATTACATTTCAAGTACGACTGGACGAAGACAATTATAAACGAGCTGTGAGGGGTATGTTTATTACAGAAAAAAATTTATTACGTTTGTGAAAAATTAAATTTTTTTAGACGTGCAGTTTGCTCAGTCTCTATTGTTACATGCAGAAAGCACAGCAGAAAGCAATAATAGCAATGTCACTGAACCTGATAATTATGACAAATTGGTTGCCGTCCGTACATCAATTGACTCTGCTGAAGGTAAGCTAAATAACTATGTGAAATATCTGCATGTATATTCCTATAGGCCCTAATTTTATGTTGTAAAACTAGGACTGGCCATACACTATAAATTTGTAATAGTAATAACTTTTTTTTTAAATTGTAGACTGTATACCTTGTGATATTGAAGATAATTTGCCTTCAAACAGTAACAAAACTATTTTAGCTACATCACATCCGGAGTTCTGGTCAAATGATGAAACTCTTTTACTGATCACTATATATGGTGAACACAAAGATGACCTTTTAAAGGCAAAAAGACGTAAAGAAATCTGGACGATGATTTCAGAAAGAATGGCAACCTATGGATACAACGTAAGTAGCACTCTATACCTATTTATATAAGAGATGTAATATCTTACTGATTAGTAAAAAATATTTTAGAGGTCACCAGCAGAAATAGAAAGAAAATGGTTGAATCTCATGCTGGTATACAGAAAAATTAAAGATAACGCAACGCCCAAAAAAACTGGCAGGTGTGCGATGACATAAATATTTTGAAAGAATTGATGAAATATTAGGTGACAAACCTAGTAATAAAACGGATTCTTCTGTGGTGTTGGCTGTTGGGGCAAGTGGTTCTGAAATATCTCTAGACTGTCAAAATGAAGAACACCTAGAAAATGCATCATCTTCCACTTCAACCATACAGACTGACAATTCAGAATCACAAACAGTATCAGAGGATTCGGAACAATCTGCCCTCCCAACTGTAAAGAAGAGGAAAACATTAGCTACATTAACCAGAGAGTATCAGGAGATGAAGAAGACATATTTGACCTCAAAGGAAGAAGCTAAACAGAAGCGTCATGATGAACATATTAAATTGGAAGAGAGAAAATTCGCTTTAGAAGAGAGAAAATTTAATGTATTAGAAAAATTGTTGAAGCATATAAACTAAGTAGAATTTTTCATAAGTTGGATTTATTTTGTTTATAGAAATTAAAATTAAAATACTTATTTAACGAATAAAATATTTATTTCTATTGTGAATACATATCATTAAACAAATTCTGTCTTGTATTGCCATTTTCCATAATAATTGTTTCCGAAATATCATCAGAAAAAGGGTCCTCACTATAATATTCGTCACATGTATCATTTGCTGACATACAGATATTATGTAATACACAAGCTATTAAAATTGCCTTCACAACAAAACTTAAGTTAAAATTCTCAAGCTTTTGTAGTTTTCTAAATCGTCCTTTTAATTGACCAAACGCATTTTCAATCACAATTCTTGTTGCACTGTGACGATAATTAAAATCCTTTTCATTGTTGGTGAGGTGCCCATTATCTTTGAATGGTGGCACTAGCCATTCTAGTGATGGATATGCCGAATCACCAAGCAAGTAGTATTTATTATAAAATAAATCAACAATTCGTTCAGCTGCTTTCTTGTATATAGGAGATTTCCTTAATACTCTTGCATCATGCATGGATCCAGGTTGCCCCACATATACATCTATGAATTCCATTTTTGAATTTACTACACCCTGAAGAATTACACTGTGGTAAGATTTTCGATTATAGTAGTCTTCTTGATGTCTGCTTGGTCGATTAATTTTCACATGGCTACCATCTATTGCCCCAATAACATTTTTAATGCCTTTCTTCTTTTGAAATAATTTGTTTTCCAATAAAGCTTGCCTGTCGGTGGGCCATTTTATATATATATGGGCTTTCTTAATTAAAAAATTCATAAATTGTAATATGGTATTGTATGTGCAACTAATAGTGACCCCAAATCTATCAGCTACTTGACGAAATGTTTCCATGTTTGAGATATACCAGATCGACATAAGGACACATTTTTCTGTTGATACTTTTGGCCATCCGCCCTTCGACAAATTATCCTTCTCATTTCCATAAAGTTCTATGAAATAACACTTATAAACAAAAAAACCTTCTTTATACAAAGTATACACTTACCAATCAAGGTGGCAACAGTTGTGCGTTTCATTCTAAAATGTGTTCTAAAATCTGTATTTGAGTAATTGTGAACTACATGCTCTACATAGTTTTTTACACGAACATGTCTCTCTCGTTCATTTCTTACTTCTTCGTCACTTGAAGTACTATCTGAACTTGAAATACAGATACAATTTGCAGTAGAGTAGGACGTAGTAAGTTCAGTCTTAAAATCAAAATTGGTTAAATTAGTAACAACAAAGTGAATTTTACTTACAATAATAGCTTTTTCAATTCTAAATTCATAATGCGGTTGGAATGCGTTATAATTTCACGTACCTTGGTCACCCCCTTGGTCAAAATTGACGGACGTTGACGGATTTTAGGTTATAATTATATGAGTCGATCAATCCAATCATCAAAAATGAGTGATTCAAAGGGGAAAGGGGTTTACCGATCGTGATCGCGTTTATGGTTAGGGTGGGGATTAATCACTGATCGAAAGAACAGCGAATGATTGCAAATACCCTGGTTTGATTCGATCACTGGGTGCAAAAGAAAACGCCTATTATATGTATATATTTGTAGTAACATGCTACGTTATCTAAATTATAATAAATATCAATTTACTGTTACCGCACACTGGTACAGCAAAAGATTCAAAGTCAGATTGATGTAACTACTAAACCAAGTAGGTATAACAGTTCAAATTATCAACAAGTCCCACATTTGTTAATACTCTTCAAAATGAATTAAAACAGTGTACTACTTCATATGTTAAAAATAAACTCAAGAACAATATCTTTTAATGTAAATGAAGTGAACGAAAGCAAACATTATTTGTTTGATTCATTATAATTCATGACTTTTATAGTCATGTAATACTTATTAATGTGTGTGCATTTGATGCACGTGCCTATTATTAATAACAGCTTGTATAAAAAATATTTGTGTTATTTACCAAGCTAATCAGAAGCATTCTTTAAAAAAAAATTTGTAAACAACAAATTTTTCATTACGTTTTAATTCCTGTCGCAATTTTTATGGTTAGATGCATTAGCAACAAATGTTCATTACCATTGTTTGTTTATGTTTCTTGGTGTTTGTCAATATTTCTGAGAAACTAATGTTGGTAGTAGAACTTACTTTAAAACTTCAATTTCTAAAACTCTTTGTACCTTTAGGATTAGGGACTATTTCAAGACCAAAATTGGGCCGAATATGCGCACTACTATCGGAAAGAAAAGAAAGATTCCAGAACTGTTCAGAATAAAGGATCAGAAGAAAATTGTTTTTAACATAAAGTTTAAGATATTCATACAAGTATGCTCATTATTGACTGACATTGATATTGTAACGTTTTCGGGTTCGCAATAAACAACTCGTGCAATTTATTTATTTAAAAACAATCTGTATATTCACAAACGTAAAATTAATTACAATATAAAAATGTAAAACTAATTTATCACACTTAAACTACTACGATTTAAATTAACACAGGTATTTATTTCTATTACTAATATTTATGTAACACTACCGTATTTATATCACTTCTATTTATATAACACCGTACCACGCAAGGAACTATTTATTTATTTCTTATATTTATTTTTACTTTAGTCTGTTCCGCGCGACGAGTACTTAAGGACTTTCTTATTCCGGAATTATTCATCCATCGGTGACCCAGCCGCCTTATATACACATACGAAACATCTGGAAGCATTCGCGTAAACTCCATCTTCCTCTCGATGTTTGTAGAACATTCGACAGACATTCTGTCTCTTTCCAGTACAACGCAAATGGATGATTTATTGGTTTATGATGTTTACCAGTCGCGTTGAGATGATTTACAACCTCTTTTTATTGTCGCTCGGATGTACACTGGTTTCGTTACAATATTGAAAGAGAATAACATTTAGGAAAAAGTAGAGATCGTAAAATAATCCTTAAGATACGAAGGAAATTATGAAAAAGAAGTTAAACAAAACTGCTAATGAATAAGTTGCATAGCATACAATAATAAATTTTCATGTTATAAGTAACAACATATAAATGTTTAACATTGAAAAAATAGTGCAGTAAGCAATAATTCATAAAGCGTACTCTGTTTTTGAAGAGTAAACTTCTTTAGGCGCGTTGCGCTGATTGTAGGCAGTGAACAAGAGACTGATACTGCAACGCTCGTATATGTAACGCTCGGATATGTGTAACGCTCGTTCGGGTAAAGTCGGCTAAGAGAACAAGATAAATATATCATATAGAGGTATTTAATTTCAATTAAGTTGAAATTTAAATGAATAAATAAATTCATGTCCCCGAGCAGATTCGAACCCGAGCCGAACGGGTATGACCAATGTATGACGCCGGCACGTTGCATCGGACCAACGCGGGGCACGTAATCGATTATTCATATCGTCTATTTATACATATACATACGCCACTGCTATATTCGTTCGGCGAGCGTTACATGGGAGAGCATGACGCATCAGTCGTATAATACGTTACTAAATATTATACTCGTGTGTACATGTGTAAATGTAATAAATGTGCGAATACGTTTTATTTAATACGTTACTGAAATATTATACGCGTCTATTTCATATTATTAACCTCGCCTTGATGAAGTTTACACTTCTGCTGTGTGGTTTTAAGCACACTCATTCTTCTTGTTTGAAACTTTTCTGAACTACAAAAGATAAAACAAATATATGGAAATGATTACAATTCTAATAACTTTCAATACATGGTTGAAAAAGCAAGTTTGAATATGGATCAGGAGCGTAACAGATACCCTAACAATTAATTATATAATATTCTAGCAACCATGCTAGTTTTTGAAAAATATATATAATTGAAAATATTATTTATTATTTCAATTGCAAATGATGTGATAAATCTTCATTAAAACGTTGTCTACTATTAAACGCTATAGCACATGCACAGATATTAAACGCTTTTTTTGTATTATGAATTTGTCAGTGAGCCGCTAATTATACTCGTATACCTTTGATAGGTGGAAACACTTACGGATTATCAATTAAACCGGTTGTCGTTATATCAACAAGCTATTAGTATCGATTTCTTTCGATAAAAAATACTCGCTACGCGTCTCAGATAAACAGTTATCGACCGATTCAAAATCCAGTGGTAATCCTACTCAAATATGTTCTAATATGTTCCAATTGTGTGGAAGGCGTTTAACCTAATTTATTTCTGCTACGAAAATAAAAAAAAAATAAAACCGATCGATAATAGGATATTGGTTCATATTAATCGTATGAAATTTTAATGCATCATTAATTTAGATTTATCGTGAAGTGAAAATGAAGTTCATGTACGTAGTTACTTATGTAATATTTCTAAAACCCAAGCGATAGTATTGTCTTTTGTTGACAGAATTCTTCATGTTCATATTTTGAATTTCCTGTAAATAACATAAAAGAGTAATTTGTAGAGAATAATTCGTATACCATTAGCATTTTAAAGAATTTTGAATGCACTAGTTTATAATGGTTTTGTAATGCTAATTGCATACACTGAGTACATAAATGATCTTAAAAAGTGCTTAGTATCGACATTAAATATATTACAATAAATATATATTTCCTGATGCAAAATAAAAAAATTAAATAAGTTAAAAATACATAATAGTTTAATATTATTGCATAGTAAAGACTAATATGTAGATAATTTAGTATCTTTTTGATTTCCTATTACCCATTTTTCGACAGGTTTTTTTTTTTTTTTGAAGTGCTTTGGAACAAACCTAGAACAACCGCCAGAATTTTCAAGGAAAGGCTGAAAAAACTTGTTTTTTGTCGATTATTTCGGCCAATTTTGAATTTTTTTTGAGATTCCTTGGAACACTGTTTAGAATAACTGAAACAGCTTAAAACAACCATCACAATTTCAACTCTTTGAAGAGGGGGACTTCATGAAAAGTCTGTCAATTATCTCGGTCGATTTTAATTTTTTTTTTTCGGAAATACTTTGAAACATTTAGAACAAACCTAGGACAACTTGAAATAACCGTCAGGTTTGCAATTTTGAGAGAAAGGGCCTAACTTCATACATGTCGCTGCGAGAAATAATAAGTCGTAAAATTTGCGAATATATAATGCTTAACTCATATATCACTACAAACGGTAAATTAATGTAACCTAAATCGAAATTTGAAGAGGAGTTTAATAAATTGATGGAAAAGTGTTATGCTGAGAAAATTCCTGTATACCTAGATTCTTATTGAGCCAGAATTGTGGTGTATCAACTGCCTTGGAGTGAGATTTATCATTCACTTTTTCTCACAAAGATGTCATTCAATAGAGCATGCATGAGACTTTCTCGCTAAAGACGTAACGCACCCTCAATTTCCTATTGCCAACTTAAACACCATAGGAATAATTCTTTAATATTTGTAGAACAATCTAGATCAAGAGACATTTTCTGACGATCAAGAGACATATTCTGACAAGGTTACTTTTTTTTAGTGATAACTCACAAACGTTTATGTGCTGGATTCTTATTCAAATTATGGTTATTTGAATAGAACATATTACATTTTCCTAACTTGCTTCAACATGATATAACAATATCTATATCCGCAACGTTTCTCCATCAGTTCATATAATTTGAATATCAACTTCTTCTCCAAGATTGTCTTGAGTATGAATTATGAAATTAAATTAGTGATTGTATATATAACTTGACGGTTAAGATTTAAGGTTGTCTCAAAAATCTTGTTTTAGTTTATGAAAAAAAAATTAAAGTATGCATTCTACTCTTAATCCAGCAGATGGACATATTAACACGACAAAGAAATAAAAAGAAAAAAATGAAGCTTTTGTTACTAAATAATCCATTCTTGGCAGATATAAAAAAAAACTATTAATTATTTCATTTTTATATATTTTTTTAGCTACAATCTACAAGTATGTTTATAACATTGTAGATTAAAATACATATATCAAAACTTTAAAAAAAACCTTTATAAATAAATGCAGCTTACAAATATTTAGCAATGTTAAATACTAGTGATTATCATTTTCACAATATGCACAGCTACAAATATGTGTGTGTGTGTGTATTCTATATAAGGTGTCATAATCTAATCTTTCGCAGCGTTGCGTCAAATTCAAGGGAATTATCGATTTCACTCTCAGGAGCGGAGTACTTTCCTCTCTTGTTCACTCCAAATACACCTTTCCTTTTCTGCACCGGTGCCGAGCCGCGATTGTCGCAAATATAGCCGTTTCCTTCGCTCGCCACCCGTTTCTCTTCCTGATAAATTATTTTTTCTAACCCTGATACACATCACTCGATCACAGCCGATTTATTATCTTAATTTACTCGGTTATTTGGCGCGAATATAAACGAAAGTGACGGAATTGTTCATCATCAATCATATTCTTCTCACGGTAATGTACAGGTTGCTATTAAAACTCAAATACAAAATAACATTGAAAATAAGCCCTGGATGATAATAATCTCGACAAATTTTATGAACATTATCTCGGTATACCTACTTGCTCTAAACGCCTTTAAAAGTTTTTCTATTTGTATGGTAAAAGTATTTAGTTCAACATTTATCATCCACATTTCTTTTAACAATGTAAGAAATCTTTAACGCTGCCTATTTTTTTTTTACAAAAAATTATCAACAAACTTGTGGCGCTTCTAAATGAATTTTATTTACTGGTGATAATGCAATTTTATTTTCGGAGACTGGCGAGAAACTTTCAGAAATTATATTTAAGAAATCATCGCAAAAACCTATAATTGGGTTCTACCAAATAGGTTGTGTATTAAATATAAAATACAGATAACTACAGAATTCAAAGAATTAGACAAATATGCACACATTTCGGACAATGGGTAAGTGAATTATATAGGCGAGTAGATATTCACCAGCACTAAGAAAAAAAAATGAGGTGTGCCACCACACGACTTTCTTATACGTATGAAAGTGTTACTTCCGGTCCGAATTTTGAAATTTCATTTATACAAAAAATATTCCAAATCCAACTCTAAATACTTTTGTACTCTTCATAAATATATATAGAATGCATAATTTACGACATATTTGCAAAAAATCGCTATTCGATAAGAGTAAAAGTGGTACTTCCGGTCTGAATTTTGAAATTTTTTTTATACAAAAGATATTTAGAAGTATATTCTAAATACTTTTATACTCGTAATGTACCTGCCTAGAAAGCATAACTTACGAGATATTCGCAAAAAACTGATTTTCGATAAGAGTAAAAGACCTACTTCCGGTAGGAATTTCGAAAAACTTTATTAAAACAATTTTTCTCAAATTTAATTTTGAGTACATTTGAATTCTTTATAAATTTGTTTAAACTTAGTAATTGACGAAATATTTGCAAAATTCGATTTTTTCACTGAAGTAAACTACTACTTCCGGTCTGCCGATTTTGCTCAAAATCTAATCAGTTCTCAAGAGGGAGATTATATTCGTAAATACAACATTTGGAATTGATATCTACAGCGGTTTGACCGGTATCGTGGTCACACACACACACACACACACACACACACACAGACACACAGACACACAGACACACAGACATTTTTTAAAAACCACTTTTTTGGTATCAGGGGACCTCAAAACGTGGACATCTGCAAAAATCTCGAGGTCGAAAATTTTCATCATCACAATACTTCCTTATACTACGTATAAGAAAGTAATATGATTAGCCTGGAATCTTTAAAAGCGTTTTTAAGGCCGTGCGTCATCGGTGGTCTCTTATTTTTTCTGTCAATTTATTATTCTATATATTTGACCGATACTTCGGATTGCTTACATTCAAAACGAAGCATTTCTGTGATCAGGTATACTAAAGTTATTAGACGTACAGTACACAGACCGAGTGTTGAACAGTGGGTGGAGTCTTAGCTGCGCGACTTATAGGTCAATGTGAGACAGATAAAGTATTCGGAAAAAAGAATTGATAACATTTGTTTACCATCGCGTACATTAGCCGGACGAAGGAGTTAATAATAAGATAAGAAATTGTAATATACTGAAAAAAGGTACATATAGAGGAAACATATTGCACTTTAATGTGTAATGCTTGACAGTTTCTCCAGACTGCTCGTTCTTATCCTAATATTATAAGGATCCACTGCGCATCTTGTGGGAGGGGCATCTCACCGGTCAGCTCTCAATCTGTGAGCTGTACATGATCGTCTAGTAACTCATGTTGCTGTATATGTGAGTATATATTTCTAACACTGTTTCATTCAATTCCTGCATCTTATGATCGTTTTTGGTAACAAAAACCGCATATTAAATCTTAGCGTCGATCCCCAAAACAATATCCGCACGATGCTATAACAATAGCGACAGATTATAATAACATAAGAAAAATTTACCTGGCTGGTGATTTCAATATAGACGTCTTTAAAAACACAAAAGAAAAGAATCTGTTGGTAGATTTGTTGGGGTCATATACATTTGAAGAACCATTTAGGGTTATAAGCGAAAGATCGTCTTGGATAGAAAGCATTTTTACAAATATAGATATGCGAAATGGAACGGCCACAGAGACTCTCAAAATGCTTTTGTCAGACCATAGAACTATAGTCGTGTTGGGTAGTTTGATAATATATCTGCGGTTACGTATGACATCTTGTATACAAGGCAAATAAATAAATTTACAACTTGTCTATTTAAAAATAACTTAGAAACACATGTTTCGGACTGTCTCAATGAAATGATAACAGAACAGGCTATTGAGAAGTTTCATGGAGTATTTTTTTATTAATTCAATAAATATTTTCCTATAACAAGGAAAACATATAAATGAACTTGTTGTGACGGAGTGTCTTAATGTTGGGGTGGAAATACTCTCGCATTAAGAAAAATGTCTAACTTGTTAGGCACTCTGGGACGACGGTCCAAGTAACTAAAAATGAAAACATACAGAGCAAATAAGTAATATAAAATAGGCTACGATCAAATAAGTCAAAAATGAAATTTGAATATATACAAATGAAGCATGTAAAACTCAAGAAGCAATATGGAAGGTTATCAACACTGAAACGAATAGAACTACAAACAGAGGAAAAATAAATACAACACTTTCTGCAAACGTAGTTAAAACTATTTCGCAAGCATTGGAAACCAAATCTTAACAACCACGGAATCAGATACAGAAATACAATATACAATATAATGTATGAGACTAGATAACAAATATTCGTTCTATTTTAAAGCTATTACATAAAAAATGTGAAAAACAACCACAGCAAATTCTCTTTAGCTTTTTGAAACTTTCTCAGCAAAGGTCCTTGATAAAAAAAATCAACATAATCTAGTCTGGTGTGCTTTATACTTCTTTGGTGGTGCTGACGTTGTATATGTCCATGGCTACGCTGACAATTAATTGGATGGTTAAAAATAGTAATACCTAATTTTACCAAAAATAAATGACGAGAAATCCCATTACACATAACCCTTGTTGTAACTCTGTTTCTGAACAAATGTGTGTCACTAAATCCTGCACTCATGCCAATATTTTCTGAAATTGCTCTAATTAAAATTCGACAACTTTCTCTAATCAGACGATTCACACTCGCATTCGCGTATGAATTTGCAATGATTGAAAACCTTCTGCATAAAAAAAATTGAATGATTTTCTAATCTTACCAAATATTACTTACGTGATAACAATTGGTTTCTAGGCTAATCTGACTAAAGATGGAGTTCAACTTATTCTTCTTAATTGTTTTGTTTTTGTCACTTTGTACGTGTATGTCCTCTCTAATACTGATAATATTTATTTAATGTATTACCATGTTACCATAGGAAGAGCTGGTATAGTATTAATAGTTTCTCTGATAACACTTGCCCAAAACTTTTTGGGAACACAACTCTCCGTTGAGGATAAATTTATTCAAGTACCACCACCATCTTCATCAAGAAAATGAAGGCTCGAGCTAATTTGCAAAAGTGATTAACTCGCGCTATATATTCAGTTGTCGTGATTTATAAATTACGTTATATGAGATATATATATGTTACAAGCAAAAAATCTGATAGTCTTTTGGCTACTGTTCTTTCAAATATTTTGAATATTATTAGTAATTTACTTATTTTAATTTAATGTAGCTAAAGCAACCCTTATTGGAGAAGGAGAATAACCCTGATCCATCTATTTAGTTATTAATTTTGTTAGTGACTGGTATAATTCGCTTTTAATTTAGCTAGTAGTTACACGCCATGCTATGCCATATATATATATGCTTTCTCTTATATATATATATATATACACAACTAATACACCCCGTGTTTTAAATTGCTAGTTTCTCGCAGATTTCTTGCTCTGTCACAAGTATAACAGTAATTTACAATATTATGTTGTTGTGATACTGCTGAAGGTTAAAGCAAGATAAATAACTTGAAATACCAAGCCTGAATTAATTGTAGTCAATGATTAGAGTTACATAACATAATAATTTCACAGATAACACGGTCTTGCGGTTAGATAGCCCGACGTAAGAGTCAACGTTCCCTAGTGTAACGTGTTCTAGAATCTATTTTTTTAGAGATCGGTAGCTTTTCTCTTTCCTTTATCTATTGAGTACCTAATGAACAATTCTTCCCCTCTAACATGTATAAACTTCAACACTCAATAATTACCTATACTAAGCGGGGTGCGTCGCAGGCAAAAATATCAACAGACAAATTTAAGTAACTAATTTTAAGATAGTATTAATTAAACAAGTAATAATCTTATTGCATTTTTAAATGTATACTAAGTTAACTCTATCAATATTGAAGGTGTATTTCAAAAACTATAAAGTAACATAGAGAAATGATATAACATTCGAATACTTTGTTATTTTAGACAATCCTTTAAGAAATTAATTAAATGTATAATATGCGTAATGAATAGTAATGTATCAAACCTGTTCATTCGTGTAAAATGTGATACCCGAAATGAGAAGAATAAATATATACCTACAAATACATAATATACATAAAGTTATCATTAGTTTATTTATATTTTGTCGGTTATTCAATATACTGAATTTGATAAAATATCAGCGACTCTTGTTATCAAATAATCTTTCAGTTTTGGATTAAATTGGGTAAATATACGAATATTTAACTGTAACTATAATGGCATTCATATCCAACATACGTAGCTGTACAATAATTCAAATTAAAAAAGAATTCTTTAAAAATTAGAAAGTTATTTTATATACTGACAAAAGAAAAATGTATTATATATCATATGTGCGAGTGATAGTTGCAAATCATTGAATGTTTTTTGAATTAATAAACACTGCAATCTTAATATTCGAAAAAATGAATAATTAAATTTTCGAAACGTCACAGAGATTAATGTTTGTGTTTTATTTTCATCATCTTCTCTTTCTCTTTTTCTCTCTCTCTCTCCCCCCTCCCTCTCTTTCTCTCTCTCTCTCACCCTCCCCCCTTTCATCTCGCTCTCTCTCTTTCTTTCCCCCTCTCTCTCTCTCTCTGAGTGTGTGCTAGCTGCGAAAGGCTTTACTCGAATAAATTTTGTATATATTTTGTTTTCCTTGATTTTAATATAGACCCTTGCTCACGTGACTAGTTATGTGTATGTGACAAATTTACCTGTAAAATTGATAAGTCTTCTAAATTGGTAGTTTGGTAATTTAATTTTACCTGATTTATGATAATAAAAATGATTATTTTCCCTGAATATCCTAATTCTTTTTGAATACTGAATTACAAATTACACATTTTAATATTATAGCTTAATATAATGCTAAATATTTCTCTAAATGTGATTGTTAGGAACTAATTAAATTTGTAAGTTTGAATAATGCCTATTTGATATTTAGAATATTTTATAGTTATTTACAAACCAAGTGCGGGAGGTCTATTTTCCCGCATGAGCGCACTTTGTAAGCACGAGCTACCGCAGGAAGCAAGTGCTCTTAATTGCGCGAATGCGTGGTAAATGTCTTCACGCAAGTGGTGTGTGCAATATCTTTTGTACGAACATTAAATTAAAAAAAATATTATTGATTAATGTTATTATTATCATACCTAACCTAAGATAGATTTCCTTCTTAATTTAAGCATTTCATGTACATAACTATATTACTCACCTTTCCCTAAAATTAAGTTATTATATTCTTACACATGGCAAACATGAGGTATTTATTCTTGTATTTATAAATTTTATAGTACATTTATTGCGTTTTTTGGTTTAAATACAAAAAATTCTGAACTGCCATTATGAATGTTGATGTGGTCAAATAGATGGCGCAACAAATTTATTGGAAGAATTTTTAATTATTACTCCTATTTCTCCAACTTTTAGTGAAGAATAGTCGAGGGAAGTAGTATTTTATAGACTAAATTTTATTACCACCAAGTTAAATTTTTCTTTAAATGTCTCAAAGAGCCAGTGTTTTTTTCAATTTTTACAGTCGCCTCGACCGGGAAAACCTCTTTCCTCGTCGAGCTACACATGCGCCAAATGTCACTTTACAGGCGATGAGTACAAAAAATCATTTTGGATATGATTGCCTTTTTATATATATAACTGATAAATACTGTGTTAGAATATTCAATAAATGAATACCGTGAACATATTTTTTTAAATTGTTTTAACATTAAGAAATGCCTATATTGTCATGTAATTAATTATACAAACAAGGAAATATTATTAATTATAATTTAATTATATCCTGTAAATCTATCATGCATTATTGGTTGCATAGTATAATTCAATCAATAATACACATATACATATATCATTTATAAGTTACCCATCAAGAAATAGAACAAAGAGTTATTTTTCGCAATCGAGCGGCGCTTCATCGCCATAAGTAAGTGTGGACAGAATTTTATAGCTTCCAACATAATTATAATGTAATTGTGGAACATCACGACCAGCTTTAAATAGAAGTATTATAATAATTTGTGATACTTTTCTCTGCATCTTTAGAAGCAAGTTTGGCAGATCTCCGACGAAAAAGACCAGTGTAATAGTGATTCAAGGAAATTCGTAAATACAGAAGAAAATAGAGGCTTCTAAATTATTTCATATAAAACTTACGTGTATCGAATGCAGCTCATATTCAAAAGAATTCCAATTTAGAAGATATTTTATCAGAAAAATGCCAAGATTGTTGTATTAACAAAAGTTCAGTGGTATCCCGAAGTAGTAGCAGAGACAGAATACGAGAATAGCCGACAACAATTCCACGGAATTATTGGACGTGTTCGCAGACTACGTAGCTTACATCCATGTTATATACAATTCTACGGTTCTGACTTGTTCTACAAATACAAAACAATCAGAAAAATTGTATTTTGCACTTTCTTTTAAATAATTTTTTAATGTCTATAAGTTAATTATTATTGGATAGAATACAATAACCATAAGATGTATTATTTTGTGAATTGCAACATCTATTTCACATCACATCAGTTAAAAATAAAATAAACATGACACGTTTTTTTACAAAAGTATTTTTTTTAAATGGAACAGCCTGTATATCAGTTCATTTCTGAATTTCATATTAAATTTCACATCAAAAACATGTAAGACGTTATTACTTTAAAAGTGACGATTACTGAGCTATTGTCGCTTTTTGATATAATTTTGTCAGTTTTATGGTTTTAATTAATACAGGCTCTCCAGACCATGCGAGAACGGAAGATTACGGCTTTATTATTAAAGTTAAAGAAAAGTGTTTTAGACAAAAGTTGTAGCCACTGCTAAATTATACATTCTAAAATTATTTTTAACTATACAGAGTGTTGCATAAGTGAGTAGCGATACAAACTTGTGTTTTTTTTATGGACCACCCCATATATTTTGGCATATTTGATGCTACTCTTAAAAAGAAGGGCATGGATATAATATCTAGTAGTATCTCTTACCGCTGTAGCTTTATTCGAAATTTCCAATTTTGTCCAACTGAAAGAATTTTTGAGATCTGTATAGGCAAGAAGTTTTCCATTTTCGTCAAGTTTAATAATCTATAATCAATTTATTTATTTTTAAATAAATGAATTTGCAGGAATAACAAACGCAAAATTAACATTTACGATTTTTTTTTTAATAGGCTTTTTAAAGATGCCATGGTTTCCATATCCACACTTAGTATTTTATAACTTATTAACTCTTATTATTAATAGATTCTAAATTTATACGAAAGAAAAAGAATTTAAGTTGCTGTCAGCTTTAATTATTATTAATATCAAATTAATACAGCATATTGAAAAACAAAAGATAATATTTATTAGATTAATGCAAAATCTTAAATAAACAAAGAAAATGCAAAAGTATAACATATTTATAGCAGATGCTCAAAAATTCCACCGTCTTGTTGAATGGACAATTCGAGGCGGCGCGGCGGCGAAAATTGTTTTTAACATCAGTAAGCGTTTGCTGTCCAATATTTTCAAAAATGGCCATTATACGTTGTTTCATGTCGTTAGGTGTGGTTGGAATATTTCGATAAACCTGTTCTTTAACATGTCCCCAAAGAAAAAAAATCAATAGGAGTTAAATCAGGAGACCTTGAAGGCCAAGCTATAGGACCCTACCGACCAATCCATCGTTCTTCACACCAGTTATTTAAAAAAAAATGTACACCTCTATGAAAATGTGGTGGAGCTCTATCATGCTGATACCACATTATTCTTCGTGTATGGAGATCGACATTTTCCAATAAATTAGGTAACTGATGTCTTAAAAAATTTTCGTTATGGCTCCTGTTACCGTTCCTTCAAAGAAATAAGGACCAACAACTTGTAAATTAATTATGCCACCCCATACATTAATTGACCATTTATGTTGAAAGTCAATTTATCTGACCCAATGGGGATTTTCTGTTGCATAACAATGCATATTATGTCTATTAACTAAACCGGTACTTTTGAAAGTAGCTTTGTCACTAAATACAATCGAAGATTGAAAATTCGGGTCCATATTCATTTTGTTTAACATAATGCTGCAAAAACTTAAACGATTTACAAAATCATTTCCACGAAGGTCCTGATGTAATGACATATGGTAGGGATGGTACTTATTTTTCTTTATGATGCAATTGATAGTACTCCTGCTTATTCCAGTCTGGATATTCAAATTTCGTGTACTTACTTGAGGATTTTCTTCTAACGAAAGCAGAATATTTAATTCATTTTCCTCATTAAGTAACCCTTCGATTTTTAATCTCCTTTTTGGAATAACCAATATTTCCAGATGCTTCAAAACGTTCTTTTTATTTTTGAAATGCTTCGATGCTGGGAGGTCTTGCATTTGGATAACGTTGACAGTAAATCCTCTCACGCTCTCACCCAATGGGTAAATCATATTTACCATTTCATCTTTCATGAAATTCATCGTAGAAGTAAATACTATTACCGGCGTTATTTTGTAAATACAATGTAACTAATGACAGATATAAAATTCAGATATTATTTTAATTAAAAATTCACAGGTGACTACAACTTTTTTCGTTTAAATTTAGAATCTATTAATAATAAGAGTTAATAAGTTATAAAATACTGAGTGTGGATAGGGAAAACATGCTATTATTAAAAAGCTTATAAAAAATACTGTACTTTAGAAGAAAAATATACAGGCTGTTCTATTAAAAAAAAAGCGTAAATGTTAATTTTGCGTTTGTTATTCCTGCAAATTGATTGATTTAAAAATAAATAAATTGATTATAGATTATTAAACTTAACGAAAGTATAAAACTTCTTGCCTATACAGATCTCAAAAATTCTTTCAAGATTCGTCTCGGAGTCTCCACAAAGTTGGATATGTTGAGACCAAAATTGCGAATAAAGCTACAACAGTAAGAGATACCCCTACACATGTATATATCCATGCCCTTCTTTTTAAGAGTAGCATCTAAATATACCAAAATATATGGGGTGTTCCATTTAAACAAACACATGTTTGTATCGTCACTCACTTACGCAACACTCTGTATAGCTGAAAATAATTATAGAATGTGTATTTTAGGAGTGGCTACAACTTTTGTCTAAAACACTTTTCTTTAACTTTAATTATAAAGCCGTAATCTTCCGTCCTCGCATGGTCTGGACACTCTGTATACTATACAGAGTGTCCAGACCATGCGAGGACGGAAGTACTGACAAAATTATTCAAAAAGCGACAATAGCTCAGTAATAGTCACTTTTAAAGTATTAACGTCTTACATGTTTCTGACTTGAAATGTAATAAACAATTCAAAAATGAACTGATATACCGGGTGTCTGGTTAAGCTCGGCCACCGGCCATATCTCGGCAACCGTTTATCGTACACCCTCGCGGAAAAAATCTTGATAGTAAAATGGATGACGGGAATTACAATAAAAATATTTTTACGTTTCCAAAATGATTGCAAGGGGGGCGCAATTCTCAAGATGAATTAAAAATTCGATAATTTTTAAATTCTAGATTAAGATAGATTAAAAACTTTACTAGCAAAATTTTTAGAAGTTTTTATACAACTTTCATTTGGAAGCAAAGGGAGAGTTGAGGGGAGTATGTCTGCGCACAAAAGTAGGTATAACTTTGGTTTGCCCCCGCTGTTCTCAATGTATGTATATTTCTTGTTTTTTCTTTAAAATTTCAAATGGAACGGTATATTTTTAATATGGCAATATTGAAGGACATAAAAAACTTTTTTTGTTGACGAAGATATAGTCATACGAAGACAATTAAGAAAAATAAAACTCTTTAAATATAAATTTGTTTATTTATTGGGAGTAATAATTTTATTTTAATTTTAGTAGGGTCTCTAGACAGTGTATAGTACGTTATCATTTGAAATTTCATCATACTCTTGGGTAAATGTATTTATTTCAATCTTTTTATCGATTTTTTAATTCATGGCATATGTTACGTTAGATTCTCCTTTTAAATGTTTTTACATACTCTAGCTATTATTTTTTAAATATCATTTCTTATCCTTTCCAACATTGAAATAAAATAATAATAGTGAACAGTGTAGTTTGCTTTTTTTTAACATTTTCATCATACAACATGGCATGCACAGTGATACTAAATTACATTATGATGAGATTTCCAAGGTAGGCCATGAAAATCGAAATGCAAAGATATTAGTGTCACTTGTAGTTAAACTTTTTGTACGTATTTAACAAATTAAGCCTTTTTTGACACCTGCACATAATTATTAAGTTTATAAAATGTCGTATTCTAACGTTGAAGCTTATGACATGATCAGAATGTATTTTCAATGCTTTGAAAATGCATTCTTGCTTCGGGGAAATATTCCCTAAATTATCCCGAAAGAAGACATTATTGAGTTTTTATTCACCTTGCCAGATGTTCTTGATGTTTATTTATGGGGCAGAATAAAAGACATACTTTATCACAAAAAACCGAGTACAACAATTGCTGCCTCCGAAATGGAAGTAACTTTGCTCTCTACTAATCGACAAATAAACGGGTGTTGAAAATGAAGGTGAACTCTTTGAACATTTGTTAAGCTGAAGCTTTTTCTTGTTTTGTTTTTGTACTTTCTGATTTAAATATATTTTCCTTTCCTTTATATTACTTGGTCAATATATTTTCTTATTTATGTATAAGTATATAATAGGTTCTCTTATTTACTTTCATTTTAGGCGGGGATGATTTAGATATCAATTTGTGTACCCTTTTGTTACTAAAGAGTAAATGATTTGATTATAACTAATGCATTATAGTATATTCTTACTTTCTTATACGTAGTATAAGGAAGTATTGTGATGATGAAAATTTTCGACCTCGAGATTTTTGCAGATGTCTCTCTCTCTCTCTCTCTCTCTGTGTGTGTGTGTCTCAATGTGTGTGTTTGACCATGGGCAAAAAGTGATCACTTTATGCCCGGGTTGATAAAGTGACATTTTATTACCTGTCAAGAAGGATAAAATGTCAACATTTTTTCCCGTCACAGAAAAAAGTATTTAGAACTGGATTTGCAATATTCTTTGTATATATGAAATTTCAAAATTCGTACCGGAAGTAGCACTTTTACTCTTAGCGAGTAGCACTTTTTTTTAGAATATCTTGAAAAGTATGCATTCTATAGCGATTTATTGAGAGAATGAAAGTACTTAGAATAGGATTTTGAATAATTTTTGTATAAAAAAATTCTTAAAATTGTAGTTTGAAACGCTCATACGTATAAGAAAGTAGTGTGGTGGCCACACCTCTTTTTTTTTCTCGTTCATGAGTTATGGAAATTATTTTTGCTGTTTGCCTATAATTAGATCTACCTATATCAGTTGGGTGATAAAGATATATTATTATTATTATTTTATTATTATTATTATTATTATTTTATTTCAATGTCTAAAAAGGCAAGACATGAAATTCAAAAATAGCTAGAGAATTTGAAAATATTTAAGAGGAGAATCTAATGTAACATATGCAAGAATTAAAAAATCGGTGAGAAGATTGAAATAAATACATTTATGGAAGACTATGATGAAAATTCAAGTGTACGCGAACTATACACTGTCTAGTGTCACTTAAAATTAAAATAAAGTTATTACTCACAATAAATAAATAAATTTATTTTAAAAATTGTTTATTTTTTTTTGGATTGTCTTCGTATGACTATATCTTCGTCAAGAAAAAAGGTAGCAAGTTTATGTGCTTCAATATTACTATATTAAAAATATGCCGTTCCATTTAATATTTTAAAGAAAAAACAAGTAATATACATACATTGAGATCAGCGACCCCTGATATTCTCTTTGACAACCACGTAATTTCGTGCTACATGTCCTTCAATTCTTTGTAAGATTCGCTATCTAATGAGCCCAGAAACATTAAAGAAACATTAAAATCCGTTTGTGCAAACCAAAATTATACCGACCTTTGTACGCAGACATACTCCCCTCCCCTCTCCCCCTTCGTATAGGAGTTAGATCAAAAAGTTTTAAATGAAAGTTGTATAAAAACGTTTAAAAATTTTGCTAGAAAATTTTTCAATCTATCTTAATCTAGAATTTAATGAAAAATTATCGAATTTTTAATTTATCTCGAGAATTGCGCCCCCTTGCGATCATTTTGGAATTAAAATATTATCTTAAACATATTTTAGTTGTAATTTCTGTCGTCCATTTTATTATCAAGATTTTTTCCGCGAGGTTGTACGATAAACGGTTGCCGAGTTATGGCCAGTGGCCAAGCTTAAACAGACACCCGGTATAGGCTGTTCCATTTAAAAAAAATGAGGTGTGGCCACCACACGACTTTCTTATACGTATGAGCGTTTCAAATTATACAATTTTAAGAATTTTTTTTATACAAAGCTTATTCAAAATCTTATTCTAAGTACTTTCATTCTCTTATTAAATCGCTATAGAATGCATACTTTGCAAGATATTCGAAAAAAAGTGCTACTCGCTAAGAGTAAAAGTGCCACTTCCGGTCCCAATTTTGAAATTTCATGTATACAAAAAATATTGCAAATTCAACTCTAAATACTTTTGTACTCTTAATAAATATATATAAAATGCATAATTTATGACATATCTGCAAAAATCGCTATTCGGTAAGAGTAAAAGTGGTACTTCCGGTCCGAATTTTGAAATTTTCTTTATACAAAAGATATTTAAAATTATAATATAAATACTTTTATACTCGTAATGTACCTGCCTAGAAAGCATGACTTGCGAGATATTCGCAAAAAACTGATTTTCGATAAGAGTAAAAGACCTACTTCCGGTTGGAATTTCGAAAAACCTCTTTCATATAATTTGTCTCAAATTTAATTTTGAGTACATTTCAATTCTTTATAAATTTGTTTATACTTAGTAATTGACGAAATATTAGCAAAATTCGAATTTTTCACTGAAGTAAACTGCTATTTCCGGTCTCCCGATTTTACTGAAAAACTAATCAGATCTCAAGAGGGAGATTATACACGTAAATACAAAATTTGGAATTGATATCTACAGCGGTTTGACCGCTATCGTGGTCACACACAGAGAGAGACACACACAGAGACACACACACAGACAGACGCACAGACATTTTTTAAAAACCACTTTTTCGGTATCAGGGGACTTCAAAACGTGGACATCTGCAAAAATCTCGAGGTAGAAGATTTTCATCATCACAATACTTCCTTATACTACGTATGAGAAAGTAAAAATTGACTTTCATACAAAAACATGTCATGTAATTTTAATCCAGTTTTCTGCACATGCAGTTAGTAACTGTAAATAAATAAAACATGCTTCTATTAGGACCTCATATTGCAAATAATACTGCAAATAATTTTGTCCAGCTAATACGTCGTTTTCGAGAAATATAATTTTGTACAAACATTTTTCAGAAAAATGGGAATAAGTCAAAAACTTTTTTATGTCTATATTGTCTTATTATTTTTTGATAAAAAATGATACGGGAAATACAAATATACAATAATATATGGGGTGTTCCATTTAAAAAACTATAACTATGGTTAGCCAGCAAGTTATGAAACACTCTGTATAATACAAAATATTTTTAAAATGTGCTGCTAATGAGCAGCTATCACAAGAAGAAAACCGCTTCGAAATATCTTTAGTCATAAAGGCATAATCTGCCTTACCCGCGGAAATGACTCCCTGTATATATATATATTTTTGGTAATTTTTTCCTTGGCCGTATTATATTTTATAAGTTGAGGATTGTCGTGGGTGTAGCGGCCTTTTTTTGGGACATCACGGTTTAAAAACAGGTAACTTAACAATGTAATTAAAAACACATATTTTCTTTTTTATTCTTTGTAACGTTTCGGCCAAACATCTATGTTGCCTTTTTCAAACAATCTATAATTATTTTAACAAATTAAAATACAATAAAAAGGATATAACTTTATAACTTACACTTATCTGTTGTTTTCTTATTTAATTGTAATGGTGAATATAATATACCATACATTTACAAGTAATATGTTTTTCTTCCTGAAAGTCGTCATTTCTTTCTCTAGTTCTCTTACACTTTCAACCAATCTCATTTACATTTACAGTCGTATTTATATTTTTATAGTTCTAATACTTATAATTGTCAAGTTTATGTGTTGACTTTTAAAACATATCTGTGACAAGCATGCGTTTAAAATCAATGTGTATAGGTATATAAATTCTTCTAGCTCGTGTATTTGTAAAAAGTTGTGTGTATGTTGTGTTTTTATTTTGGTTGTTTCTTTTAAATATTTTAATATTTTCTTTATGTACTTATTTTTTATTATTATGTAGCATTAATAAGATGATGTGTTATGATTTTAATTAAACTGTTAAATTATTGAAACATAAATATTGGAAATGTTATTAATGTCGGTCCTATCATTAATTGAGTTTGTAGTTTTTTTAATGTAAATGCTTTCCAAAAAATTCCTAGCTTTATTATGTTTTTCGGTGGTAATAATTGTTGTATTTTTGAAATTGAAGGAGTGATTAGTCTGATTAATGTGTTTTTTTAGAGCTGTGCTATTATTTGAAAATTTGTGCCCATTAGCCTTTCTTTCAGGTGTTGAGTTGTTTGGCCAATGTATACTCCATCACAGTCTCCGCAAGGTATTTTGTAAATTACATGGGTCTTTTTTTCATCCGGTATTTTATCTTTAAGTTTTGTGTACAGGTTATTTAGCGTGTTGTACTTCTTATATGCCGTTTTTATGTTGTACGGTTTTAGAATTTTATCTAATCTATTTGAAAGGTTTTTAATAAATGGCAGTGGTACGTACTTACAAGCAGTTGATTCTTTTTGTTTATTGTTTTTTTTATGTGAATTGTAGTGTATATGCAGTTGTTTTTTAATGAGTTTATTAATGAACTGTAAAGGGTAATTGTTTTTTTGTAGTGAGGTTTTTATGTTTTCAATAATTTCAGGTCTGAAAATTGGGCTTGTTAAAGTTATCGCTCTTTTTATTAGATTGGTTGTTATGTTTTTCTTACATACTGGGGTTTGGCAAGAATTATAATTTAGGTATCTGTCTGAGGCTGTAGGTTTGTGGTACAATTTTGTTAGTATTTTGTTATTAGTTCGTACCAAGGTTAAATCTAAAAAGTTAATAGTATGATTGTTCTCTACTTCAATTTCAAATTTTAATTTGGGGTGATATGAGTTGAATTTCTTTAAAATATTGTCTGTGTGTTCTCTATTGGTATAGAAGTGATACAATCATCGACGTACCTTTTGAAGAAGAACGGTTTGAAATCTAGCTTGTTTATTATATTTCTTTCTACGTGTTCTAATACCAATTGTGCGACGACACTAGATATTGGGGATCCCATCGCACATCCGTGTATTTGTTTGTAAAAGTTATTATTATATTGGAAGTAAGTGGCGTTCAAGGTTAATTCTATTGCCTTATGAATTCATTTAAGGGTAACGTTGTGAAATCTTGCAGGTGATCCCATTGTTCTTTTATTACATCTATGGCTAAACTGATTGGAATATTTTCTAAAGAACTCATATGAATTAAAAGCATTTTAAGATAAGTTAGAACTACCTGATAACCACATCTTAATTTCATTGGATGTCGTATCAATGTATACCAATATTCCAATCAGTTTAGCCATAGATGTAATTAAAGAACAATGGGATCACCTGCAAGATTTCACAACGTTACCCTTAAATGAATTCATAAGGGAATAGAATTAACCTTGAACGCCACTTACTTCCAATATAATAATAACTTTTACAAACAAATACACGGATGTGCGATGGGATCCCCAATATCTAGTGTCGTCGCACAATTGGTATTAGAACACGTAGAAAGAAATATAATAAACAAGCTAGATTTCAAACCGTTCTTCTTCAAAAGGTACGTCGATGATTGTATCACTTGTATACCAATAGAACACACAGACAATATTTTAAAGAAATTCAACTCATATCACCCCAAATTAAAATTTGAAATTGAAATAGAGAACAATCATACTATTAACTTTTTAGATTTAACCTTGGTACGAACTAATAACAAAATACTAACAAAATTGTACCACAAACCTACAGCCTCAGACAGATACCTAAATTATAATTCTTGCCAAACCCCAGTATGTTAAAAAAAACATAACAACCAATCTAATAAAAAGAGCGATAACTTTAACAAGCCCAATTTTCAGACCTGAAATTATTGAAAACATAAAAACCTCACTACAAAAAAACAATTACCCTTTACAGTTCATTAATAAACTCATTAAAAAACAACTGCATATACACTACAATTCACATAAAAAAAACAATAAACAAAAAGAATCAACTGCTTGTACGTACGCACCACTGCCATTTATTAAAAACCTTTCAAATAGATTAGATAAAATTCTAAAACCGTACAACATAAAAACGGCATATAAGAAGTACAACATGCTAAATAACCTGTACACAAAACTTAAAGATAAAATACCGGATGAAAAAAAGACCCATGTAATTTACAAAATACCTTGCGGAGACTGTGATGGAGTATACATTGGCCAAACAACTCAACACCTGAAAGAAAGGCTAAATGGGCACAAATTTTCAAATAATAGCACAGCTCTAAAAAAACACATTAATCAGACTAATCACTCCTTCAATTTCAAAAATACAACAATTATTACCACCGAAAAACATAATAAAGCTAGGAATTTTTTGGAAAGCATTTACATTAAAAAAACTACAAACTCAATTAATGATAGGACCGACATTAATAACATTTCCAATATTTATGTTTCAATAATTTAACAGTTTAATTAAAATCATAACACATCATCTTATTAATGCTACATAATAATGAAAAATAAGTACATAAAGAAAATATTAAAATATTTAAAAGAAACAACCAAAATAAAAACACAACATACACACAACTTTTTACAAATACACGAGCTAGAAGAATTTATATACCATGCTTGTCACAGATATGTTTTAAAAGTCAACACATAAACTTGACAATTATAAGTACTAGAACTATAAAAATATAAATACGACTGTAAATGTAAATGAGATTGGTTGAAAGTGTAAGAGAACTAGAGAAAGAAATGACGACTTTCAGGAAGAAAAACATATTACTTGTAAATGTATCGTATATTATATTCACCATTACAATTAAATAAGAAAACAACAGATAAGTGTAAGTTATAAAGTTATATCCTTTTTATTGTATTTTAATTTGTTAAAATAATTATAGATTGTTTGAAAAAGGCAACATAGATGTTTGGCCGAAACGTTACAAAGAATAAAAAAGAAAATATGTGTTTTTAATTACATTGTTAAGTTACCTGTTTTTAAACCGTGATGACCCAAAAAAAGGCCGCTACACCCACGACAATCCTCAACTTATATATATATATATATATATATACACCGTACTGATGACGACCAGTAGTCAGAAACACATGTCTACGTTTGCTCTACAGCGGAATTTATCCGTTATTATTCTCTTTCTTGTTATATATATATATATATATATATATATATATATATATATATATTCTTTGCCAAATATACAATAAATGTAATCAAACTTATCATCATGACGTAGTGACTATATTGATTAAATATTAAATTAATAACAAAAATGATAATGGGAAAGCAAGTCAATCAAGTAGAATCGTTGGAAAATCTTGATTTATCAAAAACGAAATCCAACAACATTACAGGGTAACAATGCCGATCTATGTGTTTAATGATAAAAAGAAAGATGCAAACGTGAATTGTTTAATAAAAAGTGAAAATGTAAAAATTTAAACATAAAATAGTCGCTATTATCTATATAGGTTCATCAAAAGTTCCTGATCTATCATTTAGCATTTAATTCCACTACATAAATAATATCGGCGCGAATTGTGTAATTAAAAGAGTAAATGTTAAAGTTTAGGAGTAAGTAGCCACACACTATTCATGTAGATTGACCAGAAGATCCAGATTTTTCATGAAGAGTAAATAATTGCACCACACACTAACACTAACTTATGTGCCAAATATGTAGTGGATGGGTGATAAGGCAACGAAAAATTATAATATTTGATTTACATAATTCTATGTAAATCAAACATGAAAATGTAAACTAAAAGGTGTTTAATAGTAAGTACTATGTAGTACGGCATAACCAAGAAAATGTGTATTAATTAAATAATATGTGTGATAGTACCTTAAGAATATCAATTCCAACAAAATTCATATATGTAATGCACTCAGTATTTTAATCCGTTTTACTATTAAGATTTTTTCCTCCAGGTTGTACGATAAACGGTTACCGAGATATGGCCGGTGATCGAGCTTAAACAGACACCCGGTATACAGGTTGTGTAATGGATCACTTGATATAGCAAGTTCAAAATACATCAAAATTGCAACGTCGCGTACTGTATCCCTGCTCTTGCTACGTTTATCGGTGAAGCATCGACTGGCAGTATCACAGTTACTCCTGAATTTCGTGGCGCGCCCAGTGCGGCCAAAGAATACGACGTTGCAATGTTTACTTGGTAATATCAAGTGTTTTATTACACAATCTGTATATGTATATAGTTCCGTTCTTTTTAGTCTATTATGTATTAGATTTATAAACGACACTTTGGACAAAATTTTCATTAATCACCAGTGAAGCGAAGCAAATATTTAGTAAAGCTAGTGATTAAAGTGTTTATAAAACGAGTTTCATACTATACCTTTTTTACGACAGCAAATAATCAAAATAATACAAAATTGCTTGTCTGTTGTCCCGCCACTTCGGATTATTTTGACAGATTGATGACAATTGTCAACCAACTTGAATAACTTGATTGAGTTTAAATTGATTTTTGCAATTAAAAACCTAGAGCTAACTTCAGCCCGTGACGAAAGAGTCAGTTGTTAAATTCACCCCGTGACTAAAGAGCGAAAAGTCAGAGCTTCTCAGGGTGTATTGAAAGGATTACTTAGCGCCTTGGAAACATGATACGATAATGAAACTTTAAAGACGGGAGTAGAAAGATATTGTTCAGGACGATGAATAATATTGTATAAGAAAGACTTGTTTTATATATTTATGTACAATACGTTAAGTTCAAATATTGTTAACTCACACTGTATATGTATGTGTATTCTAAAACTACAAGTTTAGTCAGAAAAAGCCCAGATTTCTCTTCTATTGTGAAGAAATGCATGTAAATATCTAATTTATTGCCAATCATTATAAAGATACATATATTTATAGTTGGGGTCTCTTTTGACGCGACCGCCATAAAATAATTAGAGCCATATAACCATTATTTTATTACTTGGTATTTACATTTTACTCGAATATTATACTGTAATTTCCAACCCCATGTGTTTAGTCATTTTTCTTGGTAAATAATTCCCCCCCCCCCTGTTCATGAAAAGAAGGTATTGTAACTGGAAGAAGGAAAGAATGTTTGATAAAATAACGATAAAATATATTAAGTTCTAAACAAACGTCCACACGAAGCAGTTGTTTTAGGCTTCAACAATTTACATGTTAAGTGTTAGATAAATTAAAGATAGTGACATATTATCAGTGATTTATTTAATATTTAAACAATAAGCATTTATATTCCTTCAAAAAAGAAGGAATCAACAGATATGTTTAATAAGTTCATATAAATAGCATAACATACTTCGGTCTTCAACTTATAAACTGCGCTAAAATTAAATCTGTGATTTGTGATAAAACTGTACGAGATGCAGCTTCTATTTTTCCAATAATTAGAATCCAAAAACTATTAAAAAAATAATTATTTCATTAAAAATATTTTTGTCATAAACTTGTGTTACAATTTAATTGCTATTTGTCACGACATACGTTGAGGTTTCTTATTATAACCTTTACTAAACTGAAAATACTTCTTTAATACTGTGTTATTTGAAAATAAAATGAAAATATTGTGTCGTAAAAAAAGAATAGCTCGAACAAGAAAGATTTTCTAGGTTAAAAATTGTCGGTTTATAATGGAAAGTGTAAACCTATATATCAAAATATTTAAGCGGGACAGGATGTAAACAAAATGTTAGAAATAGGTCAAGAAATAATATTTCTAATAATGTAATAATTAGTCAGAGATAATTATAAAAAGTTGTTGCAAAAATTATGGAATTTATTGTCTATAACGTCATGTTATATAACATTATTTTTTAGTATTAAAGGTCAAATTTTATAGAAAATAAATTGAAATCAACACCATACGCTTTAATTTTTAATTAAAAATTAGAAAATGAATGATTAGTAAGCGCAATTTTTTTTTATTAAGAATATAGGTACAGATAGAGTCTCTAAATATCAAAATAATCAGCATTGTTATTATATTGTAGAGGGTTTAGGGAAATTTTATTCAATTATCCTAACAAATTATTAGTTTTATGTCACGTTTTAGTGTTTTTGTAACATTTGCTTGTTGTTATATTATTACTTGATGTAGTTTTTCTTATCGTGTCTTACTAACGGAATACTTTTTAATAAAACAATATGAAGCCATGTGTTACTTCTGGTTTACGGATTTGGTTCAAAAACTAATTAGCTCGTTCGACGAAAATCACTAGTTTACGTGTCGAATCACGCCCGATTTAATTTATATGCTACGCATTTGAAGCAGTCTCCACTAGCATTTTAAAAAGGTTTAATACCATATAAATGTTAAAATAGATCTCAACAAATCTTGAAATCAACGTTTATTAATTTCTTGACAAAATTCGAAAATTCTAGTTAACGGATCCCCCCAAGTACAAAATGCTTTTTTTTTGTACATTCAGGCCAAAAAGTCTAGGATACACGCCAAGATGCTCTTAATGAACGGTATGAAAGTACTTGAACAAAAATGTAAATTGTGTAGAAAATTAGATGAAATATGTTGAATATGGAAGTAAATGTATTTTAATAATATTTACAGCAGTTTTCTTATTAAAAAAATCATTTTAGGGCTTGAAATTGTGTCCGTTGTTATTCGTCCTATTTATTAATGGTTTTATCCTCCAAGTCAACTGTACTGCTCTTGGGTACGCGTATGATATTAATATATATTCTTAGATTAGATAAGCCAGAAACATACAGAATCTTCAGAGAGATTTGGACATGTTGACTATATAGCGCGAAAGATTTAGGCTGAAATTAAAAATTAACAATGCTGCCTGATTACTTACACACGATCCTCTAGACTTTTTTCCTGCCGTTACCATGTAAGAGATGCGGCCCTTGTAAGCAAATTCGAAGTCATGGACCTTGGTGTAATTTTCGACTCCTACTTTTACCATTGGATTAAATATTAGGATAATTTGTTCTGAAACTCTTAGAGCAGTTGGCTGGGTGTCTCCAAATATTTCACGAATATTGCCTTGCTCAAGTCCTTGTACTCTGCCTGTGTATTAAGTAAAATTGAACACGCAGCTCTTATTTGGCTTCCAATTTATGCTTACAACTCGCTCGTTCCTCAAGCTTATTCAAAATCGATTGTGTTTATCCGGGAAGGGCCACACTCCAAGCGGATTTAATATTACGCCCTAGCTTTACCATCTTTACAAACAAGAAGATATGATCTTTGGGAGAAATTCTTCCAAAAGCTCATCAGAAGCAATATTGACTGTGTCTTTATACCGGAAAGATTATTGTTCGTTGGTGGACGAGTTACTTTAAGATACAACTAAACTTTTATGGTTTCAACTGCCAGTACTAACGCTATAAAGAAAACCCCAACATATATCCTTTCCAAGGTTGGTAATAGGCTGAACTTGGAGGTATTCGTGTGATACTATTTCGGAATATTATTAATCGTATCTATTTATATGTATATGTTATTGATGTACATAATGTTTGTAATTTCTCTGTCATTGGGCATTGGCCTGTTGGGAAATAAAGAAATATTATTATTATTATTATTTTAAAAATATATCTCGTAGATTTTATTCCTATTAATTTTTTGTTGAATTCTCATATTACTTTGAAAATAAGAGAAATGTATTAGAGACTGTGTAAGCCCTAAAGTTCATACTATCTTCTCTACTATTTCATTGATTATTTCTATATAAGAAACTCTCTGAATTATTTTTGGATACTATTGAAGAGAGAACGCGTATTTAAGGCCATGTGCCGTTTGGTTTCGAATGTCGACTCTTGTTTAGAAGGCGTAGTTAAATAGACGAGATGATACGAATGGAGACGCGAACGTTGGCCAAGAACAACCATCTCTCTGGCGCTTCCAGTGCCACCAACGAGCGTTAAATTTGGCGTCTTTGCCGCGACCAAACCAGAAAATCTAAACAAACGTCTACTCAGCAGACCGCAAACTCACTTATTATATCGCTTGTAACACTTTATTATACCATTTGGTACGGTGAAATATGTGTCTACATTTATATTTATGCATTATTATAAAATATCATTGGAATCAAATACCGACACACAAGCTTATTTATTGCTATCTAGAAAATTGAATATAAATATACTATAAGCTACTTCTTCATTAAGCGATTAATAAAAATAAACTTTGCAGGATAATTAATTATAAGCTGCTTTGAATATATAAATACACACTTTGACGTCTATATTACCTTTTAGCCACGTCTTGTTTTTGTTGCTTAGTTTGCTTGTTAAATAAATCTTTTTTAATTCAAAATCACTTTCATTTCTTAAAATAGAACAAATCAATGGTATCTAGATTGAGGAAAATGGGCTATCAAATCAAAAATACTTAAAACAACTAAAACAATCGTCAACATTTTGATTTTCAACCATTAAGCAGGCCAATTGTCTCCAAAATTTAATTTGATAAAAATATTATAATTAATATATAAATGTGATATTATATTACGTTTAAATGATTGTGCATATAAATTATTTATTTGGTGTCAATATTATTGGTGATGTGTGCAGTATAGACGAAATGTACATGCAGTCGTTTTAATAAATATTTAATATGAAAAATTTCAATTGATTAGTTGAAAAATTCATCGCTCGGATTCTGAACATACGATACGATATTCGTATTCAATACGACAACATACTCGATATTGTTAACGTTTTGAGATTTTCTACTAATTTCGTATCATGGTAGATAGTTTTTCGGTTATTATTCTAAAGTGATTCTGGATTATGTTTATTGTAGAATAACGTCCAACCGTGAGTACCTGTTCAAGTTTTCTTTACATAATATAAGTTCAGCAACTATAACTGATATAAAATTAAATGACGGCATATTTTGCATGGAAAAGTTTTACTAACTAAGAATTTTGGTTATATAGGTATATTCATAATTTTCAACGTTACAGAAAAAATGTTATTAGGATTTCGATAGAACTCTTAGAATCCAACAAGAACTGCGCCCAGAACTGTTGCGTGACTTTCAAAATTCAATATTTTTTTGCAAAATGTTTATTTTTACAGAATTTTTTGCAAAATTGTTAAAAAACCCTACAGCTATGGTCGAGGTGCAGAAATATGCCTAAAACGCACTGTTTTTCTCAAAAGTGGTTACCAAGCTCATTATCGATGTTTGCAATTTTTTCGCGAAATTTTGCAGAACCCTTGAAATTTTTCGGAAAGTAATTTATTCCACATCTACCGGGAACTCCAACGATGAAATATTATATTTATGCAAATTCGGTTGTCAACCTCACAGGACTAACAAGTATTCGTTTAAGCTTTGCTCCATTTAGTTATAATGAAAGAGGAAAATATATTAAAAAAAAATAGTAATAACAACTGAGGAAAATAGAGTGGTTTAAAAAATAACCGTTAAAATAATTTAGTTAACGTTTGTTTAATTTAATTATTTCAAAAAGGATATAAAATACATAGCACACAACAACTAAGTGTTTTACAGAAAACAGTGTGAAGCTTCTTGGTTTTAGACTTGATTCTCAAATTAATTGGTAGGAGCATAAATGACCTAGCGCTGAAGATTTTCCCTTTTGGTTGTGCACTTTGAATATTGTCTTAGTTATCTGATGTCGAGTCAACTGTGGAGCCTTAGAATATATACCGCCTAAACAGGCATTATAAACATAACGGCACTTTAACAAAGTTGCTCCATAAAATAACCCCATACCGGAACCCTGAGCACGTATATCCAAAAGAGAGCGACTTAAATAAAGAGTTATTACACATAAAAGAATTTTGACTGTAAACAGTATATATACGAGGTAGGCGCCATAAATTCTTGGCCTGATCTACAAAAAAGAAACTTGGAACAATATAAGAATTTTTATTTTTCAATGTAATCTCCCCTAACTTCTATACATTTATTACAACGATTAATTAACGATTTGATAATCAAAAAGTTTCTCCGTCAAAATGTTCTATAACAGCTGCTTGCAACTGCGGACTATACGGTGGATGCTCTAATTCTTGAAAGCCGCATTCCCGGATGGCAGCTTATGAAATGGCAGCAGTATGGGAGCATTGTCGTGCAATAATCGCACACGTTTGTCAATTTTCCACGACGTATTGCTCAAATAGTGTCTCATAATTTATACAATAAAGACGCACAATAGGTGCCGTTCACACTTGTACTGCGCTCTTTAAAGTCAATTAGCAAAATGCCCTCACAATCCCAGAATATTGTGGCCATCACGTTTTTCGTTGATTGAACGACTTTCGCTTTTCTGGGTCGAGGTTCATCAGGTGGTCGCCATTCCATGGACTTCCTTTTCGATAAAGAATCGTAAAATAGAACGATTGTTTTATCCCCGCTGACAATGGACTCCAAAATCGGTTTTGGGTCGTCTCCACACATGTTTAAAGACGACTGCGCACATTTGACCCGACGTTCACGTTGGAGAGTTGAAAGAAGTCGCGGTACCCATCTATCACTAATTTTATTCATACTCAAATGGTGTATGAATAAAATGGCGTATGTGCAGCATGACGTGACGGAGTTTAAACACGTTTGAACCTGTATAAGCCTGTCAGGCCAAGAATTTATGGCGCGGACCTCGTACCATTACACATAGATAGATAGATAGATAGATAGATAGATAGAGAGATAGATAGATAGATAGATAGATAGATAGATAGATAGATAGATAGATAGCTTATTCGTTCCTAAAGATACAAATGTACATCGAACAAGTCACAACAAATACAAAACATACAATATAGGTAATTATAAAAGTATGTACAAAATAAGTAACCATAGAATACACAGAAATAAATAATCCTAGAAAAGTTTTGTATTCTACTATTGAATATAAGTCTTTATCGTCATTAATCATGAACATGAACATGATATAGACATAGCAATAAGATCATGTACAATTTTAACAGGTACACATATGTAAATATAAATAACATTTCACACAAAAACCTAAAGTAATAATAAATCAAGACTTAAAATTAACATTAAAAACATTTGTCATAGAGTATCATAGAAATGTCCGCAGAGCACAACCAAGTCATTTATTTTTAAAATAATTTTCAAACTCCTCAATATTGTAAGACGTTAGTGAGCAATACATCCTTTAGCCTCCTCTTAAACACGTTAACATTTTGCAGTGACTTTAACCTCTCTGGAAGCAGATTAAATAATCGACATCCAGCACTTATGGGTGATTTCTTATAATACATGTGATTTACTTTGTCCAAACGTATATATGCTGTAGCACGAGTATTATAATTATGATAGCCATCCTTATGTTCAAAAATGTATGTCATGAGTAAAGGGCGGAATATATGCACGTCAATTCAGTTAAAATATGCGCATATATATGCATCGTTTTTCTCTGAAATATGCAACAATATGCATTTATTTGTCAAAATATGCAATTATATGCCTTGAATATAACATGGAAAAATGGAAATAAAGAAACGCCGACTCTTACAAAAATTATTTATTTTAAGTAAAATTAAAAGAAAAACATAATAGGTACAATTTTCAACCTGAAATAGTATAAAATGCATTTATAACGATATATTTTTCAAAATTTTCCAATAAAAATGTTTGCCTTCTGTCTGTAAAAATATGTTTGTACAAAGAAAAAGTTCTTTCAACATCTACCGATGTGATCTGGCAATATTTTAATTTGGGTAGTAAGTTATAAGGCCAAGGTATTACTTCGTTGGATGGTTTACTATCAAAAATATTTTTGACTTCCATTAAATACTCAAAGCCTTCATTCTTTCCCACAATAACTTCGAGTTTCCTTCTTACTTGATTTCCTACATCACCGGAAACTTTTTTGCATTTGTCGGAAAAAGTTTCAACAATATTAATAATAACTAAACTTATATTTCTGGGCTCAATTATTGACTGCCATTTCTCATGGGAAGAAGAAATAGATCGTATATGTCAAAACTTGAGCCTTACTCAAGTTTTGACATATACGATCTATTTCTTCTTCCCATGAGAAATGGCAGTCAATAATTGAGCCCAGAAATCTCACCGACGCCCTCTCACCCAAGTTACTTTCATTGAGATTAAGATTTATGTTAATTGGAGACTTTCGTTTATTGTGAATCTCCATAAGTGCAGTCTTTTGAATATTGACAACCAAAGCGTTTTTGTTACAATAATTAATAAATAGATCCATCACAGTCCTAAGTTTACAATGTAACATATCAGGATCTGCATCCGACACTATTATATTGGTGTCGCCCGCATACATATAGACATTACCATGACTTATATGCTCAGGTAAATCATTCACATATGCTAAATATATTAATGGACCCAAAACACTCCCCTGAGGAGTTCCCAAATTTAAATCAAATTTATTTGACTTAGTTTGATTCATTTTTATAACAATTTTTCTATTATTCAAATAAGAAGCTATCCATTTGTTAATCGAGCCTCGAAGACCCATATCATATATTTTGTCCGGAACAAAGTCGCTCCTTACAGAGTCGAAAGCCCTTGAAAGATCAAAAGACACTATGGCCACATACTCCCCTGTGCAAGCAATAATACTCGTATTGGGTGGATTCCATTACAGCTGCTTGACATGACAAAATGTTATATTTATTTAAAAATATTTTAATTTTATTGCTAACTATTTTTTCTATTATTTTAGAAAAAATACTTAGAAAAGATATAGGTCGATAATTCTCGATCATTTTCGGATCTCCTTTCTTAAAAATTGGAACAATATCTGCACATTTTAATGCTGAGGGACACACTCCCTCCATTACAGAGCGATTAACAATATCATAGACAATCCCACATAGTGATACGAGTTGCTGTCACGAGAAACTACAAAAACGTTACTAAATAATAACTAAACTTATATAAGGAACTTACTTCTGAAATTGAAGGCATTAGGGGATGTGAAATTTAAAGAGAATTTAGTACATATTTGATTAAGAATGCATTTTACAATGCCGATAACGTTTATAACTCGAAGGTCCGTTAATTATTACTAATTATTTATTAACACAAACTTTCGAGTTATAGAATAGTTTTCTTCCCAGGGTTTTATTGTTTGGTCATAGTCGTGTATTGAGCTTTGTGCTTTTTATACTTATGCCTATATTTATACTATGCAATGTTATCAAAGACCCTACCTACACCACTATACTAGAAATACTACGTATAATTTGAAAGTTAAGTTTCAACCAAAAAATGTTGACAAAAGAAAATGTTAAGCGTTTTCTAGTTGCATTTTTTTTTCTGAAAGCAATTTGTTATAAGATATAGCAGAGGAAATTTGAATGATCTTTTTAAAGAAATTATGTGTACTTGCAGTAAAAGTATCTAGTTTGCTATGATCATTATACATCAAACGATTTTCGAGTCGCTGATTTATTAAGTCAAAGGTAGTACAGTAGAATCTCGAAACCATGAACACAAAAAAATCCAAGACTGTTCACGGTATGGAATTTGTTCGCGTTAGCGAGTAGATACTGTATTTCAGATTCAGTATTGTCACTGTCTGATAATATGTTATGCCAACATTTAACGATAACAGATTGGTCCAATTTATCCCATACAGCATCCTTTAACGACAGATTTTTAAGAGCTTTCTGAATATTTTCTGTACTGGAAATTATAGAGACCAGTAAACTCTTCCTATAATACAGCTTAGTGAGCCGTAAGACATTTTGATCCATGGGCTCTATCAATGGTGTTACGTTAGGAGGCATAAACATTGCAAATATTTTGCAATCAGTTGTTTTTAATTCTGCTTCCGAGGGATGAGAAGGAGCGTTATCAAGAAAAAGGATGGCATATGCTCTGATGTTTTTACTGCGTAAAAGAGCTCTAACCTAAAATTATGAAAATCAACTACGGTATTTTTTTTTTTTGTTTGAACTTACCTCAGGAACGAACTGGTTAAAAAACCGGTCTTTAAAAATATCTTTCCTCATTCATGCATTTGCGTTGTTCCTGTAGATAACTGGATTGCAGAAATTTTTAAAGCATCTAGGCCGATTTGCTTTTCCAATTATGAGCGGCTTTAATTTGTGCGAGCCAGCTACATTTGTACAACCGAGGAATGTAATTCATTGTTTCGCAATTTTCATTCCAGTAGTGTTTCTTTCAGCAAGTGAGACATAGGTCCTATCAGGCAAAAGTTTCCAAAATAACCCAGTCTCGTCAACATTATAGAGTTGATGTTCATTTAAATCAAATTCCGCAATTTTTTGTCTCAATTGTTGTTTAAAAGGATCCACTAGATGTGGCTGAGATGATAATTTTTCTCCGGTAATTTTCAAATGACGAACTCCGAAGCGCTTTTTAAAACGTTGGAGGCACCCATAACTAGCATTAAATTTATGTGTACTTTGATGCACCTTATAATAAAAAATAAAGCCCTTTGCCGAATTATTTCAGTAGTAACGGAATGTTTCTCTGGCGTTGTTTAAAAAACGATCTGTATAGCTTTTTTTCCATTTTTGGATATTCCGCTTCTCTTATTGTAAATTTTACTTTCTTATACGTAGTATAAGGAAGTATTGTGATGATGAACATTTTCGACCTCGAGATTTTTGCAGATGTCCACGTTTTGAGGTCCACTGATACCAAAAAAGTGGTTTTCTCTCTCTCTCTCTCTCTCTCTCTCTCTCTCTCTCTCTCTCTCTCTCTCTCTCTCTCTCTCTCTCTCTCTCTGTGTGTGTGTGTGACCACGATAGCGGTCAAACCGCTGTAGATATCAACTCCAAATTTTGTATTTACGTGTATAATCTCCCTCTTGAGATCTGATTAGTTTTTGAGTAAAATCGGTAGACCGGAAGTAGCAGTTTACTTCAGCGAAAAAATCGAATTTTGACAATATTTCGTCAACTACTAAGTTTAAACAAATTTATAAAGAATTCATATATACTTAAAATTGAAATTGAAAATAATTTTATTTAAAAAGTTTATCGAAAATCATTTTTCTGCGAATATTTCGCAAATCATGCTTTTTAGACAGGTACGTTACGGGTATAAAAGTATTCAAAACATAATTTTCAATATCTTTTGTATAAAAGAAATTTCAAAATTCAGACCGGAAGTACCACTTTTACTCTTATCGAATAACGATTTTTTGCAAATATGTCGTAAGTTATGCATTCTATATATATTTATCAAGAGTACAAAAGTATTTAGAACTGGATTTGCAATATTTTTTGTATACATGAAATTTCAAAATTCGGACCGGAAGTAGCACTTTAACTCTTAGCGAGTAGCACTTTTTTGATATCTTGCAAAGTATGCATTCTATAGAGATTTATTAAGAGAATAGAAGTACTTAGAATAGGATTTTAAATAATTTTTGTATAAAAAAATTCTTAAAATTCTATAATTTGAAACGCTCATACGTATAAGAAAGTCGTGTGGTGGCCACACCTCATTTATTTTTTTGCTAGATGTTGACGTACTAGCCAAAAAGCGACGAGTTTTTTATTTTTATTTTTAATTGAGTTAACTGTTGATTTTGCTACTCCATACTTTTTTGAAATGGCCGTTACACTCAAAGTTTTTTCATAATCTTCTATTAGTTTAACCTTTTTCACGAAAAGGCAAACACTTTGCATTCACTTTTGTCATGTTACGACAGTTAACGTATCTCACAAGAGCATTCACTGTGGCCTGCAATATGTAAATTGTAGCAAATCATACAGACAGGGAAACTCCCGGTGACTTAAGAATTAAAACTATGTATTCATTATTCACGTTTTCGAGTATGTTCGTTGTTTACACTACAGAGCATGCAATAGAAAATATTTTGTGTTCGCGGTACTGAGATATTCACATACACGAATTTTCACGTTAACGGGATCTTACTGTACATAATATGATTTCTAAATAGCAATGTTGTTGTATTTTGTTTTTGGAAACATCTACAAAATATTTTTTTTTGTTCTGAAGAGACATCTTAACTAGATATCATTTCAAAATTCCACTTTGTTTAGAAACCTCATGTAACTAATAGTGCAATTTATTTAAAAATGGGTTCACTGCGTTAACTCTAAATAGCATAAATTCGCTAGTATTTACAAGAACATAACTCACGGCATAAACATAAAGTTATGTTTAAGTGGCCCTATATTAGCTCTTATTTTTGTTTTGGAACTTTGATAATTTGTATCTTTCGTTATTTGATTATACATTTCTTCTGTATATTACTGTTAATAATTTGTTTGGTACAACGTCTGACTTCAGCATCTATCCCCTCCATTTTTAAACATGTTAGCATTTGGCAGCTCTTGTACTTTATGTTACAAAAAATAGCCTCCTTACTCTAGCAAACTTGCCCTCTTAGAGCAAAGTAGAAGAAATGGTGTAACAATTTTCGGACGAATTAGCAAACTGTTTGGTAACTACTACCACGAGCTTTTGTGTTCTGAATGCGATCATTGTTGACACTCTATTTATAAAGTCATTCTACTAGAGAGTTTAAGCGAGAGACATCTATTGGTGTGTGCAGACATAAGAAACCATGATTTAACGGATAATATAAATAATTCGAACTCTGGATCACATTTGTCATTGTTTCAGGATGCCACTTCGTGAATTTATTCATAAAAAAATCGCGAAAAGCCAGCTTCAGTCAATCATTGTACAAGAAGCGAACTTTCAAACAAATATCCTGAAAAATATTACTATTATATTCCTTGTATAGTATTTAATAGATCATATAGTTCTGCCTTACTTCACATTGTTCATTACTCTTTTGTTATACATAACGTAGTAGGTATACCAAGGGAAAAATTGTAGAGTTGCACCAGCGATTTGTAAGGTATGTTTGGTGACGTAAATTTTAACACCAAAAAGTGTATACAATTTTAATACATAGGGAGAAAATACAGATAAAAGCAAACATATTTCAAATATTTTATATTTATGATTTATTGCATAACAACATTGATGTGCAACTTTATTAGCAGGAACTCGTTTTCAGAATATATTTCATTTTTGAACAACAAAAACGAATATTTTCTTGTTAGCACTAAGTATAGTGTTTGTACAAGAATGAAGTAGATATTAATCTTTCTTATGCAAAAAAGATGTTGTTAAATGTTATCGCTTGTTATTTATTACTTTTTTCCGTGATTTGTATTTAGTTAAGGTGCTGAAGTTTTTTAATTGTAATGATATGACCAATGTTTAAATTTAATATCATATATTTGTGATAAAATTCGTACACATTTTTATTATTTATTATTACATATTATTAATTATTTTTCAACTTGTTTTTCTAGGAAGCAAGAGGAATTAATTCAAAAACAATCAAGACTAAGTTAACGTTAATATTTTTTGGTAAAATTTATGGAAAAGATGAATTTTATTTATCAATGCAATCGATTAAAAAGTAAAAAATTAGTAGAGAATTTAGTGAATATTCAGATCTAAAATATATTTATTTATCCGTATGTATAGATTTACGTTTAAGAAGTCTCACTACAAAAATTATAAATAAATTACAAGGTTCACCTCTGCTCTATATGCTAAGCACATATTATTTCATTTCACT
This sequence comes from Amphimallon solstitiale, assembly GCA_963170755.1. Lineage (NCBI taxonomy): Eukaryota > Metazoa > Arthropoda > Insecta > Coleoptera > Scarabaeidae > Amphimallon > Amphimallon solstitiale. Next base: position 122,329,525 of record OY720681.1, on the reverse strand, counting down.
CTTCACAGCATAGACACTAAAAGAAATACAATTCTGTAAGCAATCGTACAAACAATTTACTGCTGTAATAATTAATAATAATAACATCTATAATATTTCCAAAAATATAGGAAATATTTATTAGTTTAACAGTCACATTAATATGCAATTAACATATTTAGAAAAACCAGGAATTATATGGTGAATAGATATTATTACCTGATGTTACTGGAAAATTTCCTACTTATCAAGATAGTAATATAGAACATACAAAAGAGATATTCATTTAAATTCTATTTAAATATGCAAACATATTTTAGTTAGACATAAAATTCCATGAAAGGGATAACCTCTAGTAGAAAGTTTAGTAAGTGTCCTCCAAAAAGGGATGTCTTTTTACCTGCCTTTAAGATAACAAAGCATGACCTTATACGTATTTAAACTCTGTACTCTTAGAATATTCAAGCTGTTGACAAACAGGTAACGTGACTACTGAGTTAAGTGACAGATTTATTTTATTACCGAAAATATTGTGAAAGAGAAATTAAGTAAATCTCAGAATCATGATTAATATATAGGGAATTGCAAAAAACCGATCATTATTATGGAATTTCAATAAATTATTAGTATCTAGTGATATTAATAATAATAATCATTTATTTGAAACTAATATTTTAGATCATATAAGTGTACCAACAAAATATTATATAAAATGTATTTGACAGCACCACATACTACTAATTACAGAATAATATTATATAAATAGACTAGAATCAAGATAAAAATTATAAATCATTACAACAACAGGAAAAGAAATTTGTATTAATAGAAATAAAGAAAATATATAATAGAAATTATATATCTAAATCAATTACTATTCTAAATTCATTAAATAAAAAAATGTTAAATAGTTCTTTACTAAAACTGAACAAGTCTATATTTGAACAAGTATGCAATGCAAAAGTGGAAGTAAAAATAATTATTGCTTTTTGGATGTTGATTATTCTAATTGATTTACTGATCGGCTCCTGCTTGAATTCAACAGAATTGACAAAATTGACATTATCAGTATAAGCGTTTTACCAATGATTTTATTTCGTAATTTTAATATTTAGACACGACTCTGGCGGTAAAACAAATTAAGAAGGCAATTTCGAGATGCCGATTTCATAATATGAATGTTTCACATAGACACACCCTTTATCGATTGCCATTAAAAAATGCAGTATACACACACGATATTTTTATACATACATGTGTTTGAATTTTTTATGCAAAATGTCTTCTAAATTAATTGTAAACATTTGTATTTTCTCATTAAATCTGTGAGATATTATCAAAAAACTGCATTTTGAGTGAAAGAGTTACTTCCGTTCCGAATTTTGAAAATATGTAAGTACAGAACATGTTCTAAATTAAATGCCTAAACAGTTTTATCATCATAATATATAGATGTGACAGATATTTGCAAAAACATTAAAACCACAATTTCCTTATTGTACTCTATATATCTATAACATACATTTGAGAATGTCTTCAAATATTTTTTTTAATATTAACATTTTTATTTTTTTGAAAACGTTTTTTTTTTATAAAGAATGATCCACATCAGGCTCTAAATACCTTTATACTTTTATTAAATCTGTATAGAATTCTGAATTTGCGAAATATTTGCAAAATACTGCTTTCTAATAAATGTGAAAATACTTCTTCCGGCAAGAGTTATGGAAAACTTTTCTTTAGACAATTATTCTTAAATCCACTTTTGAATATCTTTGTATGTTTTATAAATTTATTTAAACTTTGTTTTTGATGAGATATTGGTGAAATGTGCGTATTTCCCTAAAGAAAGCTAGTACTTCCTGTTTTGCTTTGATAGAAAATCAAGAAGAAAGATTACAACTTAAGAATAAAGTTTGAATATAGAAGTAGAAATTGTTCTATTAAAAATCTGCATGAAAAATGTACAGCATTTTCGTGGATTATTAATACAGGAATATCCAAAACAATCCAAATAATTCCACAATCCATAATTATCACGTAATTTATTCAGCGGTGCAAAATTACGTTGCCGGATATATCAATTTTATATTCATACGACAGTGGGTGCACGTCATTGATATTCTACCGATTTTGTAACATTGGTATAACGTTTACCCGATCGGCACCCGGCAAATCTTGTTACAAAGGATAACTGTTTTCTGACGTTTTTTGAATCATCTTTTCTCTTAAGAAGTTGCAACATATTCTTATTGAAGTAAAAGTTGTTATATTCGAAAAAAATACAAATTATTTAATTGTTAGTAAACACAAATAAAAAATGTATCGAATTTTATGATAACTTTTAATCAAATTTTAAATTATGTATTTTAATATATTTTGCTTAAAATTGATAAGTTAAATAAAACAGAAGGTGACAGCTATATCTGGTATAAACTAATCATCATGTTATTAGATTCGTCTTTGAAAAGATTAGAAAAACTAAACTTAAAAAAAAAATCTATTGGTATATTTATGTTTGGTGAAATTCTGTTTGTCGCATAATTGTTACCAGTTTGAAGGCAAATTCTCTGAATAGCAAGGAAGAGTAGTGATGAGTATTCTAACTATTTTCTTTATTAACAATCTGTCTAATGAGTCATACCCAAATTCAATTTAAAAGGAACACGTGAGGATTTTCCAAAAGTATTATGTATGCATTATCAGGTAGATCATGTTGTAGTGACTAATAGTGTATGTGTAATAATAATGTATGACGATTTCTTAAAACAACTGAATAGTAAATTTCTCACAACTAAATTTACAATTGAAGAGAAAACAATGTTTTGTTTTGCCATTTTGAGGTGTGTATATTATTAGTAGAAATATTAGAATAGAAACTGACATAATAATCAATATCAATAGATGTTTAACCAAGCATTTAAATCACTGTGTGCAGTAAGAAGTGCCCACATTCGTACAGGATAAGTGAGATAATTGCGTTTTAGTAATCCCTTAATACACTAATTGGTGGTATAAATATAAGTTATTTTTAAAATGAAATAATTTACTAAGAATATTCTAAAGTGCAATTTAGAAGTTATCATGGTTGCAGGATAAACTTGATGTGCTTAATATTTCTGATAACATTAGGTGTTCTATTAAATTCTTAGTAGTTTTTATCAATAAATATAGAACAGTAGTCAATTTCGGTTAGAAAACATAATTAATAGATATTATTAGTTTACTAAATTAAGCGTAAGAAATAAATAATTATTCCATCATCGGCGATAACATTGAGACGATATATGTGTTAGGGCTAATATTCAAGTGTAGCTAATGTATGTTAATGCTATTAAACTTTATTATAAGATCGAACGATCATGTATTATATCAATTTATATTCTCGCGATGCTGTTTTGAGTAAATATAGCAGTTAATTGGCAAATTTTTGGTACTATATGTGTAAAGACATAGCCGCCTTCATATACAGCACGTGTCAATTTTCATTAGCCATAGGCGATTAATTCATGTAATACGTGACAACATCGCACCCCACCTTTCCTCTTCAATGCGAGCGCGAGACCGATACAAGCTCAAGTTAGCAGTAGCTGTTGGACTATTGACTAGGGTGTTTGTACTGCGCTCAGAAATAATATTTACGCATTGCAAGGATTTTTCTGTAAATGCAGAGAATTATTAAGCTGCGTTCACGCTGCATGTCACAAACAAAAGCGTAATTCTAATAAAATTAAAAATAAGGTAAATAAAAAAGGATTCTGAAAATAATAATAAACTACTAGATCGCGGCGGCCATTTGATGATGACGGTTTTTATTGCAGACTAGATCGCAACGTCTTCGCAGCTAAACATTTAATGTAGAAATGGGAAGATCGGCGAAAGTCGTTGTGATGTCGATTGTTGTCGGGATTGGTGACGGATAGTAGGGGCGACACACGTTGCCACATATTATTTGTATACGTATAAATCGCATGTAAACATTGAATCCATATACCTAATGAAAATTGACACATACGGTATATCCTATTTCACATTTTAAGAAGAACTGTCAAAAGTTTCAGTTTGTGGTGCTCTCTATATAATGGATTAGTACTATATAAAAGTCAAAATAGATGTCAAATAAATATAAAAATGGTTAAATGAAAACTATCTTAACACAATGTAAAATTTTCTAAAAAAGTTTCGAATAATCTAATGTATGGATATTTTTCATCTAAGTTAATACATAATATTAAATTTAGATATAATAAAAGTACAAACTATTTATAACTTGAAAAACTTTCTGTAAAAAGTTTGCCTTTAGACAATATACTTTTCAGAAAGTGTACGCATTTCAAGCAAATATCACAAGTTACAGGTTTGATCACTACTGTCTCTTTTGTACATATATAGTCTTTAATCAATTACTGTTCTAGGTAGGTGGAATGGCCATATTAGTAAATTTGACATCACTTTAATAAAAACTTTTTTAGGGACTTACTGAATATTTGAAATGCGCAGTTAATTCAGATCACCTAGGTTTGTTGTTTCGGTGATTGTGATAATAAAGATCCATGGATTAACAAGAACACAATGGTTACATCAGGATCCGTTACTTTTAATATATAGAAAAATATATGAAAATGATTTATTATATAGTATTCATTAGTAAAAGATAAAGCAAAATGATTACTATTTAAGGTAAATTAGGAACGGCCCCTTTTTTAAATAATTCTTACAATGTTTTACTGAAACTCATTCAATAAAATGTGATTTGCAAGCACTATCCAAATTTACAGTAAAGTCTATTATTTATAAATATCTTCTGCGAAAGAATAATGTGTAATATTTATTAAAAATTGTTAACAATTTCTAACATTAACTCATAACTTTCCATATTGCAAAATTAATAAATTTCGAACATTAGTAACGAATATAAAAAATTTCTGGTCATTGGAACAATTGTGGATCCTTACTCTTACGTAAAACCATGTGTAACAATTTTGGAAAATATATTTTTTAAAATCAAATCTGGCAAAAATATCTTAGTACCGTTTTCTAAGTATTTTTACGTTTTATTGGCGTATTTCTCCCTACTACTCTGGAGCCGATTTTAAAAGGAATTGAGACATTTGTATTAAAATTAATTAATATATATGCAGGCAAATGCATTATCATTAAAATCAATATATTTTGTGACTATAATAAAATAAAACTATATTTTAAGTTTACTATCTTATTCAGTGATGTAAAATTACCGTAATTTATATTTTTGGTAAATTACCGCTCTTTGAATTACCATGGTGATTTACTCAAGAAATGTTAAATTACCCATGAATAAATCTCGGTAAAAAGAACGGTAATTTACAGAAAAATATAAATTACGGTAATTTTACATCGCTGGTCCGGACGTATTAGCCCGAAAATACGACGGACGGATTGAGTAATTTACCATTTCTGAGTAAATTGCCATGGTAATTTACTCAAAAATGGTAAAGTACGCTAGAATAAATCTTTGTAAAAAAGAGCAGTAATTTACCACGGTAATTTACCAAAAATATAAATTACGGTAATTTTACATCACTGATTTTATTTAACGAAGTAAAATAACAAATTTTGTCGACCTACAGTCAAATGAGTCAGCAGTGTGAACGACGTATGTTAGCTAACATTTTAAAAAGTAAGTAGTAGACATAACGCCAAAGTTATTCTTTTAAATTAATAATTAATATTATACTACATATTCCAAATTAATAAATTTGTAATTTAGAAATATACGATGTATGTAAATTAAGTAATGAGACTGAATTTTTCAATTTTTACTTTCTTATACGTAGTATAAGGAAGTATGGGGAAGGGGCAACACGCATCATCAACTGAGAAAAATGGCTGCCTGGAGAGTAAACAAAACTGACACATTACTTCTTGAACTGTGTTCCTGAAATAAACTAAAAATGCCTACGTTTTGTGCCGTTGTAAAGTGCGGTTCTGTTGGAGGAAAAGGAACCCCGATGTATAGATTTCCATCTAAATTTGATAACCGTGGCCGAATTTGTAAAATTTCGTGCGAAAGGTTGGAGAAATGGATTGCAGCTTTAAAACGTGAAGATCTAACAGAAAGTAAAATTAAATACGAAAGAGTGTGTGGGAGGCATTTTATTTCAGGTAAGAATTTTTACTTGATGAAACTTCAATAACAAAATACGTATTTCAGGGACAAAAGCTAACTCAAATGACACAAGCAATCCGGACTGGGTTCCATCTATAAATATGGGTTATGAGCATCCATCATCATCAAAACATTTATGCCTAGAAAGATTCCAGCGATTAAAAAACAGGAAAAAGCAAACAAAATCTGACAACATTATCTGAGCCATTATTATCACTTCAATTTTTAGAAAAACTACAAAACCACAACGAAAATGGCTATTACAGGTGATTAAAACTATTTAAAACACGTAATCACTACTCGAAAGTACTAAAATGAATGCCGTGAATGAATGTGTGTTTACGTGTTTATTCTCCAGGCAGCCATATTGGTCACGTGATGCCCGTTCCCCATAGTGATGATGAAAATTTTTGATCTCGAGATTTTTGCAGATGTCCACGTTTTGAAGTCCCCTGATACCAAAAAAGTGGTTTTAAAAAAACGTCTGTGTGTGAGCCTGTCTGTGTGTGTGGCCGTGTGTGTGTGACCACGATAGCGCTCAAACCGCTGTAAGTATCTATTCCAAATTTTGCATTTAGTAGTATAATCACCCTCTTGAGAACTGATTAGATTTTCAGCAAAATCGGCCGACCGGAAGTAGTAGTTTACTTCAGTGAAAAAATCGAGTTTTGCCAATATTTTGTCAACTACTAAGTTTAGACAAATTTATAAAGAATTCATATGTACTTAAAATTGAAATTGCGAACAATTTTATTAAAAAAGTTTTTCGAAATTCCTACCGGAAGTAGGTCTTTTACTCTTATCGAAAATCAGTTTTTTGCAAATATTTTGCAAGACATGCTTTTTAGACAGGTACGTTACGATTATTAAAGTATTTAGAACTTAATTTTCAATACCTTTTGTGTAAAATAAATTTCAAAATTCAGACCGGAAGTACCATTTTTACTCTTACCGAATAACGATTTTTTGCAAATATGTCGTAAATTATGCAATCTATATATATATTTATGAAGAGTACAAAAGTATTTAGAGTTGCATTTGGAATATTTTTTGAAGAAATGAAATTTCAAAATTCGGACCGGAAGTAACACTTTCATACGTATAAGAAAGTCGTATGGTGGCCACACCTCACTTTTTATTCGAATAGAATTACGACGTAATATTGTTTTAAGGAAAAGGCACAAGGATTCAAGTTAGGCAATTAAAAAAGCTGTGGAGTCCCAGGAATGTTTTTGTGGGTAAAAACTCGTTCATTGAAATTGCTGTATGACAAAGTGTATTGTCGTAATTCAGTGTTCAGTTGTTCTTGATGTTTGGTGTCACATATGTGACCCTTTCTCAAAGTTTTTCAAGAACTTTGCGGTCAAAGTGTTGACTAAAGAAATTAATACTCTTAGCTGCTACTTTATGATATTCCATATTAAAATAATAAAACTCATATACTTTGTTGTATCACTATATTAAACAAGTGGTGCGATCGCGGTTTCGACCAACATGGCCATTAACGAACACAGCCTTACAAATGAAACAAAAATTGTGTCTTAAGTTTGGTGTTAGACGGTAATTATAAAGTAGAGGACAAAATACATGGAGTAATAGACAGTACATTATTAGAGTTATTAGTTAATTACAGGGAAAACCAGAAAATAGATATTTGAGTGCATTATGATGGTAAATTGGAATCTAAGTACAACAGGTAAACAGAGGTGCACATATGCTATGAGTGCTTCTAGGGCTATTAGGGGTTTAATTTCACACCTTTCTTGGAAAAGTGTAAGATTTTTACAAAATCAATAGTTGTATGATTATTCTCTATTATATGGGCCCCATATGCAGATTTAGGGCATTCACAGTCAAATTCTTTAATATGTTCTTTAACTCTAATATTAAAACTACAGTCTGTCCGATATATTCTTCTTTGCAATCAGAACGTTTCATAAACACCGGATTTGTTTAAAGGGTTTGTTTTAGTTTTGGTATTAAAAAGAATATTAGCCACTTTTGTGTGAGGTTTGAATGCTACATTCATATTCTTTTCATATCATATTTAGAAGTAATTTTTGGATTCAATCACAAACATCGGCAATGTAGGATAAGGAAATATATTGTGGTGATTGTAATTTATTATGGGGGGCATTCCTGAATTCAAGGCAAGTTTTGCTAGTTTTTATTTAATAAATTTTCTATGATTCTGGGAGGATAGCCATTATTGTACGCAATTTGTTTAATAATATCTATTTCTTGGTTCAAATTTTGTATTGATAACGGTAATAAAGATTTCTGTCAAAATTATTTCGAATTTAATTAGAAAATTTATAAACAAAGAGAAGGATTGGCTATGGGATCACCCATTAGCCCTCCTCTTTTAGTAGAAATTTTTATGTCTAACATTGTGACTATTGAGAATAATCTTATAACAACCAATGATTTTGTAAAAATCTTACACTTTGCCGAATACGTTGACTGAATCATATTGCGTTTAGCTGCTTTAATTAATCTTATTGTTTTGTGCTACATTAATTTAATAATATTGTAGTTTTGGCTCATTAATTTAATTTAACTGTGTACATTTATTTTGTAACATTATTTAATTTATTTAATGACATACAAAGTTGATCAAAATGTACGCTGACTTATGAGTTGGACTGTAACTTTCAGTTGGGAATTTTAACTTGTTTTCTCTGTTTTCAATTGGTGTTATATATATTTTTTTGTGTGCAAATTTTTAAATCTTGTGTGGGGCGGGGGGGGGGGGGGGGGACAACAGTAGCTTAATAAATGTTGTTATTGTTTGTTTATCTTGTATTTGACTGTTCTTTACAACCTAGCGTACTTAAATTGTTATTGCTTTCGGAACAAGTGACATTTTGGGTGGGGGGTTATTCCTAAGAAAGCTGGCGCTTATTCATTTATCTGTGTTCGAGGAGACCTACGCCCACACACACCGGCGAGCTAAAGGCGAAACCCTTCTCCATATTATCCACCGTACACTAGGGAAGTAAAGACAAGGCACAGTGAACCCGTGTCCCGAGTCCGAAACTTTCACAGTTTTTGTTGTGCGTAGCTACAGATATTTTAGATCAGACAAACGGGCTCATTTTCATTTATCGAACGGATGAATATATTTTAGTTACCGACGGCGCCATTTGTTTCGCCTTCTGCCAAGTCAATAATAAGTAGGGAGCGGAATCGAGCGAGCTAAACTACCACGAAGCCACAACCGTGAAAAGAAATAATGTAAACAACTGTGTGTTGTTTACATTATATCTGAATAGCACTAATTCATAGGGCGAACTGTAACATCTGTTTACTCCAGAGAATCAGAGAAAAAACTGCCATAAAATAAGGAATTTTATGAATAAAATCCTTTCTTCATCGGCGTAGGTACAAGGGTGACGAGTTTTTAAAATTTATTATATTTACCTTATATTTCGCAATATAATATGTATGTTTCAATAACATACGCGTACATTTTTAGTTATCATTTATTTAGATCTAGAACGTTGTTTATGTTACTTTTTCTGAGATAAAAATTAATTGTCAGTGATTCCGAAATTTATTGCAAAGTCTGTAAAATATCGTCACTTAGCTTTGCTAAAACATACACAGAAATAGTTTTCATGCAGAGAATTTCGATAGTTTATAAAATTTCGTTACATGTTTAAATGACGATGCTCGAAGTATTTCTGAGTGCAAGGAACACAAATCCCAAATTTAAAAAATCAGTTGTTATTCCTTCAGGAACACTTTGGAAATTTGCCTAAACTAATGACATATTTTGAAAATCGAATCTCAAATTAAAAAATGAGGTGTGGCCACCACACGACTTTCTTATACGTATGAGCGTTTCAAACTATACTATATTTTTTTTACACAAAAATTATTCAAAATCCTATTCTAAGTACTTCTGTTCTCTTAACAAATCGCTATAGAATGCATACTTAGCAAGATATTCGAAAAAAGGACTACTCCCTAAGAGTAAAAGTGTTATTTCCGGTCCGAATTTTGAAATTTCATATATTCAAAAAATATTGCAAATCTAGCACTAAATACTTTTGTATTCTTGATAAATACATATAGAGTGCATAATTTACGACATATTTGCAAAAAATCGCTATTCGATAAGAGTAAAAGTGGTAATTCCGGTCTGAATTTTGAAAATGTTTTTATGCAAAAGATATTGGAAATCACGTTTTAAATACTTTTATACCCGTAACGTACCTGTCTAAAAAGCATGACATGCGAAATATTCGCAAAAAACTGATTTTCGATAGGAGTAAAAGACCTACTTCCGGTAGCAGCTTCGAAAAACTTTTTAAATAAAATTGTTCTCAATATTAATTTCAAGTACATATGAATTCCTTATAAAGTTGTTTAAATTTAGTAGTTGACGAAATATTGGCAAAATTTAATTTTTTCCTGAAGTAAACTGCTACTTCCGGTCTACCGATTTTACTGAAAAACTACTCAGATCTCAAGAGGGAGATTAGACACGTAAATACAAAATTTGGAATTGATATCTACAGAGGTTATCGTGGTCACATAGAGACACACAGACATTTTTTAAAAACATCTTTTTCGGTATCAGGGGACTTCAAAACGTGGACATCTGCAAAAATCTCGAAGTCGAAAATTTCACATTACTTCCTTATACTACGTATAAGAAAGTAAAAATGGATTAACCACATTAGATGTGGCTATTAATAATTCCAAGTGACTTAGACGCAGTTTTTAATAGAAATCCAGGTTTAATGACATTGCGACAATTGTGTATGCTAAATACGCTGAAATAAAAGAATATTTCCATTACGTAAATATAACCAGTTGCGATGTAGAAAAGACGTTTTCTATCTACAAGGATGTACTTAATTCAAAGAGAACAAGTCTTACAGAAGAGAAAATGAACAGATAGTAGGGTATCTTGTATTTTATAATCACCAGCCACTTGTTATTCAATTATATAAATAAAATTAAAACCCCTTTAAAAATACAACATTTCAATAGCGCGCCCATGGGCGATGAGTCATGACTTGCTCGATTCCGCTCCCTAATAATAAGGCAAGCGGGTGGTAACAAGGGGTGTGAAATTAAACCTTCTAGAAGCACTCGAAATATTCAAAGCCTTCCGAAATTCAGATAGTTTATTACTTAACAACCATACCGATTTTATATATACACCTCTGTTTATCTTTGTACTTAGATTCTAATTTACCATCATAATGCACTCAAATTTCTATTTTCTGTTTTTTCCTATAATTAACTAACAACTGTTGTGCCTATTATTTCATGTATTTTCCCTTGCCTTATAATTACCGCCTAACTCCAAACTTACTAAACATTTGTTTCCTTCTTAATAATGTATTCGTTAATGGCCATGTTTGTCGAAACCGCGGTCACCTCAGTTATTTAATATATTAAAGTCTTGATTGACCGTTTGAAGAACAAACTCTTTGTGGCTGATATCTTGGCTATCGAAAAAGCAAATTAGCATACATTTGATCTTCGATTTGCTCATTTTTGAAGTTTGGGCCTCGGATAATTTCAAGTGTGTCATTCCATGCTCTGACTCTTGGCTTCCGAGCACCACTCAAACACGCAGGACTCTTTACCAGTAATGACACGTTATAGAATATGGGTATTATTTCCAATCGATTGCAAAAAGTAGAAGCACCCATCCCTGCTGATGTCCGATTAGTCCTACGAAAACTTTTATGGAACCATTTTACGCAGGCTTTCCTCATCCCCAATTTATTGATCAAAATCTGATGAACGGTAGTTTGACTCATATTCAACTCTTTCCGGATCTTTGTTAACTGATAATCTGAACGCACAATATCTCGAGTTCTCTCGATGTTTTCATCGGTTTTTGAAGATGAAGACTTTTTGTTAAGTAGTTCGTCTTCCTTCTGAAAATGTCTGAAAATCATCGAAAACTGGACCCTCCGCAAAACACCGTTTCCGTAGGCCTGCCTCCAAAAAAATTGTTTTGCGTATCTATCATGTGTTCAGCTGCCGCTCTTCCAAATTCCTCTTTCCAAGTGTTGCCAGATCGACAGCCACGTTGCCAGTCTCATTAGTTAGTTTACGCACCTTGTATATATCACTTGTTTCCTTTTTTATGAGACTGGCATTACAGACGTCATTGTCTGTCGTTTATGACAAATATGTTCCTCTACTAGCTCTATATAAAACAAAACGCCAAATTAATATTCTTTGTATATTAAAAAGCTATAGAAACGCTATCGTTTAACTTTCTTATAAATCATTTATAATGCTTTCTACTAATACAAATTAGATATGAAATCGAATTTAATGTGAACAGAAATTTTGTTAAATGTTGTAGCTCCGATTTAGACCTAATAAACAATTTAATCAGAAAATAAATTATATGTCTTTGTAATGAATTCGAAGTATACAACTAACTAGCAATCTCTCAAAGCAATTCTTTGGTTAAGTTTATAACATTGTAATAATTGCTTGTGCTAGTGAAAGCGCGCATGTACACTGTGTTGCTTAGTTAAATAATTTCTAAGTCCTATATTTTAAATTGAATTTATCTAAATCAGCGCAAATATCAACAACGTTTATAATTAATAAAAAGATCAGGGGTCTTAAGCCATTTCCCTGAGGTGTGCTAAGATTAGCGCCAAACTTCTTCGGCTTAACACCGCCAATAGTTATCACAACTACTTTCTTATTAATTAAGTCAAAAGATTTTTTGAGATCAACCAAAGGCAGGACTACATAATAACACTAGACAAAATGGATTCCTTCTATGATAAATATAATGTATTTAAATATAAACAAATGGAATAAAATATATAGTATGTAAATGTTTTATCCAATTTAATACTCAATAATGAGGGGAAACTCTTTTTTGAAAGTCAAATTAATTGGTTTCGAATTTTTAGAGTTTAATAATTTTAATATACTAAACACTCATTATCAGAAAAGAAAAACATTTCATTTTTTGTGTGAAATTTTATAGAATCTAACCAGTTTGTTTTAGTAAATTATACCATAGCTACACCTCATACTTAACATTCTGTTTATCGGTATGTAAGTTATTCTACATTTTGTTGAACCAAGACGTAGTTTTAGCTTACTTGTCTAGATATTGACTTTATTTTTTCCAAGATATGTGACATATTTTATGGCGCTTGTTCATGATAACATCTTGTATGCTTTTTTGTTTATTTTAAGTTCTCAAATTTAAATTTTACTCTATATATTAATTATTTGGAACGGAATTTTTTTTTTTACAAAAATTCTAAAACTATTTTTTTTGATAGAATTTAAAGACAAAATAATAGGATAAAATTACGTTTCCTTACTATTTAGCTCCATTATGACATTGTTTGAAGAAAATTCGTAACATTATAATTAGCGAGACTGCATTTATGAGCTCGTGGATATGTCTGCAACTAACTATAAATAGAGAACGCATCTGGAAATATTTCTCGATAGCAAATTCTGGAATTAATGCGTGTTGAATATTGTGTGGTTAATGTTCTTAATCTGTGCCAACAATACTGATCATTTACTTGTTATTTCATGTCAATATTGTTAACCAAATTATGGGAAATGTTTAAATAATATTTGTAAATTATAGCAAATAATGCTAAATTGAATTAAAATCAGAAAGTATGAACATTTTTTATAATGTATATAATTTAATTTAAGATATTTATGTATGTGTCTGTTGGATGATCAGTAACTTTGATAAAACAATATGATATTACTTAACATATTACTATAAGAGATAATTTGTAATCAAAAATACATATTTTTATGAAAAGTAACATTTCAGATACAAGGGCGACGAGATCATTACTAATGCAATAGATACGTTACATAATATAAATAAGTTTTATAAATTAGAGTTATTTATTTGCTTTTGCGAAAAACCTAACGCCAAAAGGTAATACAATACATGATGAAGCAATTATTATAACAAGAAGAAAGACAAGAAGAATTTAAAACATTTTTCATTTATAGATTAATAAAAATTAAAAAGAGTCAAAATCGTTGTGCTAATCATAATGGCTAGTTGCCCAATGGAACATAAATGGACCCTTACAGCAACAGCAGGAGTTACAAGTTACGTTAGAAACTCCAAATATTGATATGTGTTTGATTTTAAAAAGCCACTTCACAGGTCAGATGTATTATACTAGCCCTATATAGTATTACAGTAGTATGCAATCTATTTAATAGTTATTAATATTTTTAAATATATGTTAAACTTAATTTCCAAACTAATTTTGATTTAGTTCAAAATCTATCTTACTACACTGTATATATTATATCTAACTAACTTCAAGTTATTTCGACACAGATTAAGTGGGAAAATATGTGAATTACAAACTAAACTTGGATTATGGGTTATTAAATTTACCGGCTAAAAATTTAATTTACGTTTATGCTCAGTCTACTATTTCTTTAATAAGGCTCTTATGTATAATCTCAAGTGTGAAATTTCTTAATTTGTGAAGAATTACCTCCGTATAAAGAAAACAACTGTTAACATTCATTATTAAATGTATTGAAAATAAATTCAGTGATCGAAAAATAAATTAGGTTATCAAAACATCATATTAATTCTAAAACTGTTGGTAACATTTCAACTATTGGAATATTGTTTATACTAAAACATGAAGAACAAATAATACAAACAGGTATGTATAAAATGTTAAAATAAATAACTTTCAGTTCGTACAAATTATATTCATGTAAATGATAATTTAATTGTGCTATGTAAACAAACTTTGATATGCAACTTTGATTTGTATTAAATAGTAGAAAAAATTAATATACAAGTATAATTCTTACAACTTTAAAACATACTTAAGATTAATTTAACTATCTTGCTTGACTTGTTTTTATGATTTTTAATAAATCTAATATGTTGATTCAGAATAGTAATATAATTTTTCTCTTATTACTTAACTCGATTTAAACTTTTTGTTGTGGTTTTAGGACCAAATTCTTCTACGTTGTGGATCTGGATTGGTATTCTATCCTCTGGTGATTTTCTTCCTCCTTGGCTAATCCTGATGTGCGTTTCCAATCTGGCTACTGATTCTTCGTAGGTTACGTTTTATTTCTTCAGGTGATATTTATTTTTTTAACACTTCACTAATACTATATCTCTTATCCTGTTTTAGGTATTGGCTTACAATTTCCCTATGGACAATATTCTAATTTCACCACTGGTACTAATTTTTCATATTTATCGTAGGAAATGATATTAATTTTATTTCTCACTCAGGTTTTACTAATTATTTTACTTTATAAGTACACAAAAACACTAAAACACCTTCACCACACTACAGCACAAAAATGGCTAAATACGTATTTCAACAACTAAGTTGTCATCATCAGTAGCACTGATTAAAAATCGCGCTGTCTACACACCGTAGCGTACAGAACAACACTGTTGCAGTGTTGTTCTGTACGCTACGGTGTGTAGACAGCGCGATTTTTAATCAGTGCTACTGATGATGACAACTTAATTGTTGAAATACGTATTTAGCCATTTTTGTGCTGTAGTTTGGTGAAGGTGTTTTAGTGTTTTTGTGTAGTTTCAAGCCACAGACTCCAAGTTTAATTTCCTACTTTATAAGTGTTTTGACTTATTATTTTGAAGAGCGTTCTTTTTAGCGTCTCTTCACTATCTAAAATTATTTTTTCTTTCTTTTGTTTTTCTCACATTGCCCACAAATATAAATTTTTAGATAGTTCTTTGCTATTTCGCTTTGTATATTAAGTTGACTAACTTTAAGTCAACTAATAAAGTGTTTTCCTAATATTGTTTAAATGTTGTTATTATTCAATTTTCCCTTAATTTTTGAAGTCTTTTAGAATACCCTATACATTTACATATAATTCTAATATTGAATTATGCTACAGTAATTTTTATCTTAAATTGCATACTTTTAAGTGACTCTAAATTGAAATTATAATTCTTGATACCATTTTATTTTTATACATATGATATTTATATATAAATATCGTTATAGTATATCAGATTTAAAAGATATCAAGTACCATCATGCTTTGCAACCATAAAACTCAGAGAGAGGAGAAGAAATAATCATAGTAAAGTATTAAATATGTTAAGAGGAGCGATTAACAGCCGAAAACTATTACGGTAAAGAATTGCCGTTTTGCGCTTTTTAAAGGTGTTTTATTATTTTAGGATCTCAAACGACGCAGAAGGTATACATTTAGACCTTCAAGTTCAGTCTTTGTATTAATTCGTTTTCTTAAAAAAGTTACGTGTTTTATAAACAACCACAAAATGCATGAATTGGACTAATGCCTACTAATTAGGGCTGGCACATTAACGAAAAAAGAACGAACTCTACGTGCTAGCTACACATTTGATGAACGATATAAAAAATATCAACTTTATGTAATTATACTTGACGACACAATATTTAAAATAGTAAACATTTACACCAACATTTGACCGGTGTTCTTTGAACCGTTTATCCCCACTTTATTGTATCCGCACAGGGCCAAGCGAAGACACATTTTCATCGGAATCGGTCAGCTATTGCAGACTCAATCTGATTGTGGTTGAGACAGAATCTGTGTACAGAACCTAGGCGCTCTGACAAAACCCGAAAATCGTAACATACCCACACCACTCTTGCTTCTGCAGTCTCGTTAGTAATGCAAGGTGCATAAGTCTCAGTTCGCACAGATGCAGTTAGTAAATACTACTCTTAAAGGCGGAGAAGTAGGATAAATGATCATAAAGTGTCGTTCTGTGACCAGCTATAACTTGTTCACGAGCTTTTCTGATTGACATCTTTGAGATAGATAAGGCAGCGCTAGATTGAAATCTGTCTTTATGTCTATTATAATACTTGATTGGTTCGTATATATGTAGGGTGACAGGAGTGTCATGATATTCAGCTCCCGGAAGTCATTTTTACCCCATTTTCTAACTGGTAGGAACAACATAGAACACCAGACTATACCTAATACGTGTATTGACATAGGCAAAATAAAACATTTCCAATACTGGCAAATTAACACATTTTCACAGGTGATAGGTTCCATGGTAAGCGCTACTTAACGTTTTAGTCATGATTTCAAAATTGTCCGCAAAATTTAACGCGCTGTTAAGCGTAATACTCAAAAATTTTAAACTTGGCACCTGAGGAACGAGTCCATTTTTTGCATTTTTTGGCCTAACATATAAAGACTCATTACTCATTACATTAGTGTACACAATAAACAATTAAATCAGTTTTTAATATTTAGTTGCAATGAATTGTGTCCGAACCACTTTGTCTCTGACTGAATTTCCGCAGTTTCTTCTCCTGACTGCCTAGTCAATAAATCCGCGACCATTATGCTTAATGTGTTATTCACCTACTACATTTATGAAACCAAAAATATCAGTGGTACTCCCTGTTTGGTATTCTCTTGATCACTACAAATTTGGGCGTGAAGGTCCATTATTATTCTAGGAATATAAACTACCTGTGTTCTATTTGTTATATGAGGTAAATATATCTAAAACAGAGATGTCACAGAAAAATGTCTAGAAGAAAAGAAACTATGCTTAACCAAATTTCTGGATGTGGCAAGCATTCGATAAAGTCAAGCATGAAGGACTAATATTAAATTAAGGAGATGGCTACCAGTGCAGTATGTGTAACTTTTAGAATCATTCATGTTAGAGCGAACTCTTAAAGTTAAGTAAGAAAACAAATACTTGGGTTTCAAAACGATAAATGTAGGAGTGACCCAAGACCTGCCGGAATCAGTACTTTACCTCTCATGCACGTGTGACATTTCAGTAGCACAAAACATCAATCTAGCTACGTTTCTAGACGATACAGCTGTCTTTGCTGTAAGTAACATGGTAGAAGTAAAAATTGCTTATCTTCAAAGCGCAGTAAACAACACAAATGAATAGTCTATATACGATGGCGTACAAAAACAAACGAAAACAAATCTAGTTACACTTACTTCACAAAAAGAACAATTAATTATCTTCTAGTGGTACTGAATAACAAAACAATGCCATTAGTAGAAACAGCTAAATACATGGGGTCTTAATCTACATACCAAACTTAAATGGAAGGGGCATGCGAAAAAGGAAACTAAACAAGTTAAATTGAAATATAAGAATATCTATTGGCTGTTGGAAAGAAAGCTGTGTATTAAAAACAAAGTACTGGTCTACCAGCAAGTGCTTAAGCTGGTATGGACATACAGTCTTCAGCAGTGAGGTTGTACTAGAGAAAGCACTTTAACTGTTGTATTGATATTATATGAACCGAATACTAAGGAATATTGTTAATGCTCCGTGGTACGTTCGGATGATGATATTCAAGACAGTTAAAAAATAAATCAAAAAAATTGCCAGGAGCTATGAGGAAAACTTCCATAAACATCCCAACGTTGAAGTGCTTCTACTATTAGACAATCAATACTTACTACGACGACTTAAGAGGGGCCAAAGTTTTTGAGCTTGTTCAATAGTGTAGTTATCACTGAAAGCCAGATGTTTTGTACGGGAGACACACTAGTAGTACTAGCAAAATATTTAAATTCTAGGATGGCCCAGTGGAAATATTCAAAAACAACTATGTAACTTTAGTAATTTCTGTTAAATTTAAAATGCTTATTAATTTAGAGATTATTATCCATATAGAAATAGCAATGCTTAGATATTGTAGCACAACAAGCAAGGCATCAGAATGCACTGGGATTTATAACATAGATATATCAGAAGTACACTTGTCTTCATTATCTGCTGCTATGTGTTATTAGTAAAAGTGACAACACTGAGGAGAATATTTCAGTAAGAAGAAAGACAACCAAAATGTAAATACGACAAAATACATCATTTACAAAACGTTGTGTCTCAAGTATTGGAGCAAGAAGTAGATAGATATATTGAGAATATGAAAGAATTTAAAGGTTGATTTTAAATAATTTTTTTTTTTGTGAAACTGCATTGGGAACAGTTTCTGTATAAAAGAAAATTTAATATTCGTATCAGAAGTAACACTTTTACACAGACATTTGTCTTATTAAGAAGATAAATGTTGTACCAAAAATTTGGAAAGAAAGTAGTGCAGTTGCTACATCTATTCATCACATTCACTTTCAACAAAAAATTTATTAAACCATCTGTCGTGAATGATATTGCCTATATTATTGTATTAGCTTTCCAAGCGTGCTTCCTGGTTTTATGGCATTAAAAGATATTTTATCTTACAAATAAATTACCACCCACTAACTTGTATTTCAAATCATTTTCTTGTCTCTTTCTTGCTAAATTTTTAAAATAAAATTGTGATTCCTACTTTACGAGATATACTTACATCATATGCTTAATAGTAGCATAAAGATTAGGCATACGCAAAAGTAGTGTCATTTACGTGTAAATCTTAAATCTTTTATACAGATTCCTGTGAGCTACAGATCACTACAGATTTGTAAGGGATTTTTTAAAGTTCCTCTTTTAGTGTCAATTTTGCCAGTTGTTCATTTTTAATCTACGTAGGAATGACGTGAGACGAGTAATAATAAACTATGTTACACGAATAAATAACTTCAGCTTTGCAGGAAATATGAATCCTTTTATAAATATTTCTGAATTTTTCAGTATGAAATGACTGGAATTGTGAAAATAATTTGCCGAGACTATAAACGCGAACACGTAAGCATATGAACACTTACGTTAGTTCGTTAGCTTTGCCGCCCGATCCCGCTTATAAACGCATATATCTGATGTATTTTTAGTACCTGTCGCTACTTAATTTCGTATGTCGCATAGTCCGTTTTTCTTATATTCGATGCATACACATGCAAGCTCATACCGGGTATATATGACTACACGGGTACGCCTAAAACATCGACGCATCGTTTTGTGCACTATAGCAGTCAGTTACGTTCCATTTACGATGAGTACAAGAGCGTGCGAAAGCGTGGCGAAAGGCGAAAGACAATACGCAACGTCTCATTTTAAATGAGACTAATGTTTATAATGAATAAGGTAGGACCGTAGTATTAATGACGATAGAAGTCAAGCTTCTGCTTAAATTCATAAGAGCAGGTACAGTATTGTGCGAATCGATGAATTCAATCAATTCCAAACTTTATATTTATGAGTATAATCTCCCTTTTGAGATCTGACGAGATTCTTACTAAAATCGTTAGTCCAGAAGTTGTAGTTTACTACAAGAATAGACAATAGATATTTATATGCTAATTCTAAGTGATATCCATGAACTCCTCCATTTTCGAACAGGCTCATTTCGAGTCTAACACTATTTACCAACCCCGATTCATCTTGTACTTCAGGATCTGGGGATTCCATGCTCTTATTAATTTTCAGCTGTAACTTTTTCTTTTGTGTCAATTGGGGTTGAGAGGTTTGTTGCCTTGGCTCATCATCTGTTTGTGATCCTGACCTTTCTTCCTCTTCCATGTCATCTCGACTATTTAGTCTTGTAACCTTTCGTGTCAATTGGGGTTGAGAGGTTCGTTGCCTTGGCTCATCATCTGTTTGACTTTTATATGTCTGACGAAGTGTTTCGACGTTAATGTTTTATGTTTGGTAGCTCCTGAGGATGCCATAAATAAATGGCGAAATATTGAGCCGTTGGACAAATAGTTTTTTCTTTCTAAATCACAGACCGAATACCCGTAATTCTTTTTGTATTATTGAGTACGGTCGATATTTCAATTAGTATATAAAATTATATATATAGTTAAAAGGAAATAACGACCACTGAATATTGTATGAGAATGTGATTACAGGCTATATTGGTCAATAAAAGGCTATTATGTGCTCTTTTGTTTAATCCTCAATATTTCGTTATAAATTTAATAACATTTAATAACATTTCAAAAGCAAAGGAGTTGGTGTTTTTATTTTGGTAAACAGACTTTTTATCCGTTATGAAGCACTGTCCTTAAAAAGTCTGTTTACCAAAATTAAAACACCAACTCCTTTGCTTTTGAAATCAAATATTATTTATTCTATACCTTGTTCTGATAGTAATAAAAAATACGTAGGTCAGACTTCACAATGGTTAAAGAATAGAATTATACAACATAAAAGTGATATGCGTATTGGTAAAAGATCATGTGCAGTATCATTACACACAGAACAAAGCAACCATAATTTCGATTACGAAAATATTGGAATTTTAGCCAGTGAAAGTAACTATAAGAGCAGACTTTTCATGGAGATGGTCCACATACATTGTAATGATACAATAAATTTTAAATCAGATACTAACCACCTCAGTACTATTTACTCTTACATTTTATCTTTGTTATAGCTGTTTATGTTAATTAAAATTTAAAATTAAATATAATGCACACAGATATCTTAATTTTTAAATCTATCAATACTTTCTTGCTTATACCTGACATATTAATTAATATTGACACTTTTGTAAATGTCATTGTAAATTATACAATTTTCTTATATGTACTTTTTGCCAATGTGCCATCTCTAGACTGTAAGTGTTGTGAATTTTTTATATTGGTTTCAAATGTTAAATAGTCTTAATTACAGTTTCCTCCTGAAGATGTTATTAAATTTATAACGAAATATTGAGGATTGAACAAAAGAGCACATAATAGCCTTTTATTGACCAATATAACCTGTAATCACATTCTCATATATACATATATATATGATCAAAACTCTCAACATTTTCGAATTTCATGAAATTGCCACAGATGGACTTGCTATCATTTTATTTTAATAGGTACTTTCTTTAAGCAGATAATTATATTTCTTTTTGATAACTATATTACTCTACTTACGTATAAATATAGAATGTATATATTTTTGTGAAATTTTATTTAATATCTAATTTTTATTGAATAAATGTTATGTACTCCATATATTGTATTTTCTTTTATTGGGTATTTAAAAACTGACGAACCTGGAGACATTAAAAGCATATATTTTATTAGTAATAAAGAAATTAATATACTACCAATTAACATATAATAATATAGTACAAATTATTTTTGTAGCAAATATAATTTGGATACCTTCAAGAATATTATTTGTTATTTTACAGTAACTTCAGTAACTTTATAATTCAATGAATTGTGATTATAAAAATTCCTTAAAGTCAAAAATATAATTTCTTTATGATAAACGTTCAAGTTTAACACAAATATATTTCGTATGTATTAATAAAACAGTTTCTTCCCTCCTAGAATATTAGTGGGTACATATTTCTTTGTTGTGAAGGAATTTTTTGTTAGTATATAAACAATATGTTTACATTTTATAAAGGAGATGTTTGTGGCAATCCTACAGTAATGTTCAAGAAAAGAAATAGTATACTACTGTAAAACGTGGCTTCTTTGAAGAATTTGAATAAATCCTTTAGTAATGTGAAATAAATATTTGTCAGGCCGTATCCAAATATAGAATATACATATTTCACAATAAGTAGCCTACTTATTGACAAATAAATTGTTCTCTCAGTGTATAAAACAACGTTTTACTGCCTTAAATAGCGAATTCTGAAACAAAGTCTTATCTCTGTCAAAAAAACTTGTTTTAATTTTTCCCATTTCTTGAGTTTAGCATTACTACGTAAAGCAATAGTTACATGTTCAAGAGATGGCGGTGTAGGTAATTTTTATAAGCCTTCTGCACTGCTGTTGGGATGGATCATATTTACCAAGTCTGACTTGACTAAGTTGTTCGAGATGTATATTCGAGTTTTTAAAGATTTCCCTACAAACAGTTACTGCAAAAATCTGGTCATATTTGCTAACAGATTAGTGTGACGCCCTTCTCGTTCAGAGACTTTATTAAAAATTATTTTCATAAATGACGAAATCAGTTTACCGACGTTGATGGTTTAGAGCTACGTTCCGTTCTCGAAACATAAATTTTTGCCTGGAGGAAGCCCACCAAAGAATGCAGATAATTTAGCAAGTTGTGCTTTAAAATCAGAACATCACATGCAATATTATGTCATCCTACGGACCCTGCTCTTGAGACACTGCGCCTACAGCCTGGAATATCCACTACAAGCTGTGTATATCATACCCTTGCATCAATCACATCGCGATTTCATTATCAAGGACAATAGCTTCACTACTAAGGACCGGATGTATCAGGCCTAAACTAGGACGGACAAAAGAAATAATGTATAACATCACGCAGTTACTGAATAGCACTATTCATATGGTGAACTGCAACATCTATTTTCGTCGAGAAAACGGACAGCAAAAAAAGTCGATTTAACGGTTAAATTCCTTTCTTCTAGGTGAGGTGAGGAGTTTTTAAAATTTATTCTATTTAGCTTATAATTCGTAAGATAAATAAAGTACCCACGGAGAGTTTACTCGATTTGAACTACAAAATGAACAAATAATAATTTGTTTTGTATTTTGTAGATCACCACCCACTTGCTATCTAATTATATAAATAACATTAAAAACTCTTTAAAAATAGTGCGCCCGTGGGCGATGAGTCATCGGCCGTTCGTGTCCGATCTCTATTCATTACACATAGAGCAACAGAAACTCGTAGTTTTAGTCCAATAAAAAAATGATGAACAGAGACAGTAGGAGAAGGACAGGGACACTTTTCACACCTGTAAAGCGTAACTCACCAAAATATGCAAGAGAACCCATAGGAAACAAACAAAAAGGAATTTATTTTTAGTTGACATACTTAATAAATTTTGCCAATTAAAAAATGGAAAAAAAAACTCAGCGTAAGAAAAGTACTGCAAACTCGTATGGTCACGCTCACGAATCGAAGAAGATATACTTAAATATATTAAAATACAAAGAACAAAATGGGCAGGCTATGTCTGGAGAGCAGTATTAAGACCCAAATGGAAGATGACTTAAAAAATCTAGGAATAACAAACGGAAAGAAATTCTTGCTGAACGAAATGTAGAACTTAAAAATATAATTTGTTTCCTGCGTGATGTATGCTGATAATGCTGCTCTTGTAAGGAAATATTTGAAAAGAATCTTTTATATTAAGTTGTTAACTGGTTGGAGTGAATTTATTTATTAATATTTTTGTATTTAAAATTGATACTGGTGCTATTTGACAATAAGTAATATTATCTATATTATTATTAAAGTTTGTTTTATAAGATATTATTTGTTAATTATATGTTGCATAACTTGTATTTTTTCGATGAAAATAAATATTTTGTAAACGGGGCTCTGTATACGCTATATTTTCTCTATTCAGTTTAAGACCAGCGTACGCCACTGTCTCGGTGTGTCTCATATTGGAGCGTCTCATCCCAACGAGGCACTTTTTCAAGGGTTATTACGTCGAAGAAGCGTCAAGCGGCTCCGAGACGAAACGAACGCCGCACGAACAGTGACGAAGTCCAATGCTAGAAAGAGACGGAGTTAAATCGCGTTGATAAATAGAATTCTATTCCGGTTGGTTTCTTGTTTACAAATTATTATTAAAATAAATTTATTGTGGATACGCGCGCGGCGGCGTCGGTCGTCGCATCGACCTGTGAAACTGACTGCGCGGCGTGCGGCGTTCTCCACAAAACGTTTCGTCGAAATACGCAGCGCGCGCTCGCATTTTTGAACGATTTAATATATCCCGCCTATTAATAATTTATTCGCGCCTCTTTTTTTTCGCCGTTGTAAACGCGCATGTAGGTTATTTAACTTCGCCCGTATTGACATGTCTACACGGATACACAACCTGGTTTGAATATGACACAAATTACAAAAAAAGAGCCGCATACCGGCATTCTTTAATAGATATATTTATAATACAGTTCAGCATAACTATTTTCATACACTAATGCAAATCATAGGTTTACTATTAGAATAACTACAGTGAGACACAACTTAAATGGTGCACGCATTTAAATAGAATTATTTGTCAAGCCTGTATGTAAAATGTAAGATTCTATATAGGTATAAAAGGTATTAAAAAATAGTAAACAGAAATTTTAATAGAACAATATTAAATTATTTTTTACACATCCGTGCTATGTTATGATCCAATTTTTTATATAAATTGAGCGAGATATACATACAATAATCCTTTGTCTGGTTCTGTCAATACTATAGTTTTATAGGCATGTATATTTTTATCTTACCAAAAACATACATGTTAAAGAGGCAGGCCAAGCTCTCGCAAGGATGTGTGTTATATTATCTTAAAAAAATTTGATATAGTCACCACCCAACTTTCTTATACGTATGTGATTCCAAATTTTTTATACAAAAGTTAATCCGAAATTATACGTATAATACTATCATTCAACAAGAAAAAAGAAAAACTACGTTTGAGTACTTCTTGGTAATTTTTAGGTAGTTTGACGAGATATTGTTAAAATTTAATTTTTCCACTGAAATAAACTACTACTTCCGGTCTACTGATTTTACTGAAAATCTAATCAGCTCTTAAGAAGATAATTATACTTTTATATACCAGGTTTGGTATTGATAGCTTTAGCAGTTCGTCTGTTATCGTGTTCATACCCACGCACACGCACACACACACACACACACAGAGAGAAAATGTTCTCTTTAAAAACCACTTTTTTCGTATCAGGAGACTTCACAATACCTCTGTAAATTTCGTATAAAAAAGAGAAAGTAACTGAAATAGAAAAGCTATGCCAAGTTACTTGCTTATATGTATTTTTAATTTTAAATATTACCGACGGCTGATATTCGAACCCTGAGATGAATAGTATCGACATTACATTATCCATCTGTTACTTGATATAATTCAGTACGATTTAAAGATTCAAAGTCAGACACCCGCGGTGGCGTAATGGTAGCGCAACCTACTAGAGATTGGAATGTCCTGGGCTCGAATGTTAGCCGTGGGTAATTTTTAAAATTAAAGATTTACCTAATTAAATATTTATCAGTGCTAAAAGCAGAAAATATAATTAGAGTTTTCAACACTAAGAAAAACTAATTTTTAAAATAATTTAAAATTTAGTAAGACGGCGGTCTGCCGTCACTACATTATCCATCTGTTACTTAGTATAATTCATTACAATTTAAAGAATCGAAGTCAGACTCCCGCTGTGACGTAATGGTAGCTCAGCCGACTAGAGATCGGGAGGTCCTGGGTTCGAATCTAAAGCGTGGGTAACTTTTAAAATTAAAAATTTACCTAATTATATAATTACCATTGTTAAAAGCAAAACATTATAATTAGGTTATCTGCCTACACTTTGCATGAATTTAATTTATAAACCTCCAGGTCAAACTTGGCAAGTTTTTAGAGGTTTTAATAATAATCATATTTTTAATGAAGTTTAGATTACTTTTAATGAAAAGGAACGTATTCATAAGTAAATTTGGAAGAAACTGTTTCGAAATACGTTGCAGAAGTAGGTCTTTTATTCTGATCGAAGAACAGGTATTCACGAAACCTCGTAAATCCTAGTATTTTAAGCTTAACTTTAAATAATTTTTGCATGAAAAAAAATTCAAAATTTGGGCCAGAAGTAGCACTTTCACAATTATTTTATAGTTTGTTTTTCAAATATACCGTAAATTATAGATTTGTTAGTACAAAAATATTTAGAATTTAATTTGGAACAATTTTTGTACAAACTAAATTTCAAAATTCGAAGTAGCAATTTCTGTAAATTCTGCGTCCGTACAGATTTTCCAAGGAGTACGAAAGTATTTAAAGCTCGATTTTGAACAAGTTTAAAGAAAGCTTCAGATTTTGGACCGGAAGTAACAATTTTACTATTATCGAATAGCAGTTTTTTTGTTTGTGTATGTAATGTAATCTAGATAGGTTTATTAAGAATACCTACAAAACTATTTAAAAATGAATTTGGAATAATTGTTGTATAAAAATAAATTCAAAATTCTTACCGGAAGTAACACTCTTCTCACAGGTTTATTTTGTATGAAAAATTCGAATGCACATACTCCTAAGAAAGTCGCGTGGTGCACACGCCAATTTTTTTTATGTAAGTCCACTACTCTATATTACAGGAGTTTATATAAACTATA
Source organism: Amphimallon solstitiale (assembly GCA_963170755.1). Classification (NCBI taxonomy): domain Eukaryota; kingdom Metazoa; phylum Arthropoda; class Insecta; order Coleoptera; family Scarabaeidae; genus Amphimallon; species Amphimallon solstitiale. The sequence goes on along the minus strand of OY720681.1, from coordinate 122,302,385 downwards.
AATATTGTTTTTCTTATGTAGAGAAAATATAACATTATATATAGTTTTTCTTTAAAACACTTTTTTCAGGAAATTACAATTATTACATTCGTGTGCATAAATATTATTTTACTTTTTCTCATGAAATTCCTTTTGTTTGTTGATTATGCAGTATCTTATTTTCTTATTACTTTAATTCTCATATAAACAGTAATGTGCATATGACAAAAATTTTGAAGAAATAAGTCCATTATACGAGCTAATTGTATACAACTTCTGGCGTATAAAATTTTGGAAATTTCCACATTTTTTAATATCTCTGTAAATCACATAAGCGTGATATTTAACGTGACATAACCTATATGCTGTCCGCGACCATTCAGAAACAATTTACAGATAGTTAAGAGGAAGTTATGATTGGTGTGGCCTGCCGGCGTTATAAATTTTTTATAACGAGATAATGTCATGTTAATATTATGTTTACTCTTCCCGCTCTGTAAGATTTATGCACCTACATATGTATTTTTACTTAGTAAATCATTGATGATAATTGGTGTGTGTTTGAAATATTACTACTTTGTAACTTTAGTCTGTCTATAAGATATGAATTGAAATTAGAGTTTATAATGGTGTAGTGATACTTCGCTACCGTCCAGTTATTTATGAGTTTATGTTTTAATGTTGATATTAAAATATGTTTATAGAATAGAGTATGTTATCAAAACAATTCCTATAGTTAGAATTAGTTGCAATTGTAATTTATTACGTTTTTAAGTAAGTTATTTAGAAATAGCATCACACTTAATACACGCAAGTCTACGCTAATTAATATAACGTGGCAATACATAATTATATATCTATATTTCTTTAAACATGTCACATCGATATTTATGATACTAAATAAACTTTCGTAAATTATTATCTTAAACTGAAATGTTGCTTAAATGTTAAAAACGATTATTTTGTTGAATAAATCTGTTTTTAATTGTTTTCTATGTAAAAGAGTTATTATAAGGGATAAAGTTCACATATCGCATGGCATTTATTTTTAAACCATATCCATGTTTTTTCTGAAAATTTTATATCTTTTGAAATCCTGTTCACAAACTAGATAGTAATATCAATTTATATCTCTAAAAGTGACAATAGTTAGTATAAAATTACATATAAAAATCATCACGAGAAAAGGAGACACCAAAAACTTATTATACTGTATAACATATTTATCTTACAATCGAACTATACTTTCCAGAGCTCTTGAATACATTGAAGGAAGTATTGTTTTCTACTGGCACGATAGAAAATTATGATCGACTTCCATTAATTTATCTTGAGCGTATTTACCATTCCATCTCTAGTAACACAATATTTCTGTAAACCACACGTTGTTGGATCACAATTTAAACATTCTGGAACAATATTAAAACGCACACAAGAACAAATTTAAATTCTTTCTTGAAATGAACAGAGACTGAGCGGAATGAATTGTTAATAGTGTTGTAGACATCTCTTTACTGGATCATTAAACCTTTCACGTTTTGGGTTTTTTCTGAGAGCGTTTTCCACCAATGTATCTGTTGAATTGTACTATCAAAAACGCTAGATCTGCTGCTTCTTTTGTAATACCACATTGAGCCATGAGAAGTGCATCTTCTTTCTTATATACCTTCACCTTCTTCATAAAATTCAAATCAAGTAAAGGAGCTTTCGATGCAACAGCACATTCAAACCAAGTTTCACATAAATTTTTACAGTAAACATCTCCTTTAAGTGAAATCAATTTCTTACAGAAATACTAAATATAGAATATATATAGATCAATTCCACATCGCCGCCGTCTTCTACATCCGTATCGGAATAATCGATATTATAGAAAAATTAAGACGAAGTAAGAATATACTTGCTAATTTTTACATGTGGCACCGTTCTCTATCATCTTAGTCCCATTTTCGTTTTTCGAATCTTTTCCGCTTTCTTTCTAAATTTTTATCAGTCCTTTTAAAATGACCAGTTTGACCTAGATATCTTTAAGCTATTAAGAACTGCTTATCTTCTTCGTTTTGCTCTTCCTTCTCTTCTTAATCTTTCTCCACCTTCTCCTCTTCTTCTTCTTCTTTACAGCTTGGGAGTATGTCGTGGTATTAGTGTTCTCCAGCCCTCTCCTTATACTAACGTCCAGCTTTCCAATCTTCTCTTCGGTAGACTGCGTGGCCTTCTTCAGCTTTACCGTTTTTAGTCCATTGCTCATTTGGCGATTCTGTTATGATTCAATCTATAAACGTGATGCTTCAACTGTTGTCTACCAGAACTGACCAATGTAACTACGTCTTTAGAGTGCAGTTATCTTGTTTCTCATTAAGATCTTGGTTTTTGATGTTTTTGCGCGAGCTTCAGCTGTGTATGTAAGAGTTGGCCTCACATACATCTTATGAATCCTTCTTTGCGACGATTTGAATAAATTTACTCTTACTTTCTCTATTAAATGCTTTGCCATTAGTTTGCAACGGATTGGATCTTTTAATATTACGTCAGAAAGCTATGCAAAACAAGAGTGCAGCAAGATAAGAGAATACCAAGACACGAAAGCTATCGGTATAATGTTTTAGTAATGGAAAAAAATATTAAAAACAAAGTTAACAAGAGTTAATTTTGTTTTTAATTGTTTTTTAACAATTATAACATTTATCAAGGAATATTGGAAAATATCGAAGAAAAACAAAAAGTATAGAAACTGTGAAGATAGACGGCACGTGGATATTAAGATAGCAGTAAATACCTCATGAGGAAGCACGAAGAAGTGTAGAAAAGGTGCTCATAAACACCGGCCGAATAACGAGTAAACAGTTGCCCTGGTGGGATCACGTAATGAAGACGAAATGCTGGAGAGATGGCCGAAGAGGTATTTTAGTAAACACATATATAGTTGGAAAGAATGAACATACGTAATTCAATAGAGTAAAGGAACTATGTAGACAAGCTATGCGAGACAGTTCTAATAAGTGAAAAGATATTGGAAAATATAGGATTTGACACCCAGTATGCGAGTTTAGGAGAAATATGTGTGAGTGCGTGTTTTTAAGTTTACTGAATGGAGGGATTGGGAAATCTGTTCATACCATACTGGAAGACATGTCATCGATTTACGGGGATTCTTCCCCGGGAAAACCTAAGATTTTTAAGTGGTTCAGTCGCTCTAAGCAAGTTAGGGAATCATTTGAAGAAGATCCACAGCTTAGACGGCGTATCGAAGTGACGTAGAACTAGTAGAAAAATTAATAATGGAAGATGCTCGTCTAAAGAACACACAACTGTGCGGGATGACTGGAGTATCTAAAACAACAATTTCAAAATTCTTCGTGATCGTCAGCGAAAGATGTGTGGCGCAAATGCTCACGCTGCAGCAAAAACAACAAATCAATGAAGACGAGGGTGGTGGGTTGAGTCGAAGTATTACTGGGGATAAAACTTGTTCATTATTATAAACCACAGTTTAAGAAAGGACCCATGCAATGGCATAAAAAAGCATACGACCACCCGTGTTTAAGGTGTCACAGTTGGTTTGAAAACTGATGGCCACAGTTATTTGTGATTAGAATCCTATTAATTGATTACAAAGACGGTTTTATAGATGGAGAATACAACGCTTCAATCCTGGAGAGGTTATAAAAAGTCATTAAAGGAAGGAGAAGTGGAAAATTAAAGAAAGGTATCGTGCTTGTGAATGACATTGTTCTCGTCCACAAGAGTCATGTTGCACTGACTGCCCTGCATAAAATGACCTTCCATATTTTTAATCACGCACCCCATAAATCAAACCTGGTTCCTAGCAATTTTTACCTGTTCCGTAATATAGAAAAGAAGAAATTTACGAATGATGAAGTAGTAAAGGAGGCAGTTGCGGGATATTTTTCGAACATATATAAAACATTTTTATGAAGGCATACAGAAGCTAATTGAAAGATCTGAAAGATGTATTACGGTTGCAGGTAAAAATACAGAGAGATCGTAAAAGGTTGACCGTGCCGCTTCATAGTCATGGTGTATTTGCGGCATATATCATATTATGAATTGTATTAAAGTCCCTAGATAATAAAGTACCGCAATTGGTTTGTCCCATTATAACGGCGCCAAAATGGCGGTGATTTGGTGACTTTTGCGGACTTTAGTGATTGAGTTGGTAGTATCCGGACACGCGGAACAATCAGCTGATCGCTGTTGACTTAATGACATAAAGAGTAAGGTTATTACGTGCGTTGGAACCATGCCCAGTTGTTGTTTGAGTGGATGTCGAAACCGTGGCGAGAACGGATTTCGGTTTTTCCGAATACCAACATCAAATAATGATGATCGGCGTAAAGCATGGATATTGCATTTATCAATCGAGTTGACTTGCCTGAACGAGCTTTGTTATGTGAGGTAAGTATCCTATATTTGCTCAATTCCTTCATATTCTTGTTCACTTGCAGAATGTTACCTAATGTGAAGATGTTTTTTTTTTTTGTAATTTTCAGGCACTTCGAACTTGACCAATTCGAATTAAACAGGTTGGATAATCGGAAGTTGTTAAAAAATAACAACCGTATTTGTTAACACCTGTGCCAGATGCTGTATTGAACGCTGCATTGGTTTGTTGAAAAACCCGATTTCGATGCTCATTAAAGGAGAGGAGCTCCAGGTATAACCCCGAATTTATGGGCACTATTGTAAATGCATGATCTGTATTACATAACATGTGTTTAACTGCGAATATTCCATTAAATGAAGAAATAGTCCATGAAGATGTGCCAGTAAGATATATTATGGCAGACCATAATTTGTTGAATGAATGAAGGATAACAAGAAACCGTGTCGTAAATCTTTACTTTAATAATGAATAACAAATACTTAAACTGATTAATATATAATATTTATATGTATCTACTCTTATTTTTAGTTCTATATTTTGTTATTTATATGTACTACCTTTTTAATATATATTTTTTGTCTTTTCTATTGTACATTTATTCTATACTTGGATTTTCTGTTGAGTAATAAATAATAAAAATCATGCACACACCTATACACTAGCTTGCTGCTTTTCGATTGATCCTCTTTAGCTAACTACACTATCACAATCACAATTATATTTTTCTAAATTTTAATTAGAAAACTTTCGTATTTTGTCAAGAAATCAATAAGCTATTTTACAATTTGAATACATTTTTGACATATTGTTTGACAACTATTGTATTTTTGTAAAGTTAAAAAAAAACTGACAGATTTTTAAATTTGCCTCTTCTTTGGCGCCAAAATTGAGGTAATTCCGGTACTATATATATCTAGGGACTTTAAATTGTATTTAGTCCGTGCGACATCTATTATTTTACGTATGAACTACTGTCAAGAATTTTTGTCATGTTTACTTGTTTTAATAAATCAAGAAGTTTATTAAAAATAATTTAACACAAAGATCGATATCACATATAACAAATAATTTAATACAAAGATCGATATTGCATATAACATTACATATTTAGAATTGTAACATATGTTCAAAATAAGATCCTTCATTTTGTGACACACACTTATACGTCTTTAGAGAAATGAAAACATCTTGGATCACTTCTTCTGTTATAGCTACGAAAATAAGCCTCAACAATAAACTTCTCTTGTTCTTCGAATAAACACAAAAAAAAATAACGTAAAGTAAAAACGAAATGTGTCTTTTATTTTATTGCATTTAGAGAGACAATTTCTAATATTCAATTAAATGCAGTAACCCAAGGCAAAAAAACGACAAAAAGATTATATGACTGACAATTATGTATAAATGACAGAATATTGTATTGACAGCCACTTTACTGAAGTTATGTACAAACTAAATAGTCATACTACAACAATGAACATGTGACAAACTCGTGCTAAAGTTGATATATCGATGAAGCCACACGGTCAACCATTTACGATCTCTCTGTACTAAAAAAGAAAAATAAGTTGTTATTTTTTTTCCCTTTCCCCCATTCCGCGAACTTAAAAACGCACCCTCGTATAAACAATGCAATATTTGGAAATGTGTCTCTATTTTATTTTACTGAATTTGGCTTTATTGCCTCTTCTGACAAAATTATATTAATCAATAATACATTACATACATTTTGATGTAGATGAATGATTTAGCTCTTAAGTGATGAATTTTAAACATCATAACACTACAATTTCCAAACGTGTAAAGGAAGTTAAATCATTCTTCAGCTGGTCAGTTCCTATTGCAACTAATTCTGTATAGTCTTACTCAAACATGGGGTTATCTCAGAATTACAAGTATAAAATATGGATAATTTTTTTTGTGTAGTAGGTATATATTTTTGCATAATATATAAGTCGAACTCCATTATTAATAACCAAAGACAGTTGCATAATTTATATTAAAACAACAAATTACAATGCTATTAATATTAGAAACGTGTTTGTTAGAAGCACTGTAAAACAAGAAGATTCATGGAAGTGCTGTATTTCATTCTTGGCATCTCCTGAACTTGCTTTGCTTTCCGATACTCTCGCTGAAAAATAAATACTGATGTTAAAATATGTAGGTGTCCATTTAGATAAATTATGTTGACTTTGAATACATAGTTGATGTCCATCGAATTACAGAATCTGTTATTTCTCAATGATGATGACAAAGTATTACGTTTGGACTTTTCAATTTTTCACTTTATTGGATACCTAGAAAAATAATAGTAAAATAGATAGTGAAAACATTAAGTATGATTTTATCGAAATAGAGCCGTTTAAAGAGAAAGTTGCATCTGTCTATAGTTAAAAAATATAATTGGGAAAATTGATGAGAAAAATAAGTAAACAAACACACTAAGTAAACAAGCACACTATTTTAGATATCTATCCTAAATCAATTATATTGTAGAAAGTTTTATGTATGTATCTGCTAATAATTGAAGACCTTGGGACCAGAAGGGGACATGCCACCAAACAAAGTTTTGGAAAAAACGTAATTTTTAACTTATTTTCAAATCGTGAAATTCAAGTTTTAAATTTTTATTGGATATAAGGTCAACATTAGTTTGGAAATATGTAATTAAAAACATAACAGAAGTAACGCAAATGTTTATTTAACGGTTTTTGAATTTTTGCATTTTTTTTTGAAAAATCTGAGGCCTATCCCCTTTTACATAAAAAATATTATATTCTAAATAAATGATCATAAAATTCAGTTTGTTCAGTCATTATCTTCAATGTCCGAGAAATCATCCAGATGTTCAATATCTTCCAGTGGTTCATCATTTGTATCTGGTAAAATCTGTTGGCAAGCACCAATCTCTTCATAAAATTTTAGGAAGGCTGGCCGAATAAACTGTAAAAGCTGGGAAATATTTTCAAATTTTTTTTCTGTTTAGTGGAATAGGCTGACTATATTTTGTTTTCAAATCTCTTGAAAGTAACATTGACTTCCTTAGACCTTTCTTCCCAATATTAACTGGTTTAAAATCTTCATTTATAAGATGTTTGATGTACATTATGTTAGGTTGTTCAGATGAAAACTTGAGCATTGATATTTTGGAAAAGTTAACTTTTTCCTTCTTATCTGTACAGCCTTTTTTAGTAATTTGGCTTTGTAACTCTTTAAAAGAAAAAAAATCAGATTGGTTCAATACAATCACCTCAAAGCAATTTTTTCTTTTACATTTTCTCACTGCTTCATACCAGTCGTCTGGAGTATACACTTGTTTCATTCGATGACGTTTATATTTTTCAATGGCTGCAAAATCACGGTCACATGGTAATCTCGTATGTCCTACTACCAAGTATTTGTGCTTAATAGAAGTGAATATGCCTTCTAAAGTAAGTTGTTGCCACAAACAAATTAGAGACCAATTTTTGTTTTGGCCACTGCAGTTATCGGTATACACAATAAGCTTATCAGCAGTGGACCTATTAGTTGTAAAATGTTTATATAAAATGCTGGCTACTTCGTCGCTACCTCGCTTAGCAATATTTTCTGGCCACATGTACATGTAGGCTTTGCCACTAATACAGTCATGGATGCCGAGGTTGTAAACCCATGCCTTTCTCATATAGAACGCTGCTCCCACTGTTAAATTTGGCACTGGCATAGCCTGTTGTAGATCAAAGCTAATAACCATTGAATTTTCTGTAGCCTTGGCCTCTTCTGTATCCTGTTTCATTAAATCCTGCATGGCTTGAGCACGTCTCTGGTGTAATTCTAAATCAATTTTTAACTTTTGTACAACTTCTGGGTCAGCTTCATTATTAATTTTTATGTTCAGTGAATCACAATTTTTACAGGTATCACTCTTAGGTAATTTAAAACCTATGTTATACTCGGCGCAGAATATTCTCCTGTATTTATCTTGCGTTACTGCTACAAAATTATTTTGGCGGCACCACTCCAGATAATAATCATGATATAAACTGGAAATAGAGAGATCGGAATCAAGGTAGACTTTGGTTGGGTTTTTTTGCCTGCTATAATGACTTGTGTATTTAGGCATTAAATCAATATGCTTTCTGACATTTTCACAGTGTTCTTCCGGTATCTTCTTTTTGTTGTTTTCATGCCTTCCTCTTTGGTCTGACTTTGGAGTAGAACTACCTAAAAACACAAAGAGGTTACTTTAAGTCTGTCTCATTAGCAAAATATTACATGTTGCGTCGGTTAAGGCATTATCCGATCTAGATTAATATATTAAAATTACTATTATAAAAAAAATAAATAAATGAAAAGAACTACCTGCTTTATTTTGGTCAACCAGCCTTTCAATCCGTTTTTTTGAAATGGCGTGTATAGCAAGAAACTCCTTTTTACAAATTTCAACTTCATGCCCATTTACTTTGACCCTATATTTAACCGATATATTTCTGGATGAATTAACTCTTTTGGTTTTCTTTGGTTAACTTCGCTTTTTTGGAATCACCGTCATACTTGAGAACAAGTAAATATTTTGATCATCATAATCACCTAGGTTCCAAAATGCATGAAATATGTCATTTTCCTTGCCTTCCAAAAGCTGTCTACACTGTTTTGTGCAACCGCAAGGGGCACCCAATTTTTTTGGCTCTATTGCCTTTCCTTTTGTATTCACATAACTGTGGCCTAGATTTCTTCTAGTCTTGCGCTTGATTTTTTTATGTCGTTGAATATTTTTGTGTCTCCATCTAGACGGCGTCTTCTTTTCGGGAGTGGGCAAGGCACCTCGAGAAGTCTGGGGAGTATTATTAGGATCCTCATATTCCTAAAGTATTAAAAGGGGATAAGCCACAAAAAAACCAATAGAACGATTCTAATATTTTGGGTTTAAAAAACATAACATAAGGGGACAAGCCATACATTTTACAAACTTACCGTTCTGGAGTCTGTATCGCTCGAATCACTGCTACTTCCGGAAACTGTATAGTCTTTATCATCTTCACTTTCATTTAAAAACGGATCTGGCTCACTGTCGTCAGAATCAAACTCAGAAAAGTCAATTTTCCTTTTAAACGCACGAGAATGTTTCGCCGCCATGTTGATTACTACTGTGGCTTGTCCCCTTTTAATGCAATTTAAAAGTAGTTGTGTCAAAACAGGACTTCCTACAGTGGCCCCATCTATGAGGTAATAGATGAAGTTTTCTTTTTGTGATATTATAATGGTCTTACAGTGTTCGTTTTTAAGTTTAACCATGTTTGACGAAATTGTGGCTTATCCCCTTATGGTCCCAAGGTCTTCAATTCTTATCGTAACAATTTTGTAATTATAAATAGCCGTATTTTCAGTTTGGCGATTAATTGTTATTAAATCACCTCCACTATTAGCCAGGTGTCTCATATTTGAACGTCTAGAGCAATGTAAAGTAAAAAGCTCAGGATTAAGTAAATTAGTAGTAGTAAGTAACAATATTTTTTGAGAATTTTCTTATAATGTTAATTTCTATATTGCAAGAAAAATGGTTTATGTGCGACAGGACTGGGACGAAGTGAATAATATTTTTAACCAAATCAATCCATAATCTTTATAATATAATATATAATAAATTGTCTTGAAATATAAATCTTAATTTATGCCACTTTAACCATTACGAAATCATTTTTAAAATGTATATCATCTAAAATTATGTTCGTTGTTTCTTCACGATGAGAAGCTGCATTATAGTGCATTATGAGGATAACTTAACAAAATATTAATAAGACTATTATAATAAAATAATGTAAAAAAATAGTAAAGTACTACTACAATGATGTTCTTATTACTTACTTTCTATGCTAATGATGATGTCGCATCATCAGCTTCTATTATAAAACCGTTAATGTGATCTACTTCTAAAATCTTGAATTTTTAGGCAGTCTTCAGATCTTAAATATGCAAAAACACTAGAAAATATTTAAACAGCATCGTAACATTGAATATGTGGAGCACACGGATAATGCCTTTTTATCTTGCCTTCTTTATCAAAATCAGGAATTATTACATTTTCGGTTATATCCGCGATATTATTTCCTTTAAACCAACTTATAAAGTGCTTGTGTAGTGCTAGTATGTCGAGTCTTTGTTGACAAAAGATTTTGCAAATTGTCTTCTGCTATTTTGCGAATCTCTGGGGGCGTGCAATTATTTGTTTTGTTCATATTTTCATAATTTGAAATAATTTACTTATTGAATAAATCAGTCCAAATTTTAAACTTAAAATGACATATAACACCGCAGATATTTAAATAATTAAATTGTTCTAGTTAAAAATGGAAGTAAGCAACTTCAAACAAATTGAATATCTAAAATGCTTCACAAACATGACTCTTACTTTATGTCTTTTTCGAAATTTTAATACCCGAGATAGAAAATAAGCGGCTCATAAGATATATTCCGCACTTGTTAAAAAAACTCGCCTCGTGGCTTTTTTCTAAACTAAACACTTGTTCAGTGTGCAAAATCATATCTTAGGAAACTTGTATTTTCATCATTATTTTCATAATCTTCATAGACGGAAAACTCATCAGTTGTTTTTTGTCTGTTTCCATATTGTAAAGCTAGCAGGTAGCAATAATATTTATAATTTGCATTTCCCCCATTCTAATGTAATTAGGTGATAGTTTTCTTAATAGTTTGCTATTTCTGTGAAGGTAAAGAGATTAACACGAATAGCGTCATACGTTTAGGTAGAGTAGAAATGGAGGAATTGGTAATCAGGTAAATAATGAAGATCAGTGATTTTCATAGACAAATGTTTTCTTAAAATTATTTGTTGTTGTATATTTCTCCATTAATAATATTTATTAATTTATAATGAGATATAAAAAATCTTTGGCTAAAACAGAATTCAAAAAATGTTGCAATATAATTAAGAGCCAGCTTACTCAAAATTGATAGTAACAACACTTACACAGCTTATTGCAATGCACATTGCGCTATTATTTTGAATATTATTTTTACTTTCTTATACGTAGTATAAGGAAGTATTGTGATGATGAAAATTTTCGACCTCGAGATTTTTGCAGATGTCCACGTTTTGAGGTCCCCTGATACCAAAAAAGTGGTTTTTAAAAAATGTCTGTCTCTCTCTCTCTCTCTCTCTCTCTCTCTCTCTCTCTCTCTCTCTCTCTCTCTCTCTCTGTGTGTGTGTGTGACCACGATAGCGGTCAAACCGCAGTAGATATCAATTCCAAATTTTGTATTTACGAATATAATCTCCCTCTTGAGAACTGATTAGATTTTGAGCAAAATCGGCAGACCGGAAGTAGTAGTTTACTTCAGTGAAAAAATCGAATTTTGCAAATATTTCGTCAATTACTAAGTTTAAACAAATTTATAAAGAATTCAAATGTACTCAAAATTAAATTTGAGAAAAATTGTTTTAATAAAGTTTTTCGAAATTCCTACCGGAAGTAGGTCTTTTACTCTTATCGAAAATCAGTTTTTTGCGAATATCTCGCAAGTCATGCTTTCTAGACAGGTACATTACGAGTATAAAAGTATTTAGAACATACTTTTAAATATCTTTTGTATAAAAAAAATTTCAAAATTCAGACCGGAAGTGCCACCTTTACTCTTATCGAATAGCGATTTTTTGCAAATATGTCGTAAGTTATGCATTCTATATATATTTATGAAGAGTACAAAAGTATTTAGAGTTGGATTTGGAATATTTTTTGTATAAATGAAATTTCAAAATTCGGACCTGAAGTAACACTTTCATACGTATAAGAAAGTCGTGTGGTGGCCACACCTCATTTTTTAAATTTATTTAAAATCTAACAAAAATACAATAAAATTTATATTAACAAAATAGTTCCTTATGCTTTATTAACATTTTACAATGAGGTAAATATTAAATTAAATTATATCAGTATTTATTTGAATATAAATTGATAATGTGCAAAAGTTGATGAAACTGAGATGTGAATTAACTGTTTAACAAAACTGATTGGATGTAGGTCTCTGTTATTTCAAGAATATATTTATAACCCAAAGATCATATCGATTTCACAGAAATTTCACTGGACTAATTAACTCAGAAAATATCGTATGTGTGTCTTTTAAGTACATGAATGCTTAATCAAACACCCCGCGCATATCACACTATATATCACTGAATTGCTTCAAGGTCGCTCTCAATAACAAAAACAATAATATATACATGACTCAATAGCAAATTAAATTCATTCATAAATAAACTTGAAACGCAAAATTGCGCTAAAATGTGTATGTTGTGTTGTAATATTATATGCATGAGGTCACAACAAAATGAATTTTAAAAATTTAATTAATTAATTAGGTACATATATATAGTTTTTATAATAATGTGCGTATTTAGATTCTTCGTCTGAATGAGTTTTTTTAACGTAATTTTTTTATATTCTTTGATATTTTGTTTCGAACTATATTACTAAATTATTAATTTCCCACTGGTAATTTCTCCCCTTATTAATCACCAACCACCTGCTTTTACATATGCAATATGTCTACATATGTATTTTACGTATATTTACTGATATTATCTACCGGGATGGCGCTCAAACAGTGATGGTACTGTCTTATATCTCAAAACCTATATATAGTTTCAAAACTCTCAGAATGACCCACAATAATGATTATAGGGTTGCGCCATTATGAATTTTAATATTGTTTTCTATATTCAATAGGTTCTCATATCTCAACTATCTTTTCGAAATATGGAAGAATTAATTTTTTAGAATATATAAAAGCGGAGTCGCCATGGTTACCAAACGACCGTCAAAATCGACGAAAATTGGTTGCACGGCGCGGGCAACTCCTCTCTGGATACGCGAATTTGAAAGCTGCCCTTTGGCATGTGGGTACGGGCGACATTGAATTTCCGGTCGGCGACGGAGAGATTTTCTTCCTAAGTGGAGCGGTTGTAAAGATACTGGCTTTTAAAGAGGAGCCTGCACTCGATGTTTTAACGGAAAAATGGCTTACGTCATGACGATTCACGTGACAATCAAAATATCCCGAGAAACGTCAAACTTGCAGGCGAACTCAGTTGAAGTCACAGATTCACTTTTAAGACTGAAATACGAAATTTTGAAGGTTAGGGGGGTCCAACAAGACCCGGGGTCTTAAGGAACCGACTTCTCTGGACCTTTTGCATACTTATTGCGAGTCGACAGTAATATTTTAGTAATGATTATAAACTTGAATTATTAAAATACGTTAATTCCAGAACGCGTATGCCCCGTTTCCTTAATGGGGAAAGGGATTGTTTTTAACATTGATATGCCCTTATGTAATAATTCTATTTAAACGTTTACGCATACATGCAGAGTGGACGGAACTGGCTGAAATAAATTTCTCTCTCTTCCGATTAAAAGTAAAACTAGGCACTTGGGAGTTTTTACGGTCGCCCATCACTAATTCAAATGTCAAAAGAAAACAAAATGGCCGAAGGATTTTTTGAAAATTGACGTATGAATGTGAAATTTTAGATACGGAGGTTCTTGAGGTCGCCGATAACAAATCCAAAGACAAAATGCCAAAAAAAAAATGGCGGAAGAATTTTTTGAAAATTGACGTATGAATATGAAATTTTAGATACGGGGGTGTCTTAGGTCGCCGATCACGATTCCAAAGTCAAAATGTCAAAAAAAAAACAAAATGGCGGAAGATTTTTTGAAAATTGACGCATGAATGTGAAATTTTAGATACGGTGGTTTAGAGGGTCGCCGATCACGATTCCAAAGTCCAAATGTCAAAAAAAAACAAAATGTTGGAAGAATTTTTTGAAAATTGACGTATGAATGTGAATGTCTTAGGTCACCGATCACGAATCCAAAGTCAAATTGACAAAAAAGAACAAAATGGCGGAAGAGTTTTTTGAAAATTGATGAATGTGTTTGTGAAATTTTGGATACGGAGGTGTTTGTGGTCGCTTATTACGTCTTAATACTTCATTTTTTCTTAACGATAGTAGATTCGAAAACTTCAGAATCGTATTGTACACTGTCTCAATGAAAATGTTGCGCTCATTGAGCTCATTGTTTCTTTCGATACTTTAACATGACTTATGTTTAACATTAAATTACCTTTCTCTCTTGAGTGTGTACCAGTTTGTGTAAAAAACTGTTCGAGAAGAATTTTAAATAAAATATACTATTGGCTCAACAAAATATATGTATATACAGGGGTGCTTCAAAGGTGTATAAATGTGGACATTCTAAAAAGCGTCACGTCCTTTTTATAGGAAAGGCGCTTCAATTTAAAACGTTTGCTTTTTACTTTTATTATTATTTTGTGCTCCTTTATTAACGATAGTGGATTTCAAAAAGGTTGACAGGATTTTACACTTCCACATCAAAATATTATTGTACACTGTCTTAATAAAAATGTTGCGCTTTTTGATCTCATTGTGTCTTTGCAAACTTTAACACGACATATGTTTAACATTAAATTACCTTTCTCGCTCTTGAGTGTGTACCGATTTATGTCAAAAACAGTTCGAGAAGAATTTTAAATAAAATATCCTATTGGCCTAACAAAATATATGTATATACAGGGGTGCTTCAAAAGTTTATAAAAGTGGACTTTCTGAAAAGCGTTTTTTTCAGAAAAGGTGGGTCAATAGGGCTTAAATTTAAAACTTGGGCTTTTTACCTTTATTATTATTTTGTGCTTTTTTTCTAACGAGAGTAGACTTCGAAAATATTGATAGGCTTTTCCACGTTCACATCAAAATAGTATTGTAAACTGTCTTAATGAAAATGTTGCGCTTTTTGAGAGCTCATTGTTCCTTTGGATATTTTAACATGACCTATGTTTAACATTAGATTACCTTTCTCGCTCTTGAGTGTGTACCGGTTTGTGTTAAAAACAGTTCGAGAAGAATTTTAAATAAAATATCCTACTGGCTTAACAAACTATATGTATATACAGGAGTGTTTCAAAAGTTCATAAAAGTGAACATTCTAAAAAGCGTTTTTTTTTACAGGAAAGGCGCTTCAATAGGGCTTAAATTTAAAACTTGGGCTTTTTACTTTTATTATTATTTTGTGCTTTTTTCTTAACGAGAGTAGACTTCGAAAAGATTGACAGGCTTTTACACGTTCACATCAAAATAGTATTGTAAACTGTCTTAATGAAAATGATGCGCTTTTTGAGAGCTAATTGTTTCTTTGGATATTTTAACATGACTTATTTTTAACATTAAATTACCTTTCTCGCTTTTGAGTGTGTACCGGTTTGTGTAAAAAACAATTCGAGAAGATTTTTAAATAAAATATACTATTGGCTTCACAAAATATATGTGTATACCAGGATGCTTTAAAAGTTTATAAAACCGGACATTCTAAAATGCGTCATGCCAGTGATCGCTTTTTACAGGAAAGGCGCTTCAATTTAAAACTTGGGTTTTTACTTTTATTATTATTCTGTGCTTTTTTATTAAACGATATCGGATTTCGAAATGGTTGACAGGATTTTACACTTTCACATCAAAATAGTATTGTAAACTGCCTTAATAAAAATGTTGCGCTTTTTGATCTCATTGTGCCTTTGCATACCTTAACATGACATGTTTAAAATTAAATTACCTTTCTCGCTCTTGAGTGTGTACAGGTTTGTGTTAAAAACAATTCCAGAAGAATTTTAAATAAAACGCCCTATGGGCTTAACAAAATATATGTATATACAGAGGTGCTTCAAAGGTATAGAAATGGACATTCTAAAAAGCGTCATGCCAGTGATCGCTTTTTACAGAAAGGCCGTTCCATATAAAACTTGGGCTTTTTACTTTTATTTTTATTTTGTGCTCCTTTATTAACGATAGTGGATTTCAAAAAGGTCACACTTTACATCAAAATAGTATTGTGAACTGTCTTAATAAAAATGTTGCGCTTTTTGATCTCAAAGTGAAAGTGAACAATGCATCTGAGAGTAAGGGACCAGAGCAATTCATCTCATAATAAGCACCTGAGTAGATACAGAAGTAGATTAAAATAAACCACAGCAGAACCTACAACATGCAGTAATATCTGCGCCACCTGGTGCATGCGTTATATTTATGAGTAAAAGCGTCAATACGCTATGCATATAAATAGTAAGGGGTTATGGACATTATAGGGGAAGATCTAACCTAAATATATACATTTGACTTTTCTTTTTATATGTAAATATAGATTTGTTAGTTTAGCAACCTAGAAATAATATTAAAATTAAACTAGAAATTGAACAGACGTTCCATAAATTTTACATTAACTTGGCCGATTAACAGCAATTGAATCTAAACTTGACAGATCTACGGGGTCCATATTTTTTATGTTTTACGTTTTACGTTTGTTATATGTATCATACACGGCTTTGTTTCCGTCTATAGTTGGAAAGGAACTCCTATTCAATACCTCTTATTTACACTTTACAAATTTGTAAATACTCCTGTTGATTTTCGTAAGTATATATTACGTAATTGAGTTTGCAAATGCTAAATTTGCATTGGAAGTTCATTGTTCAGGTCAGCGTTTAAAAATAGACTAACGTTCTGCCGCTAGAAGGAACACGTATTTTTTTCTGTTATTAATATCGAAGAACAATAGTCACAACACCAGCAACAGCAGCATGAACAATAAAAAAAAAAGAAAAATTCCCACAATTCCCCGCAACGCGATCTATATATAATACATTTACCGGATCTCAAAACAAGTGATCTGAAACATTCACCTCACTCAGTAATGAACAGTTATTGGAAAAAAAATCGCTTCTCGATTAGACAGACTCTTTCTTCGATTAGATCTCGCGATCTTTGACGTTATTTTTGGCCTGGTCATGTCCATTAATTGTTTGGGAAATATAACTTTACTTATACATACTTGTACACTTTACACTTAAATTGTATTTTGTGTAATAAACTTTAAACAATATAAATCGTATTCTAATCAGAACAATATAAGATGCTTAAACTAACTGGCTTAATGACTCGCGAATTTAAACGCTGATCGGCTTCATTTATTAGAATTACGACGCCTATCGTTGTACTACTAAAATTAAACTAATAAATTAAAACAACTATGATAGCCAATATTTTTTTTTTACTCTGAAGAACTGACAATTATCTTTTTTGATGTAAAGAGTATGTTTTCAATTATCCTTCACCCTTTCCGTTAAATATTTAGATATTATATCCAGCCCACTAGATAAAATTGTGCGTTTTAAAGTGCATGAAATGGGGAAGAAGGAGAAAAAATAAAAATAAAAAATTATCATTCAGATCCTTGAATTAGATTTATGTCTAAATCAAAATTATTTACAATCTGTCTAGACATAAGTTCTTTTCCATTGTTAGCTAAAATTTTCATTCCATACTTAGAAAACAAATTTATAAGTCAGATTAGCTTCAAAACGTCGTTCCTTTTGGTACAGGTACGTAGACAATGTGTTAGCATGCTTTACTAGCTCATCAACTTCACGTTTCTTCTAAACCGTAATTAATAACATCCAGAAATGAAATTCACAGCTGAAACTTAACAAAACTTATTTACACTTGTACACACCAAAAATACAATAAGTACTGCTTAAAAAATTTTACGAAGGAAAAAATAAAAAGGCTTGATATACAGAGAATTTCTTATCAAAAGACTTTTAACATTTTCAAATAGTAAGTCTTCTTTTAGAGATATAGAAAAACATATTAATTTAACCTACCATTTAATTTGGATATCAGCAATCTAGAAAAAAGGTTAGCAACCAACAATTTCAAAATATTTAGCAAAAGTTGGATTCTTGAAAATCTTCCAGCAAGAAGATTTTGACGACCTCGAAAACATTACATATTCTGATGACAATGCCTTGATTGAAAATCCCAATTAGGCCGGCAAGAAATAATAAGTGAACTAATTAATAATAAAAACTGTGGCGAATCTGAACGTTGTGCGTCAAACATTAAAGATATGAGGGAGGTGTGAAGAATTAAGAGATATGCAAAGTTTCCTTAATAGTAAACTATCTAGAGAAGTTGTTCAAAGTTTAACAAAATGTGTATCGCATGTTTTACAAAGCTTAAAAGTTTAAAACAAAACTCAATGGAAAATATATCCAAAAAATGTAATATGTATGTACCCCATTTTGGTCGATGGTAACCATGTTTACAATGGTCCAAAATGGAGAATATAATGTTGTCCATAATAACCATCACTTGGAAGACCGTACAAGATCCTAAGATCCTCACGGTCATATGACAGGTATCATTTTTCAAGTTTAAATTCATATTGTGTTTCTTTTAGGAATATTGGTCCAGTTGTTAAGATTTGTCAACTTAATATCGAAGGTATATCCAAAGACAAATGAAATTCATGCAGCATCAGTGAATTGACTGGTTTCAAGAGGAGAATAGTATGTTTTTCAATTGGAATATAATCGCGGGTCCAGTTTGTGATTGCGGAGCTGAGATTGAAACAGTTATACATATTGTTGAAGAAAGTCCTCTAGCTAAGTTTGAATTTGGATACACGGACTTACATAATTTAACTCAGAGGCTGTTGCTTGGATCTTAACAACTAAAAACCTTTAGTTTTGTGGCACTGTGATGTAGGTTTTTTATTCTGCAGGTTTTTCCTACATCCTAGACCACCAAATAGTGCAGTGTTTTAGAGGGCCCCTTGCAGTTATGGCCCTTCTAAATATATTTCTACTTTTGTAATATAATCTATATATGTTTCTTTTCTTGTACCTGTCATGTAGTTTCATACGAATATATATATAACCCATTTGAAAGTACATAACATATATAGTAAATGTCTTTATATTATATACATTGTAATATATATTATTATACACATGTTATGTACATACATAAGTTAGTGCATAGTGTATAATCGTTGCACATACAGAGTGGTTGGATTTTCATTTTACACTCAATATTTTCATTGAGAGTATAATATTTAAAAAAAAACAAAATGTGTCTGATACTATTTTTTGCCCTCTTTCTAATCCTGTGAAATAGGATAATGTCGTTTGAAAAACAAAAGATAATCTAATTTTTTTTTTAAATTGAACACCCTGTATATTATTGGATATTTTGATAGCTTATTCAATTCTGAATATAATATCATTTATTTTTTTTTTCGTTGGGCAATGAATAACGCCATAATAACAAAATAAAAAAGAAAAAGTATGCTTTGAAAATATGGCCGGGTAAAAAACAAAATATTATTTAAATGTCAGTTCGCATACCAGTTGATGAGGTGACACAGTTTAGTGATTAGTGAATCATTAGTGATAGTTTCTCTAGACTATTTATTAAAAATGGAATTTACTAATGCAGAGAAAACAGATATGTTACGATGCTTTTATTTATCAAATGATAACTGCCGTCAAGCTGCAAGTATGTATGTTAATCAATACCCTGATCGAAGGCAACCGCATTAGAATACATTTCTAAATTTACACACTTCATTAGTGAGGTACGGAAGTTTTAAAAAAATAAGAAATGTAAGAAATAGAAATATAAATCAAAACGATGCAGAAGGAGATGATGAAGTAAATATTTTGGCGTATTTTAGAGCATACCCCACTTATTCAACTAGAATTGCTGTACAAGAGCTTGGCATCAACAGGTATAAAATCATGAAAGTCCTTAAAACACACAAAATGAAACCCTATAAAATTCGTTTAGTGCAAAGTTTACAACCGCTTGATCTGCAAAAACGGATGAATTTTTGTAATTGGGTATTAAATGCTGCAAGGCAGTACTTGTCACACATTTTATGGACGGACGAGGCAAATTTCCATAGGAATGATGTGTTTAATAAACACGATTGTCATTTTTGGGATGACGTGAATCCTCGTAGGATTCAGCAAACTCGGTGCCAAATACGTTTTTCTACAAATGTATGGATAAGTGTGATAGAGGATCAGTTATTAGGACCCTATTTTTATAACGACACACTTACTCAAAATCTATATTTAAACTTTCTTGAAACTGAATTTCAAGAATATTTAGACAATCTGCCTTTAGCTATCCGGACACAAATGTGGTTCCAACATGACGGCGCACCACCGCATAATGCACAATCAGTGACGAATTTTCTACAATTAGAATTTGAAAATAGGTGGATTGGGAATAAAGGGCCACATTTATGGCATCCGAGATCACCTGACCTCTAAATATTAGATTTTTTTGTCTGGGGATTTATAAAAAATAAGGTATATTGCACTCTGTCGAATACCCTAGAAGAACTGAAAAATAAAATACAATTGGCAGCACAGGAAATTACCCCGGATATGTTAAGAAAATCCAAAAATAATTTATTGCACCGAGCTCAGATATGTATCAACCAAAATGGTGGCCATTTTGAACAATTTCTTCAATAGGATATTTGCTTTTTTGTGTTATTTTTTTTCCATTGTTTTTTTTAACCAATACATAATGTGTTTTTTTATTTTTTGTTATTATGGCGTTATTCATTGCTCAACGAAAAAAAAAATAAATTGTTGTTTTTCAAACGACATTATCCTATTTCACAGGATTAGAAAGAGGGCAAAAAATAGTATCAGACACATTTTGTTTTTTTTTAAATATTATACTCTCAATGAAAATATTGAGTGTACAATGAAAATCCAACCACTCTGTATATACCTACTATTATAGTAAAAAAAGCAGACATTATAAACTTTTTTCAAAATATATAAAACATGTGCTATATATAATATAATTTAATGTAAATCGACTGAAAATGGCCTCTACCATCGGCAACAAACAAATGCATATCTTAAATAAACGTGTTTTTCATCTTCTCTCAATAACGGTCACCTAATATAACAATCGTATTTATAGTAAATTTCAGTGGCCGCTACATAATGGTCTTACTGTATTAGTAACCTCGTTGTATTTTTCAAAGCACTTTCGAAATTGGACACAATTCTAAGGAATTTCAAACCAGATTTCAGAAGTATAAGATCTTTTAAATATCAGAAAACAGATAGTACTGTTTCAAATCATTTGTTAAACTAAAATCATGAAGCCCCTGATTTATATAATATCATAATTTTATATTTGTGCGACAAACGTAAACATTAAATACCTTAGAATCACTGGAAATACTCTTACAGGGATTCTCGTAATGTATGTTACATAACGACCAATAAATTTTAATTTATTTAGCATTTATACAGCATTCACCTGCCCTCATGCAATGGTGTTAATGACACTTCAAATTAGGGATGAGCGATAATCCACTACAGGTGATTTAATCACCGTGATCAAAAAATCACTGGTCACTACAGTGATCCAATATTCGCATTCACGGTGACCGGTGATCTGCCCGGGTGCAGCTTACAATATGTACCTTAACCTCATCTGTGCCGTGCGAAAGGCTTTTTTCTAAAGCTGGTCAGGTCTTGACTGAACGTAGAAATGGATTAAGTGATGCAAAGGCCAAAATCATTTTATTTTTAAATGCGAATTACAAATCTCTGTGAATTGTGAGTAGATCTATTTTTCATTTTTAGTAAATCGTATATTGTTTTTTTTTAAATTTCAATACGTTTGTTTAATAAACAACAAATTTCTCAACCTGTCTCTATATAAATTTTAATATATGTAGTCAAAAAAAGAGGTGTGGCCACCACACGACTTTCTTATACGTATAAGCGTTTCAAATTATACAAAATTTTTCTAAATTGTTTTATCTTCTTGGAAAAATAAGCCAAATTTTAAGACTTTTTAATATAAAAGTTATTCAAAATCCTATTGTAAGTACTTCTATTCTCTTAATAAATCTCTATAGAATGCATACTTTGCCAGATATTCGAAAGAAGTGCTACTCGCTAAGAGTAAAAGTGTTACTTCCGGTCTGCATTTTGAAATTTCATTTATACAAAAGATATTCTAAATCCAGCTGTAAATACTTTAATACTCTTGATAAATATATACAGAATGCATAATTTACGACATATTTGCAAAAAATGGCTATTCGGCAAGAGTAAAAGTGTTACTTCCGGTTCGAATTTTGACATTTTTTTTATACAAAAGTTGTTGAAAATAAAGTTCTAAATACTTTTATACTCTTAACATACCTGTCTAAAAAGCATGACTATTCGCAAAAAACTGATTTTTGATAAGAGTAAAAGACCTACTTCCGGTAGGAATTTCGAAAAACTTTTTTAATAAAATTCTTTGTAACTTTGACAACAATTTTGAGTACATATCAATTCTTCATAAATTTGTTTAAACTTAGTAGTTGACGAAATATTGGCAAAAGTCGATTTTTTCACCGAAGTAAACTGCTACCATTTAATTCTTCCACTGTTGTAAAATACTACTTCCGGTCTGCCGATTTTACTGAAAATCTAATCAGTTCTCAAGAGGGAGATTATATTCGTAAATACAAAATTTGGAATTGATAGCAAAAATCTCGAGGTCGAAAATTTTCATCATCACAATAGTTCCTTATACTACGTATATGAAAGTAAAAAATGAGGTGTGGTCACCACACGACTTTCTTATACGTATGAGCGTGTCAAATAATACAATTTTAAAAATTATTTTATGCAAAAATTATTCAAAATCCTATTCTAAGTACTTCCAGTTTCTTAATAAATTTCTGCAGGATACATACTTTGTGAGATATTTGCAAAAAAATGCTACTCGCTAAGAGTAAAAGTATTACATCCGGTCCGAATTTTGAATTTTCGTTCATACAAAAAATATTCCAAATCCAACTCTAAATACATACTTTTATACTCTTGACAAATATATATAGAATGCATAATTTACGAAATATTGGCAAAAATCGCTATTCGATAAGAGTAAAAGTGTTACTTTCGGTTCGAATTTTGAAATTTCATTTATACAAAAAACATTGCTAATCTCGCTCTAAATACTTTTGTACTCTTGTTAAATATATACTGAATGCATAATTTATGACATATTTGCAAAAAATCGCTATTCGGTAAGAGTAAAAGTGTTACTTCGGGTCCGAATTTTGAAATTTTCTTTACATAAAAGATATTGAAAATTAAGTTATAAATACTTTTATACTCGTAATGTACGCGTCTAAAAAGCATGACTTGCGAAATATTTGCAAAAAACTGATCTTCGATAAGAGTAAAAGACCCACTTCTGGTAGGAATTTCAAAAAACTTTTGGAATAAAATTTTTATCAAATTTAATTTTGAATACATATGGATTCTATATAAATTTGTTTAAACTTAGTAGTTGACGGCAAAATTCGATTTTTTCACTGAAGTAAACTTCTATTTCCGGTCTGGCGATTTTACTGAAAATCTAATCAGATCTCAAGAGGGAGATTATACTCGTAAATACAAAATTTTTAAATTTATAACTACAGCGGTTTGACCGCTATCGTGGTCACACACACACACACACACACATACACAGACAGACACACACACAGAGAGGGACATTTTTTAAAAACCACTTTTTTGCTATCAGGGGACTTCAAAACCTGGACATTTGCAAAAATCTCCAGGTCGAACATTTTCATCATCACATAATTGTTCCTTATACTACGTATAAGAAAGTAATACGACATCACTGCTGACTATATTGCCATATGTCGTGATACGCGACAGAAACTCAAGTAGACTGGAAGTGAACATCGTATCGTATTGGTGGGTAAGTAGTTATGGTTATTTGAGCTTGAAGTCATTATGTGCAAAATCAGAATTTGTACTACAATAACGTGATCACCATGATCAAGTGAAGTAGTAATGGTAATTTTCTGATATCGTCGTGATCAGCTACTTTTCAATCAAGGTGATTTTAAACGGTGACCGTCACCGTTTAAAATCACCGTGATTGAAAAGTATTTGATCAGGACGATATCAGAAAATCACCATTACTACTTCGAATACAGAATAATTTCTAGAGTGTAACAAAATGATTGTTATTAATCGAAAGCATTCTCCATTTGCAAACGTTAGTGCCGAATCAAAAAGAACATCCAGGTCTTTGATTTATGACATTCTGAACGAATGAAATTTACCTTCCTAGTATAAGTAACAGAGTACGACTTGTCTATATTGAGATATAGCTTATTGCTCTTGCATCAGGTCAAAATTATTTTCAAAATCTGTTGAAGTATATCGACATCCGAAGAAGTCACTATTGTATTATAAATGTTTGTGTCGTCAGCATAAGCCAAAACAAGACATTGAAAGGCGTTAATAGGATCGTTAATGAATGATAAGATCGATATATAACATATAATCAGCTGTCACCTTTGTTGCCATTTTTAAATATCAAAGTTACTATTAATAACTTTATTGTCTCTGGAAATATATCCGTTTCAAACGTATTATTAAATACGGAAAATGATGCTTTCTTTCCTCTGTAAAGTATAAATTCAAACTTCATCTTAGTTTATAATGTGTTCAAATAAATCAATTAAATTCTATGATGTGCGACAATAAAAAGTATTCTAAACTGCAAATTAATACAAAATCCCACACTTTATTGAGCCATATCTTTACTTTTATTAACGGCAATTTAAATAATTTAATATAACCGAGCTGAAGCTGACATGGAGGCGATTTTCAGACATGCGATCGCTCGGTGTTTTCTTTTAGTTTTCTGTAATAATACTGAATAAAAATACTGTTTAATCGTTTATATTTATTATAATAATAGTTATTAAATTACCGTAATCAAAATGTATCAAAAAATGATGTTGTAATTGTTAAATATTACATAGCTTGTTATAAACAGGGATTATTTCTGGTTTAAGTGTGTAGTATACGTGATATATTAAATAGAACATAATGAAGAATGATTGTGCGTAATCCTCTGACGATTGCAAATAAATTTATTGCGTATGCTACACTTGCATACTACAAGCATACACGCATAACTAAATTTCAATAGGTGTAAAAATGTGCTGTAGGCAGAACGCCAAAGTTATGCATATCCTGATAGTAGAGGTCGCGGCAAAAATACAACTAATCTAAATCTAATGCGACCTCGTACAATATACATAGTAAAGGTCCTCCGATCGCTTCGTCCGTCCATTCAGTCTGCAATATAACGGAATGATTGGTTCGCATGGAGAATAACAAGGTCCGATAAACAATTAAATGAATAGAGTTAATAAACTCATGCAAAATTTATATTTATTTATACAGAGTATACCAGGCAGGTTCGCAATTATTTACTGTTATCTTCTCAGGTTGCTTATAGAAAAAAAAACACCAATATTTTATGGGGACAGATCATTTTCATTTTTTAATAAAGTTTGCTTTGTGTGGTTTTTTCTATTAAAAATTAAGGTGCTAATTAAAAGTGTCTTATATTATATTTATGAAAATTTGTATAAATTTTAATATGTAAAGAACTATTCAATGTAACTCCCACCCATCTCTATAATATACACTTTCCCACCTGCATGTAAAACTACAATTATATCATCAGTTTGGTGATTAATTCACTAGCGAAATCGATTTGATTATAAATATTGTACGTAGTTGTTCATTCAAACACTTAGAAGTTAAACTTTATAATTGACGCAAACAAAATGTAAGTTTTGTCTAACATATTGGGGAAGGACAAGAGAAATGTGAAAGAACCTTACAGGAAAATAAAGGTAAAAGTGGAATGATGCTGAATTACAAGCAAAGAATGATAAACATAAAGGGATATGTTTTTATATGGCTCTGAAGTACACAAGGCCAACATCCATAGGAAAAACGCAATTTGGATATTTTTATAAGATTTTTTAGGCATTTCAGAAATGTTATTTCTTGTTAGGTCTCTTAATAGAAGCATACAAACGGTTTGTATCAATTTTATAACGCTTATTCGTTTGGAACTAACGAATATATAGTGGTCCTACATTTAGGACATCAGGCACATAGGTGTCTCGAATGAAAGTGTTTACTATTTTGTGTGATACATAAGAAAACACTCTCTGTGAACTACAATGTCACATAGAGGGCACCTAGTAGTACTTTTGCGATAACACAACGCGCATCGAGTTTTGTTAGCCTGTGGCATAATTAGATAGTCAAGCTGATCAAGTCTTCACTTGATGGTAATTTTGTTTCGAGTCAATGAGCTCGTTGCTATCAACCTCTTTCAGTTAAGCTTTACTAAATCTTCGCCATTTTTACGATATAATTTTCTTGCGTTTTCAAATGACAAATAAATGCAATGGTTAATGAAAGTCCAGCACCATTTCTCCATGGTATATGCTTATGTTCTGATCAGAATAATCAACGCCGCTTACGTTAGAGCAGTTTGCATGTGCATGAGGTTGGTCCACCTGCAACGTTTATTTCATTAAAATCAACAAATTATGTTATTATTAGGGAGCGGAATCTAGCGAGCTAAACTACCACGGAGCCACAACCGTGAAAAGAAATAATGTAAGCAACTGCGTGTTGTTTACATTATATCTGAATAACACTAATTCATAGGGCAAACTGTAACATCTGTTTACTCCAGAGAATCAGAGAAAAAACTGCCATAAAATAAGGAATTTTATGAATAAAATCCTTTCTTCATCGGCGTAGGTACAAGGGTGACGAGTTTTTAAAATTTATTATATTTACCTTATATTTCGCAATATAATATGTATGTTTCAATAACATACGCGTACATTCTTAGTTATCATTTATTTAGATCTAGAACGTTGTTTATGTTACTTTTTCTGAGATAAAAATTAATTGTCAGTGATTCCGAAATTTATTGCAAAGTCTGTAAAATATCGTCACTTAGCTTTGCTAAAACATACACAGAAATAGTTTTCATGCAGAGAATTTCGATAGTTTACAAAATTTCGTTACATGTTTAAATGACGATGCTCGAAGTATTTCTGAGTGCAAGGAACTAACACAAATCCCAAATTTAAAAAATCAGTTGTTATTCCTTCAGGAACACTTTGGAAATTTGCCTAAACTAATAACATATTTTGAAAATCCAATCTCAAATTAAAAAATGAGGTGTGGCCACCACACGACTTTCTTATACGTATGAGCGTTTCAAACTATAATATATTTTTTTTACACAAAAATTATTCAAAATCCTATTCTAAGTACTTCTGTTCTCTTAATAAATCGCTATAGAATGCATACTTAGCAAGATTTTCGAAAAAAGGACTACTCCCTAAACGTGTTACTTCCGGTCCGAATTTTGAAATTTCATATATTCAAAAAATATTGCAAATCTAGCACTAAATACTTTTGTATTCTTGATAAATACATATAGAATGCATAATTTACGACATATTCGCAAAAAATCGCTATTCGATAAGAGTAAAAGTGGTAATTCCGGTCTGAATTTTGAAATTGGTTTTATGCAAAAGATATTAAAAATTACGTTTTAAATACTTTTATACCCGTAACGTACCTGTCTAAAAAGCATGACATGCGAAATATTCGCAAAAAACTGATTTTCGATAGGAGTAAAAGACCTACTTCCGGTAGCAGCTTCGAAAAACTTTTTAAATAAAATTGTTCTCAATTTTAATTTCAAGTACATATGAATTCTTTATAAATTTGTTTAAATTTAGTAGTTGACGAAATATTGGCAAAATTTAATTTTTTCACTGAAGTAAACTGCTACTTCCGGTCTACCGATTTTACTGAAAAACTACTCAGATCTCAAGAGGGAGATTAGACACGTAAATACAAAATTTGGAATTGATATCTACAGCGGTTATCGTAGTCACATAGAGACACACAGACATTTTTTAAAAACATCTTTTTCGGTATCAGGGGACTTCAAAACGTGGACATCTGCAAAAATCTCGAAGTCGAAAATTTCACATTACTTCCTTATACTACGTATAAGAAAGTAAAAATGGATTAACCACATTAGATGTGGCTATTAATAATTCCAAGTGACTTAGACGCAGTTTTTAATAGAAATCCTGGTTTAATAACATTGCGGCAATTGTGTATGCTAAATACGCTGAAATAAAAGAATATTTCCATTACGTAAATATAACCAGTTGCGATGTAGAAAAGACGTTTTCTATCTACAAGGATGTACTTAATTCAAAGAGAACAAGTCTTTCAGAAGAGAAAATGAACAAATAGTAGGGTATTTTGTATTTTATAATCACCAGCCACTTGATATTCAATTATATAAATAAAATTAAAACCTCTTTAAAAATAC
Organism: Amphimallon solstitiale; assembly: GCA_963170755.1. Taxonomy (NCBI): domain Eukaryota; kingdom Metazoa; phylum Arthropoda; class Insecta; order Coleoptera; family Scarabaeidae; genus Amphimallon; species Amphimallon solstitiale. The sequence goes on along the minus strand of OY720681.1, from coordinate 122,273,835 downwards.
AACATTTCAATAGCGCGCCCATGGGCGATGAGTCATGACTCGCTCGATTCCGCTCCCTAGTTATTATAGATACCCACCTGGACAGAATCATTTTTGTTGAGAGTATCGTTTTACCGAATTTATTGGAGTACATAGGAAAAAATTAAACAAAGAAAAACATGTGGTCATGCCATTTGACAGATTTAATATTTTTTATGTTGATTTTTTTTAAATCAAATGAACCGCTGTATTGTTGTTTCATAATGTTAGAGTCCATTAGGGGCTTCCTGCTAAACGATTATTTCGCGTGCACGTTCTTAACTGTCAGTTCTTTGAATAGTGTTATAGACGTAAAGAAGAATCAGGCTAGTTTCTGCAAGGGACATTGGCATATTCCAAAACTACCTATATAATAATAATAATAACACCTTTACTGATTTCATTACATTAACATATTAGTTTTACATACACACATACATAACACCATTTTGAACACTATTCAAAAGCGCAAGTGTAATTAAAAAAAAGAAAAAAAAATGGAAAAAAAGAAAAACTACAACATAACACTACTGCTATCCGAACAACTCGAGCAACTCAAAATACAAGATCACTTAGTAAACGCTCTCTCAAACATCGCTTGAAACCACGGAGGGACAAATCTTTGAAATACGGTGGCAAATCCTTCATAATCATAGCACAATTGTATCGAAAACAACGCTTGAAGTGACGAGCTATATCAATCAAATCCCTTCTCCGAACGTTAATGCTGTGGACATCAGTGCGATATCTAATTTTGTTTAGCAAATACGGTGGGGTGCGGGTAGTAATAATTTTATAAGCGAAAGAGGCCAAATGAAAAAACCTGCGCTTTTCCATATTGAGCCAGCCAACCTCCGACAACCTAGAAGAAATTCTCTCTCTCCTACCAACACCGAAAAGTGATCAAACAGAAAAAGCTGCGAGGTATAAACTGCAAATAACAATGGACCCAAGATAGATCCCTGAGGAATACCGGATTTCAAATATGTGTAGTCAGAAATGTCATTATTTAATACAGTTCTTTGTACTCTGTCGGACAAATAGCTGTGAAAGAAGGAAACAACATTATCATGAAACCCCACATAATGCAAGACCGAGAGCAACAACTGATGATTAAGCCTATCGAAAGCCTTGGAGAATTCAAACAGGACCAAAACAGTAACCGTACCAGTATCCGTAGCTGAAATAACATCATCAGTAATATTCACTAATATTTGTTGTATCTGATACGGCTCGTATCAATTTATTTTATCCAATCTAGAGGTGCCTACCCACAGCTTATATCCATACATTATAGGTTTACCCAGGACAAATTGTGTGCATCCATAGTGCCCGTACTAAGGCATCATGGCTTCATCATTGGAGTGCATCTCTGTACACAGAGTGTTCCCCATGCATTTGTTTTTCAACTGGTCAAAGAACGGCCTTCATTAGCTAATCTATTATTGGGTACACATTTTCATTATTACTCAAACGAAATTCTGATCAAGTATACTCAAATTTATCCCGATATATAGCTTCGGCGATGAATTCATTACGTACATCATTTTGTCTTTTCCAATATAAGGTAAGGTGGTAACATTGATATCTTTTCACATTTTATTTTTTTAAATTCTTATAAGTCACGATTAGACAACGAAATTTCTGCAACATACAATATACATCGATGTTGGTTTTTGCGTAATATTTATTTGAACGAGTTTTTGCGCGTTTTCTCAAAAAAAAATTATTTACCAAACAATGTAAAGTGTCAATGTTAACCGACGATGGTCAAACATTGACACCCCCGTCTAACTTCGAACAGTGTCATTTTTAGGCGCATTTAGGGTATGTATGACATACGAAAGGCTATGATCTTCAAAATATTTTTGATAGTTTTATTGAAAATTTGTAAAAAAATAACAAAAAAAAAAATAATTGGAGTAGTAGAAAATAGTACCTTCTTATCAGGAATAACATCAAAATTCGACGATATATTAGCCAAATCGTCTTCTATCTAACCTTTTTTATCTTTTTTTTCTTTGCCGTAGCTTTCTTTTCCTTCTTAAATTTTTTCTTTTCTGTCTCCAACGTTTCTTGTATTGGGGATAAGGGCACATTATTCTCCAAAATATCTTCCGACTTGTCAATATCACTAGCACGACCTCCAAATGGCTGAAAATTTAATTCAACTGTGCGCGGAGTTGAGATCCTGACAAATTATGTATTGAAGAGTTTTCTACGTCGCCCGAATCTTCACCTGTCAACTCGCTTGTAGCATTTATGGGAGAAAGATGGTTATATCTTTAACACTATTAGCCGTTTCTTCTTCTTTATCATCTTCTAACATAGGAAATGCCTAATGCAAAGTTCACCATTTAAGCTGTTGAATCAACTCTGGTCCCGGATCTGTGGCTGTTTTTCTTCTACGAGCTAAGTGCTAATTCAGCACCTTACATTTTGGTTAGTAAACGACCAAGTCTCGTATTTTTGTTTTTTCTTTTGAACCGATTAGACAGGCTCCCGTCTGTCATGAATATGTACATACTATTAATTAGTGCCCTTCTGGAAATAGTTTTTTTTAAAGTATTTTTAAAATTATAACAATAATAAATTATCAGGGTTATCGGTCTGTGTATTCTAGTTAAATAAAACTCAATTCGTTCATTTCTTCTCTATATTTCGATAATGCTTATTATCTTCATCGGGAGAGTGCTATCAAAAATCATAATAAATTTGTTAAAAAGGAAGCATAAGAAGTTCAAATGTTACTTACATCACTGAGTTAGCACTGGCAAAGACATCAATATATTTAAAATATTAGTGAAAACACTTTAAAGAAACATTAAAATGGTCAAACTTCACAATTATTAAAGCAAAGACTTTCACAACATAAAAGTGATTGTAAGGTGGGTAAACGTTTTTGTGCGTTAGCTGGGCATTTTTTAGATTTCAAACATACCTTTGATTATGATAATGTTAAAATATTAAGTAAAGAACGTAATTATAAAAACAGAATAGTTCTTGAAATGATTTATATTAACAAAGAGACTAATACAATAAATTATAAAACTGATACAAATAATTTAAGTGTGATATATTCCAACCTATTACGCATTTGTGAATAGATTATATTGTTTATAAAATATTTAAATTTTTTTTGCTTCAATGCATAAAAATTCTTGTACTTTAGATCATTTAAAGAGATTTAAATAATTTTGTATATTATATTAGTACAAGGCACTTTATTCTAATTTTGTGATGATATCAATATATTTTTTAAATGTCATTTCTGACAGAAAATTCTAAAACTTTTAAACATCATTCCCATTTTAATGTTTCTTTAAATTGTTTTCACTAATATTTTAAATATGTTGATGTCTTTGCCAGTGCTAACTCATTGATGTAAGTAACATTTTAACTTCTTATGCTTATTATGATTTTTGATAGCACTCTCCTGATGAAGATAATAAGCATTATCGAAATATAGAGAAGAAATGAACGAATTGAGTTTCATTTAACTAGAATACACAGACCGATAACCCTAATAATTTATTATTGTTATTAAGTACGGTCGATATTTGTATTATTACTACATTTAAAATTATATATATCTTAGTTGAGTATTTAGCAAATTTTGAGTTTTGTTCTTACGTAACTAGACAAAATCATTCCACTGAATATGTTAATGACTAACGCAATTCGTGAGCATTAATAAAGGTTTCGACAACTCTATTTTTAATTCTGGTGCTTTTGTTCTCCACTCTTAAGTCACTTTGAGTACATGTTTGGACAAGCATGTGTTTGCGCTTGCGCGCACCCGCACGCTCCACTCCACTTCAGCATCATTTCGAAACAGTGTCAAGTCAACCACGAACAAAGGTAGATCGTAGATCGCCCACAGACATTTTCGTTATTAAATCAGTGCATGTTTAACCACACAATTGTAAGTTCAAATTGAAATAAACAAACATCAAAGACGAAGAAGTGATATCATTTCTACATAAAATTTGGTCCTTCGACAGCCGGATAAGTCAAAAACAATATACATTGGCTTATCTATTTCACAATACCAGCCGCCAGGCGAGAAAAACAGTACGCTTGCATGGGAACCAGACCACGTGTGCAGCTGGAACAAAAAAAGGCAAGTGGCAATTCCTTTCTATAATATATCCTTTATTTGAATACATTTATTTGTGTGAGTATCGTAATTTAAAATGCCAGAAATGCAAGAACAAATTCGCAAACGTGGTATTTTAAAAGCAAAGTTAACGTTATTTCAAAATTATTTAAATAATGTAAAGCAAATTTTAGATACAGAAAAAGGCGAAAACGAAAGAGATAGTTGCATACTTGAAATACATGGTCGGTTAGATAAAATTGAAACATTATTGGGGGAATTTGATGAAATACAATATGAAATTGAATCGATACACGAAAATCAAGACGAACAGTTAAAAGAACGAGAGAATTTTTAAAACAATTATTATAAATACATAGCTATGGGCAAACAGATTTTAGCTAAACATAAAATTTTAGAAGTAAATTCAATAAGATCTAAAGATTCTATAGGTTCAGCCAAATCTCACAATTCAGAACAATTTAAAAACAATATTAAATTACCACAGATAAGCTTGCCAAAGTTTGATGGGAATTATGAGAGATGGCTTGAATTTCGCGACACATTTAAATCACTGATTCATAGTAACGAAGCTATAGGTGAAGTTCAAAGATTTCATTATCTTCGCGCGTCGTTAGAGGGTGGTGCGGCTCAGGTAATTCACTCAATAGAATTTTCAGCAGAAAATTACAATTTAGTATGGGAATTATTATGCCAACGTTTTGACAATGAAACTTTGCTTGTACACAATCATGTGAAAGCGCTATTTGATTTACCAAATTTAACAAAAGAATCACCTTCGGATTTGCGAGCGTTGATTGATGGTCTTTCAAAACATCTTCGTTCTCTAGAAATTTTGGGTCAACCTACAACACATTGGGATACACTAGTGATATATATAGCAACGAGCAAGTTAGATAAGCACACTTTAAGAGAATGGGAAGAAAAGAGAAACTCAGATTCATTACCAACATTAAATGAATTAAAAACATTTTTAAGATCTAAAGCTGACCTACTAGAAACATTAGAATTAGGCAAAAATCATACAAGCAAATTTGACAACTCTAAATCATCACAAAGAGAACAAAGGGCATATAGAACACATACATTCAACACTCAAAAGATCACCTGTGTATTTTGCAAAGGGTCACATCAAATATACAATTGCAAAGATTTTCTTGATTTACCAACAAATACACGATTAGATTCAATCAAAAAATTGCAGTTGTGCATAAATTGTATGAAAAGCGGACATGTAGCAAGGGATTGTTGGTCAGGTAGGTGTAAGCGTTGTAATGCACAACATAATACACTTTTACACTTTGAACGGAGTTCAAAGGCAAATGAAGGGGTAACACTATCAAGTCAAAATCCCATAGAACCATCACACGTTTTCATAGCGACCGCTTTAGTTCATATTTTGGACAAACAAGGTATACCATACGAATGTCGGGCAATCCTGGATTCTGGATCTCAATCTAATTTCATTTCTAAGGAAATGTGTAACAAGTTAGAGCTACAACGCTCAAAAATCAATACAACAATCATCGGAATTAATCAGTTAACAAAAACTATTAATTCTCAGTGCACTATACGACTTCAGTCAATGCACAACACAAGTGAATTTACAACATCGGCTTTAGTTATAGACAAAATCAGCGACGACTTACCTAGTCAGAAATTTGAATTAGAAAAGGAAAAAATACCAAATCATATCAAATTAGCAGATCCAAGATTTCATACACCAGGTCCTATAGACATTTTAATTGGAGCAAGCATTTTTTGGAACTTGTTGTGTATAGGTCAGCATTCCATATCACAAAATTTAAAATTGCAAAAAACCAAACTAGGTTGGGTGATGACAGGCACAATACCACATATCCAATCTGCAAAAGGTTCACATTGCCATTTTACAAAAACCACAAATATCCAACAACAATTAGAAAAATTCTGGCGCATAGAAGAAAGTCCAACAGAAAGCTTCATTTCTAAGGATGACATCAAATGTGAGGAAATATTTCAAGAAACGACAACACGCCACAGTGACGGTCGATTTGTTGTGCAAATGCCATTAAAGGAATCTATAACAAATTTAGGTGATTCGAAACAAAACGCTATTTCAAGATTTGCGGCTTTAGAAAGAAAATTCAAAGCAAGGCCTCAACTTAAAGCACAATATATAAACTTCATGAACGAATATGAGGAAATGGGTCATATGACACGAGAAGATTCTAACAAAGAAGTATTCGCGTATTACCTACTACATCATGGAGTATACAACGAAAATAGCTCTACTACTAAACTTAGAGTAGTTTCGATGGTTCAGCAGCTTCTGATACCGGGTGGTCACTTAATCATCTCCAACTGGTAGGTCCTACTATACAAGATGATTTATTTGCAATTATTTTACGATTCAGAGAACACAGATATACAGTGTGTGCTGACATTAAGAAGATGTATAGACAAATTTGGATTCATCCATCGCAAAGACATTTACAACGTATTGTTTGGAGAAAGCAGGCAGAAGAACCACTCGAAAGCTATACATTAAACACAGTCACATATGGAACCGCAAGTGCACCATTTCTAGCAGTCAGATGTTTACAACAATTAGCACTGGAAAATGAAAACGAATACCCAGAAGCATCAAGAATAATAAAGTCAGATTTTTACGTAGATGATATGATTACCGGAGGCGACAACATCGATTCGGTACAACAAGTAATTCGACAGATCATATCTATCTTAATGAGTGCAAAATTCGAATTACATAAATGGACATCAAACAACCAACAAATTCTAAATGGAATTCATTTTTCAAATACAAGAGAAACCATTCTCAATTTTGGAACTCATGACAACACAAAAACTCTTGGTCTTTGTTGGTCATGTGATGCTGACAGTTTATTTTTCAAAATTAGCAATCCACACCAGGAAAACATAACCAAGAGAACCATATTATCGGATATCGCACAAGTTTTCGATCCTTTAGGGTTGTTGAGCCCGTGTGTAGTTACAGCAAAAATGATGATGCAACAACTTTGGATACAAAAATTATCATGGGATCAAGTACTTCCTCAACCAATCCTTTCACAATGGAAAACATTTAGACAAGAACTCATTCAGTTAAACCAACTCAGAATACCAAGATACATAGCAAGTCAGGAAATATGGAACATGGAGATCCATGGGTTTGCCGACGCTTCTCAAGCAGCCTATGGTGCATGTATATACATTAGAACTACAGATGCGCAGGGCAAGATTTGCGTGAAATTATTATGTGCTAAAACAAAGGTAGCCCCCGTAAAGGTCATTACGATTCCAAGGCTCGAATTGTGTGGGGCATTGGTTTTAGCGCAGTTGGCACACAAGGTGAAAGTCGCTTTCAACAAAGGGTTTCACACATGCTACTTATGGTCAGACTCCTCGGTAGCTCTTCATTGGATTAGAACATCATCTAACAGGTTACATACATTCGTAGCCAATCGAGTATCTCAAATTCAAACGCTCACACAGCAAGACGAATGGCATCATATAAATACTATTCACAAGCCAGCAGATCTTTTATCACGTGGGCTTACACCACACGAACTGATAAAAAGTACACTTTGGTGGACTGGACCAGAATGGTTATCAGACAAGCATGAGAGTTGGCCAATCTCATCAGTACAATTTGATGGAGATCCACCAGAAGTGAAACAAAATGTAAATGTAAACTTCACAACAAAGCTTAAACCAATCATACAATTTGAAAGGTTTTCCAATTTACATCGTCTCGAAAGAACACTAGCTTATTGCTTCAGATTTATTTCCAATTGCAAACCACAGATCGGACAAAGACAAACAGGTGTCTTAACAACTATGGAATTGACTAGAGCCACAGAAACATTAGTGAAGTTTAGTCAACATGATTGTTTCTCTGAAGATATTCAAAATTTAAAGAAGGGGCGGAAACTCCTTCCGAACAGTCGTTTACATGCACTAAACCCATTCTTGGATGACAATGACGTGCTCAGAGTGGGTGGAAGACTACAATTGTCAACATTTGATTATAACCAGAAACATCCAATAGTTTTATCTACCTCACATCATTTTACCAAACTTCTGTTCAGAAAACAGCACATCGAATCACTACATGGAGGACCTTCACTTTTGCTGGCTTCCATAAGAACAAAATATTGGCCTATCTCAGGTAGAAATCTTGCAAAGAAAACAGTAAATCAGTGTGTCAAATGCTTTAGAGCAAAACCAAAACATACACTACCTCTAATGGGTGCATTACCTCAGCAACGCGTATCACCTGCGTTACCTTTTACTTCGGTTGGCGTTGATTACGCAGGAGCATTCATAATTAAGGATAGAAAGGGCCGGGGTTGCAGGCATATGAAATGTTACATTTGCTTATTCGTGTGCTTCACTACAAAGGCCATTCACCTAGAGCTCGTTACAAATCTTAGCACAGACGCGTTTATGTTAGCTTTAAGACGTTTTATTTCTCGAAGAGGTAAACCTCGAGATATCTTTTCAGATAACGGCACCAATTTTGTTGGGGCGAACTCGGAGCTAAAAGAATTGGCTAATTTTTTGAAAATAAATCATAACACATTATCAGACAAATTGACTAACGACGGGATAGCTTGGCATTTTATTCCGGCACACGCAGCTCATTTTGGGGGGCTGTGGGAAGCGGGAGTTAAGGCAACAAAACACCATTTAAAACGAGTGTTAGGGAAAACAATACTCACATATGAAGGTTTTTATACTATACTCACACAAATAGAAGCAATCCTAAACTCTCGACCTTTGACTCCGCTTTCCTGTGATCCAAATGATTTTTCTGCATTGACACCGTCACACTTCCTAATTGGCAAGCCACTGATTGCCCTTCCGGATAATGACGTCACACACATACCAGAGAGAAGACTGTCGAATTATCAGCAGATTCAGAATGCACAACACTTTTGGTCCAGATGGTCAAAAGAGTACATCTCGGAACTACAGCAAAGACAGAAGTGGAAATCCAATCAAAGCAACTTACATGTTGGAGATATAGTCGTAATCAAAGACGATCATTTACCTCCACTGTATTGGCATTTGGGTAGAATTGTTGAACTGCACCCAGGAAAAGATGGCATTCCTAGGGTAGCCACCATACGAACTTCAAAGGGGATCCTGAAGAGGGCCTTTCCACGGATCTGTCCATTGCCTGTGGAAGGGAAAGTGTAGAGACTATTAAGTGTACATTATAAGTTCAAATATACTTACCTATTGTAATAGCCATACAAATTATTCAGTGTTTAAATTTCACTTACTTGTAAATTTTTTGAAAGGGAGCCTTTCAACGCGGGGGGCATGTTTGGACAAGCATGTGTTTGCGCTTGCGCGCACCCGCACGCTCCACTCCACTTCAGCATCATTTCGAAACAGTGTCAAGTCAACCACGAACAAAGGTAGATCGTAGATCGCCCACAGACATTTTCGTTATTAAATCAGTGCATGTTTAACCACACAATTGTAAGTTCAAATTGAAATAAACAAACATCAAAGACGAAGAAGTGATATCATTTCTACAGTACATTTCAGTTAGATTTGTTTTCTGGGTCGATAAGGGTGTAGGATATGCTTCGATAGTGGCCAAACGTTAAATTTATCAATACTAAACTTCATATTTTCAAATACAATCTCCTTGAGAACTGATTATATTTTGAGAGACATTAGTAGACCGGAAATAGTAGTTTACTTCAGTGAGCAAATAAAATTTCAGTAATATTTCTCGAGCTACTAAGTTTAAACAAACTTCTAAAAAATACAAAAGTAGTCAGATGAAAACTTGAAAAACTTTTTATAAAAAAATGTTTTCGAAATTCTTATCGGATCTCTTAACGAATCGCAGTTTTTTTCAAATATCTGGTAAATTATGCATTCAGTAGGTACAGATTTATTAATATACGTGTAAGAATGTTGAGATCGTGCCATCACCTAATTATTTAGTGTAATTTTGATACTAATTAATCTCATTTTTACTTCTTTATAACTAGTATAAGAAAGTACTGTGATGATAAAAATTTTTGACTTTAAGATTATTGCAAATGTCCACGTTTTGAAATCCACTGATACCAAAAAAGTGGTTTTTGCATTCTCTCTCTCTTTCTTTCTTTCACCCTCTGTGTGACCACGATAGCGGCCAAATGTCTCCAGGCCCTAACACCAAACTTTATGTTTATGAGTATAATCTTCCTCTGTTTAGAATTCAGTAAAATCGGTAGACCGGCAGTAGTTGTTTATTTCGGCAAAAATTCACAATTTACTAATATCTCATCAACTAATAAGTTTAGACATATTTCTAAAGGATACAAAAGTACGTACTAAAAAGTGAATTTACAAAGGTTTTATAAAAAAGAATGTTTTCGAAATTTCTACCGCAAGTAGGTCTTTTTTTTGATCGAAAAAGTTTTTTTTTGCAAATATCTTGCAAATTATGCATTCTATGCAGATTTATCAGTGCAGGTCGAGTTGGAGCAATTTTTTTATATAAAAAGTTCCAAAACTTGGATCAGCAGTAACACTTTTATCAAATAACAATATTTTGGGAATATCTTGCAAATAGTGCAGTCCATACAAATTTATTTTAAGTGTCAAATTATTTAGAGCTAGGAACATTTTTTGTATAAAAGAAATTTTAAAATTTGGACAGTAAGTAGTATTTATACTTTTATTAAATAGCAATTTTTTGCATATGTCTCGCAAATTTTATATTTCATACAAATTTATTAAGAATAAAAAAGTATTTAGAGCACATTTGGAATATTTTTTTTACAAAAAAATTAAAAATTCTGACCATAAGTAACACTTACTTTTATCGAATACTCAAAAATTTATTTTATTAAGAAGATAGAATATTTAAGACTTAAATTGGAAGAGTTTTGTATACATATTTCGGAAAGTACATACATATAAGAAATTCTTGTGGTGGCCACACCTTATTTTTTTATTTTGCAAAACTTTTATCTCTTCTTTTACTAGCTCAGGGATCACTTAACTTTTATAATTGAGTTTAATTATTTTTAAATATTTCTTTCTCATTAATTAATTTTGTAATCAAATCAATTCATCAGATTTATTAACTTATCTTATTTTGCATTTACGACTTATCACCCGTTTATATACTTGCTGCAAATGAAATAATAATAATAATAATAATAATAATAACTTTATTGTCATTGATCGCAAATACGATATCAATTGTAAAAATATACAAACAACACATAATAAACATCATTGAAAAAGAAATATATTATACGAATGACACAATAACATTCACGGAGAACCGTCAAGGTAGTCTTAAAGCGAATAAAAGATTTTTCCCAAAAGAAATTGTTTAAGTACCCTTTTAAACATTCCTGGACCGCTAACATCTCTTATGTTGTTGGGTAGCTTATTAAAGATTTTGGCAAAGGAATAGTCCGGTGACTTTTCATATATGTTCGAAGTGTGATGCTTCAATCTTATAAAATTAGTCGATCTTGTTTCGTAAATGTGTGATAAGGAATCGCAATTTTGTATATTTGTTTTAACATACATTGCTGCTTTATATATATAAATGCATGGAAACGTAAGGATCTTACTACTTTGAAACGTGTTCCTACAAGTGTAAGTTGGTGTTAAATCAAATATTAATCGTATAATCCTTTTTTGAGCAGTAAATACGCGTTTCCATCCCACTGATCGACCCCATATCAAAACGTTAGAAAGTTTAGAATAAACAAGAGTATAGTACATATTTAATAGGCCGTCAGTATCTAAGCATGATTTCAGCATTAATGCCGCATAGTATGATTTGCTTAATTTTCTACATACAGATTCAGCATGAACTTCAAAAGTGAAGGCAGCATCAACTGTGACTCCTAAAAACACCGTAGAATTAGATACTATATTAGACAGATCCGTGTCGCAAGTAATAAGTCTACGTTGAGAAAAGAATATGCACACGATCTTGTCACTATTCATCATTAATCTGCTTCTCTTGCACCACGATTGGAATTGATCAATCACCGATCGTATTAAATTTTGCAGATCTTCCCGATTACTTACAGAAAGTGCAACCGATGTATCGTCAGCGTACATCACTAAAAGACCATTTTTTATGTGCTTCGGCAAGTCATTTATGAATATTAAGAATAGTAAAGGGCCCAAGATTGACCCTTGTGGTACTCCCATACCATTCGTAATTTCCTCCGATTGGTAGCCGGATAACGATACGACTATTTTTCTATTACTTAAGTATGATTTTATCCATTGCAATAATGTATCCCGTACATCGAGACAGTTTAATTTATCTATAACATAGTCAATATCAAGACTATCGAATGCGTGAGAGAGATCAAAAAAAAGACCTTCCACAAATTTTCCGGCCTCAGGTGCATCATAAATATATATTTGAAAAAATGAATTGTTGCTGTTTCGGTTGACCTGCCCGACCGAAAACCATGCTGAGATTCTGAAAATAATTTATAATTCTCTAGAAATGCTGATAGCCTCCTATAAATTGCCGTCTCAAAAATCTTTGAAAACACACTTTGTAATGCAATCGGACTATAATTTGATATGATAGTAGGATCATTCTTCTTATGAACTGGTATAATTCGCGATATCTTCAATAAAGATGGAAAAATGCCGGGGTATACTTAGAGATTTAATACTTTCGTAAGAGGACCGCCTATGATTTCGCGGACTGCTTTAATAGCACTTACATGAATACAATCAATTCCCGTACTTTTTGTGTTTTTTAGCGAGAAGATTATTTCTATAATTTCTGCGGGTGTGACATTAATATATACGATTGTATTCGGTGTAGCAAGCATAACCATACTTAGAAAATTGTCACCCCAAACATTATTAAAAGCGGTGCTTGAGCGATTACATGCATCGATAGCAAAATATATACAAAAATGATTGCTTATTTCAGTAATATCTTTTACAATATTGTCACTATTTTCGAATTTCAAAGAAATATTCGTATCCTTTATGTTTCTACCTAGTTCAGTATTTATACACTTCCATATTTCCTTTGTTGATCTTAATTTTGTTTTGATAGAATGCAAATTTAGTTTCTTTTACTTTTACTCTATATTCGCGTTTCTTATTTTTATAATAATTTAAAACATTGAGACTATTACAATGCCTTGTAAGCCAAAATAAATTTTTAATTTAATCATTCATATCAGCTAATTGCTGAGTATACCAGGATAGTTTTTGTTTATTTCATACCTTAAGATTCGCTTCAAGACTAGGACAGAATACATCATAATACCACTGAAATATAGACATAAATTCAACAAAACAGTCATTCGCGCTTGTGTCACTGATTTGAGACTAATCATGCTGCGCCAGATGAAATAGAAACTGTCCCAGTGCCTCTGAGGATAGGTTACGACGCTTACACACTTGATTGGCAGGAGCATCAGAAGCAACTTCTGCATAAGAAATGAAATCCGCCACCCACGCTAAATGATCAGCTATATTTAACTCGACCAGACTGCAGGACCACCTTGGTTTGGGAATACTAGTGACCATGTAGTCAATGGTCGATTCCGTCGTCCGTCCAGTCCTATTAGTAAACACTCGCGTTGGGTTGGCAAAGTCACCATACAACTCAAAAGAACCAAAGACGTCCATCAATGTTCTTGCAATTGCGCATTTATGCGTAATATCAATGTTAAAATCTCCACACAATATCACATAATCACAACGTCTTGAAACACGGCAGAGTGCCTCCGCTACATTGTTAAAAAATGTTTCCATGGCAGCCATCTGGAGATCGATACACCAATAATAACCCATAGGAAAATCTATAGTCTTTGAACATGCACCCACAACACTCAAAGTCCAGCTCAATGCATAAGTCACTCAGCTCAATCTTACTGTATATTTTACCATTCCGAGCTAATATCACTATTCCACCACGGATGTGCTCTTCTCGGCAAAAACAAGTGATCAAGCTAAAACCCCGAAATACCATTTCCTGTGGAACAACCGTGGAGAACCAATGCTCCGAAAACCACGCAACATCAAACCGTTCTTTAGACAATACTACTTCTAATAAATTATATTTGTTACTAAATGACTGGACATTCGCGTACAATATCTTCCTATTATATTCCGCCCTGCCTTGGTTCCCATATTCGCAATCGACTTCATTAGCTTCTAGGACTATGTTGTCAGTTGGCGCTTTCTCTTCCATAAAAATGTCTCCGCCGATGAGTAGTAAATTTCATTAATAGTGTTCATAACGATTAGCCATGTAATATATTCTATAATTAATATGTTCAATTATCCCATTCAGTTCCCTATTCTTACATCTGAACGGAATTGTGCTGATAATTAAATTTGTATGAGTTGATATTTCCATAATTGACTCATAAGTACGGATGACCTCATTTATGCTGCTACAATCATAGCAATTGTCGATGTTGTTAGTTCCTCCAATTAAGAAAATGCAGTCTTCCTTAGTGACACTGCGAGTTAGTATGTCGAAGTTCCTTACTACGTCCTGTAATATGGCCGATGGTTGAACAATTCCTTGTACATGTTCAGTTTTATCAGCCACATCCCTTAACAAAACACTATAGTGGCGCGTGTGACTGTCTCCCAGTACCATTACTTTGCCTTTGAAAATTCTATCCTGTATACCATCGCTATTAATGGCGGTTTCATTAGTTTGGGCACTGGAATTGTTTGATGGTATAATTGCTTCGACTGTCTGCGTAGTTTGGTGGCACAATAATTCGGCTGCCTGTGTAGATTCATTCGCCGTGTTTATTACTTCAGTTTGAGTCTCTATGATGCAGACAATTTTTGTGTCCTTTAGATTTTCAGTAAGAAGTTGAATTGTTTCGTTTAAATTATTTATAATCACTTGTCTGCCCTCATAATTATTACACAGACTCTGGATTTCTCTCTCAAGTTTTTCTTTCTCCTCCCTAAGTTCTAATATTTCGTACTGAGCTTTTGCTAGATTATTACGTAAGTCACTAATCACACCGAGTTCCTGATTTGTGGATGTTTTACAATCACTAATGACAGTAACATAACTGTGATTTAGCAATTTACTATCGACTTTATTCATAGTTTTTGTATTAGTATTTGCTGAAGCTTGCATTCTCTGCGATCTTGTAGTCATCTTGAAAAGGTTATTGTATGTATAGGAAAGGTATAATAGCAATTATAATCATTTCTTTTGCAAATTACTGTTCTCCAAAAACAAATAATAAGATTTCGGCGATTTATATACCAATAATATTCTAAAGATAAATAAGTGTTTTGTGTCAGGTAATTAACAAAAAATCTAAATCAATATTCTTATAATTTTAAACATTTTGTTATTATTAAGAAATGTGTTTTGTTCTTCACAACTATACGAAAACTTTTTAAGTATTTGATTACATAATCATCTATTTTTATAGTAATTATTGACTTATTTTTATTTACGGTATGTAAGGATTGTAATATTATCTAACTGGTCTTTGATTTAAGAGAATGGTTATTTTTTACGCAAATCTGCACGTACAACAAAATATCAAACAATAATTGCTACTTAAGGAGTAAAATGATCACTAAATGAATGTACTGTCTGACCTTTACAATTTTATTTACTGGACAATGCTGGAATCTGTGTGGGATGTTCTAAGGTGTCTTTAGTTCTGGAAACAAACAGGATTCTCAGGTAGAAGTGCGGTACGTGCTAGAAAAAATGGCGCTTTCCATGTGGGCCTTCGTAAAATTAATGCCTGTTCTAGATTTGACTTTGAAATTCTCTGGATTTAGAAATTAAATGTTGAATAGCAAGAATGGCATTCAGATGGAAGGTATCTTCTAATATTCGCTGGAGAATGCTTTATTAGTTTATTTATACCTTGAATTAAAAAGAAACTATTATATTACCATAAGTGATTTTTCACATAGGCGGCGATAATTATCTTTACATAATCGTAAAACTGCATAAATTTGCTGTATAATATACAGACACAAAATTTAAAATGCAAATCGCGTGCTTTTTAATTTTTTACGCAGATAAACGTGTATGGTTCCGCCTACAACAAACCAAGCGTCTTGATTTTTCTATTCTATATTTTTAATAAGTGTAATTATAACGAGCCTAATTAAACTGTTTTGTATTGTTGTAATCTTATATAACAATAATTAAATAACAAAGATTAAAATAAATTAGAGTTCCTTTAGAACCAAATGTCAATTTTAAAATGCGATTAATAAGCTACAGGTCATTATTATTTCCATCAAGTATGTATATATCGCGAATGCAAAATTTAACTCTTTAAGGGCCGGTTTTTCCAACTCCGATTAAAACGCCGGTTAGCGTAATCATTGATTAAAACATCGGTTAGGACAAATTTGCGTTTTTCCAACGCCGGTTAACTCTAATCGTTGATTAAGAACGTCGTTAATCGACCAAATTTTAACCGGCGAAAGAAATACCTGATAAAATATTAAACAGTGATTAGGCCTATATACACATGCGCATAACCAAGAAGATTTGAATTTCTGTCATTATTTCTGTTATTATTGACAGCTGTTGTTTTCATATGCATTTGTTTTACTGTATAAAAGTATTTTTTGGAATTAATTAATAATTATTTACGTCAGTGATTTAGTAATTGTATTGTTTCTTCTATAAATGTAATGAACAGTATAAAAATAACATAATATTAAATATAGCTTACTACAGAAATTTAATTAATTAATAACTACGAATGCATTCCTTCCTCTGATGAGGATGATACAGCTTTGGAAGTTTTTCTATTCTACCACAATTCTGGGACTTTACCTTAATTCGTGTGGATTCTAAGATCCTGTGGCAATTTATGCTTGCATTTGCTCATTCCCTTTTTGTAATTGCATTTAATAGCACCTTGTGAAAGCATCATTTTAGTCGAACATATTTTAGACTCACTTTAGATATGTCATTAACATATTAAACTATACTGAAAATTACAAATGAAATTGAAAATATGGAAGAAATTCTAGAGAAGCTGGCAGGTTTACGTTGAGATTATATGCAGACACTTTAAATTCTTTTAGCTGAACTGGGTTTGGATGAATAATGTACATGCCTGTAAAGTTGACGTGCAGTTAATTTCTGCACTAATAATTATTACAGGCACTGTCAAGTTCACACCGATTCCTCCAGAACATAATATTTATTATGTTGAAATCGTGTAAACCAATTTGGAAACAAGATTTTCTCAATAAACCTTCTTTGATTAATGGACATAATATTAGTTAGAATGCATTGTTCTTAATAAATAGCTGATGTATGATCTTTCAGTAAAAATATCTGGCTTTATTCACCCCACAGGAATTTGGTGAAAGTTAAATCATCTCAGATATGGCAATGCAAAGTACAATATTTTATATCATTATAGTGTGACTGATAATCCAGCTTAAGACCCTAGATGTAGACTTTTCTTTTTCAGCAAACTTCCTATTTTTATGATTTTACATAATTTTGGTAACTGTTAATTTCATATATGTACGTATATTGTATTATTTTTTTAATTTTTACAAAATTTTTGTATTTTTCAATAGCAATAAGTAATCAATAAATCTATTTCAGTTTCAAGTTTGTGGCATTTGTTATTTATTGAATAATAGAAATTTTAAATATGTGCTATGTACAGAGAAATTCTCATGCAATATTCACAAAATAAGTACTTAAACCTTATTTACTAAAATGAAATTTCTAATTACATATAAAGAATATAATCTTTAAAAAAATAAAGGCAAAAAGCACAAAGAACAAATTCAAATATAGGAAATAGCGCCAATATTATTATAACAAATATGCTAATTTAGATCAAATATACGAGCATTTTTGTTACCAACCTTCTAAAATAAACTCTTAATCACTGATCAGATAACCGGCGTATTTCTTGGCGTTGAAAAACGCCGGTTAGAGATAATCAACGATTAAGCGTAATCAATGATTAGTTAACCGGATACTTTAACCGGTGTTGGAAAAACCGGCCCTAAGAATGCTGTGTGAATGTATGTTACAGTGTCCTTTAGTAATTTAATGTATATGGCGCCATGTAGATATGTAAAGAGCAAATACATATTGTTATAGTTACGTATATAAGGCATATCTGCGCATGATAAGTTTTACAGCATTTTATTTTTCATTGTCTTATGCATTTAGCCATAGATTTTCTAACCAGATGCAGTGTATATGTTACGGGTAAAGTTAGATTAACGGCTAAACTTAGGTTTACCCGGGTAAATCGCGTTCCACCTATTTTCACTTGGTTAAAGTTGGGTGTAACAAAAACAATAAGGTCATAAATATTTGAAAAATATATTTATTTAAAAACACATTTTACGAATAAAAGTAAAACACTAATTCTGTGTCCTGTCAAAGTAAAGAATACTATAATCTATTTGTTCAAGCAAGACAAGCTGTCATGACATTTCGAGTTACAAAGATTTCCAATAGCTTTACATTTACATTTGTTGCTCATGCATTTAGTTTTACAGTTGCAGCGTTTATAACCTTGACCTCCTAAAAGTGACTGTTCATTAGCAAATTGTCGAAAACTTTTCTTTTGCGGTGATACACTTTCCAGATCTACAAGTTTCTTACTACACACAGAAAATTGATTCCTGGAAAACATTTCCTCGAAAGTTCCTGTATTGCTAGCTAGTTTATAAAAATTGTTGTCGGTTTTCTCGATAACTGTCATGAGAATGTTTCTAAAATCGCCCCTCCCTCGATCAACGTCTGGAACTTTCACTCTGACTGTATCTCCAACGAAACATGGAGTGAATTTTAAATTAGATAAGATTTTCATCTTCTTTGTCAATTTTCTAAATTTATTTTTGCGTCTAATCTGTTTGAAAGTAATTTTTTTTGGCATAAGCAAATTCCACACCTCATACTGGCTGATGTACATGGCTCACCACATTCTGCACATTTGGTCTGATTTTCTAAAGTTTCTATATTATTCGCGTTTTCTCTATAATTCTTGTCCATATTTTCTTCTCTATTGTCACCTTCATTAATATGGAGGTTGTCACTTTCAGTAATATCTTCTTCTTCCGCGATATCTATTTCTGGGTCACTATCCATAGGCTGGTCTTTGTTTTGTTCTTGTTGAGACTGTTCACCCGCACCAAATTCCCTGACGACTCGCGGAAGCTTTTCTTCGGTTTGTAGATTTTCAATAGCTTTTTTTGGAAAAGCTGATGTCGATAGGCCGATTTTATCGTGCCCAAATATGGCAACATAAGGAGCTCGTTTAATTCCATCATGGTATGCCCTGTTTTTCATTAACTGGACAATCTCAGACCTTCTGACCATCGTTTGCAGTTTTCATCATCCATCCACGTCATGAGCATATTTTGTGTATCTCGATTTGCTCTTTTCACGCTGCCTTGTGACTGACTGTGGCGCGGCTTGCCATGTACTATTTTAAGGCCACTCCACATGGAACATAACTCTTCAATAACACGGTTTGCAAATTCCCGGCCGTTGTCCGGTTGTAGTATAGATGGGGCGCCAAAAATTCAAAATATGTCTATCAGGCTCTTAGCAATTTCCTCAGCCCTTTTCGATTGTAATGCACGTATATGAAAAAAATTTGTTAAGTCGTCTTGATACACCATAATAAATTTGTATTTTCCATCTGCATGGGATTGCATGTCAATCAGGTCCACTTGACAACGCCTGTTCATCTCCGAAAACACCATTGGTTTAACCACAAGTCCTTTCTTGTCAGATTTTAGTTTCTTTTGGCAACCTTCACACAAACGGAGATATAATTTAATTCTTCAGTTATATTCTTGTACTTTTTCTTGCATTCACTTTATTACGATGTTTACCACCATGTCCAATGGACAAATGTGCATTATGCAAAATACCAAACATTTCATCGTTTGTAACGTAATACTTTATGCTAGATTCACCCGATGCTACACGAGAAATGAGCTTTTCAACACCTCCAACAGAACATATGTTAAACCGCTTCAAAGGTCGATATTGTAGAGTGGTTTTGGTTTTAGCATTTTTTGCAATCTTGACTGATTCTAACATTTCTTGGTATTGTTCATTACTAAAATAAAAATGTTTGCACTTTTCGAAGACACCAACTCATTGAAAACTTCATTAAAATGCTGTCTTAAACGCACACGTAGACTCTCTTTGGTTGCCATTTTCGAACTGACTACACGTGGTGAAAGAAGACGCAATAATAATTCCTACACCCAACTTTAATTACACAAAACCGGATAGAACGCGATTTACCCGGGTAAAGCTAGGAATAGCTATAATGTCGGTTATATTTCGTACTTGACCTATGTTTCTTGGGTATTTCGCAATTTACCCTTGTAAACCAAAGTTTAACCGTTAATCTAACTTTACCCGTAACATATACACTCTTCTTCTTTATCACTTTTGATTGAAGAATTCTTTGTTGGTTGGATACGTAAAATTAAACAATATTAAATCAATTAACAAATTTATTAAGCATTCTTATTATGTTTTAAAATATGTATAACTAGTAACAAAAATGTGTACGGTTATGAAAAAAACTCGAATAAATATATTACAAAAACAAATTATTTATCGTAAAAGACATATAGTTTGGAATAAAACGCATAAATGACAATAACGATGAGAGGGCGCGATAGTAATATAGCGTGCAAAACCATTTTTGGTGCCTCCTTCCCAATTAAAAAGAAACAAAATAAATAAATGTTTTACTTTATATAATTTTATTTAATTTATTTAATTTTATACGTAACATATTCTAAAGAATTTTTTTTGCTTTAGCTGCTGCAAATTTATTGAGAGCTTCAGTCAAATTAACTTTTTGAATCACGTTTTATTCTATCGATCAAATGGCAAGAGATTTCAACCTTTCTTGTATCATGTTGGAAGGTTTTTATCAGTTTTAGTTTGCTGAAAATCTTCTTTATTTGATCACCAAGCAAAGCAAGTTTTCACTACAGAGAGTATTTCTTAATTTTGTATTCGTTTTATGTGCTTTATCATAATATGATCAAATTGACTTAGAAGTCCAACTAAAATAAGAAATAATCGTTATTATTGCCTGTCAGACGTCCCTCGAAAACCCAGATTATTTTTTGATAAAAGTATTGTAATAGACACCAACCTTTCAAGAAATGTCTTCTTATAATTTAGCTCTTTACTCACCTGTTCTTGCAACTGTTTATCCATACCACAAACTCTTCGAATATTTTCTCTGTAAATTGCCTAATTTTACGTGCTTTAAAATGATCTGTGGATGACTCATGTGATTTTAAATATTCGTTCATATGCTTCGAATTGTTTCTCCTACTGAATTTAATTTGCAAGAACTAACAGGTTTAAATAATTTGCAACACAAGCAATAAACTTTGTCTGCTTTATCTGCTAATTTAGAATAGGGCAACCAACACCTCTGCAACACTTCTCCATTTGAAAATATTCTGACAGTATTCTTTTTGTTAAAATGCCTTTTTTCATTATTCCTACGAAATCGAGAAACTGGACATTGCGGTACATAATATAGGATCTGCACTATTATTAAATCACGTATTAAATTTGTCACTTTTATGGACCATAAGACAGGATCAGAATAATTAAAAACTTTGGAATTTTCACAGTCTTCAAATGAATGAAGGTCTGCGAACTATGTTAGATAAATTTTGTACATGTGTTTGTAGCTCTTCATATGATCTGATCTGCATTACAGAATCCTGGCTATCAAATGATATATTAAATAATGAACTATTTCCTTCAGACTACACAATCTTCAGGCGTGATAGGGATTTTGCAACTGTTAATCGCAGTCGAGTAGCCGGAGTCCTGTTGGCTTGCAAGTCTCACTAGCGGGCTTATGAGCTGGATGTGACTGTAATAACTGATGCTGTACCACTTGTTGATATATCGGGCTGTCGATTGCATTTAAGTAGTATTAGAATTTATGTTTATGTAATTTATATTCCACCAGATTTACCAATTGTACAATATGAGATATTTCTTGATATGTTTGAGATTATTAACCAGTCACATGCCGACAAAATTTTAATTATTGAGGACTTCAATGCCCCTCTGTATTGTAGTGCTGGTCTCACTGATGGAAAATGTGATTTGCTTAATAATTTCATGGAATTTCTTAATCTTAAACAGGTTAATGCTGTATTGAATTCAAATAACCGTCTTCTTGATCTAGTCATTACAAACCTGAATGATTTCATTGTTACCAGAGAAGACATTCCTCTATTTGGGGAGGATCTGGCTCATCCCCCTTTGCTGGCGATATGTAAATATAAATGTACGCGCTCGTCCAATACATTGGGTAATCCAGCTTCTAAGATCTATAATTTTAGAAAAGCGGATTATCTTGGCATGTATGAATCTTTGCTAAAGATTGATTGGACTTGTCTATGTGCTTTTACTGATGTTAATAAGGCTTGTTCTGAATTTTATAAGCAAATATACGATATCTTCAAAGATTACGTACCATTGAAGAGTTCTCAGAGGTCTTCGTATCCCATTTGCTTTACTAAAGAGCATATTATCAATATTAAAAGAAATAATATGCTTCACAATATTTATAAAAAGTCTGACCGTGACGAAGACTACGTTCAGTTTAAAGAGCAACGCAAACTAGTCAGAGCGAATTCAAAAGTCCTGTAGAGTAACTATATTACCAATGCTGAACGGCAACTTAAGGAAAATCCGAAACAGTTCTGGTCATTCGTTGCTTCTAAACGACGGGGCTCGGGTATGCCTGGTTCAATGAAGGGTGTTGATGAATGTGAACTAAAAAACGCCACATCTATAGTGAATGGTTTCAAACAATTTTTCCAATCCGTTTACACCGATTCGGTGCACAATTTGGATACTACTTCCCCATCATGTACCGTATGCTTTCCTATGATTGGTGTGTCTTCACTGTCTGAGTCGGAGGTTGTTAGCAATTTAAAAAAGTTAAAGAATGCTTATACTATGGGTCAGGATAATATACCAAGTTTTCTTGCTCGTGATTGTGCGTGCATCTTTGCTAATCCACTCGCTTTCCTTTTTAATTTAGCACTTGAAACGTCTGTCTTCCCTGAGTGCTAGAAAGCAACCAAACTATTTCCAATTCACAAGAAAGGTGAGACAGCCTTGATCGAGAATTACTGAACGATAGGTATTCTTAATAATTTTGCTAAAGTGTTCGAAATGTTCCTGTACACCAATATTTGCTCACAAATTCGGTGCAGACTCTCGGACGATCAGTATGGTTTTATGAGTAAGCGATCTGCAACTTCCAATCTTGCAGTGTCGACCCAGTTTGTCTCAGAATGCCTGGATGATAACGAGCAAGTTGACATCATCTATACTGACTTCTTCAAGGCTTTTGATCGTATCGATCACGCCATATTGCTACGTAAAAATAGATGCTATTGGTTTTTCACCTCAATTGAAGTAATTATTTAACACTTACCTGATGAATAGAGTTCAGTACGTCAGTTATGCTGGTTACAAATCATCTTACTTCACTGCCACCTCCGGAGTTCCACAGGGTAGCAATCTAGGTCCCCTATTATTTGCAATATTTATTAATGACATCTGCTCTGCATTGGGCTGCCATAGACTTTTATTTGCAGATGATGTGAAGCTCTTCCAGAAAATACGCACCATTACGAATTGCTTGTTTCTGCAGAGGCAAGTAGATGTTTTGGGAGCATGATGTACGGTGAATAATTTGCCTCTGAATATTTCCAAATGTAATGTATTGACAATTAGTCGGAAGCAAGAACCTCTATGTTTTAATTACGCCATTGACGGGGTTCCTATTCATCGTTGTACAGTGGTTAGAGATTTAGGCGTTCTTTTTGACGCTAAATTAACGATTTCTGACCACATCAGTAGCACTATTTCATCGTCATTGAAAACATTAGGGTTTGTTATTAGAAATACCAGACAGTTTGCATCCATGGAGGCCATTACTACCCTTTATTTTTCCTTTGTTCGCTCTCGCCTCGAATATGCTTCATTCGTTTGGTCGCCAACATATAAAACTTATTCTGAAGCACTCGAGCGGGTTCAGAGGCGCTTTTCGAAATATCTGTACTTCAGGAGGCATGGTTTGTACCCCGTTCAGGGGGCATACAATGATGTCTTTCTTGAAGAATTTAAATTTGAATCTTTGGAGAAACGAAGGCATACAACAGACATTAATTTCATTTATGATGTATTGCACAATAATATAGATGTTCCATCTTTTTTGGCAAAGATCATGTTTGCTGTACCTCAGTACCCATGTCGCTCAAAGATTGTATTTTATTTTTCAACGGCCAGAACAAATATTTACTTGCATGGCTTCTCTATAGAGGTTGTAGTCGTTGCAATGCCACTTGTGGGGATGATTAATTTTTTACCATTGTCGCAATTAATTAATTTATTAGTAGGGTTACTTATGTATACCTATGTGTATATACCATAGTCGCCAAATTTTAATTTCGGTTTGCACTTCTATCATATGCAGAAGATGACCTTATGATATGCAGCGATGCCTGCTTGCTAACAGTGGTGGGAGAGCAACGCAGCGGCAGGGGACCCCCACGCCTTACATTTCATAGCAAACGTTTGTAGAGTGTGGCAGCGTCGCTTATGTTTATCTTTAGTTTATTTCGTCGCGCTCTTTTCCTCTTTCTACTTTCGTATCAGAATTTAAAATATGTCGACCCCGTTATACTTTTTTTTATTTGATTTTTATATTGTGTAGTTATTGATTCATTGCATTTTTTTATTGTCCTGTAATTAGATGTAAAAAATCTGTTGGGCAATAAAGGTATATTATTATTATTATTATTATTACTAATATTTGTCATCAGAATTAACATTTTTGGTTAGATTTCATTTACATTGCGTCTCTTCAATAGAGGTATTAGAAGGCTTATCGATGTAAAGATATTTCTCTACTTTGACGTTTTTACGCTCTTCAATCTGCATACTTCGTTCAGATTTCCTTTTTTAAAATGAACTCTTTCTAACTATGAACTCTTGCAAATAATTTATTTTATTATAACTGCTTTAGTTTTCTTTTTTCTGTTCTACGCTCGTAAGAATTTTTCCGACATTCTGTGGTCCTATATGGGTACGGCAAGTACGGGAAGACAAAAAGTAAATAGACTATTTTCTATTTACACTTAGAGTTTGTTTTATATATATATATACATTACCTAGTAAAAATTTAACATGTAACTTTTATTAAAAGCACTTGCACTACATGTTAATAAAATTTATAAAAGAACTAACCAAAAAGCTTTATACTTGATAGTCTTTGGCTACGAATACTGTTCAGAACAAAAGGCTACCTATAAGACATCTATGTATACGCTTCAGATACAAAACAAGGCTTCTAAATCTGAAGCCGTAGGTCGGCTAGAATTACAATGTCATGTGAGTTGTCAGATTAAAAAAATACACGGAGCTGTCAATGCCAAATTACAAGTTATAAATCATATACTAAAATTTACTTGACTTGGAATCTTAGTCAGGTGACTAATTTTTCCCTTTTTCGGTTTCTTTATATATCAGGAAGCTCCATATTCATTGCACTATTATTTATATATAATTAAATAATATCAGAAATGCTCAAAATAAATTAACAAAATACAAACAAAACAATTCTTGTTTGCAGACAGCTTGCAGTAACCCCTTCGAAGTGGCGCTTCGGGAGCTTTCCTGCTTTGCCGGTACCTTTCGCCGGCCCTGATAAGGATTAATTAAGCTAAAGCAATAAAAATGGGTTTTATACAATATTTTCCACGTCATTCTGACGTCGTGAACAACATTTCCTGTTCAAACCTGCTGATCAATTCCTTGTATACTATTTTGAATTTAGGAAGCACTTAGGTACTCAATCAATACATTCTCTTATCAGTACTTGTGCATCTACGTGTGGCTAATAATATGTAATATTAATTTCATAACCGTGCATTCTCACACTTGATAAATGTTCAATGATACATTTACACGTATTCATTGCACACATTCTCGTCCAATGTATCACTTTTTACTTTCTTATAAGTAGTATAAGGAAGTATTGTGATGATGAAAATTTTCGACCTCGAACGTTTTGAAGTTCCCTGATACTGAAAAAGTGATTTTTAAAAAATGGCTGTGTGTCTGTCTGTGACCACGATAGCGATCAAACCGCTATAGGTATCAATTCCAAACTTTGTATTTACGTGTATAATCTCCCTCTTGAGATCTGATTAGTTTTTCAGTAATGTCGGTAGACCGGAAGTAGCAGTTTACTTCAGTGAAAAATCGAATTTTGCCAATATTTCGTGAACTACTAAATTTAAAGAAATTTATAAAGAATTCATGTGTACTTAAAATTAAGTTTGAGACAAATTGTTTTTTTGCGAATATCTCGCAAGTCATGCTTTTTAGACAGTACGTTACGAGTATAAAAGTATTTAAAACATAATTTTCTATATCTTTTGTTAAAAAAAATTTTCAAAATTCAGACCGGAAGTACTACTTTTACTTTTATCGAATAGCGATTTTTTGCAAATATGTCGTAAGTTATGCATTCTATATATATTTATCAAGAGTACAAAAGTATTTAGAATTGGATTTGCAATATTTTTTGTATACGTGAAATTTCAAAATTCGGACCGGAAGTAGCACTTTTACTCTTCGCGAGTAGCACGTACTTAGAATAAGATTTTGAATAATTTTTGTATAAAAAATATCTTAAAATTCTATAATTTGAAACGCTCATACGTATAAGAAAGTCGTGTGGTGGCCACACCTCATTTTTTGAATTAGTCGAGAAGTTAGCTATTTACTTATACAGTGTAAAACGGATACAAATTCATTCAAAATAAATTTTTGATTTCAAAATATTCGCGCTAATTATTTTTTAAGAACAATTAACAATAAAGATGTAATTTATTGAATTGCCGGAATCATGGGATGAAATCAAAAGTAAAGACAATAAATAGCAAAATATTGGAAAAAATTGTCATCAATAATTGAAATATGTGAAGCTGAAGAAAGCGAATAATAAATAATAGTATTCGTTCAGAGTTATA
Source organism: Amphimallon solstitiale (assembly GCA_963170755.1). Lineage (NCBI taxonomy): Eukaryota > Metazoa > Arthropoda > Insecta > Coleoptera > Scarabaeidae > Amphimallon > Amphimallon solstitiale. Next base: position 122,246,603 of record OY720681.1, on the reverse strand, counting down.
CAAATTCTTCCAAATAAAATTTGTATAACGAATAAAATGATTAGAGATAACAAATTTTCTGTTGCTTTTTTGAATCACATTTCACTGCTCAAGCTGTACTTTGGGATATGATTATATTATAACCGGTAAACAAGTCGAAAATCAACTTCACTCATGTACTGCGTCAGCGACAGAAAGTCTGGAGTATGTTAGAAGAGAGCCAGAATTTGCTGGTGTATCTCTAGACCTTTTTTCTGCACATATACATGCCGCCGGTGGGATAAGGAAGGCATTCGTTCGTTGTAATTCGTTGAATAGTATTCGTACAGTTCAAATAAACGTAAATAATGTGAGTAGTGCAGTTTTATTATAGTTCACAAAATACATAAATATTACTGACATAAATAGTTGTGATAGAAATAAATACGTGTGTTAATTTGTTTGTAGTAGTTTTAAGTGCAATACATTTATTTTATATTTTTATATTGTGATTAGTTTTAAGTGTATAAATATACAGACTGGTTCAAAACATTTGCACGAGTTGTTTATTTCGACCCCGAAAACGCTACAATATATATATTGAAACCTGACTAGTAACGTTCTTTTGTACCCCGGTCAAATTTGTGTATGCCACTGCAAAATAGACACTCTCTGTCCTACGAATGCTATACTTGTAGTTCAAAACACTTATCAAGTATACTGCTCACACACAAAACACTTATCAAACATACTGCTCACACACAAAACACACCTTCAAAAGTAGAGACCGATAAGCGTATGTATTTTTCGTGTTCTAAATATTTTCGACAAGAAAACCAAACCATACCCCAACCGCGAATCGACATAAGCTCGGTACGCAAGCAAACTGGCTTGTTAATCAACCTTTATGCCAAGAAATATTACCTCAGACGACGAGTGAGTACACTGACTCCATAGTTTATAAAAAGATGTGAAACAGCGAAGTGGATGATCTTAGTCTTGCCCACGTTCAACTTAATATCGCCTGCTCTGAACCACGAGCTAATAGAGCAGGGGTGGCCAAACTTTTGGGATCCGTGGTCTATTCCACATTTAAAAAAATCGAAGGCGGTCTACCAATGGCAGAGCTAAATTAACGTAACGTACATGTTTATATATTTATTTTCGGTAACAAGAAATAATGGTAAATTATCTAATTTTTATAAAAAAAACTTAATATTCATATTTACAAAATAAAATTTTACTGACGAAAATAATCAAAGTATTCATATATCAAAAATTGACCATCATATTCACTTCGTTTAGTTGAAATCTGGCACTGTATATCTGCGACAAGTTTATCATATTGTGGCTGGTATGAGCTTATTGCAATGCGTAAACACGAAATTAAATGTTCATCTGTTAAACGCGACCGATGTTTGGTTTTTATGGCGTTCATGGTTGAAAAATCAGATTCGCAAAGATACGTCGATCCAAAGTATGATTTCAAATACAAAATCAATTTGTAAATATTTGGAAACGTTTCCTCAGAAATTAATTTCCAAAAATCAGTATCGCTAGATGCTCTGAATTTAAGAAATATATCGCATCTTAATTTAATAATTTCTTCCTCGATCGTGACTGATGTGGTGTCTATTAAATGTCCTATTTTTTCAGATACTCCATCAATGTTGACATTTTCATTGAATGGAAATATCATAAAAATGAGTATTTCTTCGAACCTAATTAAGTCAGCGAATCTTCTTTCAAATTCTTCAAACAAAACATCTAAGTGTTCGGCGAAATCTTCGAAGTGTCGGTTTGGATTATGGATGCACACTTCCTCCATGTTTTTGAAGTTTCTCAATTCATGTTTTCTTAATTGAGACGCATACCTTTTTATCGTTTCTTTAAAAGTTTTAATCGCGCTCATCATGTCTGTTAAACATTTATTCTTTCCTTGTAGATTTAGGTTTAAATCGTTAAGTTTTGCAGTGATATCGCAGAGAAAAGCTAGTTTCATGAGCCATTTCTCATCTTCCAATTCAGTAATGTGCTTTCCTTTCATTTGTAGAAATTTTTTTATTTCTGGTAACAGAATACGAAATCTTTTTAGAAAAGCACTACGGCTTAGCCACCTCACGTCTGTGTGCAATAAGAGATCTCCGTACTCTGATTCAGTTTCTTCCAAAAGCGCCCGAAATTGTCGTCTCTGAAGACTTCTTGAACGAATTGAATTGACGATTTTAAAAGCAATTTGCATTATATCATTAGACTTTAGTATTTTTGAACACAATACCTGTTGCTGGATAATGCAATGATAGCTGGTAAAACTGGGAATTTGCTCATCATTATTGCACAAGGCAATAAAACCAATTCGATTCCCGACCATTGCTGGAGCTTCATCTGTTGTAATAGAGACCAATTTATATATTGGAAATCCTGTCTTATCAATAAACTTTTTAAATGAATTGTAGATATCTTGGCCTCTCGTTTGTCCTTTCAATGGAATTATAGTTAATAACTCTTCTTTTGAAGTCATGTCTTCGAAAACCATTCTCACAAAAATGCATAACTGTGCAATGTCACTAATATCCGTGGATTCATCAAATTGAAGTGATAGGAACTTACAAGCTTTTAAATCGTCATTTAATAAATCCTCCAAATTATTATTCATAGCTTCAGTTCGTCGCATCACAGTGTTACGCGACAAAGAAATATTATTTATTGACGATATTATTTCAGATTTGTTTTTAAAATCGTGGAAAAGCACTTCTATCGCTTTACAGAAAGCTTCTTTTATCAATTCTCCATCTTCGAATGATTTTTTTCGCTTTATCAAAACTTCTGTAATTTTAGACGACGTCAATGTTACTGCTTTAGCTTTGGTGCCTGGTCTCGTAAATAACGATTGCTGTAAATGTAAATTCGACTTTAATTCATGCACTTTAACTTTTCCAAGTTCACTGCCGATTGGCAAATCTGTAGCGTATTTTAAGTGCATGGTTTTAAAATGTCTTTCGACGTTTGCTTTTTTTGGTAGTGCCACACCTGAGTTACATATGAGACAAACACATTTCTCTTTCACCATAACAAAAAAGAAATCATCTTCCCACTCATTGTGGTAATGGTATGTTTTACTTCTCTTAGCACTGGTACCTGGCTGAGTCATTTTGGAAGGGTTGTTGAAACAACAAATTATCGTATCAGTGCCGTAGAAAGCGAGCGACCTGCAACGTAAGACGATTAACTGAGAACTGAAACTAACCGGGCGGGTGTGACGGCTAGACTAGTCGACTCGCCGCGTCGCTATCATCGCGCCGGCTACTGGATATAATCTAAGCATCCCACTTTGTCAAGTTGTTTCTATTTAATTTTCCACTGTACAACGACAAATTCATTGTATTATTTTGCACAGTTTGTTTTAGTTTTTAAAGCGTAAACTGTAGTAAATTTTTATTTTAAATAATTCATTAATTCTATGTCATAAGTCATAAATTAAATTGTTAAAATCCGAGGTCATTATCGGGATGGTCGCGCGGACTACCTAAAATGTCTTCGCGGTCGACTGGTCGACCGCGGTCGACGTCTTGGCCACCCCTGTAATAGAGGATAATCCACGTATGTACAATGGTTTCCCTTAAGTCTTTTAAAAGTCAATCGCAATTAAAGCCATAAGACGTTTGAATACTAGCGGGAACCCATTTACATAAATTAAAAGTAAAACAAGTTCCAGCATGGATCCTTGTGGTTGATCCTTGGAAACAATGAGCCACTCAGACTCAATTCTGGCTCCAACACTTTGTCTTCTGTTCTCCAGATAAATTTAATAAGAAACCAAAAGTTATCTCCAAATCCCAAGTTCTTCAATCTCTCCAAAAGCATTATGTAATTAACACTATCAAAAGCTTTCGATAAATCCAAAAAGAATACTCCAGCTTTTTGCTCCTTATTCGTAAAGACATTAAGTATTTCGCAAATCACCTGAAATATGGTCGAACATATCGACATATCCGTTTGTTTATAAACCCATGAAATGAGTGCTATCAGCCTATAATTTGTAATATTACGAACCTCTCCCTGCTTGTACACCGGACATACAAGAGTTCTTTTTAAAACATTTGGAAAGGACGAGGTCTCGAAACATCTGTGATAGCTTTCTGCACGGCAAAAGTTATTTCGTCAAGAAGAACAAAGAAAACAGTTCTACAACAAGCTTTGTTAAAAAACAATCTGGAATAAAAAATATTGATGAGAGTGTTCTCAATGATTTATTGTATAATGGTGAATAACATAAAATAATAGATTTGAAAATTCTGGAAATAATTGTAGAAGATATCCAGATTGCATGTGATGAGGAGTCAACTTCAGTTCAATAAAATATAATAATAAAAACATATTAACTTATCACTAATATCCTATGATTGGTATTAATTTAAGGTGAAATATAAATAACAGTATGAAGTAGAACCTGTATATTAGTAATAACATTCCATCAAATCAACTCCATGTTTTCGATAGCTCATCAAGATTTTGTGGCGAAGATATATTATAAATCGAACAGTAAAAATATGATGAAGTTTTCGAGATATGGATTTTATACAGATATAATGCTTGAATTCTTTTCCTGTTAGAAATGTTATAAAATACGAGCTCGATTGCAAGAGTAGTTTATTGTAGTTGCATAATTAAGCTGGGACAATACAAGATTTTAACATAACCCAAAAATTGATCGGTACGGATACGATGTTTCTAGATTGATCTAGGCTAGCAAATAATTTTTGAAATATGTGCTTTAATCAGCAGTGCTTTTTCCCCGGTTGGTTTTTAGTGTATTTGCACATCGTATTTTGTGAAACTTATAATAAAATATGAAACAACATTTTTTTGTTTGCATGCAAAATTTTAATGAAAAATACCACCTATATTTCGTTAAAAGTATAATTCGCATTTTAGAAATATTGGCCTTTTTCAATCCTTAGAATTATAACACACATTTTTTTTATAACGCAAAAATATTTTCCAATACACAAGTAGAAAGGTTTACTTTCTGGTATTCTTAAATATGACCAATATAAAAAAATATATTCTTAATTTACTTTTGACCTAAATTTAAGCCGCATAAATCTTATTAACTAGGAAATTAAACATTTATCAGCAAATCGGCATCGGTGGTAAATGATTGACGCGAAAGCTGCGATAGAATTTTCTCCATCTCGTTATTCTTGTTTCGTTTCGATTTAGAAATTCGTCGCGTCTAAATCGGGAGCGTGTCCCTTACTGACTCTATAAATTAATACTTCAATGTTTACGCTCGTTATATGGTCCATACATAGCCGCCGCTCACGTGGACTCCTATACTCTCAACTCACTACATCACAAGATCGTTAACCTGCATCCTGAAACATGAAGCTTCTAACAGAGCGTTTAAGTGCTTTATTTCATCTGCATTCAACCAATACATAGACGCAATAAATATATTTCGTGTGATTTTATACTGCTCTTTTTTCGTTTAGATACTTAATCACAACTAATAATTATTATTCATCTTATTGTTTAAGATAACAGCTAGAAATAGAGAGGGTTTAGGTAAGCTCAGTATACGCACAATCAATATAGTTCATTTTAACATTCATTATTGCTATATGATTTATCGATTAATGTTATTGGTATTTCAATTAGTCTAGCACACTTACGTTATATATCTGATAACAATGAGATGAGGGCACCACACTACTTTCGTATACGCATATCATGCTCCGAATTTTTTATACGTATAAAAGTTGTTCCAGTTAGGTTTTAAATACTTGAGTAAAAGTATTACTTCCGGTCGGAATTCAAAATTGTTTTGTACAAAAATTATTCGAAATCCATCTCTGAATACTTTAATACCTTTAATAAATTTGTATGGAAGGCATAATTTGCAAGATATATGCAAACAACTCTTATTAGATAAGTGTGAAAATGTTACTTCCGGTCCGAATTTTGGAAATTCTTTTATACACAGTAAGTCAAAATCAAGTTTTAAATACTTTCGTATTCTTAATATATCTATTTAGAAAGCATATCCTAACGAGATATTTGCATAAAATTATTTTTCTATAACAGGTAGGATTTCAATCAACTTTTTCTAACAATTTTTTCTCATATTCACTTTGTGTACATTTATATTCTATAAAAATTTGTTTAAACTTAGTAGTTGACGAAATATTGTTGAACTTATTTTTACTGAAGTAAACTGCTATAGTTCCGCTCTACCAATCTCATTCAAAATATATCAGATCTCAAAAAAAAGATTATACTCCTTAATGTAAAGTAATGATAACTTTTGCCATTTTGCTGCAGTTGTGGTTACATTTTTTTGGTATCAGGGGGCTTCAAAACGTGGACGTATGCAAAAGTCTCGAGATCCAACATCTTCGTTATCACAATACATCCTTATACCACGTATAAGAAAGTAAAAATGCTGTGGACACCACACATATACGTTAAGAGGATGATTATACTATAAATATCAGGTTTGATATTGATATCTTTAGCTGTTTGGCCGTTATCGTGGTCAGAAGGAGAGAAAGGAGAGGCAGAGAGGCAGGCACTATTCAAAATTAGGGACTTCAAAACGTGGACATTGCATCTGCAAAAATCCTGAGGTCGAAAATTTTGACCATCGCAATAATTCCTTATACCGCCTATAAGAAAATAAAAAATGAACCACTGTTAAAAAGTACACATGTTTAAAACATATTTTCTACTAATCTTTACTATGCTGAGAACAATAATTTATCAAGAAAATAACAAGAAAACAATAAGTCAATATGGCTTTTGCCGAAGTGTTTTCTTGGGTTGAGTTGGGTTCACCGAAAGCTAGTAGACGACCAAATTATCTCCATATATATAAAATTGATTTTTCGTTAGATGAAACAAGTAATGCATTTCATTAAATCGTTTGGTGGATGCAAAAAATATTACTGCAGGTATTGGATGTTAAAGATAATCGTCTCAAAAAAGTAGGCAACAACGTAGAAGAGGCTCTAGACAACATTAAAGATATACCCAACGAGAGTATAAAACATCAGAATTGCTTGCCCTTTTAGATCGGTATAGTACATCAAGGTCTGTGGAATTTTTTTTTTTGATGAGATAGGGCACAAAATATCAATGAATTCCATATACCGCAGTATTCAATCGCTTATTAATTCACATGGTGTCCGTAGATTAAGATAGTGTAATATTAATGCAGATTAAGGTGAAGACTGGCAAAACTGCATTTTTCCGACAAATGACTTAATTTGTTAGGCTATGATTGTCGCAGATAATTTGGTTGTCGAAAACTAGAAATATTACTAGAGCATTAATGGATTGGGGTTGACTTATCATACAATACAGTTCTGTAATTATTTGCTTTACTTTATTTTGCCTTTATTCAAAGATTAAATAATGCCACATTCCAATAAGCAAATATCCAGCCTCGTGTTCCAGTTGTTATGGTACGATTTTTGCCTGACCTATCGGAGAGTTGATATACTCTTTAATTCACAAATTGAATTGACTTTTTACAGAAATCGATCATATGAATGACACACTGTAGTGCATAGAATGATTCTTTTCTTTGTGTGGAACCAGAATTCATTATTAAATTTTCTTTTTCAGTACTGAATTTATCTATTAATTAAAGTTAATAGATCTATAAAATAAAGTCTAGTCAGTTAATTTCTTAAGACGATTTGGGGTGCATGTCTAACCTTGCAATTTCCGAAAATCGTGTTTTGATTTGTTTTAGTTTTTTATTGCCTAGAGTCTTAACTTTTATTGGTGAACCACCAAACATAAAATTTATACGGAAATGTTTTCGTTTTTCTGTTCATCTGGAAACTCTATTGTGAGATTTGGCGTACGTCAATATCGAAACCTATTCGTTCAATTTACTTCAAGTTTGTACTGGACTTCATCCATAATATATTTAATTAAATAAGCACATGACTTTTTTATATGCCTCTCCGTTTGTTAATAACAAACGTTTAATTTTTGTGTTTTAAATTTTTGGTTGATTATCAAGCTTTTTGTACGAAACGTTACAATTTTCGTAATTTTTTTAAATTTCCAAAGAGTGCCCAGTGTTTTGTCATTGTACTGAGAGTAGATTTTGCATTTATAATTTTAGATGAATCCAGTTGGCTAATCATGTGCACGACCAAGACATGTGGCTGTTACAAGCGCTTTGTTTAAATAACAATGACCATATTGTCCGCGTATATTTTGCAATAAAAAATTAATTGTAACATTGGTTAACTCTATGTGAAAGCTGAAACAAAAATATTGAAAATTCACCTGTATTTAACTACAAGTTTATACATATTTCTTAATAATATGCGATTGGTTGATGACCATTTTTCTCGGCGTGCAGTTATTTACATACACACATAATTATTAATAATACATCGACCTCTAAAGAAATCGATGCATGAAAAATAAAAATGTAAAGAATTAGACGATTAAGTCAATCTAAAATCTTCAAAAAGGTAATAACTGACGATTGGATGGCAGGTTTATATTGCAGGTCTGGACTTAAGTGAATAGTGTAATTAGAAAATGGGTACAGTACAAGTTATAGCTAAACTAATACATACTATGTTATTTCGAACTCCACTATTCGCTTAAGTCCTCTCCCGTAATGTAAACCTGACTGCCGATTTCAATCATAACTCGTAATGTGTGATGATATCACTCATAACGTGTGATATCATTATTTTAAATTGAGCAAAGTAATAGTAATGTCGTCACTACTATTGTCCACAATTTTGAACATTTAAGTCCATTCCTGCAATGTAAACCTGACTTCCGATTCTAATTAGGCCCAAAATAATCATCTTTTTATTAACATGTGTATGTTTTTAGCAGTTTTTTTGTGTATAGTTTTGTTGGTGGTAACCAAGACAAACTTGAAGGCTGAATAAGGATCGTGAAGATAGTCCTGGTCATATGACAGGTTTATGTTTGCAACTTATGTTCAAAATTTTGTATTCTTTAGAAATATTGGTGCACTTACTAATAACTATCAACTCGAGATTTTACATGATTTATCCCCGAAGTCAACGCCCGTTCACTTTGTGTGCAATAACTTCCTAGAAAGTAATTAAATATGATTTTTTACAAGAAATCAGCTGTCAGTGAATGATTACAGTTAGACACTTTTGCAGTTATGAACAATATATATGGGTAAAAGCATAAGTGTTAATTAATCAGACTACAATTTATCCAATACTATTGACGATAAATCAATAGCACTGCTATAGATTTTATGGATTATGACCTGTATTTATGAGTATCATAAAAGCACTGCATTGAAAACTTAGGAAGGAATCGTAGAAAGGTTGGGGAGGCCGGTCAAATACCGCGCACTGGGTAATACCGCGCACATCCGTTTCTAATCTGTGAACATACCTTTAGAGCGGTGTGTATGTACTGCCATCAGTGTAAGGCATTTTGAGCCACCGCTATTTATTTCATAACCCCAGCAGTCGTTTGATGGCCGCCGCGGGAGTTATAGTGATCGTTGACATTCTGATCTAATTTCTAGCAATATTCAGGTAAGTGTTTGAAAAATCGTAGAAATTAATTATTTGCATTATAGTGCTATACAAGTTTGTATATACCAATACAATTATTTTGCACAGTTAGAGTTTATCAAAAGCCTTTTTGTTTTTCGTTGATTTAAGGTTAAAATTCAACACATTGTTTGGGGGAATACCGCGCGTCAGTAACGGGGTAATAACATCGCGCGGGCGCGGTCTTACCCCATGCTAGATTATATGGTAAATACTTTTTGTTTCTTTTTGTTGCAGTTAATAACCGTTAATATGACCCGAAAATATAAGCGAACTACAGAAAAAGGAAAATGGTCCCGTGAACAGTTGAAGGCTGCAATTGACGCTATACAAAGTGCGCGAGCTGTCCGAGAGGTAGGAAGAACTTTTCAAATTCCTGAGTCCACACTGCGTGACAGGCTAAAATCCAATAAATTCGATGTTGCCCATTTGGGAAGAAATCCAGTGTTCAACAATGAACAGGAACAAGCGTTAACTCAACATGTCCTACAATTAGCAAAGATTTTTTTTGGAATTACCCCCTTAGAACTGCGACGACTAGCATACAGCTTTGCTGTAACAAACAATTTAAAGCATCCTTTTGATAACGAAAAAAAATTAGCTGGGGAAGACTGGTTAACCCTTTTTATGAGGCGCAATCCCAACATTAGCCTTAGGAAACCTGAAGGCACTAGCCTTAATCGAATAACTGCATTCAATAAAACAAAAGTTAGCCGTTTTTTCCAAAATCTGATGACAGTCATGGATAAAAATAAATTTTCAGAAAGTCGCATATATAATGTCGATGAGACAGGGATATCGACGGTTCAAAAACCAGTAAAAGTTTATTCGCCCAAAGGACAAAAACAGGTGGGATCGGCAATATCTTGGGAGCGTGGGAAAACAGTAACAGTTGTTTGCTCCATGAGTGCAGTCGGACACTATGTCCCACCCATGTTTATATTCCCCCGCCAGAGAATGAATCCTAGTTTAGCAAGAAATGACCCACCTGGAGCTATATACCACTGCTCTAAGAATGGGTGGATAAATGAAGAATTGTTCTTGGAATGGATAAGTCATTCTTCTAAGAATGTTAAAGCCACCCCCGAGGATCCAGTACTTTTAGTGCTTGACAATCATTCAAGCCACACTTCGTTAGAAGTTTACAACTATTGCAGAGAACATGGAATTGTTATGCTGTCCTTACCACCTCACACTTCCCATAGGATGCAACCGTTGGATCTTACCGTGTATGGCCCTCTAAAAAATGCGTTTAATCGTGAATGTGAATTGTTCATGAAAACTCACCAGCATCAAAAAATTACACACTACGATTTGGCAGAAATTTTTTGTAAGGCATATATAAAGGTTGCAACTATGGACAAAGGTATTTCTGGATTCCAAGCAGCCGGAATATGGCCATTAAATCCAGACAAATTTTCTGAAGATGACTTTTGTCCCACTCTCGAAAATGCTCCCACACTTCAACATCCTCAAGTTGATCTTAATGCCACAATAAAATTAAATGATAGTATTGCACCAATAGAGAACGAAAATGATACGAACATTATCACCCCAGGAAAGAAAGACGAAAACCTGCCAAATGCAAACCAAAATAAACGCAAGCATGAAACCCGTGAACCTCAACCAGGCTCCTCAAGGGATTGCGACTCAACTCCTTTAGAAACAAAACTAGAGGAGCTAGCCCCAATTCCACGGATCGTTTTAAAGTTTACCTCACGGCCAAAAAAGCATTCAGAAATTCTCACATCCACCCCTTTAAAAGAACAGTTGGAGATCGCTCGAGAAAAACGAAACCAGAAGGAAGAGAAGAAAGAAAAAAAATTAAAGGGGCTAAAGAATGTAAGAACAATGAACAAAAGAAAAGGAAATTGTCTCTCACTAGAAAAACATCGAAACAAACAACTAAGAAACCATGTCATGTGAGAAACTTCCATCTTGCAGATTCTGACTCGGACTCTAACTCCAGCTATGATGAAAGTGCGCTATGCGATGACGACGAAGTTGATTACGTCGACCCTACTAACACCGACATATGCTTAGTTTGTGGGGAGTTCGGTCAAAATGGAGAATTATGGTACCGATGCACTCTCTGCGCAAACTGGTCACACGCTGAATGTAGTGAGTGAGTTCCACCCACTACATTATACATATATACATACATATATTTGTGACATGTGCCTTGGTAAAAAATGAGTCTTTCTTTTCTTTATTTGTGTTCCAAATTATTTTTAGCAAAGTTTGATTAGAGTCGTCATTTATGTTTTCTTGTGCTACATATTTGAGAAACTTCAACATTTGTATTTTGTTTTTAAAACCATTTATTTAATAAACTGATGTATAACCATTGAAAATATTTGCTTTGACTGCTTAAGATTGTAGGTGATCAATTCAGCTCAAAATTACTCATATATCTTGCTGCGTGTTATTGGCCCACTTGATGCGCGGAATTACCCAGTAACCTGGGTAAATCCGCGCAGTAACACTTTTTGCAAAATCTAGTATATCGTCAAAAATATACCTTTTAAATAACTTTCAAGTGCCAGAGGATGTACTCAAAACGTGTAGGTACATGTAAACGGAAGCTGCTTCTGAGCATAGCTAAGATGTATTTTTGAAAAATAGATTCTCTTAGGTGCGCGGCATTTGACCGACCTCCCCTATCTGTGGAAATAATGAAAGTAGCACAAAATAAACTTCGAGTAGATAGAAATTTACATAATCAGGTTCACATAAATTAAAATTAATTTCTAAATTTTACAGTGTTTTAAAAACTATTCAAGATTTTAAGTTGAGAGGCAAAAAAAAATATTTTATTTTCCTCAAGCCTATTCCCTAATATTGGAAGCCTAGAGGGTCTAAAAGAAGTGGGTACTGCGCATAGGGCAATTATTGCGGATGCAATTAATCATAACAGAGATCCAATAGAGCATCTACTAGAGGAAAGAAAGGTAAAGTATGAAAGACTCCCAAGAGATATAAGCCAGATCAGAAGTTATGGCTAAATAACAAGAAGAGTTGCGGACCAAGAGTTATGGACGCGTATTACTTTCCTTTAGACCTGTGTGTTTATTATACTTGTATTGATTTATTTCATAAATGCAAGGTCTTTATTTTGTGTGGCAATATTCATTTATATAGATAGTAACCCCATTGTTTAGGAACCACAACTGGGAGTAAGGTAAAGATGTTTTTCTCTGTAAGTTAGTTGACGATATACACTCATTGAATACACACATAAATGAATACCATATGACCTTTATTTTAATACTCATTCCCAATACCCCATATATGGGAGAACGTTAGATTGGAATATTTCAGTGAAACTGGACAAATCTTTGAGGATGTCAGCATCGTAAGTGGATAGGTTGCATATGAGTGAGATTTGGATCACGACGTACAAGACCATATGTGGCTATATAAAACAAGAAAGAGAGATAGCAGAAGGGGTAAGATGACTCAATGCGTTGAAGTGATACAAGAGCGAATACTGGTGCAGAAAGTGACGACGTGAACAGGAGAGATATGCTTTTAGTCAGTAATAATCTGAGGCACTTCACAACAATAACATCTAGTTCCAAAAGCTTTATATAAGATTTTCATCTCCTCCGTAAAAACAAGAAGCTACAACAAGTAAATTCACAAGCAACATCTTCAGGGCGCATGTAGATGTTTGTCGGCAATAATAGAAAGCTGTGGTAACCAAGACAAATATAGATATAGAGATAGCAATAAAAGCGTGCCATGGAGTGAGGCAGCTGTTTATAAATAGATATCAAAAAAAGATAGATACGACGCATAGATACATAGCAGACAAATGAAGAGCGAGATGAGGTGTTTGAAAATAATATAAGGCATAACAAATAGAGCAATAATATAGAAAATACCAGATTACACTGGTCAACAGTGAAGATCTTCCCGACTTGAAAATAGTTGTTTCTCACTCATTTCATAATCGAAAAAACGAAACTGACATTTAAAGCTTTTAGTTAGCTCTTGATTTACTCCCATCCAGGGGGTCCAGACCGAACATATTTGAGAAAGGATTTTTTTCTGCAACAAAAAAATAACTCGTTTCTAGGATAAAATTAGACCAGCAGATAGCTAAAAAGAATATAACTAAACTTGTAGTAAAGGTACAAGAATGAAATTTAATAAAAAAAAATTTTGGGTGTGCTTAGGACCACACGGCAAAAGTGAAAACTTCATCAAGGCGAGGTAAATAATACGAAATACAACTTTTTTTTTTCGTTCTATATTTCATTTAAAAAATATATATTTATTATTATTGTGTATACATTATTCTAGCACATTTCGCTCGGTCTGATCAAGTTTTCACTTCAAAAATTCATACGTACGCATGTATATATACAAATACTATAATTCTCATACGAGTACCCGCGATGGTCTAATGGTAACGTGTCGGCCTTATACCCGGGCGGCTCGGGTTCGCATCTGCACCCGGACAAGAATTTTTCAGAAAATAAAAATACTATATTTCGCGTATTTATTCTAAATTTCAATTTAATTGAAGTTAAATACCGCTAGTTAGTATTATAATACCAAGCCGAGCGTCGAGCTGACTTTACCCGAACTAGCGTAACATTCCGAGCGTGACGGCTCAGTCTCGTTCAGTGCCCAACAATCAATGCATCAACACGCCCATAGAAGTTTTCACTTCAAAAATCTTTTACCTTCTCTACATATAAAACTACAATTAATGAAAAACGATGTAAAAGGGACGGAACAGGACGGAGAAGCTTTTCAGAACCTCAGAGGACAATTTCCACGGAACAGTGATGCTGCAGTTAAAGAAAGTATCTTCATTGGCCTGCAGATTCATCTACTTCAAGATAAAAACCTCGACCAAGTTCTCCATGAAAAAGCAGCATTTAAGATGTTGTGACGGGCTTCTTGGAAAATCCAAAAGTTAACAATTATGTTGCGATTGTGAATAATTTTCTAGAAAAGCATCATCAATTGTCCGCTATATTTCATTTAAACTCCACTTCCACTTCTTTCACGAACACTGCGGTGCTGTGACTAACGAACATGAAGAGCTATTTCATCAAGACATTTTTCAAATGGAACGAAGGAATCCGGGAAGGAGGAGTACTTCTATTGTGACTTTCAGTCGCCTCCTGCTAGTCTGGCGCCGTTGTTTGCACACGCTTTCCGCGGTCCGTGCCATGTGCGTTGTTGACACCGGTCACAGACGACGCGTAGGCTCCGCCCAACGCCCATAAGGGCCTATATAGAAAAAAGAGGCAGAGATGTCTCCTAGATTATATAAAAGGGGGACCACAAACCAGAAGATCTCAAGTTCCACTCCGACCGAAGTTCAACTCATACCATCAGTTCAACTTTGAACATTACCCAACGCAGATCCTACCAAACTTACCAAGAGATCCCAACTTTATCAGAACTACCAAGAGCTCCCAAGTTTACCAGAGTTACCTAGAGCTCCCACTTGTTTTAGCTACCCAAAGCTCTCAACTTTTCCAGAGCTACCAAGACCTCCCAGCTTTACCAGAACTACCTAGAGTTCCCAGCCTGCAGAACTACATACAGCTCTTAACCTGGCAGAGCTACCCAGAGCTCCCAAGCTGCTGTAAACAGGCACATAGTGGTTATTTTCGAGTGTCACGCCGTGAAAACCATAATTCCCGACTTGGGAGTCTCCATATACGTATACAGCAGCCCCAGTCACGTGTCCATACTGCGGGCGTAGGGACCAAATCCGAGTTTCACGCAGTGGACGCCATAACTTCCGACGTGGAAGAGATATCAAGATTCCACACCGCAGAAGTCTTCATCTAAATATGTAGTAGCCCCAGGCAAGTTTCCATCCGAAAGCGTTTGTTCCGACGATAGTCTCCGCCGCGGCATGCTGTATCAGAACGATAGTTCTGTCGGTAACACTACCCTTGCGGACTACTTTTGGAAAGTGACAAAAGTCAACCTAGGACAGGAGTCTAAGCGACACGTAAAGAGAAAACGTTTACGTGAATACGTGCTTTTATTTGAGGTTAATGAAGCTATAAAACCAGACTCTAATGTCAACTAAACTAATCAATATTTAATGAAACATTATCGACCTAAAATTAGAGTAGTTTAGGTATTTTCAGGAAGGATAACTTGAAAGTGTATTTTTAGTATTTCTACTCGAAAGTAGAATATCTTAAAAACTAGAGCTCACAAGCAAAATATAATGTCATATTCGCTTTTCTCGACCTAAAATTAGGATAGTTTAGCTACTTTGGTCGAGGAAAAAATTCCAAAGTGCATTCTTGTTGAACAGTGTTAGTAATGAAACTGTTAACTGAGAAAATTAAACTTAAACGAGGTATAGATAGACGGAAAAAACGTGGAATACTGTAGCAGCAAAGAATATGTAGAAGAGAGGAAATAATGTATTAGAAGCAAGAACACAAGCACGAGATAGAAGGTGCGTGAGATTTTGTACGAAACTGGAATTAGAACACGATAGTGTATCAAACCCCACACGAAAAGGTATAAGAGGAAAGGATTATATGTATGTACTACATACATATATAAAGGATAATACAAAAATTATATTTAATTTTTGATGTTTAGCAATAAATTTAGATGGTAATTAACATTTTTCTGAAACCTTTTGTTACCAATAAGTTGGTTACCGAATAAAAGGGTTACCTTTGTGGAGAAGGCTTGTCAGCTTAGAAATATATTCCAGTACATTTTAACTGCCAAATGATATATATAAACAGCGTTGGAAATATGTTAATAAACTTATCAGCAAAAAAAAGTAAGCGAAGGTATTAATTCATTTTATGACAACGTTATAAAAGTGTATAAAAAGAATTTTTTAAGTGTGTTACAAAAAATAACTCTTTTACGATACCTTTTGGCATCTGGAATAATCTACGAAGGCCTTCGCCGGGATGAGACCTAAATCCAACGTGCTTTCAATACGACGTCCTTGTTTATGCTATCAAAATATCATTTAGAGAGCGTTTTACCTTGAAATATCTAATTTCGTATTGTTTATAATATCCATGCGTGTATACTACTATCGCCGAGTAAACACAAAAACAATAAATATTTGATCGAACATCAGTGGGCTTCCAAATAATTTTGAGAGCCAGTATATTATTGTTGTGTGCAGAATTGAGGCGGAAGGTTTATTGATAAGTTTACATAATACCAAACCTACAACGCCCGTACACACATATACATACACAGATCCTTTGATGCTTTTTAATGCTTTCAGTTATTGCCCTAACAATGGACGTTTTATATTTTTAGGTGTAATAAAGTGGTCGTCCTCATGCAAATCTCATCGATTAATTATATAAATATTTTTAATTAATCGCCGTGCTGATGTTTTATTAGTTGTGAGTTATTCCGGTTTAGTAAACACGGTCGCAGATTTTGTGTTCAGAACCAAGCACATACTTTAAATTACTTTTATTACTCCAAGGCGTGCAGAAAGTTGTACCATTATTTTTTTCGTATGTATTATCTATACTTTATTATTCGGTGGTACCGAAAAGTAGATAAAAAAATATTTCCTTATTAAAAGCACATTTCATATTTGCATATGCGATAAATGTAGCCAACCAATATCAGATATCATTTTCATTCACGAAAATTTAGTATTCTTATCATGGTTACGCTTTTAATTCACCTCATTTGTAAGAATCTGACCGTCCACCTTTTGCTCTCAGATTTCGTCGAAAAACCCAGCTCCTTTACGAATACTCTCTATATATCTATTTCTTTATTAGGAACATTCCCTATTTCCGATATTGTCTCTAGTGTTTGCTACCATTCTTTGCTTGCTCATACCTCCACAAATTCTAAGATGCACAGATGCACGCAGCTAAGTATTTTTCATCCTTCGCTTTTGCAGCAGTCTATATCTTAAAGTTTTGATGTATAACTAGAGAACAACGATCAACAAGAAGCGACAGTATAGACGGATTCTTTGATACTTCGTGTCCCACTTTCGCCTCGTCGTATTTGACTGATAAACAACCACCAAGTACACTTGGTTGTTGTTATTTATATTTGCGCTGGAAGAGTCGCCGGTGTTGTTGCTCCTATAATAGCTGGGCAAATATTAAATTATATAAAATAAATTGTTGTAATAAGTTTAAATTTTAATTTGTTAAAATGTAATATATTTCTGCACTTAAAATGCATGCTGCGTGCTTTTGCATATTATCTGAAACGCTTAATAGTTTTAATTACACTCTATTTAATACCAACAATATCATCCATTAAACTTGAGATACTAGCAAAAAATTCGACCGTCAAATTTACAGAATGCTAATTAATATGTTTCATAAATAAGCGATTTATATACTATAATAGTTATGGCAGAAATAATGCTGATAAACTTAGTATAATGGCATTTGAGCTCCGTTCAAGTGTATTTATTTATTAATGGAGTGTTTGAAGTTAGCTACCTTTTGTCAAAAATCAGAACTCGGACAGTTGTTCCAGGTTGTTCTAGATTTGTTCTATAGTGTTCCAAAGTATTTCAAACAAAAAGTCAAAATGGGCCACGATAATTAAAATATAAAAACGACTTTTTCACACATTTTTCGAAAACTGAAATTCTTTAGGTTGTTCCAAGTTATTCTAATTATTGTCCCAAAGAATTTTGAAAAAAATCAAAATTGGCCGAAATAATTGGAAAACACGATTTTTTCCAATCCGCCTTTTCTTTAAAATCGGACTTTTTACAGTTGTTCTAAGTTTTTTCTAATTTATTCGAAAGTATTTATTAGTAAAGCTCCCTTTTCGCAAAAATTGAATTTTTTAAACTTGTTTTAGGTTTGTTCTAAATATTGTTCTAAAATATTAAAACCGTATCTCTTATACAATAAAAGATATTGGCAAAAAAGAGTGAATTCCGAAAATATGGAATTAGCGATCTTTTATCGAAAATCAAAAACCTGGCTAACGTTGTAGGTTAGTTTTAAGATTTTGGAATAATTTAGAAGAAACGTAGAACAACAACCCTGAACAACCTTCAGATTTCAGATTTTCGAAAGCTATTTTCTCACACGTGTTTTAAAGTTAAAGCGCAGCATGTTGAAAATTTTAAAAAAGTCGTTGTCGAGATCAAATAGTTTCGTTGAAAGTGTCCGTCTTCCGTGTTATTATCCTTGTATTACTTAGTCAATTACGGGCTCTTAATAAATGAAAATATGAAATTGCCAATTATTGTTTGTCTACTGTTCATGTAAATTATTTTTATGAAACTTACTTGGTAGTTCATTCAACATATTTCCAGGAGAACAAGTACATTTAATGGTTTCTAAGTAATTTACTATGTTTCTCTTTTTGTAAATGCTCAGTAATTTGTGAAATAATAAAACTAAATTAATACCCATACATACGTGCGTTGTCGGAAAATATTAAGTACAGTTTCGGTTAATCCTTTTTCCAAGTTATTCAGATGCATATTCTAGCTGTGACTAATCATGCTCGTATATTGATTATTTTGCAATATCATCTACACACGCGTCACTACTTATCTACCTAGTTCTGTTTATAAATACTATTGGTGTTCATAACAAGCAAAGTGCACTGGTGCAAGATAAAAATATGTAAACAGAGGCATTCTATGGAAGAGGATGTTCGTAGATAAGTGTAAATGTCAATGATTATTCTTACCAAAATATTTGAATTGTTAAAATGCCGAATCATTATTTCTTTGCTTTAATGCATGCTTCAACATTTCAACTTAACAATTAATTTATGTAATTAAATTTTTCCCATACTACTTTGTGTAATGATCAAATTTCATTTATGATGTATAATCACAGATAAATTACTTTTTGGAATATATATAATAAATATTTCGAACTTTCATTCTTTCTCACATATCTGAAATATAGTATTTATCAGTATTCGAAGTTAATCACACGTGTATATTTCAAAACAAAGAAGAAATTTTGACAGTTTCGCATATGAATCGAACTCATGAGATATAACAAATGTGCTAATTTTTAATATCTAAAACTTCATATACCTGGACCTCTCCTGAAAGTTCAGGCACTTACTAAGACCCTATAAAACCACAAAATGTAAAGTTCAAATACTGTAGGATGAATGTTAAATAAGAATTCAGGTACTATTCTTGGAAAGATTTATAGAGAAATGTCTATTAGATACGTTTTGTTGTGGCCAATTTGTATTACTCGGGAATACCAAATTATGTGCAGCTGGGTTTGTAAAATGTGATGTAAGTATAGTTCAGTCGTGTTGTGCCACTTGTAGAGTATATCTTGTCTCAGAATAAGAATAAGATTCAAATATCGAGCCAAAATGGTATTTTTAAGAAATTTCATTGTTACTTGCGTAGGCAAATTTAATATGGAAAAAGAAGTGTGCGATATCTGTCATATTTTATAACATAACAAAGCCTTAATTTGTGAACATTCTCTTACATTTTTACTTTTCTTTATTATATTTTACTGTTATTAAATACAATCAGTACATCACGAACACAGTGATTAGGCAAGTTCCAGCAAACCGTTAACTTCACTATCCAAACTGCGTCAACAAATGATACATTTGCGACGACGAGAATTGCAGTTTTGATTATGTACGAAATGTCACTGTTAAAAACTCAAAAATTGGAACAATAGTACTTGTAATAAACATCTCCATGACACTAATTTTAAGTAAGGTATAGTTACTACACTAATTACAATATATTATAAATATGTATCTATTATAGGACTGGCCAAATCAAATGTATAACACATAATTACTTTCTAAAGAAAGAGGAGACAGCCATTTGAAACTACTAGAATTTAATGAGTATGTAAAAAATACTATATGATAAATGCTGTGCAGTTTCTTTTTTAAAAATAAACTTTCTCGAAGTTATAAAAGAGCGGACTACCATAATGAAATGCATATTTTTGAAAAATGATTTGAACAAATATTACATAAATTGCGAGATAATGCTGTAATAGTCATGGACAATGCATATCTACTTAGAAAATGTTGGATGAATAATAGATGATGTTGTGGAACCATTTGTTATTTCTGTTGGAAACAGTGATAGTAACAACTACTTATTATTGTCAAGTAAGTCATACCAATTTCTGCAGCAAATTTTTGATCGTTCATCTTTGTGGTCTTCATTTTCCTCTAAATTTTACAATAAAATCTTATACGCATATAAATAAAATGTATTCAAGTATTACTTTCATAACTAGGGAGCGGACACAAAAGGTTGATGACTCATCGCCCGTGGGCGCACTATTGAAATGTTGTATTTTTAAAGAGGTTTTAATTTTATTTGAATAACAAGCAGTTCAATAGAGGTGGGCATTTTTGGCATTATTACGGCCCGGCCCGGCCCGGCTCGGCATAACAGTCAGCCCAGCCCGGCCCGGCTCGGCATAACAGTCAGCCCGGCTCGGCTCGGCATAACCGTCGGCCCGGCCCGGCTCGGCGCGGCTCGACATGTCGAGCTCGGCCCGACTTGCCGAGCCGGCCCGACATGTCGTGCTCGGCCCGACTTGTCGAGCCGGCCCGGTTCCCTTTGCCCAGTCACAACGTATGATGTTACATCATACGTTGTGACGTTCAATACATCATTGATGTATTGAACGTGCACGGTCAGCTGGCATGTATGGACACCGTTGTTATCTGTTTATTTAAATATTACAGCAGCGTATTTGCCGTCAAATAATATTTATTGACACAATAAAAAATACAAAATATATAAAACAAAAATAGCAACACAAAGTATGTATATATTGCAACAAAACATTTCTATATAATTAATATTTAAGAAAAATTCAAACCTTTAATATCTATAAATAACAGTTGGAGAATTGATAGCAGTATATTTGTATAAAAGTCAAATTCAGGTTTTATTAATTCTGAAATAGGTATGGAAGGTATTTCCTATTCTTTATTTTTTACTGCAGAATGGTTTTATAAATTTAAAATTCATATTAAATGCAATTTTACGAGATTTTCTACATTTAAACATATTTTTGAAAAATATTGCAAATAATATATATTGTAAGAGTTTTGAATATATGAAATTCAAAGAAGTATCCTATATAAGCACATTTATAATTTCTTATTACCTAGTATGCAAAAAAAATAGTTACAAAAGAGGCACCTTAGTTATTGAACATAAACAATAAAATTTTATGAGCATTGGGTGGGCTCGATTAATTCCATCACTTTTCTAATGTTCGTCCAGCAATTGAAAATGTCCTTTTACTGGGCGTAATAGTAGCAAGTTGGCTAGTCCAACTGTTTATCAAGTTTAAATAACCGAGGGAAGTACTTTATTTTTTTCCAAAAATCTAATATATCAAAATTTGGTCAAATATTTTCATGATGATTAATATATGTGTCATATTCATTCTCAATACTAAAACTGATGAATGCAGTTCGTTTATCTGCGAATCGAAAATCCTGTTAAGGTAGATGTTGATAATTTGGATGTTGAAGGTATGTCCTCTATTATTGTTCATTTAAAATATTTTTTCATGGGAGGATATAAACATGTACCTGTTTTATGTATAGATTTGACTTTCTTTCAAACCTTCACTTATATAAAATTTTAAATTTTTAATATTTACGTTTTCATTGGGTTGTATTAAGCAGATAGTTTTTTAAACCAGGGTAAAATTAAAACTATTGTGGGAATTTGATCAAAACTTAGTTCTAAAGTGGCTCTATTAAATGACTCTAGTAAATTAATTACACCTAACAATATTAGGTCTACACATTGAATTTTCTGAGTTCTTGTTTCTGTAATAATAATTCCTCAATTGAATGGAAAACTAATAGTGTGGATGTTAACGTAATTAATATTCCATCTAGAACGCCTTGTTTTATAGATTTCTTCAATTTTGAAGTTAAACCTGCTTTTTTGCAGTTTTGAAACATGACGCAAACTGGATCGGATGCAATTCTGCTGCTGTCTGTTTTAGACAATTATTTATTATTAAATTATATTATGTCCAGCGGAAGATATTCTTCAGTAATTCTTTAATGCCACTACAAAGGTTTGAGGCATTATTTGTCACAAAACCTATGTTATCCTGTTGATAACTGTATTAATTCAAAATTCGAAAATTTAAGGAAACCCTTTTTAATATGAAATAAATTTTCTTATTGTTCATTTACATATTGTTTTATATTTCTTCATTTGGGAAACTAAAGAAGATTTTATGACTGCCTATGTAACTAAACAACTATATTTCATTCTACACTTAATATTTCCCTTTTACAAATTAGATAAAGCACTTGTGAACATATTTTTTACACACGAACTAAAGAGTATATACTGTTTATGTGACGTGAAGTATTTTCCCACATATATTGGTATGATTGTCTTTTAACTTCTAACATTTTTTTAAAAAGATGTCTTGAATATCAGAGTAATATCTAAGAGAATGTTTCCAAATTATTATATTCAACATAATATAAGTACATTTTTGCAAATAACCTGATTACTTTACTCTCTAAAAAAATAATTAAAAATAAAGAATATTACATATAAAATTAAAAATATTTACATTATTAAAGTGCCTCTTTGTCATTTATTAGATTCCAAACTATATCAAGTTAAATACTCAGCTGAGCGTCTTTAGCTACTATACACGGGTCACGTTCGCCCGACTTGCCGACCGGCCCGACATGCCGAGCCGGCCCGACATGGCGAGCCGGCTCGACATGCCGAGCCGGCCCGGCATGCCGAGCCGACCCGACATGCCGAGCCGACCCGACATGCCGAGCCGGCTCGACTCCCAGTATGTTCGGCCCGGCCCGGCCCGAACAACAAAAATTTCAACCCGGCCCGGCCCGACATGCGGGCCGGGCCGAGCCGAAGCGGGCTTTGTCGGCCCGATCCCAACTCTACAGTTCAAGTCGAGTAAAGGAGTATTAATATTTACTAGCAATATTTTGTCAAAGTTCTCTTCTGTAGATTTGTTCTCTTTGTAGATAGAAAACGTCTTTTCTACATTGCAACTGGTTATAGGTGCGTACTGAAAATATTCTTTTATTTCAGCGTATTTAGGAGTTAGATTTTGTGTCATTCTCCCCATACACAATTGCCGCAATGTTATTAAATCTGGATTTCTATTAAAAACTGCGTCGAACTTTTGCCGAAGGCCATAGCGAAGTCACTTGGAAGACTTTTGAAATTATTAATAGCCACATCTAATGTGGTTAATCCATCTTTAAATTTGAGATTTCGATTTCCAAAATATGTGATTAGTTTAGGCAAATTTCCAAAGTGTTACTTCCTTGCAGTCAGGAATACTTCGAACATCGTCATTTAAACATGTAACGAAATTTTATAAACTATCGAAATTCTCTGCATAAAAACTAGTAGCTTCCAACAACCATGTTCCCATCTAGTTATTACTGGCGAGGGAGGCAGTGACAAAGATGGAGGGTTTTCCCTGTAAAGAGCTACTCTCGATGGTGCTTCTGAAAACTTTTTTAAAAGCGGATACAAATCTATCAATTTCCGGATACCTGTCTCTGAAATATTCACAGATTCTAAGGAGAGCATGTGCTACATAAGTAGTATGATATTAGCAACCATTAAAGCTTCACAGAGTTCTTCGTTAAAATTGTCAGCTTTCAACGGCTCCAATTTCTGTGTATGCTTTAGCGATGCTAAGTGACGTTGTACGTGGCCTTTTTGGGCATTCTGTAACGATAATTTACAGACTATGCAATAAATTTCGGAATTACTGACAATGGATGTTCTTCCATATCATAGTAACATAAACAATGTTCTAGATCTAAATAAATGATAACTGAAAATGTATGCGTATGTGATTGAAACTTAACAAAATCCAATGCACACGTCGCAATACGTCGAGATAATTGGGAGAAATAGATTGAATAAAACGGTATTAAACAGGAACTATTACAAAAATTACGAAGTACGTAATTAACAGTCAAAACAATGAAAAAACTAAACTAACGTTAGTATAAGTAGGTATATACAAATATAACCTTATTTATCATGCGAAATATAAGGTAAATACAATAAATATTAAAAACCTCACGCTACTACTTGCCCCGAAGAAGAAACTAATTTTATGAGGAAAGACGACTTTTTTGCTGTCGTTTTGGGACTATAACCGATGTTGCAGTTCACCATATGAATAGTACAATTCAGTATCCGCGTGTTGTTTACATTATTTCTTTGTTCCGTCGTAATTTAAACCTGGCACGTCCGCTGTCTATTCATAACTAAAGGAAACTTCAGAAAATATTTATATGCTCGAGTTTAGAGTTTACCAGTTATGTCAAACATCGCATTCGATTCTATTTTGAGTAGATGATATATTATTCTAAAAAGCCACTCTTGAACAATAATTTTATTAAAATAAATTCTTACACTTATTAGAAAAGATAATAAAATTTAAGAATGTTGATCTGGAGTTAGCTGGGATATTTGAATCACTTCTTATTTTTGTTGTTCACATGATTGTCCGTGTTTGTGAGAGTTAAACCTTGTTTTTTTCTTCTCCGTAGTATAACATAACGTAGTGTAACATAACATCACAATACATGTTGAAAAGTTTGGACCTGAAGATTTTTGCATTTAAAGTTGATTTTCAGCACTTTGTATAAAAAAAATTTAAAACAAAAAGCAAAAGTAACATTTTTACTCTTATCGACTGGCCCTTTCTTTGTAAATACCTCGCAAAATATGCATTCTATAGAGATTTACTAAGAAAATAGAAGTAGTTAGAATAAGATTTCGAAAAATGTTTGTATAAAAAAAATCTCAAAATTCAGACCTAAACTAACAAATTTACTCATAGGTTCATTTTTTTAAGAAGATAAAAGTATTTAAAACTTAATTTAGAACAACTTTTGTATAATTTGATACACACATACCTACCTATGGGGAAGTCGTGTGGTGGCCACACCTCTTTTTTTAAATTTTAAGTAATCGTATTTTAAAGTTTCGAAAAGGATACCAATAAATGCGTAAAAGTGATTCGCTATAAATGCACTTCAGGGAGAGGGTTATTCAGAACATGCATGCAATTGCTGAATTAATACCCCAGTGTCTTTGAAGATCATAATAGACAAGGTCACTCTCTCATAGCAACGGCTGATTTACGAATTAAATTACGTATGGAACGAAAGCGATGACTGACAGCGCTCAGAATTACAGCGCAAATTAATTGCAGATTTGAAAATCCTGGTTCAATCAGTACAATAAAATGGAGTCTAAAAGAGAAGTTGATCTTTTTGAACATGTCGCATTGAAAAAACCATAGTTGGGACTAATATATTTTTACAATTGTCGCAAAGCTATCGCAACCGAAAGTTAAACGATTTTGCTAAGGGTTTTGGATAGAAGAACTTATATTTCAGATATGTAATGTCGCGCTAGTATAAAAAATGCTTCTTTGGGCGTGGAGGTTATGTGGTTCAGATACGGAAAAAACTACTTCTTAAAGAAAGCTACTTCGGTCAGATACGGAAAAAAACTAGTTCTTAAAGACATCTACTTCGGTAGTACAACAAGAACTACGGCTATTAAACGAAAAAGAATAAAACAATAGTATATTGTGCAATGGAATATATTGCTTGCGAGTGCAAATATTGTGACACGAGGCGATGCCGAGTGGTTGCAATAGCACGAGTAAGCAATTAAGAATTGCATTCGAGTTTCACACTATACTTTGTGCACGACCTATACTTTAAATTTTACCTTAACGACTACACTGCAAAATTTACATTTGACAGATTTGACATTTGAGCCATCAAGCGGGACTGGCAGGAAATTTAAATAGTGACATGTGCATCAAAAATTATTTCACACATTAAGTTCAATTATTAAATATTACTATTATTACAAAACTATCACTGATTGTTTTAATTTCTTTGGATTCATTTATTACCATAAAGTGTAATGTAAATCCATTGGACAAAATAAAAAATCGTACGCAAACAAGACAATTTGCTAAAGTCATGGTTGGCTTGTTTATTGTGCACTAGTGGTACAATATTATTGTACACGGGTAAGGCAAAACCGTCCATTCCAATACTCTGAACTATAGTCCGTCTCAACCTTATTATGCAGTACAGGTCTTATGGGAATTGATTTCATGGTTGCCAAATCGTCTCATTGTATAATGTCGTTACAGTTCCGGTTCAATATCTGACATTTTTTGTAATCAAAACATAACCTATACGACTGTTTGTCATTCAATTGATGCATACTGCATACAAAAAATTAATAGTAATTTGAAACACTAAAAGAGGAGAATATATGGGAAGATCGATTAGTTAAAATATTTGTAATAATATAATCCTTTGGGATTGTTCTGTAAAAAATTATTTAAAATCTAACTGAATATAGTAAGCCAGAGTAAATGAATTAATATTTCAAAGAAACACTTAAGGTATACAATTTTCTTCGTTACTGAATATTGACATCTTAATCAACTATCCACTATAAATTCAGACCAAGACAAAGTTAATCACAAGTTTATTTTTCATAAAAAACTTTTCTATTTATAAAAACAACTTAAATAATACATATTTATGAAAAGAATAACAATAACCACACACAACATGTACCTACTTTTATTTTTTAATATGTTACATGACTTATATAGTCTTATTGAATATTAATATGTTAACCTACATTGCGTTATACACATTTAAAGACACAAATTCATTTTGCAAAAACATATTTTCCCATTTATAAGAACAAGTTAATAATACATGATAACATTTATGAAAAAACTAACCATGACTATACAAAGGAGTAGGTACACATATTGTTTTATTTTTCTTCATCACTAAAAGAATCTTGATCTGATGATGAATGTGTGACGTTAATTATAAACTCTTCAACATCGTCTTGCAAGTTGGCAAGGTGGCCAATGTAATTCCGCCAGTTGTTCACTGTTACATTCTGATAACCCTTCACAATTAATTGTTCAATATCTCTTTGTTTGAATGTCGTATTGTGCATTTCAACGTAGTGCTTAACTTGTGCCCACACCATTTCAATTGGGTTTAATGCACAATAAGCTGAAAGCCGAAGAACATAATGCCCTTTATTCTTTGCAAATTTATCAATTTTGTTTCTCTCATACTGAGACCTAACCTCTGACACACAAGCCAGTAAATCTCTTTTTAACATGTCATTATCAAGTGGAATATTCTTCTCAGTGAGCCATTCAATAATTTGGTCTTCTCCGTGCTACTGCTGGAAACTTTTCTAATTTTCTCGTGTGATATGAGGCATTATCGAGACCAACAACCGAGTTCTCTACTATATTTGAAAGCAATTTATTCTTGAACCAATCTCCATATGTATCTGCATCCATTTCGCTATGAACATCAGCAGTATTTTTCTTACAAAGAAATGTACATTCAGCACCAATAACAAAACCTTGCTCACCTCCAGCATGAATCAATGGAAATCGAGGCCCAAGACCAGCTGGTGATTTTAAACCAGTGCTGAGTCCTTACGTAAAAACTTGTCGTCTGCTTTGAACAGTAACGTCAGTCCACTTTTTATTTACCGAGTGTCCTGCATTCACTCATGATTCATCAGTATATATTATAGTTCTACCAAAAAATAAAATAATTACAATCAAACACAAGCAAATAATAAATTGCGTAATGAACATAAAAGTATAACAAATTAAATGATAAACTATACCTTCGTCTCTGAATTTTCTGATGTCTCGTAAGTATTTATGTCTCCACCTAATGATGTCATCTCTTTCAATAAGAATACTCTTTCGTCCCACTTTTTAAAATTCAAAACTCATATCATGTAGCAATCTGTAAAAAGTATATGTATATGTATATAGGTTATCACGTTAATCAGAATTATAGATCTAGGTATGCATACTTACTTTTAAATGCTTGAAAAAGATAATATGCTTGCTAAAAAGAACGATTTAATAGAAATTATATATAGATAAATTAAAGACAATATAAAAGTTTACACACTACGGCAAAAACTGACAATTGACAGCAACGATTACTCATATACCCATCATATACTTTGCATAATAGAACTTGCAACAAGGCAACCGGATATAAAGATGTCGTTATTAAGAGACTACTAAAGATAATAAGAGATGCAATATCCCTATTAAACCTGTACTGCATAATAGGGTTGAGACGGACTATAGTAAGCAATAGACTATATTGTAAATGGGTCATGCACAAACAAAGTTATGTCTATTTGGCTATATCTTGGCCTCTGAAATCTATATTAGTCATATAAATTGAAACATATACATTTATCCAATTTATAGGTTGTGTGCTAAATTCTACTACTTACAAAAATGATCCACCGATCATATTTGTCGACCCTACCTCTTCTCGCTCTCGCACATAATACACCAGAAAAGCAATTATCACTGGTGAATTTAAAGTTTAATGCAATTGTTTGTTACGTTAATAATTTATATAAAATAAAAAGAACATAACGCTAAAATAACTAAAACTTGTTAAATAATTATAACCATTTCACTCCTCCGATGAAATTCTCAAAACAAACTCTCAGAACGAAATCTGAAAAAGAAAAGAACTCCGACCTCAAGACAGGAACCTTCTCACTTCACGAGAAATGTCTCTATACGCTGAATTTACTTACCGAAGACGGATTCAAGTCGAGAATGGAATCTATTGCTTTAACTCCTTCACGAATAAAGTTTCGTTTCTTAGTAAAAACTCAGGTAAAAGAGTAATCCTTTGACCTAGACCACTGCGTGTCTCTTCTGATTGTGATTAGTCATTACTGTATTTTTTATACATCGTACTTTTAAAGCTTCTTTGCCAATTTGCTGATTTGTCACGCCATGTATGCAGTTTAAAATACCAAATAAGTACACTACTGACTGTTCTTAACTGTGCAAACTCCGTTTAAAGATCCGATTTTTACTTTCTTATACGTAGTATAAGGAAGTATTGTGATGATGAAAATTTTCGACCTCGAGACTTTTGCAGATGTCCACGTTTTGAGGTCCCTTGATACCAAAAAAGTGGTTTTTAAAAAATATCTGTGTGTGTGGCTGTCTGTGTGTCTGTCTGTCTGTCTGTATGTGACCACGATAGCGTTCAAACCGCTATAGATATCAATTCCAAATTTTGTATTTACGAATATAATCTCCCTTTTGAGAACTGATTAGATTTCGAGCAAAATCGGCCTACCGAAAGTAATAGTTTACTTCAGTGAAAAAATCGAAATTTGCAAATATTTCGTCTATTACTAAGTTTAAACAAATTTATAAAGAATTCAAATATACTCAAAATGAAATTTGAGGAAAATTGTGTTAATATAGTTTTTCGAAATTCCTACTGGAAGTAGGTCTTTTACTCTTATCGAAAGTCAGTCTTTTGCGAATATCTCGCAAGTCATGCTTTCTAGGCAGGTACATTACGAGTATAAAAGTATTTAGAACGTACTTTTAAATATCTTTTGTATAAAAAAAAATTTCAAAATTCGGACCGGAAGTAACACTTTTACTCTTACCGAATAACGATTTTTTGGAAATATGTCGTAAATTATGCATTCTATATATATTTATGAAGAGTGCAAAAGTATTTAGAGTTGGATATGGAATATTTTTTGTATAAATGAAATTTCGAAATTCGGAGCGGAAGTAACACTTTCATACGTATAAGAAAGTCGTGGGGTGGCCACACCTAATTTTTTTTTTGGTTGAAGCGTCGAGATGATAGGAGTGGTGTATGTTTAAAAGATTTTGTGTGCTGCCCATTGAATTTAAAGAGATGGGTTTTTTGAAGTATTGACTGGAATTATTTAAAAAATACGAAAAGTAATTAAAAAAAAAAGGAAATACATAAAATTTTAACAAATAAATTGCGTGCGCCAATTTACTACACTACGCGATTGCATTGTTCCTTTATCAAAGCACGGAGGTATTCAGTTGTAGTCTGGAGTAGTTTCTGTACAGCAGAAATGGATTTCCCTGTAAAGTTAGACGACGTTGTGCGAACCTAAAGCTATTTCGGCAAAAAATATTTAAACGGTGAGGCAGAAGCTAATTGTTCATTATATCGTGGCTTGCTCAAAGTCCAGATCTGAAACCTTTGGAATTGCTATGGGGTAAATTCGATAGAAAAACACGAAATCACTAGACTAGATATCTATTTTTGTATTTAGTGTTGTATTGATAGAATTTCTTCTTCTAAAATTTTCCCATTCACCAAACTAAATAAAGAAATTTTCGGTATTTAAAACACCAGACTTCAAACAAATCAAACGTTAAAAAATCCTAACATAAATTCCTGAAATTTAAATTTATATAATCATCTCGTAATTAATCCTTGCAAATATAAACACCTGAAATCCGCCATAAACACTAATAAAGAAATTAAAGTTGCTAAACAGATACTAAAGTACTTTGACACACATGTATGGTATGTATGTACATTTGTAAATTAGACAATTAGATATGTGAACAGTACAAAACAGTTAAGTATGTTATAATAATTATCGCAGTATATTGAAAATGCTATGTCAATATTATTCTTTCCGCTCTAACTTCATTTGTGTTGTTACATATTATATACTAGACGTACGTTTATCTTTGAGGACTAAGAATGTGTTCATTCGAGTATGAAATAATAAATAAGTTTAGTTTTTATATTGATCCTTTCTAACTTACTTAATTAACTGTATCTTTATTTCCTGAAAAAATTGAAAACCCAAGGGATATGTAAGATTTCAAAAGAATATAATGTAATAAATCCATAAAAAACATAATACATTGTGGTCACTACACGACTTTCTTATATATATGAGTGTTTCAAATTATACAATTTTAAGACCTTTTTATACAAACATTATTCAAAGTTTATTTTAAGTACTTTCATTCTCTTAATAAATCTCAATAGAATGCATACTTTGCCAGATATTCAATAAGAAGTGCTACTCGCTAAGAGTAAAAATGTTATTTCCGGTCCGAATTATGAAATTTTATGTATACAAAAAATATTGCAAATCTAGCTCTAAATACTTTTGTATTGGGTAAGAGTAAAAATGGTACTTCCGGTCCGAATTGTGAAAACTTTTTATAGAAAAGGTGAAAATTAAGTTCTAAATGCTACTACGTATAAGAAAGTAACAGCTGCCCAAAAAAGAAAAATTTTGCTTTTCATGGACGACGTAGCTTCTCACCCACGGCAGCTCGGTCTACCTAATATAAAAATATTTTATAATATATAAAAGTATTTTCGCCCAAAGAGATATTGTTACGTCTGTAAATGAAATGGTAATAAAAATAGATTTTTTACCAACAATTATTGAAGGCTAATGATGAAGATGAAGATTTGTGTGAAGAGATCCTAGTTATAAATTTTATAATGAGGCTCTTAAAAATGTGAAGCACTTAAAGTTATTTTCAAGAATGAACAGTGATTTAAAAGCGTTAGATATAATACGTAAGCAATATAGAAATGCATTATGAGAATTGTATAACTCAAGCTCTGTCATATGACAAACTTCTATGTTAGAATATGTATGATAATAAATATGCATAGGCCTTGTTAATCTTAAGCAGTTTATTAATATGTAACCTTCTTAAAAGCCTTTATGTAATATATTTTTCTCTTAACCGGACACCTCTCTTAAGCGGACAAAAACCGTTAGTGCACGCTTAACCGAGAGTTTACTCTATATGAAGCATTAATTGCATATTTTTTGTTTCTGGCTTTGTAAATTTACAATTCATATTAATTTTGTGATTATTTTTCTATAACTCGAATTGTAAGATTATCCTGGGAGAGTATTTATTTATGAACATGACTCGGTTTCCTCCATGCATAAGCCCATGATACAAATAGTTGTTTGGTGCACTATACGTATAACGTTGCGGCTTATTTTGTTCTAAATACAGCATTTTCAAATAACACATTTAATTTACCTAATATGATGTTTATAACCGAAATACTATTGCAGGAAATATTGTAATCATTATGACATAAATAAAGGAATAATATGTTATTCAGGTATAAAAATGTAGTCAAAAATACATATATAATAAAAAAAATCAGCTATTTTTGATAACTGATAACTTGTGCTAGCGACTTTAGAACGTAAAGCTTCTACTAACCGTTTTGGACTTTTATGTGCCATTTTTTGCTCGCTTCCTCATCAATTGCATTCTATTTTTGCAATGTTGGCGTCCTAACATTTCTTTCTTTTTATTGTCGTGGACCCTCTTTCTAATTTCATCCCACAAATGCTCGGTAGGATTTATATCGGGAGATTGTGTAATTATGTGATTATGTAAGTGTAAGAAGCTGCTTTCTCATTTTAAATGTTAACCTTTCCTTTACCCGTTTTGAAATATGTTCGAATTGTTATCTTGTTGAAAAATAAATCATCTGTCTAGCTTAGGTTTTTGGGAACTTGCAAATAAGTTTTTTTATAAAATTTTCAAGTACATATTTTGATCCATAATCCCATCTATAAATACCAAATTTCCAACTGCGCCCGTCAATTCGACCACGCTAATGACCTGGTGTTAATCCTACCCTACAGTTCGACCACGACCTTGCGAGGAAAGGATTAACTCAACTTTTTAATGATACTGTAACTCTAAGTAACGGATGCGACAATTTTGATACACGTATTGGAAAATAAAAATCAGCCTTTTGAAATTTAAATTTTATTTTGCAAAGGAATGACAGGAAAAATCACATTTCATAGTACGTCAATATAAGTATATAGTATAAATGTATAATTACATATACATATATCAAAATATGAACAAAAATTAATTTGTGGTAAATACTGCAACGACAAACTTTTTACAAATTCTACTATCATTTGGTGAAAACTTGTTTTTTTTCTAATGACACCTAAGTTTTTTAACATTGTGTTTTGCAGAATTTATTTTAATATAAATTTCTGCCTGAAAAGTGAGCAAAATATCTACAAAGGAGAAAATATTCAGATGTGCATAATAGAAATTATTCTTAAATTTATTATGAAAAGATTCGCATGAATTTGTTGTTCGTCCACATATATGGCGGAAAAGATGAATCTTCATCTATACAATTGTCTACAATGTAGTCACAGAATTTTATAACTCTGTCATCTAAAGGAATCGCAGAGTATATTTCCTCCGAAATTCAGTATCCAAAATATTCTAAAATTCTTCATCTCTATTAGTTTTTGGTTGGAGTTCCTCCACAGCTGCGAGCACTTCTTTTTGGTTTGTCATCAGAGTTGGAAGAATTTTTTTTTGAGCAATATTTGATTCAAAGAAATTTTTTTGGTCACTACTTGTATAAATTTTAGAGTTGCAAGTTCTAATAATACAGCGCCAACGTATTACGCCACACTTAGACACATGTGCTTTAGAAAATTTATAACTTTCCACAATTAACAACCTCTTCCCTTTTTCACTTAACATACTTTGCACTTCCATTTTCACGGACACTTCTGAGATATCTCCACAGTAATGCAAACAAAATGTAAATAATAAAAATCCCTTACGTGGTCGAACTGAACGGTGGGATTAATGCAACCGCTTTTGACTGAAAGATTATCCAGGTACCCGTGGTCGAATTGACCGGCGGCCATTTCCAATACCTCTAATTTAAACTCGTCACTAACAAGAAGAATGAGTGTGCTTAAAACCACACGGCAGAAGTGTAAACTTCATCAAAGCGAGAATCATACCGTAGATAATACGAAATACACGCATATAATATTCGGTAACGTATTAAATAAAACATATTCGCACATTTATTACATTTACGCGAGCGTCCGTTTTGTTTGGTCAGTTCGGACGTATGTGTATGTATAAATAGACGATATAAATACTTGCTTACTGTCCCGGTCTTGGTCTAATGGTAACGTATCGGCTTCATAACCGTGCGGTCTCGGGTTCGAATCTGTTCTGGGACATGAATTTATTTATTCATTTAAATTTCAATTTAATTGAAGTTAAATACCTCGATAAGTTCTATTTATTTATCTTGTTTCCTTAGCCGACTTTACCCGAACGAGCGTTACATATCCGAGCGTGACGGGCCAGTCTCGTTCACTGCCTACAATCAGCGCAACGCGCCTAAAGAAGTCTTTGTACTCGCTCATCAAAACCTGTCATTTCACGATTCGGTTTGCGTGCGTAAAAAGTCACTTTAAACACGAGTGCGTAAAAGTAAAGTTGGTACTTCCTAGAACTTGATTAATTTAGTGACATTTTAAAATCATAAATCCCTAACCTTAATAATATGCTACCCAGTTCGTTTTTTTTCTATGAAAATAAAAGGAAATGAAATAGAAATTGTTATATTTGGAAGGTATGTAATTCAATGTCAGAACAGCAACAAATATTATATAAATTACCACTAGGTATTCATTCTTTTCAGAAATTGAAACGGAACAATTATTAAAAATTTTGATTGGGCAATTTTGACAACCAGAGATTGATACCCCAGGGATTAACTGGTTTGTTTGAATTGATCTTGATTGCGAAGGTAGAGTAACGTTGATTGTATTATTACATATATCTTGTATTTCAGATGTCGAACAAGTTGCAGGCGGAGTCGATATCTCTAACGGGCTCATTGTTTTAGCCAATTGAATTCTACTATGCAGAGAATTTTCGATATATCCTTCTGCAACCGTAGATGATTTCCATCCACCATGCCTTTTAATTGAAGGCAAGTCACCTCCTTGGTTTGCCAACAATGTCGCTGAACTCCTTCGGAAACAGTGACCTGTGAAGTTACTTGCGCTATCAAGCTGAAGGTACAACAGGTGAACAAACACACTTGCCATTGCGATATGTTAAAAAGAATCGCTGCTGGCTGTCCGGTCTTAAATTTGCATATTGCGGAATTAATGCAATCCATTCGGGCTTAATGATTGCAAATGTACGGCTGTTACCTGTTTTAGTTTCTGGAATTGTTACGATAATTAAATTCGATTTGAATTCTATGTCTCGCAATGACATTTTGCAAAGTTCTTCACGTCGGCACGCTCCAGAAATACCCAATATTAATATAGCCTATAAATACATATAGTGTTATATGGAATTTAAATATACGGAAATGACTTTACCTTCATTAGTAGGAATAAAGAATTTGGTGCTTCAACAATAAATTTAGTAATTTGTTCTTCGGTTAATACTGTTGATTTTTTAGGCTGATGTTGCTTCGTTATCTGTTTTAAATACGCTATGAGTTTTGCATATTTAGATATATCCGTATTATCATATATTATTAAGCATGATTTTAACATAGAATAAGTGGACCATAATGATTTATTTGATTGTAAATTTTGAAAATAAACTAATAAACAATTTTCGGAGTATTTTTGTATATTTTTAGATCTAGCCCAAGTTACGAATTTAGTATAAGTGTTTTTGTATACGTTTTTTGATTTTATGGGTAATAAATTATCCACTGCAATATTGGCAGCTTCGCGAATTTCAGGCGGTGTACATTGCATTTCATTATCAGAATTCATGTTATTGGTGAGGTTTTTA
Source organism: Amphimallon solstitiale (assembly GCA_963170755.1). Taxonomy (NCBI): domain Eukaryota; kingdom Metazoa; phylum Arthropoda; class Insecta; order Coleoptera; family Scarabaeidae; genus Amphimallon; species Amphimallon solstitiale. The sequence continues at coordinate 122,210,536 of OY720681.1, read as the reverse complement.
TTTTGTATGGAATTTTTTGAATTTGATAATTTTAAAGTAAATGTCACTTCAAATAATCAATACTGCCAACTCAAATTTTTTTAATTAATATCAAGAGATTAGTAGTGTGTCATAAACGATAACGTATTTAACAATATGTATTATTATTATAGTTCTCGTAGAAAAAATATTGTACAAACTTCGTGCGTGAAACATTTCGCGAATACGTGTTAAACTGGTCACTCATTCGCGAAATATGATTTCACGCACTTGGTTCGTAAATAGCTATTACACTTCAAAAAATTACGGACTTCGAAATGATATCGGTTTGCTGAGATGTGTTTTAGCGAATTCAAAATGTAGTGTTTAGTTCTTCTTTTCCCAAGTTAATTATTCCCTTGCAAATAGGCTGCGAAACCTTCATTTTCTACAAAGCTCGCGTCCCTACATCAACTGACCCTGAAAAGTGCTAGTAAACTACTGATAGGTAAGCAAAGAGTTGTGTTATGAGCGAAAAACGAAATTCTCCGCCTCTTGGCTGTTATGTATGGAAACTTATTTTGCTGTGCCTTCTGCGCGTATGAACGGTAATTTGCTTTCAATTTATTCTCATAAGATAAATTATTATACTTGTGATGCCGATCTGTTTATTCGTGTGTTAGAATACTGAAATTATATATTTGTTATAAATACGATATTATGTAGGTAAACTACAGTCTTAAATTGAAAATGATGTGACATGTAATCAGACTTTTTTGGCTGAGTGTATATATTCCATTCTTCCTTTTGGTAGCTTATCATAGAATTTTTCACTAACTCTTTTTTTTATTATTCCTAATTTTAACATTAATAATGCAAGTACCTTGGATAGATTTAAAAAAAAAAAGTTTCATAAGTAAGTTTATATTTCTCACGAACTGGCAAACAAATTCTAAATGTGAAATGAAAACTATTTAATAGAAATATTCTTACACATGCATTTATACATGTATAACAATACATTTAATCGTATCAATAAATTAGCATTATGTGTACATTGATACGTCCGGTATTGTAAAGATTTTATACATTGACTGTTTTATTGCCTGGTAATGTTGTTATCTAAAATAGGTGGGGAGTGAGTCGATTGAATGAACACACATATATTGATTTTTTCATAGAGTCCGTAAATATAGTATTGTATTACTTTCATATTAACAACTCAGTACATTATTAATGATCGAAATTGGTTGCTTTCTGTAAATGGATAGTTTTACACATAATTTCACCATGTGAATAATTCATAATAGGGCAAAGAATATAAAATTAGTAAGAAGAAAGAACCTGTGCGCTCCACAAATGTCTAGTATATACTTAAACCAACCATTGGCTTTGCTTATAAATAAATATCGATTTACAGCACTCGTCAAAAATTAGTTAGTTTTTTGTCCATAGTAAGCTAGATTTAAATATTAATTATTTAATTCTTTCAATGTAATAATATCAATAATTATCGCTCACGTCATTTATATTTTATATAATTATTTTCCTGAAGTAGAACAATGAAGTCTTCAACAAATGATTTTGCCATATATAAATGTCCCTGGTTTTTATCGTTTAAAATATGAAATTTTTATGCAAGCAACGAATTAAAGTATTATTATTGTATAAATATATATAGAATACCCCAAAATTAGTTTTATATGTGTCGAGATGTAAATTTCACCTCCACTTGTTTTTACGGTCAGGAAGAATACTATCTAAGAATACTGTCGCGCCGTTTAAAAGAAAAGTTAAGGAATCCTTAATTGAGCATAAGTTCTATGCAATCCAAGATTTTTTTAATTTAAATTAAATTTTGTTTAATTTGATAATATTATATTGTTTTTGACCACTTTACAATCATAATTTCATTTTTTTATTTATGTTATTTCTACGTTGTTTACACTTTTTTTTATATATTGTTATATTTGTGTATTATTGTGTATTTTGACAATGTAAATATCTGGAAATCAGATTAACTACAATAAAGAATATTAATATTATTATTATTATAATTATCTCTTCATATTAAGATAGAATACAAATAATATGTGAATTAACGCCTGTTAATTAAATTAGCAGGGTAAAAAATAATAGCTATAATTATGTACAATATTTATGAAATATTATCAGACAATATGTGTACAGTGAATTTTGAGAAATTTGAAATATTAACGAGCACGACTTTTGGATAATAATTGTTTTCTGGAAATATAAATTCTCACAATTAGTACACTGTTCGACCTTTCAGAACTAGTCTAATCTAATTATTTAACCGTCCATTTTGGGTTGGCAGCGATTTTTTTTGTGTTTTAGTTTTATAGATGAACGGCTATAAGCGTAAACTCATTCTTCGGGATTCAGGTATTGTGATTCTTCCACCATCTTCAAATTAAAAACTGCAAACACAAAAGATATGTGTTTGCATTTGGACTAAAATACATAGACTTATTGTTATCGATCTTCGTATTATTCAAATAAGCGCATGGTTCCCAATATATTACAATGCCTTGCACTATTTTCTTTTCGATATTTGGGAAATAAAAACTCATATTGGATGCTGCTAGTGTTGTTTGGGGTTGAATCCAATTATTGATCTTATTTGTCTCTGAATTAATTACCATAGTTTTTTATTAGTTGTTTGATTCATCTATAAATCTTTGATTTGATCAGTATTTTGCTGCTTTAACTTTACTTAGGTTTTTCTTCTTGTCCATAATTATGCATAAGGCACACCCATGGTATTGGAAATCCTCTGTAATTCATGAGCATTCGATACTATACAGGGTTTTTCACCTAACCCGTTCGTTAGAACTTTTCTATGTTAACGCCTTAGAACAGTTTTGAAATTTTGTAGCACGTAATGTTGATACTTGGTCTATTAATATAAAATATTTACACTCATTAACCACTTTGATTTTTTAAATGGAATGTTATATTTTTTATTGGTTTTTTAGATTCCTTGTAGAGTGCTGTAACACATTTAATTAGGTTTTATTTTGTGAATAATTAACCGTTTTTGAATTATTTTGATTTTTGTCAAATTTTTTGTTTTTTCAATGCAATTTTTAAAACCACATATCTAAGGCGTATTTGCATAGAATTACATCATATTTCTACTGCAAACAGGGAAAGGTATAAGTTTATGAGTAATGTCTAAATATTTAATAAATCTCATACAGGGTGTTCGAAATTTATCGATTATTTATGTAATCTTAAATATAAGAAAAATCGTTTTTTTTTTAATGGAATAGCCTGTAGATGAGCACGCCCTAGTAAGTAGATGAATATCTTGCATCATAGATATAGGTTTCCTTATGCCTATCTCTCACAGTTTTAGAGATATTAATGATTATTTTCTAAATTGAGCATTATTAGCAGTAAACTGTGAAAAAAAATCTAAATAGTTTTGGAATTACACCAATTGTTTTTGATCCATCAAACATTATGTGAGAAGGTTAAAAATGAAAATAAATAGCAAAACTTAGAATGGCTTTAATATCATATGAGATAACAAAAACAACCATAACAATCTAAAATGTGAATATAATCAACTTATTAAAGACAAATAATGCGTTCAGAATGATATTCAGAAATGTTCAAAATGATCTCCGTTCCGTTCTAAACAAATCATAATTCTTCTTCTTAACTCTGTTGTAGTTGCTTTTCTTACTTGCTCAGCGTTCAAGTTTCGAAAACCGTCTCTTACTCTAGCTACAAGCTGTTCTTTGTTTTGCACGGGAGAGGCATAAACCTCATTTTTTATAAAAATCACGGGGAGTCAGATCGGGGGATCTAGCTGGCCATAACGAGGGTCCATTGCGGAGAATCCACCTATCCTCAAAGATATCTGTTAATTCCCGATATACCTCATGTGAAGAGTGAGCGGGTCTCCATCCATTTGAAACCAACATTTCCGTATGAGTTTGTGTGGTAGGTTACTCAAAAATTGCAGTACTACTTCTCTTAACAACTGTAGTTACCGGACGCTCGTTAAATTCTCATTATAAATTTCGTATTCAACCCGGTTATTTACAATCATTGCAAAAACGTTGAAGCTAAAAGTGTCTTGAAAATTTGCTTCTGTAATGGCATGTGGATTTTGTTGTGCCCAATGATGACAATTTCTTCTATTAACTATTCCTTCACGATTAAATTTCGACTCATCTGTCCAGATAATTTTTGATAAAAAATCAGAATCTTCATGTGTTTTAGTTATAATAAACTCGCAAAACTGAATTCTTCTATCTTGGTCTCCCGGACGAAAAGCCTGAACAGTTTGAAATGAATAAGGGTGCATCTTATTTTTCTTTAAAATCCTATGTATAGATGTATATGAAATTCCTACATCTGCAGATGCCGCCGGTATAGAACTGGTTGGATGTGCATGAAAATATCCCAAAACAACGATTTCATTACCATCGTCGCCCGTAATCGGTTTTGGAACTGTCTTCTTGACTTGAATACCAAAACGAATGAAACTTGACTCTATTCGTTTAAATTTAGTTTTATTCATTGCTGGTAAATGTGGGTATCACTCATTAAAAAGTCGATATGTTCTATCAATTATTTGAAGAGATTCACCATGAATGTAGAATAAATTTAAAATATCTCTATTAGAATAATTATTGAATTCGTCTTGTATATTTGTGAACAACTTAAAACCAGTTAGAAACGAAATGAACAACTACCTTTCAATTTTGACAGATCAAATTTAGTTTTCAAGGCTTACTAGGTACTACGATTTTTCTTGAAAATGCTCAATTTAGAAAATAATCATTAATATCTCTAAAACTGTGAGAGATAGGCATAGGGAAACCTATATCTGTATGATGCAAGATATTTATCTACTTATTAGGGCGTGCTGATCTACAGGCTATTCCATTAAAGAAAACGATTTTTCTTAAATTTAAGATTACATAAATAATCGATATATTTCGGACAGCCTGTATGAGATTTACTAAATATCTAGACATTACTCATAATCTTATACCTTTCCCTGTTTGCAGTAGAAATTTGACGTAATTCTATTCAAATAAGCCTTAGATATGTGGTTTTAAAAAGTGCATTGAAAAAACCAAAAATTTGACAAAAATCAAAATAATTCAAAAGCGGTTAATTATTTACAAAATAAAACCTAATTAAATGTGTTACAGTACTATACAAGGAATCTAAGAAAAACAATAAAAAAATATAACATTCCATTTAATAAATCAAATTTGGCTATGACTTCCTGTATAACCAAAAGTGGTTAATGAGTGTAAATATTTTATATTAATAGACCAAGTATCAACATTATGTGCTACAAATTTTCAAAACTGTCCTAAGGCGTTAACATAGAAAAGTTCTAACGAACGGGTTAGGTGAACAGCCCTGTATATCCGTGGTGTTGTTTTTGTTCCCGTTTTTCCGGGATACATTTAACATATTGAGAAAATTATTATGAAAGATATGGAATGCTTTTCCGGCTGACATTCTTTTTAGATTGTCCCCATATTGTAGTGACAGTTCTTTCTTCAATAATTTTATTCCATAGTCATTAATTTTTTTTATTATTAATACTTGCTCTCTTGCTTTTTGCGGTGCATTATGTAAATCCTCTATTGTAATTATTTGCGCCATATAATCTCCTAACTATATATTTAATGTTCCTGCTTTGCATATTCTGTCCTAGTATATATTGTCCAGAAGTGTATTAGAATTTTTCCAGACTATGATGGTTCTTCATTCAGGGATGTAAATTGAAAAACCTTAGCATTGCATATTCTCATGTGTACTCATATAAATATTAAAGTGTTCCTTGAAAAATATCTGTTTGCTTGGTGATTTGCTCGTTATTAGTAATTTATGAACACACTAATATTATCTGAAGAGGCTCTGTCACTGCACACCAAGATTCCATTGTTTTTATGGAGCTCATGTAGCAGATATTTCTATGTGAATTTCTTTGGACAATAATTTGGCACCTACGCTTTCTGTATATTCAAGACCATCCGTTAATAAAGTTAATGTTTCGTTGTGTACATGCTTAGCACGGCAAAAAGTTCAGATACCTAAAAATTGTTGATTTTAATTATTGCTTAGTAATACAACAACAATCAATGTTATACCCATTCAGACTAATGTTAGGGCATCCATTTTATTGATTAGCGATTGTGTATAAATATTTGCAAGTATTATCACATTTACAGTTTACAATCAGTTAAATTTCGAGATATCAATACAGAAAATATTCATCTGTTTAAAGAGACACTGTCATCTACCGTTTGGGATCAGCTTCTGACGGGGGATGATGCGCGGAGTGTCTTCACGGATTTCCATAACATAATTTTCGCAACCTATAATCATTGTTTCACTGAAAAACATAGGAAAATAAATTTAAAGCATCATGTAAGTTGGAAAACCGGAGACATTTATGGACAAAAAAATAAATTAGATACCTTGTATACTATATACAGAGTGACTAAATCGCAGGATGTCCTACAACTATATAAGAAGAGCAAGGACGATTTTAACGAATTAATAAAGAGTACTAGAAAGAACAAAAATGAGGAATATATAGCTAGGGCCCAAAATAAGCAACAGGCAATATGGAACGTTATAAAATATGAAACTGGGAAGAGCAAGATTAGTTAACGAAGACCGAATTAAAATTACAGCGGATGAATTCAACGATTATTTCATAGATGTTGGTGGTGTAGCTGGAGCGCCTACAGATGCCAGTGTGGCGTTAACTCTAGCTAAAAATAAAAAGATGGACTATTGTAGTTCTTGCCTTTTCCGTCCAATTAATTCCAATGACGTGATACGTATTATTAAAAATCTAAAAAATAAATCATCAAGGCACATCTTTGGTTTGAATATGCAATTATTAAAAGCGTTGCTGTTGAGGTTGCTGTCCCATTGGCTTGTATAGTGAATATATGTTTAGAACAGGGAATTTTTCCTGACGAATTAAAAATAGTCAAAGTTGTGCCCCTGCATAAGGAAGGTGAAAAAGACAGTGTCAAAAACTATAGACCTATTTCAGTGTTACCCGTAATTTCAAAAGTGTTTGAAACTGTTATCAAAGAAAAGTTGGTGTCTTTTTTTGAAAAACATCGAGTGTTTTCAGATGTGCAACACGGATATCGATCGGGGAAGTCAACAGTGACGGCGATGATTGAAATGGTGGAAGCAATCTTAGAAGCCAGGGACAAACGAGAAACAGCTGAGATGACTCTATACAATCTGAGTAAGGCGTTTGATAGCGTTTCTCATGAGATGCTTTTGCGAAAACTTGCCTATTATGGGGTAAGGGGCAATACTCACAAACTAATGGAGTCGTATCTTAATAATAGGCGACAAATGGTATGGTGGCAGGGAAACCATTCTAAAATTAATTCAATTACACATGGTGTTCCACAGGGCTCTATTTGAGGGCCCATATTATTCGTAATTTATATGAATGATTTAGAGAACAATATCGTTGTTAATCGTATGTGCCTTTACGCAGACGACACGTCTATACTAGTAAACATCCCTTTACTAGTATAGGGATGTCGTGCCTTTACGCAGACTTGTCGTCTGCGTAAAGGCACGTTTGAATGAATTAAAGCCTAAAATGGAAACTAGTACGCAGTCTGTAGATTGTCGGTTTAATGCAAATAAATTAAAATGGAATAAGGATAAAACGCACTTTTACTGGAATATCCAAAGTAAATAAGCAAGAAGTCGATTTCCTAGGATTACGTGTGGACGATGGACTTACTTGGTGCGGTCATGTAACGGAACTCTGTAAAAAACTAAGTCAAGCTATTTATTCTATAAGAACCATAAGAAATGCGTCAACCTATCGGGCTGCAAGATGTGCGTATTATGCGAATTTTCATAGTGTAGCATCGTATGGTGTCATTGTGTAGGGCGCTTCATCTGCCGCTAGACGAGTGCAAATTCTGCAGAAAAAAGCGATACGTACTCTCTGTGGCCTACAATATAGGGACTCTTGCCGGGAAGTGTGTAAAACAGAAAATAGACTTACCATAACAAATGTGTATATAGGTACTCGCCTGTGTGAAATTTGTCCATTCTAATCAGTCGCGTTTCACAAGAAATGAAGAACTGCACAATTACGATACCAGAAACAAGTGTTCTCTAGCAATTCCGCACCATAGAGTGAGTGTCGCTCAGCAAGAGGTGGATTACTGGGAAGTGAAGTTATACAACCACCTTCCAGGGACAATCAAAGATATGTCAAAGAGAAAATTGAACAAGGCCGTGAGGAGACTTTTAACAAAACAAAACTTTTTATGATATCAGTGAGTACCTCGACTCTAACTTTGCAGACTGACTCTTTTTTATTGCGTATTATGTTTTGTCGGATCTTATGCTTGCTTGTGTATTTGCAACAGTCGGTTATAAGCTTCGCTTTCTGTATTTCTTTTATTTGTATGTAACGATGTATGTGTGTATATGTTCTTTGATCTTAAATTAATCTTAACCTGTTTTATCTTTGATGTGTTGGTTATGTGTATTATTTGTGACTTTTATTGACATGTCATGTAATTTGATTGATGACAAATAAATACTACTACTACTACTACCAGCCACATATCAGGAGTAAAAGCTCTCTCAACTTCATCACTTTCAACAGCAACCCTGAATGCTGCTATATCTTTCTTACTTATACTAAGTTTATCGCATTCAAAGACAGATATTCTGTTTTAGGAAGGTAGTAAGGCCGTCTTTTTTAGTATTGGTAGATAAATGGTATACAAAGATCCATTTTCTGGTTTCCAAAACATTTAAAATCGCGTTTTACTTGCTTCCTCTTATTGTTTTGTATCTATTATTTATTGCTTTAGTCACAGTTACCTTCACAAACCCATCGTCTTCAGTCATGTTATCATCTACTTATTGTACGTTTACTGTTTGGTTGTGTGCAGAAATTAAATATTTTATAATCATATTATATGTTTTTTTCAAGTTTCTTACTATACAATATTGCTTACCTCCATTTGGGTACCGTTATTTGCGTGCACGTCGCAAGCCCATTTTACATCTTGTTTTTCTTTATGAATTTAAATTCCGAGGTCTTGTAGGTGCTGCAGGCATAATGTAATACATTATTGCATACATTGTCAAAATTTAGAACTCCTTTGATATTATTCACGTTTGTTTTGCACATTAAACAGATTTCACAACCTTTCTCTGCCATGGCCACAATACTACGCTTTACTCTACAATTATCTATAACTTTTATCAGTAACTTAGTTGCCACATACAAAGCAACAAGAGCGGCGCACTTGTGGTATTTAAGTTTCTCTTCAGTTACGGAACCCTCTTTTGGGGGCAAGCAGCAGACGCAGATAACATTTTTCTTCTGCAATTAGAACTCTGAGAGATCTACAATACAATGAATCCTACAGAGGCTATTTTAATAGCAAATATTGACCTTGCAATCAGTATTTATTCTTGCTGCTGGAAGAGCAGCAAATACATATTCGATTTAAATGGATACATCCATGAGTTCAGAACCTGTAGAGGAAATCGTGTAAGAATCCCCTATCATCGGCTATCGCTGTCGTAGTCAGATATCGATTATTGAGGTTCCAAATTGTATAGCCACTTGTAGGAAGAACTAAAAGATCTACTTCTCTACCCTGTTTCTACCCTTCTGGTGAAGGGTTTAGGGTTTAGGAGAAGGGTGAAAGGATTGCGGATGAAAAGGAAATGCTACAGAATTAAGGATTTTTTGGCAGGTCAACCTATTGTGATAAATCCTTGGTTTTCGTTATATAAATATTAATTTAAACATAATTTTGTACGTTCTCTATTCAGGATGACGGACTGTGTAGCAGTTTATTTTGAAAACTTTTAGTCTTATATCGTACTAGTTTTTGTAAATATCTAGCAAATTGTGCATTTTTAGAGTTTCGAACTGGATTTAGAATATTTTTTTCTAAATCTATTTCTTTTTTGAATTACTGTATTACTATTATTACTTTCTATTAGTGGATGTAATGTCAGTTGAATAATAAAATTTCTATTCTCACCATTATTATTATTACTATTATTATTAGTCTAAGACCAAGCTAAAACTAAGATTAAAAACAATAGTGGTCAAGTTTATACTTTACAATAATACTAATTAATTACATAGTTGCATGATAAATAGAATCCCTAACTGTGACGTAAAACGTATTTCCATCTGGATATGAATTCATCACAACCTGGTATTTTGATGGGGAAAGCCCCACATATAAATGAAAACTATGAATTTGAACCACTCCGAACGAACGACATTTTCACATGAAAATTGAGATATAAACATTAGAATATTTTCTGGTAATAGGTGAGGTAAATAATATTTACATCTGTTGTCTGAATCCATACAAAGCTAAGGGTTCGAATTTCATGGCAGTCTGGTAACTTACGTTATTAGAAATTATAATTTCAAATTTAACCTTACGCGAAAATTATCTACATAACATTTCGCTTTGACTAAAAGTGTAGAAATAGAAAATTTTGATTTTGAATTTTTACTTATTATCGCATAACTTTAACTAAGCTTTTACTATGTTTTAAAACATCTTTGAGAAATACTAACTGTCCCTAGCTAAAAGAAATGTTAGGAGCATGAAACACTAGACCTGTAATGGGTATCCCCGAAATAGTCCAATCTAAACAGAATTGTATATGATGATGACTTTTGGATCATTACTTTTCATAAGTAATAAAAGCAATTAGTAATATCATCGAGTAAGTGATAATAAACACAACTTCTTATAAACCGATAGAAAACATTTTCAATCAGCATACTCATGTTAGATAAAACATATATGTTTGTAACATCTCGTCTTTCGCAGTGTAGAGATTATGAATTTTTTATGTTGCACAATTGCATTCATAAATTTTTCAGTGACGTGAAATTTATGAACTAACGAAATGCAATCATCGGAGTGGCAAATTTGAAGAAAACAAGTAATCTATATCACTTAAATTAGATCAGGGTGTCGAAGGTGTCGTTGTATCGCTAATAGGATAAATAATCGCGGCGGCCGAGGCGGCAATTAAAGAATTTGGGATTTCTTTAGTTGAACTCGACGACGACCGACGCGAAGATGAAAAGACGGTGAAACGAAGAGAACAACGAGCAGTTTTAAAGGAGAGGAGAGACAAACGAAGAGATCGAGACACGACCGAGATGAGGAGGCTAAGGTAAACGATTCCCGTAGAATGTGTGTAGGTACTTTGGACGCATTAGCCATGGAAGTTTAACAGTTGAGCATCGATTTATAATAGTGACAATTGATTTACTGCCCCGCCTCGGATTGGTTGTTACTTTCCACGTTACAAATAGTTAACCGGTATGACAAGTTTCGAACTCTTGTGTACGCACACCAGCATAACACATACAAATACACCCATACACATACACAAAATACAAATAAAGGTAAGTACATACTTTTGAATCTCAATATTATTATTGATAATAATATCAAGTATATATCTACGTATATATAAGTAATAAATAATACAATATTATTGGACGTGATTCATATATCCTCTTAGCGTTGCGGTTAATCAATTGAATAGTTTAAGTAAATGTTAATAAAACAATGTCATACATGTATCATCTACATATATACATACATATCGAAACGTTATTTCCGCTTGATATTCAAGTTAAAAAAATGAGGTGTGGCCACCACACGACTTTCTTATACGTACGAGCGTTTCAAACTATACAATTTTAAGAATTTTTTTATACAAAACTTACTCAAAATCTTATTCTAAGTACTTTCATTCTCTTAATAAATCGCTATAGAATGCATACTTTGCAAGATATTCGAAAAAAAGTGCTACCCGCTAAGAGTAAAAGTGCTACTTTCGGTCCGAATTTTGAAATTTCATATATACAAAAAATATTGAAAATCCAGTTCTAAATACTTTTGTACTCTTGATAAATATATATAGAATGCATAAATTACAAAATATTTGCAAAAAATCGCTATTCGATAGGAGTAAAAGTGATACTTCCGGTCTGAATTTTGAATTTTTTTTTTGCAAAAGATATTGAAAATTATGGTCTAAATACTTTTATATTCGTAACGTACTTGTCTAAAAAGCATGACTTGCGACATATTCGCAAAAAACTGATTTTTGATAAGAGTAAAAAACCTACTTCCGGTTGGAATTTCGAAAAACTTGACAATTTGTCTCAAACTTAATTTTAAGTGCATATGAATTCTTTATAAATTTGTTTAAATTTAGTAGTTGACGAAATATTGGCAAAATTCGATTTTTTCACTGAAGTAAACTGCTACTTCCGGTCTACCGATTTTACTGCAAAACTAATCAGATCTCAAGAGTGAGATTATACACGTAAATATAAAATTTGGAATTGATAGCTATAGCGGTTTGACCGCTATCGTGGTCACAGACAGACAAACAGACACACAGACACACAAAGCCATAGACATTTTTTAAAAACCACTTTTTCCGTATCAGGGGACTTCGAAACGTGGACATCTGCAAAAATCTCGAGGTCGAAAATTTTCATCATCACAATACTTCCTTATACTACGTATAAGAAAGTAAAATGTGTAAAAATATGAAGTGAATTTATCTGTGAGTAATTTTTTATAAATATGGCGAATTTACAATAAATAAAAAAATGAGGTGTGGCCACCACACGACTTTCTTATACGTATTAAAGTGTTACTTCCGGTCCGAATTTTGAAATTTCATTTATACAAAAAATATTCCAAATCCAACTCTAAATACTTTTGTACTCTTCATAAATATATATAGAACGCATAATTTACGACATATTTGCAAAAAATCGCTATTCGATAAGAGTAAAAGTGGTACTTCCGGTCTGAATTTTGAAATTTTTTTTATACAAAAGATATTTAAAAGTATGTTCTAAATACTTTTATACTCGTAATGTACCTGCCTAGAAAGCATGACTTGCGAGATATTCGCAAAAAACTGATTTTCGATAAGAGTAAAAGACCTACTTCCGGTAGGAATTTTGAAAAACTTTATTAAAATAATTTTTCTCAAATTTAATTTTGAGTACATCTGAATTCCTTATAAATTTGTTTAAACTTAGTAATTGACGAAATATTTGCAAAATTCGATTTTTTCACTGAAGTAAACTACTACTTCCGGTCTGCCGATTTTGCTCAAAATCTAATCAGCTCTCAAGAGGGAGATTATATTCGTAAATACAAAATTTGGAATTGATATCTACAGCGGTTTGACCGCTATCGTGGTCAAACACACACAGACACACACGCACAGACACACAGGCACACAGACATTTTTTAAAAACCACTTTTTTGGTATCAGGGGACCTCAAAACGTGGACATCTGCAAAAATCTCGAGGTCGAAAATTTTCATCATCACAATACTTCCTTATACTACGTATAAGAAAGTAATAATCTGATGTGAAACCAAAAACAAAATAATTTTTATTTCTAACGTACAGGTAGGCCATCTAGAACAGTTAAGTCAAATTTTGTGGTGTAAAATAGGGACACTAAGGTGTAGAACACATGTGGAAAGCTCTTTTATCCAAATCCGGTATATATTCGCCGAAGTTCAAAAGCTCAATGAAAGCGAGGAGCAGCTTTTGAATCTCTGCCGATATATACCGCATTACATACCTACATCTGAAGCGTTCAGCACTTATCAGTAGAGTTTCTTCGGGTGCTTCTTAGCATAAGGTCGTAATGTACTTTCTGGCTAATCATAATTTTTCGCAATTGCATTCACCATAGAGCCATTCTTCACTTCCTCCATGACTTAAGTCATCGATCACGGGGCCCTCCACTTCTATTTGTCTTGCTCTGGTTTTATTAAGTCAGACTTACTAAACTTATCCAAAATAATATATGAAGAATTAGGGTAAGATGACGAACTGGTCAACTTACCTGGAGATATCACTAACAAACACACACAAACAAAAATGTTAATATACTTGCTCTGAAGTTCACTTTATTGTTTACAGAATCGCCAGAACAATTAGTTTAACTTAAGTTATAAAATAAAGGCTTACCTAATTTTATGGTGACATTATTCACATCTAAATTTTCCAAGGAGCAGTGTATACACATATGAAGCGATGGTACCCTACTAAAAATTGCTTATTTTTCCGTTTCTATTTTATCAGGCGAGGACAGCTCATGTTACTTGAACAAACCAAGAAAGACTCATGGAATTAACGATTCGTTCTTTTACCCGACTTTCCCCTATATTATTAATTTTCAATTTAAAAATTGTTAATACATTTGCGTTTGTACACTAAATTTGAACGCACTTGTTGTTAATATAGACGAGACAAATGTACGGCCTAAAACTCAGTCTTGTACCACCTTGAGAAGACAGATAAAATATTCCATCACTACTACTAATTGTGTTTGATATTATCAGTACATAATTTCTTATGGAGAATGCTATCATCCACATGGTCAAAAGCATTGCCATGTCGGTAAGCATTCCAAGAGTATTCGTGCAAACAACTTCAAGTAATCAAAGAAATTATATTGACATAAAATATTCTGGTTTTAAATAGTACCAAAGAAATATTTGTTTCGTTGTAAATTATTTATTACGTTCAATCATATTTTTTTGATTCAAGTATATTTTGTTTGGTCTGAGAAAACTTTCTTCAATTAAATAAAATGATTTCAAGCAAACTTTTTTCTGGATGAATAGGGGCTATACTTTAAACACTTATTCAATTTAATACCTTTTAGCGTATTTTAAACAAACAATTATCGGGCCAAACCTAAGTATACTTTCTTAAGTAGAGTGTTGTAATCTAATCGGTCAAAAATGATGCTAAGCCAGTGTTTCCCAAACTTTTTGAAACATGTGTCCCCCTTTTCGTAAGAATTTTGTTCGTAAAAAATGAAATAACAACAAACGCAATTAATTTCAAAGTAGAAAACTTTATGCTATTTTCGCCATCTATGAAGAAAAAACGCACTGCTGGAACCACTGCGACAGCCAATAAGCATACCAAGAGTACTCAGACATAGAAATTCATTGAATCAAAGGAGTTTACATTGAGATAAAAAATATTAATTTTAAAGTAGCGCCACAGTTAGTTATTTAGTTGTAAAATATTTTTTTAGTTCTAGTAAATTCCCATTGTTGTAAAAAAAAAAAGCTCTTTTTTTCAGTGAAATAATTAATTTCACATACAACGTTTCCCCAACATTTCCAGCATGTTACTAGATACAATTGTTGCTTTTGGGTCAGAGAAAATCCTCACGTTGTTAAGGAAAGTCGGCATCAATTACGATTTGCTTTTAAGGTCTGGTGTGGCGTGTTGGACGCTAAACTTATTGGGACAAAATTGTTTAACGAAGCACTAAATAGTGAAAGGTATTTGAATTTACTATAAAACTGATTTAGAAAATAGACTTGATGATTTACCGTTAATTAAGAATACTAACAAATGCCTCCAACAAGATGGCGTCCTAGCCCACAATTCAAACATAGTCAACGAAGATATTAATAGTCGGTTTGCAAATTCGTGGATTGGTAATCGAGGACCGATTTTATGGCCACCTAGATCTCCAGGCATAACGCCATTAATTTTTTTTGTTTGGGAATACGTGCAAACATTTTATAATGCCGAAGATCTTTGTGCAGCTGTTTTTGCAGGGTTTGGTAGCATTAAAAGGCAAACACTACTCAGTTCCATTACCTCAACACTACGCAGGACACAATTATGTCTAGATTTTTTTAATATTTTCTATATTGTTTTTGAAAATAAATAGCACATATGCTATATCATTGTAAAGGGGATAAAAAACACATTCAATTCTTTTAAAGCCGACTTGACGTACCACAAGAAAAATTAAAGTTCAGGGTTAAAACTAAAAAATAGAAAGTGCACGAAAAAATCCAAGTCGATATTTATTTTCTGCATAAAAAGTGCCCCAAGAAAGTGCAAATAAAAATTATGTTATTAAAAAAAAAGAGGTGTGGTCACCACACGACTTTCTTATACGTATGAGCGTTTCGAATTTTAGAATATTTAGATTTTTTTTAATAAAAATTATTTAAAATCCTGTTTTAAGTACTTCTATTCTCTTAATAAATCGCTATAGAATGCATACTTTGCAAGAAATTATAAAAAAGTGCTACTCGCTAAGAGTAAAAGTGCTACTTCCGGTCCGCATTTTGAAATTTCATTTATACAAAAAACATTGCAAACCTAACTCTAAATACTTTTGCACTCTTGTTACAAAATGCATAATTTACTACATATTTGCAAAAATTCGCTATTCGGTAAGAGTAAAAGTGTTACTTCCGGTCCGAATTTTGAAATTTTTTTTACACAAAAGATATTGAAAAGTATGTTTTAAATACTTTTACAACCGTAACGTACCTGTCTAAAAAGCTTGACTTGCGAAATATTCGCAAAAAACCGATTTTTGATAAGAGTAAAAGACCTACTTCCGGTAGGAATTTCGAAAAACTTTTTAAATAAAATTGTTCTCAATTTTAATTTTAAGTACATATGGATTCTTTATAAATTTGTTTAAACTTAGTATTTGACGAACTATTGGCAAAATTCGATTTTTTCACTGAAGTAAACTGTTACTTCCGGTCTACCGATTTTACTGAAAAACTAATCAGATCTCAAGAGGGAGATTATACACGTAAATACAAAATTTGGAATTGATATCTACAGCGGTTTGACCGCAATCGTGGTCACACACACACACACACATACACACAGACACACAGACATTTTTTAAAAACCACTTTTTCGGTATCAGGGGACTTCAAAACGTGGACATCCGCAAAAATCTCGAGGTCGAAAATTTTCGTCATCACAATACTTCCTTATACTACGTATAAGAAAGTAAAAATTGATTAATATAGTAGCTCTGCTCTTTATATATTGGTGCATATTAGCATTTTCTTATTCGGCATACAGTCAAATTTAAGTTTTTCTTTACATTACATACTAATTTCATACCATGTTGTTGGTCTAAATCACTGCCGAGATCGTTGGCGTAAATATGAAATAAAATGGGTTCTAACTTTGATCCTTGCGGTAGACCATATTTTATAAATTGTTACCTAGCACGATAAACTATATGACTTCTAGTTGAATTCTACCAACACAGTTGATTGGTTTAGTAAGAACAAATACTAAAGCAGTTATACTTCATATTCTGGATGGCTGGAATTGATGATAAATTGAGCTTTCTCAATAATTGCATCTTATCCCTCTTTGATAGATATGCACCAATTACAACTCGGAGGATCACTAACCCTCCAGCTCCATGGCTGACCGAAAACATAAGGTTGCTAATGAACTTGCGAGACAAGGCGAAAGCTAAGTTTCGGAGGACCAAACTCGCAGCATATTGGGACTATTATAAGACTACGCAGCTATACCAATGTGAGTATAGGTGACGAGAAGAAGGCGTACTTCGATCACATCAGTAGAACTAAACCCAAAAATGACCTATTTAGGCAGGTGCAGCTCCTGTCCTTGAATGTTAAGGATAGACCTGCTATCCTTGCGCATCTGTCCGACGTCGACAGGATGAACAAACATTTTGTAAATTGCACGGCGGCGGTTGTGTCGAATAACTCGGTCCCTGTTCATTCTCTCAATCTCCCGAGTGTTTTTTCCTTTCATCATGTGGAGGAGCACGAGGTGCTTGGGGTCGTCAGTAGCATCACCTCCAAATCCACTGGCGTGGATGGTGTTTCATTGCAAATGATCAGGCTGTGCTGTCCCACTATTGTTCCCTACTTGGCGCATCTCATCAATGTCTGCTTACTGGAGGTGGTATTCCTCTTCCGAAGATCAATCAGCCTAAAGAATTTAAGGATCTCAGATCAATAAGTTTGCTTTCTGTCATGTCCAAAATTCTGGAAAAAATAATACATCACCAAATCACAACGTATATACAGCAGTATAGTATTCTACCTGATACCCAGTCTGGGTTCAGGAGGGGTTATAGTTGTGAGACGGCACTTCTCGGAATTACAGATGACATACTGACTGTTGGGGATAGTGGCCTCGTAACTACCCTAGTATTGCTTAACTTTAGTAAAGCATTCGACATGGTCGACCACGCTATATTACTTTCTTTACTTAGTTCCGTTGGTTTCGGTAGCCGTGCTTGTCGTCTTGTGGGGAGTTTTCTGGAGTATCGTCGGCAGGGTGTTGTGTTTGATTCGAGGGAATCGTCTACCTATCCAATACATCGTGGTGTTTCTCAGGGTTCCATAATCAGACCACTTCTTTTTTCGTTGTATACACGGGACTTGATTGAGAGTATCAGCTTTTGTAAGACCCATATATACGCCGATGGTACACAGCTGTATATGTCCTTTGACCCTTCTTACTGGGAGTCAACTGAGAGGAAAATTAATAGTGATCTTGAATCTGTGTCAAGGTTTGCATCGGAGAGAGGGCTTGTGATTAATCCCAGCAAGCCTCGGGTTCTGATGTTCGGTGGTCCTGCCGTTTGTGATCGGATTAAACGGTTCATTAATGTTGAACTAAGCAATTGAACTCTGCCTGTGGTGGGTTCTGCGAGGAGCTTGGGCTTAATCTTAGATAATAGTTTTAGGTATAGGCATCAGATTAGTAATTATATAAGAAATGCATATACAAATTTACGAAAGTTATTTCCACATAGGTCAATCTTAAGCATTAAAGCTAAAACAACTTTATACGAAACTTTTGTTCTATCCCAGTTTACCTACTGTGCGCCTCTTTATCACTCATGCATCGATAAGTATACGGAATACAGGATTCAAAAAATTCAGAATTGTTGCTTGAGGTTCATTTTCGGTCTGAGAAAGTTTGATCGCGTTTCTCACGGACTTGGTCGCTTGGAATGGTTGAACATGTATAGTAGGAGGGAGTTGCAGATCCTATGTTTACTTCAGAAAATTATTATTTTTAAACCGGCTCCTTACCTGCACAGAAAAATTAATTATCGATGTGATGTTCACATCATCACAACCCGGTTCAGGGGCCTCATTTCGCCACCACCACATCGTGCGTCACTATTCAAGAGGGCATTTTCGTATGTTATCTTTTCTAAATACAATGCATTACCTATTGAACTCAAAGGGTTGTCCTTGGCTGGTTTTAAGCGAGGGCTTAGGAGGAGATTGACTGTGACTGGTAGCTGAATAATGTGTTTCTAGATAATATTTTTTTCCCCTAAGCTAAGCATAATTATTTTTAGATTATTTGTGTATATTATGCATCTGTAACTAGGTTTGTTGTATTTTAGGTTTACTGCAGTGACAAACCATCACTTTATTTTAGGCATAATCTCTTGTGAGGATTTATGCTGAAGCCAGGGTTTAGGTGGTAGAGCACTCTTCGACTGAACCTCGCCCTGTGACTTGCGAATGTTAAATTGAATTATATCTTATTTAGGCATGTATGTTACTTCTGTACTTTCGCAATAAAGATATTATTATTATTATTATTATTATACCGCTTATACTCATTTTCTTGTTACTTCACTAATGCTAATATGAAAGTATCAATATAAGTGCGATTAGATGTAAATGATATATTACATGCA
The DNA here is from genome assembly GCA_963170755.1 of Amphimallon solstitiale. NCBI lineage: Eukaryota > Metazoa > Arthropoda > Insecta > Coleoptera > Scarabaeidae > Amphimallon > Amphimallon solstitiale. The sequence continues at coordinate 122,190,955 of OY720681.1, read as the reverse complement.
TGTCATTCGAGAATATTAAAACTTTAAAGTAGTACAAAATTTACCATTTTCCGATATTTTAAAAAGGATGATCTAATTTTAAATTGCGTAAAATTAACTCGCCACTTTTTTTGATTTCTCTAAACAAATACGCATATACACACATAAGTTTATCCTGTCGACGATATATTTGTATACAGACATGCATCTTCCATTTGCTCGAAACGACCAGAAACACATAGTGAGATTGACTCACGAATTTGTTTATATTTAATTTTCGTTCTGTTAAACAAGAAAAAAGTCGAAACGTGCAAATATGTATACAAGCACGCTCATATTATAAATAATCGTTATATAACGAGAATATGCCAAAAATACATTTTTCTTCTTTGGAATTCGACGTGCTATTGGTTGGAAATGAGATTATCGTCCAAAATCAAAGTGAAAATGGCAGTCAGTCACTAGGTGAGCGTTTGGGAAACGCGCAGTAGAAAAATTCATTATTATAAAAATATTTAAAATATAAAACTGTAAAAATAGAAATCAACACGGCACGAGCTTTATATATAAATGGTAAACATTGGGATATTTCTGGTGTTATTAAAGTTGAAAAAATATGGTTTCTACAAGATATTTGGAAATCGATTGCGTCTGTGCTACACAAGGGTTCAAAATTCTTTTGAAAAGTAGAGCTTTAACTTTGTGATAATTTCTCGTAAAGCAATGCAAACAAAATGAATACAAATAAATACAGCGATCCTCTTTTATTTTGCAATCAGATTGAAACATCTTGCATTTAAATTTTCGGATACTTATTTTTAATATGATTCCCTTTGGGAAATGCCTTTCAATTAATAATGGAATTAATTAATGATTTTTAAATTTACTAAATTTAGATGAATTACGGAGTAAATATTAGTAACATTACATTTATATTCATATTTGAAAAACAACAAAGGCAAATCAAAAACAAAAAGCAAGTAAGATCAAATATATTGGCATATATAACCAGTAAAGTTTAAAATATGTAGCTACTATTTCACCATTTCCGGATCATCAGTATTGCTTTTCTGGAGGATATGGCACACATGCGCAAGGTTGTATATTAATTCAGAATGGAATCAAGTTTCTTGGATTCATAAGACTTGTGACAGATAACTCAGCATCTAATTCTAGTGCAGAAGCTGCTGTGAGTGCATACTATATTTATGTGCAGTCTAGACTTGCGTACGTTGTGTCTTTCTGAGGTAATTCGGTCAATGCTGGACGAGTATTTACACTTTAAAAGGCTTGTCTTTATCTTTAATATTAAGCCATAAGATGGTTGTAAACATACTTCAGAAATTAGAGAATACTAATCTTACCAGCCTTATATATTTTGCAGTGTTTTGTTTGTTACAAATTATTTTACAGACTTTTTGACAAATTTGAACTTAAAAATACCTACTGTACTCGAGGAACGCATCAGTCCTGGCTGCATTCACCTCAAATGCATACGAGTAAAATACAAAAAAAAATGTTTTATCAATGTATACAAATTTATAATAACATATCGTAAACTCTTGACAATGGAGTATAATTTGATATATTTTTTGCCTTATTTCCATTGTTTATTGGATTTTAAAGAACCGGCGTTTCGGTAGACATTCTTCTGCCTTCTACATGGTAGCCTTGTGAAGGGCTGTTTCTTGCCAAAGACTTGTGATATACTAAAATGACTTTTAAAGAACATTTCTGACATTTCTAGATGTCAATATAACGAATTATATCATACTTGATCTCAATCTGTTCTGTGCAGTGTAATATTAGGCGACGTGTTTATGCTCTCACGAATAGGGGTTACAGAAATCCAGACCTCTTTTGTTCTCCAGGCTTGGTTTAATTCTGGAAATAGTTACTGTGACCACATATGCCGCTTCTTTTATCATCAATCTGAAATTATGTTCTTCTTTCGTCAGAAAACCTTAATTATCCTGAACACATGTCGGCCAAAGCAAGAAAAAGCAGGGTAATGTCTCTCAAACTGATTCTAGACTAACCGAAGTCCGTATGTAGGTACTACGGTCATTCTGTAGATAACAGGCCTATCAGAAAAAATCTGAAGAATAGGCAAGAAGTGTAACGTAAATGTGATACGACAAATAATACTGTTAAATCGATCCTAATAAGAAACCTGAAACGCCCCAAGCAATCGTACAATAAGAAATAAGTAAGGGTTAATCCATTTCAAATCACCCAAGAAATGTTGCTCAACATTTTTTATTTTCCAGAATTTTTTATCATGAGTTCCCTATAGGTAGACAGTCACAAAATACTGTTTGAAAAAGAATTATAAGCCATTTTTTTGGCAGCTGTTTTTAAAATGGCGGTTGGGCAAATTTTTAAGAAAACGTGGTTTGCAGAAAGTTCAATTTCCAAGCTATTTTAATAGACGTCAGAATAATTGAAGAACCAGTCTGTTCAGCATGAAATGAACTTCACGCATACATTTTCTTCATTTTTCTATCGTGCAAGAAAGTCTGTCAAACTGTCTATAAAACTCCCAAAAAAATTTTCAATCGTTACTTTTTAAGACCGTAAAATGTTTATGAGGGATTCACTAATAACCTGTTACTGCTGTGTTGAATGCTTACATAACTACCTGCAGTATAAGTTTTAGTCCTGAGAATGCGTTCCTTTTTTTTCTAGAGCTTTTCACAAATGTTCGAAAATCTTTTAACATCAATTTTCTCAGCTCAATATCTAAAAAGGGACTGAATGAAAACAAGTGAAAATTTTACAGAATGTTCTCTATATACATAGGAATATCTCACAAAGAAAATATGACTGAGACTCAACTACATTTAGAGTAATAGAGCAGTGAATTTCAGTAAAAATGCTACCCTTCCAAATGCTCGTGCAGTGCCAAGTTTGCAAACACGACTTGTAATTATTACAATTGTTATTGGTCGAATGATGTTTAAATCATTACAAACAATAAATGATCAAATATTTCTACGTTTAAATAACAATATGAAGTGATAACAATAGGTAAGAGTTGTAATTCTTAAATTGAACTTATACACACAATAGTGTTTCTCTGTGCATTTAGATTTAAAACATTAGTTGTAATTACTTGCCAGCTGCAATTTTCATTAGAGAGTTGAACAAACTCGATTTCATTGCACAGTTTAGCTGTAAATGAACAAATGGGAACAAAACTGACTGAGATATTTGAATGTTGTTTACCAGTAAAAGGAACAAGAAACTTTCACAGATATATCCCCATAAGTATAAGTGACAATCAAATACTTAAGATGTTTTGTTACTTTCAAAGGCTCAAACTTTGAGGATCATCAAACTTTAATCCTTTTTACAAACGTATCATCTTCTGCAAATAATGACTTTGTTGTTTGTATATATGATGAGAAGTGGTGGCTTGGAAAAATTGAAGACAAAAGTGAAGATAACAATGATATTTTCGTGCCTTTCTTTCACCCTTCTGGACCAAAAACTGTTTTTCAACTTTCCAAAAATGATACTGCTTGGGTGCCTGCAAAGAAAATACTACGAAAAGTGACATTATTGGAACTCACAACAGTATCTGGTAGAACACACAACATAACTGATAAACTATGGAATGAAATATCGTGTTTGTTTAACTCTCTAATGAAAATTGCAGCTGGCAAGTGTAGTACAACAAATGTATCGGTATAAGTCCAGTTTACGAATTAGAACTCTTACTTATTGTTATCATTGCATATTGTTATTTAAACGTAGAAATATTTGATTATTTATTGTTTGTAATGATTTAAACATCATTCGACCAATAACAATTGTAATAATTCCAAGCCTTGTTTGTAAACTTGGCACTGCACGAGCGTGTGGAAGGGTAGCGTTTTTACTGAAATTCACTCCTCTATAAACTGTAATTGTAGTTGAGTCTCCGTCGTAATTTCTTTGTGAGATATTCCTATGTGCATAAAGAACATTCTGTAAAATTTTCACTTGTTTTCATTTAGTCCCTTTTTAGATATTGACCTGAGAAAATTGATGTTAAAAGATTTTCGGCCATTTTTTTTAAAAGCTCTAGAAAAAAAAGAATGCATTCTCAGGACTAAAACTTATACTGCAGGTAGTTATGTAATCATTCAACACAGCAGTAACAGACGGTCTTAAAAAGTAACGATTGATAATTTTCTTCGGAGGTTTATAGACAGAGTTTGACAGGCTTTCTTGCACGATAAAAAAATGAAAAAAAGGTATTCGTGAAGTTCATTTCATGTTGAACACACTGGTTCTTGAATTATTCTGATATCTTTTAAAATAGCTTGGAAATTGAACTTTCCGCAAACGACGTTTTCTTAAAAATTTGGCCGACCGTCATTTTAAAAATGGCTGCCAGAAAAAACTATCGCGTATAAAAAAATTTCAAACAGTGTTTTGTGATTGTCTACCTATAGGGAACTCATAATAAAAAAAATCAGGAAAATAAAAAATGTCGAGCAACAAATTTTATTTATATTGGGTGATTTGAAATGGATTGACCCGTAAATGCAAATATGAGAAATAAAACATTTTAATTAAAGTAGGATTAAACTCTCCTCCAATCCATTAAATAAGTAGCACAGTAAAGCAAATTTCCTAAATAATATCCCTACATTCACTCCTACTGCGATTGAATCAACCCTAACCCTCAAAAATTTCATGGCACTACTTTCGAGACACTCTTTTTGTCTACAGTGACATAAAGAGAAAAGTTTCATTCTGTCTTCGACTATTTAAACTCAATAAACATCGAATTCTGACAATTCAGAAAGAGCCCATTGCTCACAATATAATCCTTTTACTTCTTTTACTGCACCACTAATATTACAGTTGATGTTCTATCATGAATTTGAATGCACCAATAAGGACGTGTCATAAGAGTCCATCCATTTTTAAATCGTTAATATATATAAGAAGTGGTCCAATGATACGTCTCTCTAGCACAACCAATTTAAGTGTAAGGCAATTGCATTTTTTCTCTCCAACTCTAGATAGCGTGTCCTGTCCGTCGAATAACATTCGAACTACAGCAATGAAACAATTCATTTTTTTTAAAGTGCACGATCAAGTCAAAGGTCTTACTAAGATTAACAGGCATCCCCACACATCTATTATATCCATCTAACATATCGTACTATTAATGAAACCCCACTATCGCGTCTGATGTACATCATTCGTGCCTAAAACAAACTGAGACGGGTTCAAAACGTTAGTACTTTTCCTAAAGAAATTAACAATTTTAAACTTTTTATAAAATATATCCTTTTTAAAAGAGTTATTTGCTGAAAATGCATTGAACACTATTATGAATTACTCTCAGAAATGTGACAAATAACATTTATAGAGTTCGAAACTACCACATATGATGGAGATGAATCAACCCTTACAAGGTATGAAGGCCGAAGTAAAACTCAAGTTGATAGTGTTAGAGATTTATAGACATTTACAAAATGTAGAAGGAGAAAGCATATTAATAACTTGCGCAATAAACTGTTGTTCTAGTGCCACATGCTCAGAAGACTCAAGACCGTGGTTAGATCCAACATAGTTATAATATATACAGAATGTTTCCAAATAAGTGCTAAAGTTTTCAGAGGGTGATTCCTTGTCAAAAATTAAAGGGGGTATCTCATGTAAACAAAAGCTCTTAGGCTTGTCCTTGAAAAGTTACACGCTTCCAAAAATGAGATAAAGAATTTGTTTTTTTTTCTTAAAACTACTGAAGAGATAAAGAAATGGCATTTTGTGGGCGTGTTCTACTAAAAAGGCTAGGAAGTTTGTCATTTCGAGCAGTTTTTATAACTCTGCTCTGTTTTATCTTGTTGTTTTCTCCGTTTTGTAATACACATAATTTTGTTTTGTTTGTAATTTCTTATTTTATATTCAATTATTCTATTCTGGTACATGCCTACATTAAAAGTCAAAAGAAGCGGAATAATTATAAAATACTACGATTAATGTCATGATTTGTGCAAACAAAACGTGACATTCACCTACTAGATTTTTTCGATTTCATTCACAGAAGATACGTCCATGCACGATATTGTATTTTATTTTTTTATTAAGAAACTATTGCTTTTACGGAAAAAACACAAGGGTTAAAATTTTTTAGCACTAAATCATTCTTTTCAACGGATATTTTTACATCAAGAAATTTTATTTTATTAAAATGGTCTGGTAAAAAATGAAATAGGGGTTGCATGTTTCACCCTTCTAAAAGATAACAACAAAATTAAAAGAATATTCATAGGTAGCATTTTTAGTCGAACACGCCCACAGATTGCCATTTCTTTAACTCTTTAGCAGTTTTAAGAAAGAAAAGAGAACATTTTTTTTATCTCACTTTTGGAAGCGTGTAACTCTTCAAGAACTGAGGATTGATGTTACAAGAGGTGTGCGGAACTAAAAATCTTTGAATATGAATTTGATCTTTTGTAAGTAAGCCCTGCTTGGTTTGAAACTTCTTTTTAGTATAGTTTCCAGTTTGTGAAATCACGCAGGCCTTGACAGTTGAGCAAGATTTACTTCTGTTTCAGGTAAAGTACCTTTCTCGTTAGCACTATGCTAAAATATTACTAAAAAAAATTGTTCAGAATGATAAACTATAGCCTTATACAAAATTTCAGGAAAATCTATCTACTTTTAGTAGATCGTTATTTTTTAGATTCACCAAAATAAAATTATATTTATTCACAAATTAAGTGTACAAAATGTAATAATAGTAAGATTGATTGTAAAGCAATACTATTATTACATTTTGTACACTTAATTTGTGAGAAAATATAATTTAATTTTGTTGAATCCAAAAAATAACGATTTGTATAGGACTACAGTTTGTCATTCTGAACAACTTTTCTTATTAATATTTTAGCATACTGTGAACGAGAAAGGTACTTTACTTGAAACGAAAATAGATCTTGCTCAACTATCAAGGCCTACGTGATTTCACAATCTCGAAACTATACTAAAAATAAGTTTCAAACCAAGCAGGGCTTACTTACAAAAGATCAAATTGAGATTCAAAGATTTTTAGTTTCGCACACCTCTTGTAACATCAATCCTGGGACACGCTGTATATATAAATTACTTTAATTCAAACAAGTACCAAGTAAGGCTTAAAATCCTTGTTGTTTGATTCGTTTTTTCTTAGCCGTATTTATAATCTAATATATTCATAATATTTTTAAATACTAACATATTAAAATAGTATATCTAACGTATTACTAACATATTAAAATAGTACATACATCTAACATACCTGACAGTGACAAGTATATTCATTCCGTGTAAATATTAATTTATTCCAATTCATCATTCTTTATTATTTCATAACAATTATTTCTTCAGTGGATTTATAGTTATTTCTAATGTTAAAACTACGGAGCAGGTCTGATTTTCAAGGAGAAACACATGCTATTTTTTTATTTGTAAAAACCAACAATTCCAAACAAACAATTTTATTTATGTATATTTGAGTTGTTTCTTTTAAGATATTGACGTTAGAAAAATTTGTAACTATATAGGTGGGTCTTGGGAATAGTATTGGTGCTATCGTATAAGTGGGAAATATATTTTAGACAGATTATTGATTTCATTTCTGTCATTAACAGCTAGATTTTCATGTTTTTGAGATTTCTATTAATTCTAATATTTCTCTTGATTTTGTGTTTTTTTCTACGTGTAAGATTTTAGTTTTTTCGAAGTCAAATGTTTGCGACATTCTGATGTTGCAGATGTTGCAGTATTCCATGTAACTCGTGCAATAAAGATTATATAGGTCAAACCATGCAACATCTTAATGAAAGAATAAAGGGCCATTAATATGCCAACAGCACCACTGCATTGAAAAAAAAACTGTAACAGAATGTCGCATACATTTGACTTCGAAAAAACCAAAATCTTACACGTAGAAAAAAACGCAAAATCAAGAGAAATATTGGAATTAATAGAAATCAAAAAACATGAAAATCGCGCTGTTAATGACAGAAATTAAATCAATAATCTGTGTAAAATATATTTCCCACTTATACGATAACACCAATATTATTCCTAAGACCAACCTATACAGGGTATACCACGACGAGATTTCATTAGAACAATATAGAAAACTAATAAGAGTTGAGTTTTGAAATTTCGCAAATATTAGTTTCGCCTTAAGCTCTTTCGATTTAAAATAGTTTTGAATTTTTGCTTCTTCCGGTTACACCGGAAATGGGGATCAACTTCCTTATTTTAAATGGAATACCCCATTTTTGATGATTGATTCGTATTTCCAACTTAATTTTAAGGGTAGTTTGTCTGATAAACTTTTCCTCTGAAGTTAGTCATTTTTGAAGTATTTCAATATTTGTAAAAAAATTGACAGTAGCAGACTATTACTCAGAACAAGATTCCCAATAATTGAATGCATGTACATATTTAAAATTTTAGATAATCATTTTGGAAAGTATACTGCTTAAAATGCGGTATTATAAACTTTTCAAAATAATACAGGGTGATCAGAAAACCATGTTAAACATTTCATCCAGAAAATATCAATATCTTGTAATTTTTAAATAGCAACCTACGTTTTTTTAACTTGATTGGATTGCACGTTCAAAATTAGGGTCAGTATGTATTTACTTCCCTATAACTAAACATCTTAGTTTCAGAGTTATTTTGGAAAATGTATCAATTGCTATAAAGTTTTATTTTGTATAATCAATTAGGCTATGGAAATTCATGTGAATAAATAAAAACAAGTTGCGATCATATTACCTGTCATCAGTGAGGTATTTACTAGTGCTATTCAGCGTTTTAGTTGTCTTCCGTTTCTGAATACTTGAATAATAATAATAATGTCGCGATCTGGATTAATAACGAAGATTTTTTAAATCTAATAATAACATATGGTGAATGTAATAGAGTAATCGAGAGGACATGTCGTGTTTCTGCAGAGAAATATTCAAATCGGTCAAGACCTACAAAGAGTATCTTACTCAATCTTTTAAAAAATTGCATTTCCTTCGGATCATTCTTGCCCAAAACAACCAAAAGAAAACATGTTGTTGATAGTGAAAATGTGGAGGTAACAGCACTTGCTTACTTTACAGCACGTCCTAGTAATTCTCTAATGGATGCAGAAGCTGAAGTAGGTGCATCCAGAATGAGCATACATCGAATTTTGAAAAACAAAAAGTGGCATGCTTACAAATTTCAACCTGTTCAACATATTAATGAAGCTGCTTTTTTAACAAGAGCGCAGTATTGTGAAGGGTTTTCAATGAAATCACAAGAAGACGACGATTTCACAAAAAATCTTATATGGACAGATGAAGCAAAGTTTTGTAGAAATGGAATATCTAACCGACACAATAGTCATTTTTGGTCCGAAGATAATCCTCGAGTTGTTAGGCAAGGACGTTTCCAAGACTCTTGGAGTTTTAATGTTTTTTGTGCTATTAAACATGACAAAATATTTGCTTTGCATTTTTATCAAGAAAATTTAAATAGTGAGCGGTTTATAGACATCTTAAGAAAAGTCATAAATTTAAATTTAAATACACTGCCCGCAGAAGAAGCTCGTAGTGTATGGTTTCAAATGGATGGTGCACCAGCACATAGTACCATAGCTGTTGGAGAAGTATTAGACAACATATTTTATGATAGGTGGATCGGAAATAAAGGATCTTATAGGTTTCCACCGCGATCACCCGTTTTAAGGCCGCTAGATTATTTTATTTGGGGCTATGTTAAAGATGAATTATACAGTATACTTCCTACCACCAAAGAAGATATGATGGCCAGAGTGCGAGGCGCGTTCAATAATCTAGACGGTACCATGATTCAGCGTGCCACGCGTACGAATATTTTAAAAAGAGTAAGAAAGTGTTTAGAAAGAGGTGGTGATGTGTTTGAAAACTTTATTTAAGATTATTAGAAACTATTATTAAGAATACTTCTTCTCGATATTGTGTAGTTTTCATTTAAATGTTTTAAGACATTATTAAATGATGCCTTGTTTTGTTTTTATTTATTTACATGAGTTTCCATAGCCTAACTGATTATACAAAATAAAACTTTAAAGGAATTGATACATTTTCCAAAATAACTCTGAAACTAACACGTTTAGTTATAGGGAAGTAAATACATACTGGCCCTAATTTTGAACGTGCAATCCAATGAAGTTGAAAAAAGGTTGTATAGAATACCATAAATAAAATTGTTTGTTTGGAATTGTTGGTTTTTACAAATAAAAAAATAGCATGTGTTTCTCCTTGAAAATCAGACCTGCTCCGTAGTTTTAACATTAGAAATAACTATAAATCCACTGAACAAATAATTGAAATGAAATAATAAAGAATGATGAATTGGAATAAATTAATATTTACACGGAATGAATATCACTGGGCAACAAATTTTCGAAAAGTTTATGCTTCCAAGCTGAAAATTGTCATTTCTTAATGAATTCAATGTGCTGAACACGAAAATGACTAAGAAAAAGCTGAATTGGCTACGGGTTTTCTGTAATATGTACGCATATTTCAGAAAAAGTGTACTTATGTCAATATTATAATACATGGTAAGAAAACATTAGTCTGCTTCCGGCTTTCGACTTCCTTTGGCCTGCCGTTTGTAGTGGACTTGTGGAGCATCTCTACTGATTGTCCAACAATAGTCAGCTAGCATTGACGTAGACCATTTGCCTTGGTACCGTTGCTCCATGGTGGCAATGTCCTGATGAAAGCGTTCGCCGTGCTCATCGCTGACCTGCCCGCAGTTATCAGGAAAGAAATCTAAGTGGGAATCAAGAAAGTGGATCTTTAAGGACATATTGCAGCCGAATTCATGAAACAAAGCCAACATATCCTCAACCAGACACTTGTAATTTTCTGCCTTGTCATTCCCCAGGAAGTTTGCTGCCACTTGATAGAATGCATCCCAAACGTGTTTTTCTTTACCTTGAAGAAGTTCCTCAAACTTGGGGTCTCAGAAGAGCTGTCTAATTTGAGGCCCCACAAAGATGCCCTCTTTAATTTTGGCTTCACTGAGTCGAGGGAATTTGTCATGCAGGTACTTGAATGCTGGTCCATTCTTATCCATGGCTTTTACCAAGTTTTTGACAAGACCGAGTTTGATGTGTAAAGGAGGAATGATGATTTTGTGTGGCTGTGCCAATGGTGGGTGCTGTACATTCGTTTCTCCAGGCTTAAAAAATGCTCTCGGAGGCCAGTCTTTCTTGATGTAGTGCAAATCGATTGCTCTGCTGTCCCACAGACAAAGAAAACAGCAGTACTTTGTATATCCCTGCTGCAAACCCATCAACAGAGATACTACCTTCAGGTCAGAACATATCTGCCAGCCATACTTGCTGTAGTTAATCGTCTCCAGTAGCTGCTTTAGATTGCCGTAAGTCTCCTTCATGTAGACCGCATGTGCAATAGGTATGGATGGAAGCTGGTTCCCATTATTCAACAAAACCGCCTTTAGGCTCAGTTTTGAAGCGTCTATAAACAGCCGCCATTCGTGTGGATCATGTGCAATACCGAGAGCTTGTAGTAGACCATCAATATCGCAGCAGAACACAAGGCTTTCTTCTTTCTTAAAGAAAGATTCGAAGAGCTGATGGCGAGTGCGAAATGAAGTCACTCGGACATTCTGTTCCAGAAGATTCCACTGTCGAAGTCTTGAGGCCAGTATCTCCGCTTTGCTTTTCGACAGATCCAAATCGCGAACAAGATCGTTCATTTCATCCTGGGTAATTTTATGTGGTGCAGATGTTTCGTCAAAGCACGAAAAGTCATCATCCTTACTGCCACGTTGTGGAGAACTCGCCGACGCATGGCCATCCTCATCGTCTGAACTGATAGAAAAATCTGTAGGAGGTTCTGGAATTGGGAGTCCTTCGCCATGAGAGACAGGTCGCAGAGCAGATGGTATGTTAGGGTATTCAACTGTCCACTTCTTCTTCTTGGTGATGCCTCCAGAAGCTGGTCGTACCATACAGAAATAACAGTCGTCAACGTGATTGGTGGGCTCCCTCCAAATCATGGGCACAGCAAATGGCATTGCCTTTCTTTTGCCATTAAGCCACTGTGAAAGATTTACGGCACAAGTGCGGCAGCATACGTGTGGGGCCCAGTCTTTGTCCTGGTCGCCTATCTTGCAACCAAAATACAAATGATACGCTTTCTTAACTGTTGCACTGATGTTCTTTTTCTGTGCAGCAAATGTCACTTCTCCGCAAATATAACAGAAGTTATTTGCACTATTAACACAGTTACGAGGCATTGCTACTGTTTAGTTACTTTACACTATAGCAATCACATATGTATGCTAGAGCTTCGAAAAATATGCGCGAATGAACGGACATTGCACGAGTTAACTATCACGTCGGCCATTTATAAATAAACTATAATTAGCTATTGCTTGATATTGCGCAATCAATTTCGCAACACTCTCAATGGAAACTTACAGTAAATGCTGCATTAACTTCTTTGCATGAAGGGGTGATGCAATATGACGCAAAATTTCGTAATTTCTCACTAAATTGCATTACATTATGCAATAGCATCTATACAATGGACAAAACGTCAATATCTCTTGAACGTGAGCCAATCAACTTTTTTCAATGTGATATTCGTGTTCAGCACGTTGAATTCATTCAGGATTGGGTACTTTCACCTAAGAAGCAATTTCACTGTTGACCAGTGATATAATTGTCACTCTCAGGTATGTTAGGTGTACTATTTTAATATACGTTAGTATTTCAAAAAGAAATATTACGATGAGTATAGCGAATATTATTTCCAGATGACACAATAATACAATACTTAGTTCTGATGAAGACAATAAAATTTGTCGAAACGTTAATTTTGGTTTAGATTACTATCTACCAGTTCCAATGAGTGATGGAAAATAAAGCCGCAGTCCAAGAAAAAAATATTAAGAATACATTTTAAAATTGTTTGTCAATTTTCTAGTTAAAATTAAAGCTATCTGTCTTAAATTTTATTAATCTTTACCTTTTAAATATCATTACAGCATCGAAAATTCACGCTTATTAAATTATAGCCTTAGTTTATGTGTTTGTAAACTACATAGGTTGTATAGAATACCATAAAAATAATGTTTATATACATTCTAGACAACTTGCGGATAGTGTAAGCATATATAACATCAATTTTCATTTTAACAAATTCATAAAAACTTCAACAAACTTACATTTTTTCGCCTCACCAAATAAATTAGCGTTACATCATCGGATATAATGAGCGTCAAAATAGTATAATAATAATAATATCTTGTTCCAGCTAGATTTAATACTTTCGGAAGATATCGCGGTCATTAGTTAACGAATGACATTAATGTGTCAGTTCAAAGTGTGAAAATCTTAAAAGAAAATCCCGAAATGTGAAAACATCCTATGAATCAAATCACGGATGTGTATTTTTTCCATGCGTTTTGTCAACCACATACATGTACAAATTTATAACACTATTTTTTTGTGTTCACAACATCATTAGATGTAGAGATGATTTTTCAGTAAAACATAAATAGCAGAAACTGGTCGGCCAGGTACGGATTTAGTGTAATTCGGGCTCGATATTAACAAATTTACGAGAAATACGATTTTATTGTGCTAAAATTAAAAGCATAGTATACAGTATAAAACATTATATTCATGGTACATTCCATAATTAAGAACATTTTTATTTGAACACGTAATTGTCAAATAAATGCCACTTTTTCTTCGCATGTTTTTATACATTAAATATATTTTAAAAATTTTTATAATAAATAGTATATACAGTGTGGAAACTACTTATGGATTAAATTCAGTAACATAGAAACTAATGACATTTGTCGAAAACGCTGAAACAGGTCAACTTTTATTTATCATAATACTTATTGTGAGTTGTTACACTTGTTCATGGTGTCATCCATTTTTGAACTATGACGTCACACTTATTTTTTTGAATGTATTGTAACAATTTTTGTTTTAGTTTTGGATAGTACTCTTAGCAGCTTTTGTAACAAACCCTGCATGATATATTTATAAAAAAAAACTAAAAATAAAAAGTCAACACGAAAAAACTGTGTGATAGAATTGATAGCACCTGACGATAGTAGAATACAAGAAAATTAGTAATTTTGCTTTGATTAAAAAAGAATAAGTAAACTTGGACGTTTTTATAGTTGTTGTTGTGGTTGGAACGTAAAAATGTAAAAATCTCAAAAAATTTTGAAAACAAAGTTAATATACGAGGGCGTATTTTTATGTTATCTACCTAGCCATGAAAAAAAGCACATAAGAGAACAAAATTTTTTTATTTTTCTACATAATTCCCTTCAACACTAATACACTTATTCCATCTTTTTTCCAGTTGCCCCATACCCTCAGAAAAAAATTGCTTCGGTAACGCCGCAAAATATTCTTCAACAGCTTCTTTGGGTTTTTCATCAGAAGCACAACGCTTTCCTCTGAGATGCTTTTTTAAATTTTTGAATAAGAAGAAGTCTGACGAAGCTAGATCGGGGTTATAAGGTGGATGCCTTAACTCTGTAAACCCACAGTCATTGATTATCTGCTGAACCTTGTTTGCCTTATGAACCCGACAATTGTTGTGCAGCAACAAGTTTTTTTTGGGTAAGAATGTGAGCATTTTTTCTCCAGAGCAGTTTTTAAATTTTTAATTATGTTTCGATAGGCCTCTCCATTTATGGTAGACCCTCTCGGCATATATTCAATAAGCAAAACTCCTTCAGCATCACAGAAAACAGTTGCCATCAGTTTTTTCCAGAAAATTGTGTCTTGGCTTTTTTTTGGTGGTGGGGAGCCCTTATGAACCCACTGCATGGATTCTTGTTTAGTAGGAGGGTCCCAGTATTATAACCAAGTCTTATCCCCGGTAATAATTTGAGATAAAAGTGTTTTGTCCCTCTCCAACTTGACCAAATTTTCTTGAGAAACTTCGTTTCTGCAGTTTTTGTTCAGGTGTAAGCAATCTGGGTATCCACCGTGCAGACACCTTCTTCATACCCAAATCATCCTGCAAAATTTTGAGAACACTTGCTTCAGATATACAGATTTCATCGGCAATGACAGAGATCTTTACACGCCGATCTTTCAGTACCAAATTTTCGACTTTTCGCACAATGTTTTCAGTTCGAGCTTCAACGGGTCGTCCGAACTTTGGGTCATCATTGATTGACTGTCGGCCCCATCGAAAGAGTTTAGACCAATATTTTACTTGGAAATAAGATGGTGTATCTTCCCCATATACAGCAACCATTCTTTCATGAATTGCTTTTGGACCATTGCCTTCCTTTGTCAGGAACTTTATTACGCTGCGATGTTCAACTTTAGTTTCACTCATTTTATCGAGAAATGGACCGTCTCACATCTCTATACACAGCACTAACACAACTAGCGCATGTACTTCTAACAGTGACAGCAATTTTTCAATAATTTGTTTGACATCGTCACTCTTTTGTTCCATGGCTAGGTAGATAGCATTAAAAGACGCCCTCGTAAGTTAATTGAAAAGGTATTCAATAGTACTATCTACGAATTTATAAAGAAATATAGCATTCCATTAAAAAAATTCATATGACTTTACAGCTGTAAAGAAGTAAACGTCACTAATAGGTAAAGTAAAAGTTGACCTGTTTTAGCGTTTTACAAAAATATTATTCGTTTTGAAATTAATGAATTTATTCCATAAGTGATTTCCACACTGTATAATAGTATAGTCGAATTTGTTGGCGAAAAAGACAGATTTCTAAATTTTTTAAAACAACTTTAAAAAAATTACAGCTGAAAGACTCACCTGTTCAAATATGAAAGTTGTACAAAACAAGTCTGTCCATTAATATCTCAAAGTGGAAATTAAGAGGGGAGAAGAGGTGTAGTATGTCGACGAATAATAAGTGATACGGGGTAAGAAAACATAATTCAGCAGCCACTATAGCTTCATATTTATAATGTTAAAATATTATTTCTCTGTTTCGGTGTTAGAACAACGTTATTCTAGCAGCCATTTTAGTGTTAGAATGGACTCCATTCTAACACTGATTTTTGGTAACTTTTTATTTTAGAAGAAATAGGTTGGTGGCACAAATTTTTCATAATCTTTTTCATACTTGCTTTTCGATTTACCTGGTAGTAAATTATTTATGGCGTTGGAGGCCCCGTCCCGCAATTCTAGTGCCGCAGAGATTTTTTTCTAATTTAAGCAAACTTTTCAATTCAAATAATTCTTACAAAAGTCAACTGTCAAATATAAATGTAAATCATTGCTACCAATCGACTACGTCACGTTATCAAAATTTCCCTTAATGAATATTTTTAACAATTTTTGTATAAATAAATAATATAAATACAATCCGAAACAGAGAAAATAGTGTAAAATACTCGTAACAGAAGGCCATTCCAGCATTCTTTCCTTCGGGCACTCGCGTTGCGCGCTCGTGTCCGAATTTGGAAATCATGCTGAAATGAAAGGCCTTCTGTTACTTGTATTTTAATATACTATTCTAGAGTACGAGCTTAACGGCTTATCTTACTTATTTCTGCTGACTACGGCATACGTCTGAATCAAAGACTTGACAATTTGCATAAACGTAATAATATTACAGTACTATAGCCTCTAGATTTAGCGTTATTTAAATCGTGGATTTGAGACTAGGATGTAAAACTTGTAATGTGAAAAATGATGGAGTCACATTTTCCAAAAATAAGTATTAGAATAATGATGCAAG
Organism: Amphimallon solstitiale; assembly: GCA_963170755.1. NCBI lineage: Eukaryota > Metazoa > Arthropoda > Insecta > Coleoptera > Scarabaeidae > Amphimallon > Amphimallon solstitiale. The sequence continues at coordinate 122,174,206 of OY720681.1, read as the reverse complement.
ACGGTCGGAAAGACGCAAACCCTGAAGCTATTCAACTTAGGTTTAGAAAAACTATTGTTTCCGTTTTTATTGCTGAAATTATCCCACGCGAAAAATTTAGCTCAGTTTTCTGCTGACGATAACAATCTGCAAGTAATTTTATGAATTATACTTCTAAAGCAGCAGTAGACAAAAATAGACTTAATGGAAGACGGAGTTTTTTCTGGGATATGTCTTAATATGACGATTGCGTCATTCACTCGTTTATTTGGACCTAATACCAAACTGTCCCCAGGTATTTTTATAATTTAATGCATAGTTTTTTTTCTTCAATATTCTTCTATAAACTTTAACTAACGTACGAGGTAGGCGCCAAAAATTCTCGGCCTGACAGGCTTATACAGGTTCAAACGTGTTCAAACTCCGTCACGTCATGCATGCACATACGCGAATTGTTCACTATAAATATCACGGTTCGAAGCCTAGCACTTTTTAGTAACCAGCCAATCAACGTGACTAGCGCACAAAAATGTCTGAAGTAACGAAAATTGAGTACCGCGCTGTCATTAAATTTTTAAAAAAAGAAGGGCACACACATTATCACATTAAACAACGTTTAGACAGTCTTTACGGTGATTCATCTCCTTCGTATTCAACTGTAAAAAAAGTGGGCAAAATGTTTCCGTTTGGGAAAATGCTGATCGGTCGTGTCGACCAGTTAAAGTGATACCTCCTCAACAAATTTCAATTATTGAACATTTAGTCTTAGAAGATCGCCGTTTGAAAATGAAGGAATTAGCAGTGATAACAAACATTTCCGAAATAAATGAACGTCGAGTCGAATGTGCGCAGTCGTTTTTAAACATGTGTGGAGACGACCCAAAACCGATCTTGGAGTCCATTGTCACAGGGGATGAAACAATGGTTCTATTTTACGATCATCTATCGAAAAGGGAGTCCATAGAATGGCGGTGACCTGATGAACCTCGTCCCAGAAAGGCGAAAGTCGTTCAATCAACGAAAAAGGTGATGGCCACAATATTCTGGGATTGTGAGGGCATTTTGATAATTGACTTTAAAGAGCGCAGTACAAGTGTGTATTATGCGTCTTTATTGCATAAATTAGGGGGCAGTATTCGTGCAAAACGTCGTGGAAAATTGACAAAAGGTGTGCGATTATTGCACGACAATGCTCACGTCCATACTGCCGCCATTTCACAAGCTGCCATCCGCGAATGCGGCTTTCAAGAATTGGAACATCCACCGTATAGTCCGGATATGGCTCCTTGTGATTCTTTATTGTTTTCTAATTTAAAAAAAGACCTTAGGGGACGTAGTTTTAAGGACGATAGTGAGTTGCAAGTAGCTGTTATAGAACATTTTGACGAAAAAACGTCAGATTATTTTTACAAGGGTACCTAATTATTAATTAATCGTTGTAATAAATATATAGAAGTTAGGGGAGATTACATTGAAAAATAAAAATTCATATATTGTTTTCAAGCTTCTTTATTGTATATCAGGCGGAGAATTTAAGGCGCCTACCTCGTACTTGTTAGGGAGAATCCTCTATTGCTATGGCAGTCTTTAATCTCCTGTCAAAACTGCGTTCATTGTAGGTTGTTGCAAGGCTACTTTATGCAACGATTTGATCATTTCAGTTGTTACTTTATCTTTACCGCTGGATTTTTCATCTTCAATTTGTGTTTCTATAATTCCTCTCCTTTCTAGTATTTTCTATTCGTACGTATATCATTCCCTTGTAATTTCTCTTATTACTCAATAATTTTGTTTTTTTCAGACGAGAAACATTTTCAATGTTGTCTTTTTAGGTGAGAAGTATCTAGTTCTCTCGAGGATTTTCCTGGGACACAGGTGATCCATTTGTTAGTAAAATATCGGAAATGCACTCGTGGAAATTCAAAAAAAGGAGAAAAATATTTCCATTTGCGGAGACTCCTAACGTCACAGTAAACAAGCTTCCGCAATGTGCTGGAAATAGAACTCGCTTAACTCCTCTTTCAGCATAGATATTGTCAGGTTTCTGCACGGTCGTAATTCCAGTTTTGTTAACATTCCGTGTATCACTTGGGCCAAAATGAAGTCGATTCTGAACAGTGATTAAATTATGAACAAATTGAAGTTATTAAAACTAGATGTTCGAGCAATGCTAGTGTCTCGGGTTTTTTCATGAATGTTTTGAACCAATCGATTCCAGCCACCTTGTTAGTAACTCACGCTTGTGGAATTTTCCAATAAAGAGCACTTGTGTATTCAATGGCAAATTTTTCGACTTCATGGGGATCTAATACGAAGTATATGTCGGATATCTATACAGGCTGTCCCAGAAATAAAAAGACGGAATGGCAGGTATGTAAAGTCCGAACAGACACATGCCCAAATACACCGCAATAACGAAGAAATTAAAAATTTAATTTTCTATGTTGTTTTTTAGATAAAAAAATTACATTACGGACCTGGCACAGAATGTATGTTTATAAATACACGTAAGAATGCTCATTTGTAAATAGAAACGAACACGCATTCATAGAAAAATACGCTTTTGTTTGTATAAAACGGGAAAAAATGTTAAATCGTACTCATTCATAAAACATTTTTTTCCCGATGCGACTAGAAAACGCAGCTATGTAGTCGGTTATTGACCCAGATGGGCGACCCACTTTATTGCAGACAATAAAAGATTATTTTTATTTTTAAAATAGGAAGGTTGTTGCTCTTTAATGTATTTGTAGTCGGAAACAGCTGATTATTATTATTTTAGAATATTCAATAAATCATATTCTTCTAGCCTTTATTACAGTAAATATCAAGAATGTAATTATTTTTTGCTAGCAGGTGTAAAATTAAAGTAATTAATGATTTGATATTTATTATGAAGTATCTATTCCTCCTCCTGAAAAGGACCGATTGTGAAAGTGAAGTAGGTGGTTATTTAGCCCAGGGTCGGCATAAGGCCAATTGAATTCCTTATTATTTTTTTTCTGCCGTCTGCGCACGAATAAAGACTTGATATTTTGAGGGTACGCTTTTACACAATTTAGCTTCCGATTTCTGCTACTCCGTCTTTTTATTTCTGGGACATCCTGTATTATATACGAAAGAATTGAGCTTCTTGGTTATCGGTAAAAATTTAATGAATTTTTTTGTACTCAACAAGAAAATTCAGATTGATATCACTTTCTTGTTGTAGATTCTAGCCAGAGCCCTGTTGTTTATGCCATTTTGCAATGCTTCTAATAGATTTATCGTCTTTAACTTTATTTGCGGCACTCAATATAACGTCTGCTGTTGTTTACCCAAGATCCGTTAGCCGTTTTCTGTTACGTAACATTGTAGACAGCTACAATTTAAAATATAAAATAATCACAGGTTAACTTTTGTTGTGTCTGTAAACAAAAATCTTATTTGAAACTGGAAAAGTTGTCACATGTGACAACTAACCCCTCTTCTTATGTAACAACTAACACTTTATGTGGGCGACTGATTCTTGATGGAGAAGGAAATACACTTCAAAATATGTTTACATCGCTTAATTATATGACATAACTTATCCAACAATGTATACATCAAAGCTGATTGATGCGATTGAAGGGAGATAGAAGAATATTAATAATTTTATAAAAAAATATTTAAAGGCTATAATTTTACTTATAAAATCTTAACACAGAAGCTCTGATGTTTTACACGCTACTTCATATGATCATAAAGAAAGCTAGACTTTCTGGATGGTTGAATGAAGACATACTTTAAACATTTATGGGTCATATTGTTCGACATATTAACTACAGCAAAGAACACCCACTGCTGTTTTTGTTAGATAATTATGACACACATCCGTTAATTACGCTTGATTTCTGAAAGGAGAATGGAATTGTCGTCTTACCATTCCCATAACTTACAATCCTTGCATCAAAGCATTTATGAACTCTTCAAGCAATACGGAGGCGGAAAACTGGATTCGAATGCAACCTGATAAAACAACGACAATATACTAAGTTATGCAATTGTTCGGAAAGCACTGAAATTGCCGATAAGTTGCAAAAATATAATTAATGGTTTTGCTTGTATATTTCGCGTTAGGCTACGCTACATATAAACATGCCGCTGTGATGCCATAAAACTAACTAGAAGGAGCAAATAAAGTTGTAGAATCAAAAAAGTCGCCAATTCTCTAGCCAACCACATCAAAAAGGTCCCCATCACCATGCCACGCCCAGGCACATCTGCTGAAAAAAAAATTAAAACTAAGCCACAAACATTAATTCAGAAAGTATTCAATCAATTCCAAAAGTCAAGCCTAGGAAATATGGCAGTAGAACAAACAGAAGGAAGAAGGTTGCTGTAATTCTAACAGATACGCCTGTTAAAAATGCATTGGTGGCATTAAAAAAAGAATCAAAACAAGAAACCTAAGAAACTATCTGAGCTTGAGTTTAATGAGAAAGACACCTGCTGTTTATTCTATAAGGAGTCATAGTCAATAAGCAAACAAAACTGAATTTGGACAAAGCGCACAGAATATGGCCTGTGGACTCATTAAATGCTTTGGGGATATACCGTTTTCTTTCAATGTATAAATTGTAATTCCGTTGACGACGTCGATATTATGTAATGTTTATTATTACTTTATTTTATGATGAGACTCATCCGTCTGTTTGCACACTAGTTACCATAAATTGAATAAATATATTTTTATTTATTATTCTTCTTTAAACACATTCAAGGCATTTCTAATTCCGGTTGTGTTCGCCAAAGTAATTTTTTCCAATTTGACGAAAACTTTATGACGGATAGTATAACTTCATTATATCAAGAATATTATTGTAATAAAATTTAAATTACTAGTGTACGCAATTTTGTTGTGTATATCTAGAAGTAATGATTTTTACTTACTATATTTGATATGCTTCGAAAATTATCATTTCTCTGAAGAGAATTTCTATAGTTAAGTACTTATTTCATCATCAAAAGAAATCAAGTTGATTTCTTTTACTAAAGGTCTGATAAAGATTGCAAACACGCAATCGAAACGTCACATATGCATAAAACTGTATATTAATTAATTAATAAAACAACCGATAATTCTGTCTTGAGCAATAAAAAAATCGTTTTCTTTTCTATATATTAGTCAGTTGACTGAACACTACTTGATTTTAATTTACTATATATATTATATTGACAACAGAATTTGGCCAATGTTAGTCCAATCTTAACATATTTGTGTAATAATTACTATTGTACGATTTTCTAATCTTTACTTTGGAAACATCTTATTTAAATATTCAGTTTTGCTATTTAAAGGAACCATTAGCTTAACTGAATTCGAACTCTCATGTCAAACTAATATTGTCTGTCACTGTCATTATATATAACTTCATGTGTAACATCAGTAATTAATTACGATAAAAGATATTTCTTTTTTAACTTAGTATCTGTAAACTCTTTCATGTTATGAATACCACAACAGTTTCCCCTCAACTAATTTTAACTATTACCTTATAGACACAATCGTTTAAATTTGTTATACTTCTTGATTAAAATAAATCACTCTGTATACGACATGCAATAACATTCTCATATCAACTAAATTATGAATACTTCAGTTACAAAAACATCACTAATCTTAATACAAAATAAGTCTTTTAACAAAAGTTAATTTGTATATAGCATCAGATATCATGAGGCAAACTTCTGCATTTATGACATAACTTACATATTTCACATTATAAAATTTGCCTATACTCCTTTATCATTCATTTAATTCTTTCAATAATATTTTCGTTTAACTTCCATATTTTCTATTCTTTATTATATTCAAGACTAGCGATACCCGGCGTGTGTTGCTATACCCACAAAAAAAAACAATTTTTATCAGCACAAAACTTCACAGGAATTCTCTCCATACTATGCTAGAGTTTTCCTGAAAATGTCATCAAAGTCAGTTCAGCAGTTTCGGAGTCTATAGGGAACATACACACCCACCCAGTTTTAATCTAACCACTAAATGATCACAGGTGATCCAATCTAAATCAGATCATTAGTGCAAATTAATGGGTTAGTACTAATCGATCCATGGAATAATCACAGGTGATCCGATATCAATAAGATTAAATGATAGAAAATATTTTTATTTTTAGTCCGATGGGCACCAAACTTCAGAGGAACACGCTCCAAACTATGCTAGAGTTTTCTGAAAATTTCATCAAACTTGGTTGAACGGTTTCGGAGTCTATACACACTGTCAAACACACACCTCGACATTTTTGCAGATGTTCGCGTTTTGAAGTCTCCTGATTCCGAAAAAGTGGTTTAAAAAAATGTCTCTCCCCTCTCTCTCCCTCTCTCCCTCTCTCTCTCCCGCGCCTCTCTCCCCCTCCCCCTCTCCCCCTCTCTCTCTCTCTCTCGTCGTGTGGTGCCCACACCTCATTTTCTATTTATATGAGTAGATATACCAATATTGTCACATTCTTTTAAACTTCTTTCATAATCTTTCGTTCTTATATTCTATATATTATCATTCAATTTTTTTAATCATTAATTTTATAACATCTTTTTATATTCTTACATTTTTTCATATAATCACATTTTTATGTATACTTCTTATAATTCATCACTTTTTATTATTAATATACTATTAATCCTTCTACTCTAACTACTCATAATTTTCTTCTATTCATACATACTCTTTGATACTTATATAATCTTCTTAAGGTGTTTATATCCATTATAATATATATTTGTATTCTATTATGCCATTTATTTAACTATAATACTTCTTTACACTATTTTTTCTGTAATACATACATACATTAACTAATTCAAATACTCAAATATTCAAATATCTTTCAAATGAACTTTGTTATCATTACAATATTTCTATATTAATTTTTGAAAACTTTTCTTCAAACAAATTTTAATGTAATAAATTTTCCTAGATCCGGCCCTGGTAAATAAACAAAACTGCCGATTTGTCAAACGTTTTAGAAGGTATGTATTATAGTGACGAGCATTGAGCGCGTATACATTCGAGCGGTGCGCGTCTCGTTGATATATTTGACAGGCGATAACGCGCTTTCGTATTATTTCAAGTCAACTGGTAATCCACGCGCTACTCTGTCTCTGTCTACAGTCCAGCCTTTTGAAAGTTAATGACTTGACTCTGCCGTCTTTAAACGCCATTTTGTTCGAATGGCATTCGCTAATTAGTCAGATTACTTAAAATAGCTGGCCACTCTCTATTACAACTCCTATGCAATTGATTTTTCGAATAAAATCTTTACACGATAGATGAATACGTAAAAACTACAAAAAGAATATAAGTATGACTTTCGTTTAATGCTTTCGTGCCTGCAATAAGATTTATGAAATGAAAGAAATGCTCGATGTTTAATAATAACACAGGCCAACACACATTTTGGTGCTTGCTATTTTCTAACTCTCTCTAGGTAATTTTTGGGTGTAAAATCCAAAACAGCTGTCAGATTTAGTCTATCAGATCTAGTTTTTGAGTTACACTATATAGCCTCTTTTAGATAAAAGTATATTTCAGCTTATAAGTATTAGTATTTGAGACAAAAGCTCATTAAAAAAACAAAGAATACAAAGTAAGGTATATGCCATTCACAGAATAGATAAATATACATTCATATCACATAAAAATTTCCTTATATGCGATTTTCTTGCAGGGAGTTTAGTAGGACAGTCTCGCTGCAAACTCCAACAGTAATAGACCATCATGTGGATATTCCACCTTTCTTGCTATCGTTCTTCTATCGTCTAAATATCTTGATGAAATCTTTTCCATTCTTCCTCACTGTAATCACCTAGGTTTTGTGGGAATCGATCTATGTGGCTGTGGTGGTAGTGAATTTTATGCTCATATTTCAACCGAGAATATTAAACATAGAAAGCATACATTTAACTAAATCTGCGTAATTCTCCGCTTTATGATTGGCAATAAAATGTTGTACTACTCCAACAAATGAGCACCATAATTTTAATCTGGTTCATTGCTAAATTGTGAATCTTTTTTTCAACTGTTATATTTGAGGCTCATCAAATCCCGGGAAATTTACGTATTAAGTACCTAAAGCAAAGGCCATCTCTATTTAACGCTTACACAAATTGCTTTATAAGTTTCAACTTGATAAGTAAAAATGGAAATATGATTTTCTCTGCTCTGCTATCTCAGAGACATAAAAAACAAGGATATTTTGTCTATCCACTTTGCTGTCCAAGGAGGAAGTTAACCATTCTTAGATCAACGCAAATTACCTACTGACGCTCTTCATACTTAATATTCTCAGGACTATTGATCTTTTCTTGTATTTGTCTTTCAAGATGGCAGAATACAATGGGTATTGCGCCAAATCTATTACGGTTGCTTAAAATTTCATAAGTTGTATCTGTTATTGATACAAAAATCAAACTTCCTGTATCTCAAACACTAGAGCTGCTACGAAAAAAGGCAGGTATTGTTGAACAAGCACACCAATTATATCAAAAATCACAGTTTTCGGGCAACAAAAAAGAAAATTAATTTGTTTGCCTGTGTAATAATTGATTTTAAACAAATTAAGATCTTTGACTTGGTTAAGTAAATTTACACAATGTCATGGTCATATACAATATCAGGTATAGGCATCACACGACTTTCTTATGTGTAATTCTTCTACTAGGTTAGCGACTGTCAATGAACTTATATAGAAATTAAAATATTACTCGTAAAATACTATTACTATATATTACTATTAATAACACTTCCTGGTCTGACGAATCCGAAAAACTAATAAAAAAAAGAGAAGCTGAACTTAAGTGGATAAAATCTAACGATGAAAAAGACCTAAAGATGTAAAAGGAAATACGAGCAGAAAACAGCAAAATATTCAGAACGAAAAAGTAAATATGATACGACGAGATAATAGTTGGAAAAACACCAAAGATAGTAAACAATTGTTCATCATGGTGAAGAATCAAACAAGCAAAGAAAACAAATTTCAGCCACATTGAGACGAAGAAATGTGAAAAACACTTTAAAGAGCCGCTGACCGACAACAAGAGTGATGATAAACAAAATGCACCAACGATAAACGAAGTAAATAAGAAACCAAGCCTAATAAAAATTAGCACATCCACAATAAAATAATGAATCTTAAATTAAACAAATCGCCGAGATCAGATGGATTAATAATGCAATATTAAAACAGGGATAAGAAGAACTACGCATCAAATTATTTCATCTAGTAATCGATACTTGGAAGCAAGACGTATTGCTAAATGAGTGGGAATTAGAAATGACAGTAACTGTATTAAGAAAAGGAAATTCGTGAAGCAGCAAAAACAATATCTGGTAATGTAGCTGAACATCGCATCTGACGTGTTTACTACATGAGTCCATGATCAAGTAAAAACTGACGCGGAAACATTGATATGTTGAAACAGATACTGAAAAATGTAATGTATATGACATCATCTTTGTATAGACTTCTGGCAAGCCTAAAATAATACTGAAGAATGCAGAAAACATAAAAATACCAAGCGTCAATCATATAAGAAAGAATATCAGACTGCTTTCAAATAAACAAAGAAGTCATGTAAGGAGAGAGTAAATATACCTTCGAATATCTATAAACCATAATTGAGATAACAGTAAGAGGTCCGTCGAAATGACAAACCCAAAACAAGTAGGGAATAAAGCATATAAGTACAGGCAACTACAGATAAATAGCATACATGACTTGAACAAAAATAGAATCTACAGGGCAACTTTAAGACCAATAGTACGCGGCAGAGACGATGGTACACACAAAAGGAGACGAAGAAAAACTAGGAATATTTGAAAAGAACGTATTTAGAACAAATGTATGGCCCAAAACGAGAGGCAAATGAACTGCGAAGAGACCAATGAACCACAAAATCGAACAACTGTAAAAGAGAACGGTATAATAAGACATATAAAAGTCCAAAGAATTAGATGGTATGGACACATCAACGGAACAGACCCAAGAGCAACAATACACATTTTCCAGCGGACACCCGTGAGTAAGAAAACAAGAGGAGGACCAAGAATTAGATGAGAACAACAAGTGACGGATGACCTGAGCAATATAGAAATATCAAACTGACGATTGAAAACAAAAAACAGAACAGAATGGAGACAAGTAGAAATGGTAACATCACACAAACACTTAGAATATATTAGCTGAAATATGCAGTGACCTTCCACAATTAATAAACATTAACTAATTAAAACATTAAAACAGTAACAAACTATTAATAAAACTGTATGCGACAAATATTTTGTCGGCAAATATTTATATGTACAATATTTGCTACCAATGTATTTGTATATATTAGGTTTACTTACTTTACTGAAAATCTAATCAAATCTTGAGAAAAGTATTATACTCCTAAATACATAGTTTGGTATTGACAACTTCAATAGTTTAACGGCTATTGCAATCTATCCGTTATTCTTGACACGAGAAAATAAATTTTGATAATTTAATTTATGTGTGAAAAAACCCATAAATCGGGATTGTCTTGTCACTCTGACAGCAAATAAAGTTTAACTTCTAAGTTGGCAAAAAAATTGTTTATCTTTGGTTGACCCGATATCATCAATTTGTTTTCTTGTTATGTCATAAAATCAAAAAACTCATTGTAAAATTAAATGTTAAAGTCGCCGTATCAGTAAGTTTTGCGTTATTCTAATTAACATTCTACTTGCACCTTGATGGAGAGCATCATACAGAAATAATTCAAACAATGAGAAATAAAAATACACAGCACGACTAACACTTTTCATGCACAGCTACAGCTACCATTTCAATATATAATAAATGTTCAATAATTGTTTACAAATTTAGTAAATTTTCTAACCGACTTATATTCGAGCTTCCTATTTCCGAATAAATATTCCATTTTCAAACACAAATTTAGTTGCTGGATTGTAACTTGAATGGACAAATTACCTCCTGCAATTATTTGTTTCGTACAGTTATCCAGAAATATTAATGGTGTTGATAATTTGTTCTTGGAACTTGTTAGTAGGATCATGATTGAACAAAGTATATTTATCCGGGTCTAAGGAATTATCAGTTTTTGAAATATAGTCTAGGATAAATATACTTTGTTCAATCATGATCCTACTAACAAGTTCCAAGAACAAATTATCAACACCATTAATAACTCAAAAAGCCTGTTTGACACAAGTAACTTTTTTGAAAGACAGAAATTATCCAGAAATAAAAATGTTCGTTAAAAAGTGAAAATTTATCAGGGAAAAAGAAACCCGTTCTATGTACTAAATACTAATTCACAAAAAAGTATAATTATAAATACACAAGAATTTATATACAACCTTATTTATAAATACATCAAAATGTCGGCAAGTCTGGAAGATCGACAACTAACTTAGCGAGTAGAACTTAATATCTTTTTATAATATACAAATGTTATGGAAAGACTATCTTCTAAGTAGGGTTTTGCTTAAGGACATTTTTATTTATTCGTATTAAGACATTTAATAAACTATTATATAGTAGCAAACAAGTACCGTTATTATTACAAATATTCATCTATCGGGTGTTTTTTTTGGAAGCGGAGAATTTTAAATCGGCAGCAATGTTTTCTGTGACAGTCGATTTGAGAGTTTTCGGTTGAATTGGTGTAAGTTTGCTTTTACACTTCATGATGAATAGACTCACGCTGGAGCAACAATTGCAAATTGTTCAAATTTATTTTGAAAAACATGGTTCAATTCGAGCGATTAATTCGAGAAACTATTGATCGTTTTTGCAATACGTTTACTCTAAACAATAATACGCATCTCTAAGACGTTGACAGTGCGATTGATGGTGTGCAGCGTAGTGTTAATGATGATCTAAATGCGTCTATTCGCCATCGTGCTCAACAATTAAACTTGTGTCCAACCACTACAAGGAAAATTATGGGTAAAGATCCACAATTTCATTTGAAAATTTTGTTCAGTGATAGAGCACACTTTTAGTTAAATGGTTTTGTCAATAAGCAGAATTACCGCATTTGAAGCGATGGTAATCCACAAGCCATTGTCGAAACAACATCACATCCAGAATAGTAGCCGTTTGGTACGCTTTATGGGCCGGTGGAGTCATTGGTCCATATGTATTCAAAAATGATACTGGTCAGAACGTTACAGTCAACGGTGAGCTATACAGAGACATGATTGTAAACTTTTTCGTGCCACAATTGGCAGGCATTAATGTTGCACACATGTGGTTTCAGCAGGAAGGCGCCACATGCCACACAAGTCGCGATACAATTACTTTACTGCAAGACACATTTGACGAAAGATTAATTTCACGATATGGACCTGTTAACTGGCCATCTCGTTCGTGCGATTTGACGCCATTTGCTTATTTTCTCTGGGGATATGTAAAGTCGCATGTCCACGCCGATAAACCAGAAACAATAGCCGAAATACAGGCTGATTTACTGCGAAGAGTGTGTGAAAATTGGACCTGCAGATTAGGCCATGTACACGCCAGCCGCGGCGGCCACATGCCCGAAATTAGATTTCAACAATAATGCCATAAAATTAGCTTTTAAATAAAGCCTATTTCATGAATATTAAGAGCATTTTTCTGCTTTTTATTTCAATTTGAAGTTCTCCGTCTCTAAAAAAAAATAACCTTTATATAATGAGGAGCATGTTGCTGCAAAAACCTATTATTCCTTTAGAGAATTTATGAGTGTGTACTTTACCTTATTTTAATAGCTTAATTTCTTATCCTTCTGATAAATTTTGTGCTTTGTTCAAGTCAAGAGTATTAAATAAATACTATTAATTTATCTTCTATATAAATAAAAGTCAAATGCCGTTAGTTGGTAAGCACATCACTTGAGAACGGCTGGACCGATTTAGCTAATTCTGCTAATTTGGCTAATGGTTTTTAGGGAAAGAAAAATTGGAAACATAGCCCGGAAAATTGGAAAATTCGGGCAAAAGTGAAATTGCTATTTTCCATAGGATTTTTGTATAAACTCAAGACCATAACTTATGATTCGAACGATGGATATGCGTAATTCTTTTTTGTTTTGTCCGATATGGTCCTGGAAAAGTTTTCAGGAAACGAAAATACGGGGCAATTACAAAGGAGAGTCGAAAAATTCGATCGAATGACAAAAATCATAATTTTTGTATGCACTCTCGATCATAATTGACAATAGTAACGACATATTTGGTTGATTCCTTTTTGTTTTATTCGTTAAGCCTCCGGCATAGAAATAAGTCAATTGAATTTTGATCTGAACTTCTTAACCGATTGCGGTAATATTCACACAATATATTTGTTTTACCGATACGGAGAGTCATAGTTGTGCTAGAATACAACAGGTGCCGCTGTAATCAAGTTATGAACAAATTCTATAGTTATGTACCAAAATAACTCATATTCGTAATACTTGTTGATTTAGTGCCAAAAAAGAAAATCACAAAATCTGGACCCGATATGTGGCGTTGTGGTCGAGTTACTTATAATCTTATATTTATAAACCAAAATGATTTATACAGGGTGAGTCATTCGTAGCCGCTTCTTCGATTGCTCTTTTGCGTTTTAAATGAAAGAAGAAACAATTAGTGGAAGATACATGGTTGCTTGTGGCGCATATTGTAAAAATACTTTAAGCTCTGACGCACGTCCGGTTTCACCGAAAATGCACGGAACTTAATTTTTTTAAATGACTCACCCTATATATTTTTGGAGTTTCTTGTACTGCTCTAAATTCTCTGTTCAACTATTTTTTTCTTTTTCAAAATTGACCGAACAGTTTTTGAGTTATTAATTTTTCTTGAAAATATTTGACCAAAACATGTGTTCAGAAAAAAATCATTTTCACATTGTTTAAAAGTAAAAACATTAACTTTGGTGGTGCTTGTAGCCAAGAAAATTCTGCATCATTTGGTAAAGTTGCACTCGAGAATACTTCAAAAAACTTTGTTTTTTCAAAGCCTACTTCCTGAAATTTTCACATACCAAAAACTTATTTTTTTTAAATAGAACACCCAGTATTTTATCAAGGCGTTTTATTCCTTTTTTTATTCTCTTTCATTTTTGTTAACAATATCCTATACCTATCTTTTGTAATTTCTGAGATAATCACTATAGGAGCAGTTAGCGGTCAATTAAGGAACTACGAGTGCTGTTCTATGCAGCCAAATATTCGTCCAATAAAGGCTGGAATGCAGCTGACTGACTGAGGCAACTGTTAAAGAAAGTCGGTATACATTTACGTCAAACTTATAAAAGCATCGCTATAAGTTATTATCCAAATGAATTATTCTTATGAAGAGTTAATAGATACCATTGACGTTTTGGGTGAATCTGAAAGAAACTCTTTGCTGGCATCCAGACTTTATGCACAGCGATCCCTGGTAGAAGTCAACCGAAGCCAGAAACCTTCGAAAGTATAAAGTGGACGGTTTGAGTGAACAGAAAGTATTGAATATGAAAGAAAGAGCGGAAAAAGCAATAACTGGTGAGGATAAGACGTTTATGGTACTTGCGAGTGTAGTCTAACACCCCCATACTAGTACTACGAAAATTAGTCGTCAGTTAGATGTAAGTCAAATTTGAGAATCCAAAATAGTGGGGAAACATGAAATTCACCCATAGCATATTCATACATAGGGTTAGATGAAAGAAATTTTCATAATCGCTTACATTATTGTCAATTAGCAGCAGATAAATTATCCTGGCTTTCTCAATTTTTTGTTGTTTACTAACGAAGCCACCTTCTATTAAAGTGAATACGTTCATCGTCAGAATTTCCGTTATTATAACACATAAAGCCCCCCCCCACTTTATCACACCTGTAAACTTTCAAAATAGTTGGTCATTGCCAGTGGGAAGAATGGGTAGTTACATAATTGGACCTTATTTCTTTGATGAAAATGTTAATAGGGAAGAGAGAGTATCTTCGCTATCTACGGACGGATTTTCAAAACTTTTTGAAGACATCTACAAATATGTCAGTAAACATAACCTTTATTTTATTTCGATGTTAGCCAACAGAGTCAAAAATTAAATATTGCAACTGGATATTGCCTGAATTAAAAAATTGAAATGCGATGCTCTACATTCTGTAAAATTATTACTTTTGGGATAGTTGGATTTAACATTTACTTTGTTTGACATTTGACTAAAGAAGTCAAGCGCCATTCCTGCCTTCCATTGATTGAACGAATATTTTGGTGCATAGAACAACAGCGCTCGTAGTTCTTTAATTGACCGCTAATTGATACGATAGTGATTATCTCAGAACTTACAAAAGATAGGTATAGGACATTGTTAACAAAAATGAAAGAGATTAGAAAAAGGAACGAAATGCTTGAATAAAATACTGGGTGTTCCATTCAAAAAAAATAATTTTTTGGTATGTGAAAATTTCAGGAAGAAGGCTTTGAAAAAACAAAGTTTTTTGAGGTATTGTCGAGTGCAACTTTACCAAATGATACAGAATTTTCTTCGCTAGGAGCACCACCAAGGTTAATGTTTTTACTTTTAAAAACACTGTGAAAATGATTTTTTTCTGAACACGTGTTTTGGTCAAATATTTTCAAAAGAAAATAATAACTCAAAAACTATTGGCTCAATTTTGAAAAAGAAAAAACTATTGAACAGACAATTTAAAGCAGTACAAGAAAATCCAAAAATATATAGGGTGAGTCATTTAGAAAACTTAAGTTCCGTGTACTTCCGATGAAACCGGAAGTGCGTCAGAGCTTAAAGTATTTTTACAATATGCGCCACAAGCAACCATGGATCTTCCACTGCAGCCAAATAATTGTTTTCTCTTTTATTTAAAACACAAAAGAGCAATCGAAGACGCGGCTACTAATAACTCACCCTGTATGTACACAATATATTCTTATGGTCAACAAAATTGTTTTGGTATAAGCTGCCGTCGGATAAATGGCGCTATTGTTTTGGTAGAATTTATACTTCTCGCGCTACCTAGCGGAAAAGGCAGAACTACGTCTGTAGTGTCAGCTAGTATATAATATACTAGCTCTAACGTCCGCTTACAGCGGGTCCTCCGCTTACAGCGGGTCCTCAGCTTACAGCGGGTCCTCCGCTTACAGCGGGTCCTCCGCTTCCAGCGGGTCCTCCGCTTCCAGCGGGTTCGTCAATCTCTTTTAGTTTGAATCGCTTTTATCGCGTCCGTTTACAGCTTCTTCACAGTTTCGTGTAAAAAGCAATCACTGTCATGACGCCTTTTAGAATGTCCGCTTTTATTAACTTTTGACGCACCCCTGTATATAAATATATTTCGTGAAGCCAATAGTATATATTATGTAAAATTCTTCTCGAACGGTTTTTTACACAAACCGGTATATACTCAAGAGCGAGAAAGGTAAATTAATGTTAAACATAAGTAATGTTAAAGTATCAACAATGAGCTTAAAGAGCACAACATTTTCATCGATACAGTTTGCAATATTATTTTGATGTGATAGTGGAAAAGCATGTCAACCTTTTTGAAGTCTACTCTCGATAAGAAAAAAACACAAAATAATAATAAAAGTAAAAAGCCCAAGTTTTAATGCTAATCCCTATTGCACCGCCTTTCCTGTAAAAAACGTTTTTAGAATGTCCACTTTTATAAACTTTTGAAGCACCGCCGTATATACACATGTTTTGTTAAGCCAATAGGATATTTTATTTAAAATTCTCCTCGAAATGTTTTTGACATAAACCGGTACACACTCGAGAGCGAGAAAGGTAATTTAATGTTAAATATAAGTCATTTTAAAATATCCAAAGACACAATGAGATCAAAAAGCGCAACATTTTTATTAAGAAAGTGTACAATACTTATTTTGATGTGAAATTGTAAAAGCCGGTCAACCTTTTTGAAATCCACTATCATTAATAAAGGAGAACAAAATAATAATAAAATTAAAAAGCACAAGTTTTAAATTGAAGCGCCTTTCCTGTAAAATGCGATCACTGGCATGACGCTTTTTAGAATTTCCACTTTTATAAACTTTTGAAACACCCCTGTACATACATAAATTTTGTGGAGCCAATAGTATATTAAAATTCTTCTCGAAGTGTTTTTGACACAAATCGGAACACACTCAAGAGCGAGAAAGGTAATTTAATGTTAAAGTATTGAAAAACAGAATAAGATGAAAAAGGTCAACATTCGTCTCAAGACAGTTTACAATACTATTTTGATGTGAAAGTATAAACGTCTGTCAATCTTTTCGAAATTCACTATCGTTAATAAAAGAGCACGAAACATTAATAAAAGTAGAAAGCCCAAGTTTTAAAGTGAAGCCCTATTGAAACGCCTTTCCTGTAAAAAGCGATCACTGGCATGACGCTTTTTAAAATGTCCAATTTTATAAACTTTTGAAACAACCCTGTACATAAATAAATTTTGTGAAGCCAATAGTATATTAAAATTCTTCTCGAACTGTTTTTGACACAAACCGGTACACACTCAAGTGCGAGAAAGGTAATTTAATGTTAAAGTATTGAAAGACAAAATAAGATCAAAAAGGTCAACATTTGTATCAAGACAGTTTACAATACTATTTTGATGTGAAAGTGTAAACGTCTGTCAAACTTTTCGAAATCTACTATCGTTAATAAAAGAGCACAAAACATTAATAAAAGTAGAAAGACCAAGTTCTAATATAAGCCAAAGCGCCTTTCCTGTAAAGGGCGATCAATGGGATGACGCATTTTAGAATATCCACTTTTACAAACTTTTGAAACACCCCTGTATATACATATATTTTGTTAAGCCAATAGGATATTTTATTTAAAATTTTTCTCGAATTGCTTTTGACACTAACCGGTACACACTTAAGAGCGAGAAAGGTAATTTAATGTTAAACATAAGTCATGTTAAAGTATCGAAAGAAACAATGAGCTCAAAGAGTGCAACATTTTCATTGAGACAGTACAATACTATTGTATGTTTTCGAATCTAATATCGTTAGGAAAAAATGTAGTAATGAATTTAAGCCCTGTTCAATTAGGTTTAGAAGAATCGCCAAATTAAAGACGTAATAAGCGACTACAAACACCCCCGTATCCAAAATTTAACAAACATTCATCAATTTTCGAGAAACTCTTCCGCTATTTATAAACTTTTGAGCATCGCTGTATATACATATATTTTGTTAAGCCAATTAGATATTTTATTTAAAATTCTTCTCGAAGTGTTTTTAACACAAACCGGTACACACTCAAGAGGGAGAAAGGTAATTTAATGTTAAAGTATTGAAAGACACAATAAGATAAAAAATGAGGTGTGGCCACCACACGACTTTCTTATACGTATGAAAGTGTTACTTCCGGTCCGAATTTTGAAATTTCATTTATACAAAAAATATTCCAAATCCAACTCTAAATACTTTTGTACTCTTCATAAATATTTATAGAATGCATAATTTACGACATATTTGCAAAAAATCGTTATTCGGTAAGAGTAAAAGTGACACTTCCGGTCCGAATTTTGAAAAATTTTTTATACAAAAGATATTAGAAATTAAGTTCTAAATACTTTTATATTCGTAGAGTACCTGTCTAAAAAGCATGACTTGCAAAATATTTGCAAGAAACTGCTTTTCGATAAGAGTAAAAGACCTACTTCCGATAGGAATTTCGAAAAACCTTTTTAATAAGATTGTTCACAATTTCAATTTTAAGTACATATGAATTCTTTATAAATTTGTTTAAACTTAGTAATTCACGAAATATTTGCAAAATTCGATTTTTTCACTGAAGTAAATTACTACTTCCGGTCTGCTGATTTTGCTCAAAATCTAATCAGTTCTCAAGAGGGAGATTATATTCGTAAATACAAAATTTGGAATTGATATCTGCAGCGGTTTGACCGTTATCGTGGTCACACACACACAGACAGACAGACACACACACACAGACACTCAGAGAGAGACACAGACATTTTTTAAAAACCACTTTCTTGGTATCAGGGGACTTCAAAACGTGGACATCTGCAACAATCTCGAGGTCGAAAATTTTCATCATCACAATATTTCCTTATACTACGTATAAGAAAGTAAAAAGGTCAACATTCGTATCAAGACAGTTTACAATAGTATTTTGATGCGAAAGTGTGAAAGTCTGGCAATCTTTTCGAAATCCACTATCGTTAATAAAAGAGCACAAAACATTAATAAAAGTAGAAAGTCCAAGTTTTGAATGTAAGGCAAAGCTGTAAAAGGCGATCACTGGGATGACGCTTTTTAGAATATCCACTTTTATAAACATTTGAAACACCCCTGTATATAGATATATTTTGTTAAGCCAATGGGATATTTTATTTAAAATTCTTCTCGAACTGTTTTTGGAACAAAGCGGTACACACTCAAGAGCGAGAAAGGTAATTTAAAGTTATATATGTCATGTTAAAGTATCGAAAGAAACGATATCAAAAAGCGCAACATTTTCATTGAGACACTGTACAATACTATTCTGATGTATTCGAATCTACTATCGTTAAGAAAAAATGAAGTATTGAATTTAAGCCCTGTTCAATCACGTTTCGAAGAATCGCCAAATTGAAGACGTAATAAGCGACCACAAACACCCCCGTATGCAAAATTCAACAAACATTCATCAATTTTCAAAAAACTTTTCCGCCATTTATAAACTTTTGAAGCACCACTGTACATACATATATTTTGTTAAGCCAATTGGATATTTTATTTAAAATTCTTCTCGAACTGTTTTCAACATATACCGGTACACACTCAAGAGCAAGAACGGTAATTTAATTTTAAACATAAGTCATGTTAAGTTATCCAAAGACACAATAAGATCAAAAAGCCCAACATGTTCATAAAGACAGGTTACAATAGTATTTTGATATGAAAGTGTAAAAGCCTGTCAACCTTTTCGAAATCCAGTATCGTTAATAAAGGAGCACAAAATAATAATAAGAGTAAAAAGCCCAAGTTTAAAAGTGAAGCCCCATTGAAGCACCTTTCCTGTAAAAAGCGATCACTGGCATGACGCTTTTTAAAATGTCCACTTTTATACACTTTAGAAACACCCCTGTACATACATAAATTTTGTGAAGACAATAGTATATTAAAATTCTTCTCGAACTGTTTTTGCCACAAACCGGTACACACACAAGAGCGAGAAAGGTAATTTAATGTTAAAGTATTGAAAGACACAATAAGATCAAAAAGGTCAACATTTGTATCAAGACAATTTACAATACTATTTTGATGTGAAATTGCAAGCGTCTGTCAATCTCTTCGAAATCCACTATCGTTAATAAATGAGCACGGAATAATAATAAAAGTCAGAAGCCCAAGTTTTAAATGAAGCCCTACTGAAGAGCCTTTTCTGTAAAAAGCAATCACTGTGATGACGCTTTTTAGAATGTCTACTTTTATACACATTTGGAGCACCCCTTTATATACATATATTTTGTTAAGCCAATAGGACGTTTTATTTAAAATTTTTCTCGAACTGTTTTTAACACAAACCGCTACACACCCAAGAGCGAGAAAGGTAATTTAATTTTAAACATAAGTCATGTTAAACTATCCAAAAACTGAGTGAGCTCAAAAAGCGCAACATTTTTATTAAGACAGTTTACAATACCATTTTGATGTGAAAGTGTAAAAGCCTGTCACCCTTTTCGAAATCCACTATCGTTAATAAAGGAGCACAAAATAATAATAAAAGTAAGAAGCCCAAGTTTTAAATTGAAGCCCTATTGAGGAGCCTTTTGTGTAAAATGCAATCATTGTCATGACGCTTTTTAGAATGTCTACTTTTATACACCTTTGAAGCACCCCTGTATATACATATATTTTGTTAAGCCAATAGGACGTTTTATTTAAAATTCTTCTCGAACTGTTTTTAACACAAACCGGTATACACTCAAGAGCGAGAAAGGTAATTTAATGTTAAATATAAATCATGTTAAAGTATCGAAAGAAACAATGATCTCAAAGAGCGCAACATTTTCACTGAGACCGTGTACAATACTATTCTCATGTTTTCGAATCTACTATCGTTAAGAAAAAATGAAGTATTGAATTTAAGCTCTGTTCAATCACGTTTCGCAGAATCGCCAAATTGAAGACGTAATAAGCGACCACAAACACACCCGTATCCAAAATTTAACAATCATCAATTTTCAAAAAACTCTTCGGTCATTTATAAACTTTTGAAGCACCACTGTATATACATATATTTTGTTAAGCCAATTGGATATTTTATTTAAAATTCTTCTCGAACTGTTTTTAACACAAACCGGTACACACTCAAGAGAGAAAAAGGTAATTTAATTTTAAACATAAGTCATGTGAAGGTATCCAAAGACACAATGAGATCATAAAGCCCAATATGTTCATTAAGACACTTTACAATACTATTTTGATGTGAAAGTGTAAAAGTCTGTCAACCTTTTCGAAATCCACTATCGTTAATAAAAAAGCACAAAACAATAATAAAAGTAGAAAGCCCAAGTTTTAAATGTAAGCTATATTAAAGCGCCTTTCCTGTAAAAGGCGATCACTGGCATGACGCTTTTTAGAATTTCTACTTTTATAAACTTTTGAAACACCCCTGTATATACACATATTTCGTTAAGCCAATAGGATATTTAATTTAAAATTCTTCTCGAATTGCTTTTGACACTAACCGGTACACACTCAAGAGCGAGAAAGGTAATTTAATGTTAAACATAAGTCATGTTAAAGTATCGAAAGAAACAATGAGCTCAAAGAGCGCAACATTTTCATACAATACTATTTTGATGTTTTCGAATCTAATATCGTTAAGAAAAATTGAAGTAATGATTTAAGCCCTGTTCAATTAGGTTTAGAAGAATCGCCAAATTGAAGACGTAATAAGCGACCACAAACACCCCAGTATCGAAAATTTAACAAACATTCATCAATTCGATATTTTATTTAAAATTCTTGTCGAAGTGTTTTTAACATAAACTGGTACACACTCAAGAGCGAGAAAGGTAATTTAATGTTAAATATAAGTTATATTAAAGTATCGAAAGATGCAATGAGCTCAAAGGATGCAACATTTTCATTGAGAGAGTGTACAATACTATTCTGATGTTTTCGAATCTACATCATTAAGAAAAAATGAAGTACTAAATTTAAGCCCTGTTCAATCACGTTCCGAAGAATCGCCAAATTGAAGACGTGATAAGTGACCATAAACACCCCCGTATCCAAAATTTAACAAACATTCATCAATTTTCGAAAAACTCTTCCGCTATTTATAAACTTTTGAAGCACCGCTGTATATACATATATTTTGTTAAGGCAATTGGATATTTTATTTAAAATTCTTCTCGAACTGTTTTTAACACAAACTCAAGAGCGAGAAAGGTAATTTAATTTTAAACAGAGGTGATGTTAAGGTATCCAATGGCACAATGAGATCGAAAATCCCAACATTTTTATTAAGACAGTTTACAATAATATGTTGATGTGAAAGTGATGTCAACCTTTTTGAAATCCACTATCGTTAATAAAGGAGAACAAAATAATAATAAAAGTAAAAAGGCCAAGTTTGAATGCTAAGCCCTATTGAAGCGCCGTTCCTGTAAAAAACGCTTTTTAGAATGTCCACTTTTATAAACTTTTGAAACACCCCTGTATATAGATATATTTTGTTAAGCCAATAGGATATTTTATTTAAAATTCTTCTCGAACTGTTTTTGGAAGAAAGCGGTACACACACAAGAGCGAGAAAGGTAATTTAAAGTTAAATATAAGTCATGTTAAAGTATCGAAAGAAACGATCTCAAAGAGCGCAACATTTTCATTGAGACAGTGTACAATACTATTCTGATGATTTCGAATCTACTATCGTTAAGAAAAAATGAAGTATTGAATTTAAGCCCTGTTCAATCACGTTTCGAAGAATCGCCAAATTGAAGACGTAATAAGCGACCACAAACACCCCCGTATGCAAAATTCAACAAACATTCATCAATTTTCAAAAAACTTTTCCGCCATTTATAAACTTTTGAAGCACCACAGTACATACATATATTTTGTTAAACCAATTGGATATTTAATTTAAAATTCTTCTCGAACTGTTTTTAACATAAACCGGTACACACTCAAGAGCAAGAAAGGTAATTTAATTTTAAACATAGGTCATGTTAAGTTATCCAAAGACACACTGAGATCAAAAAGCCCAACATGTTCATAAAGACAGTTTACAATACTATTTTGATATGAAAGTGTAAAAGTCTGTCAACCTTTTTGAAATCCAGTATCGTTAATAAAGGAGCACAAAATAATAATAAGAGTAAAAAGCCCAAGTTTTAAATTGAAGCGCATTTCCTGTAAAGAGCGATCACTGGCATGACGCTTTTTAGAATGTCCACTTTTATAAACTTTTGAAACACCCCTGTACATACATAAATTTTGTGAAGGCAATAGTATATTGAAATTCTTCTCAGACTGTTTTTGACACAAACCGGTACACACTCAAGAGCGAGAAAGGTAATTTAATGTTAAAGTATTGAAAGACACAATAAGATCAAAAAGGTCAACATTTGTATCAAGACAATTTACAATACTATTTTGATGTGAAATTGTAAGCGTCTGTCATTTTTTTCGAAATCCACTGTCGTTAATAAATGAGCACGGAATAATAATAAAAGTCAGAAGCCCAAGTTTTAAATTGAAGCCCTATTGAAGAGCCTTTTCTGTAAAAAGCAATCACTGTGATGACGCTTTTTAGAATGTCTACTTTTATACACCTTTGAAGCACCCCTGTATATACATATATTTTGTTAAGCCAATAGGACGTATTATTTAAAATTCTTCTCGAACTGTTTTTGGCACAAACCGGTACACACTCAAGAGCGAGAAAGGTAATTTAATGTTAAATATAAGTCATGTTAAAGTATCGAAAGAAACAGTGATCTCAAAGAGCGCAACATTTTCATTGAGACAGTGTACAATACTATTCTCATGTTTTCGAATCTACTATCGTTAAGAAAAAATGATGTATTGAATTTAAGCCCTGTTCAATCACGTTTCGCAGAATCGCCAAATTGAAGACGTAATAAGCGACCACAAACACCCCCGTATCCAAAATTTAACAAACAATCACCAATTTTCAAAAAACCCTTCCGCCATTTATAAACTTTTGAAGCACCCCTGTATATACATATATTTTGTTAAGCCAATTGGATATTTTATTTAAAATTCTTCTCGAAGTGTTTTTAACACAAACCGGTACAAACTCAAGAGCGAGAAAGGTAATTTAATGTTAAACATAAGTCATGTTAAAGTATCGAAAGATGCAATGAGCCCAAAGAGCGCAACATTTTCATTGAGAGAGTGTACAATACTATTCTGATGTTTTCGAATCTACATCGTTAAGAAAAAATGAAGTATTACATTTAAGCCCTGTTCAATCACCTTTCGAAGAATCGCTAAATTAAAAGCGTAATAAGCGACCACAAACACCCCCGTATCCAAAATTTAACAGATATTCATCAATTTTCGAAACACTCTTCCGCTATTTATAACATTTGAAGCACCGCTGTATATACAAATATTTTGTTAAGCCAATTGGATATTTTATTTAAAATTATTCTCCAACTGTTTTTAAAGAGCGCAACATTTTCATTGAGACAGTGTACAATACTATTCTGATGTTTTCGAATCTAATATCGTTAAGAAAAAATGAAGTAATGAATTTAAGCCCTTTTCAATTAGGTTTAGAAGAATCGCCAAATTGAAGACGTAATAAGCGACCACAAACACCCCCGTATCCAAAATTTAACAAACATTCATCAATTGGATATTTTATTTAAAATTCTTCTCGAAGTGTTTTTAACATAAACCGGTACACACTCAAGAGCGAGAAAGGTAATTTAATGTTAAACATAAGTCATGTTAAAGTATCGAAAGATGCAATGAGCTCAGAGTGCAACATTTTCATTGAGACAGTATACAATACTATTCTGATGTTTTCGAATATACATCGTTAAGAAAAAATGACGTATTAAATTTAAGCCCTGTTCAATCACCTTTCGAAGAATCGCCAAATTAAAGACGTAATAAACGACCACAAACACCCCCGTATCCAAAATTTAACAGAAATTCATCAATTTTCGAGTAACTCTTCCGCTATTTGTAAACTTTTGAAGCACCGCTGTATATACATATATTTTGTTAAGCCAATTGGATATTTTATTTAAAATTTTTCTCGAACTGTTTTTAACACAAATTCAAAAGCGAGAAAGGTAATTTAATTTTAAATATAAGTGATGTTAAGGTATCCAATGGCACAATGAGATCAAAAACCCCAACACACAGTTTATTTTGATGTGAAAGTGTAAAAGCCTGTCAACCTTTTTGAAATCCACTATCGTTAATAAAAGAGAACAAAATAATAATAAATGTAAAAAGCCCAAGTTTTAATGCTAAGCCCTATTGAAGCGCCTTTCCTGTAAAAAACGCTTTTTAGAATGTCCACTTTTATAAACTTTTGAAGCACCCCCCTATATACACATATTTTGTTAAGCCAATGGGACGTTTTATTTAAAATTCTTCTAGAACTGTTTTTGGCACAAACCGGTACGCACTCAAGAGCGAGAAAGGTAATTTAATGTTAAATATAAGTCATGTTAAAGTATCGAAAGAAACAATGATCTCAAAGAGCGCAGCACTTTCATTGAGACAGTGTACAATACTATTCTCATGTTTTCGAAACTACTATCGTTAAGAAAAAATGAAGTATTGAATTTAAGCCCTGTTCAATCACGTTTTGCAGAATCGCCAAATTGAAGACGTAATAAGCGACCACAAACACCCCCGTATCCAAAATTTAACAAACACTCATCAATTTTCAAAGAACTCTTCCGCCATTTATAAACTTTTGAAGCACCACTGTATATACATATATTTTGTTAATCCAATATTTTATTTAAAATTCTTCTCGAACTGTTTTTAACACAAACCAGTACACACTCAAGAGCGAGAAAGGTAATTTAATGTTAAGGTATTGAAAGACACAATAAAATCAAAAAGGCCAACATTTGTATCAAGACAGTTTACAATACTATTTTGATGTGAAAGTGTAAAAGTCTGTCAATCTTTTCGAAATCCACTATCGTTAATAAAAGAGCACAAAACATTAATAAAAGTAGAAAGCCCAAGTTTTAAAGTGAAACCCTATTGAAACGCCTTTTCTGTAAAAAGATGTCACTGGCATGACGCTTTTTAGAATATCCACTTTTATAAACTTTTGAAGCACCCCTATATATATTTTGTTAAGCCAATAGTATATTTTATTTAAAATTCTTCTCGAACTGTTTTTTACAGAAACTGGTAGACACTCAAGAGCGAGAAAGGTAATTTAAAGTTAAACATAAGTCATGTTAAAGTATCGGAAGAAACAATGAGCTCAATGAGCGCAACATTTTCATCCAGACAGTGTACAATACTATTCTGATGTTTTCGGATCTACATCGTTAAGAAAAAATGAAGTGTTAAATTGAAACCCTGTTCAATCACGTTTCGAAGAATCGTCAAATTGAAGACGTAATAAGCGACCACAAACACCCTGGTATCCAAAATATCACTAACATTCATAAATTTTCAAAAAACTCTTCCTCCATTTTCTCTTTTTTGACATTTTGACTTTGGATTCGTGATCGGCGACCTAAGACCCCCGTATCTAAAATTTCACATTCATACGTTAATGTTCAAAAAATTCTTCCGTCATTTTTTTTTGACATTTTGATTTTGGATTCGTGATCGGCGACCTGAGACACCCCCGTAGTTAAAATTTCACATTCGTACATCAATGTTCGAAAAATTCTTCCGCCTTTTTTTTTTTTTGACATTTTGACGTTGGATTTGTCATCGGCGTCCACATATACCCCCGTATCTAAAATTTGACATTCCTACGTCAATTTTCAAAAAACTCTTCCGCCATTTTGGTTTTTTGACATTTTGACTATGGATTCGTGATCGGCGACCAAAGAGACCCCCGTATCTAAAATTTCACATTCATACGTCAATTTTCAAAAAATTCGTCTGCCATTTTGTTTTTTTTTGACATTTTGACTATGGATTTGTCATCGGCGTCCACATATACCCCCGTATCTAAAATTTGACATTCCTACGTCAATTTTCAAAAAACTCTTCCGCCATTTTGGTTTTTTGACATTTTGACTATGGATTCGTGATCGGCGACCAAAGAGACCCCCGTATCTAAAATTTCACATTCATACGTCAATTTTCAAAAAATTCGTTTGCCATTTTGTATTTTTTTGACATTTTGACTATGGATTTGTCATCGGCGTCCACATATACCCCCGTATCTAAAATTTGACATTCCTACGTCAATTTTCAAAAAACTCTTCCGCCATTTTGGTTTTTTGACATTTTGACTATGGATTCGTGATCGGCGACCAAAGAGACCCCCGTATCTAAAATTTCACATTCATACGTCAATTTTCCAAAAATTCGTCTGCCATTTTGTTTTTTTTTGACATTTTGACGTTGGATTTGTCATCGGCGTCCACATATACCCCCGTATCTAAAATTTGACATTCCTACGTCAATTTTCAAAAAACTCTTCCGCCATTTTGGTTTTTTGACATTTTGACTATGGATTCGTGATCGGCGACCAAAGAGACCCCCGTATCTAAAATTTCACATTCATACGTCAATTTTCAAAAAATTCGTCTGCCATTTTGTTTTTTTTGACATTTTGACTATGGATTTGTCATCGGCGTCCACATATACCCCCGTATCTAAAATTTGACATTCCTACGTCAATTTTCAAAAAACTCTTCCGCCATTTTGGTTTTTTGACATTTTAACTATGGATTCGTGATCGGCGACCAAAGAGACCCCCGTATCTAAAATTTCACATTCATACGTCAATTTTCAAAAAATTCGTCTGCCATTTTGTATTTTTTTGACATTTTGACTATGGATTTGTCATCGGCGTCCACATATACCCCCGTATCTAAAATTTGACATTCCTACGTCAATTTTCAAAAAACTCTTCCGCCATTTTGGTTTTTTGACATTTTGACTATGGATTCGTGATCGGCGACCAAAGAGACCCCCGTATCTAAAATTTCACATTCATACGTCAATTTTCCAAAAATTCGTCTGCCATTTTGTTTTTTTTTGACATTTTGACTATGGATTTGTAATCGGCGTCCACATATACCCCCGTATCTAAAATTTTACATTCATACGTCAATTCTCAAAAAACCCGTCCGTCATTCTATTTTTTTTGGCATTTTGAGTTTGGATTTGTGATCGGCGTCCAAGCACCCCCATATCTAAAATTTCACATTCATACGTCAATTTTAAAAAGATTCTTCCGCCATTTTTTTTTTTACATTTAGATTAGTGATGGGCGACTTCGAAAAGCCCCGAAAACAACATTTTACAAACGCACATCAATTTTCGAGCAACCTTTAACATTTATAATACTTAAACGAAAACCCAGTCTGTATATAAGAATTTATTTCGAGCGACCGGGACCATCATATCGAGAAACCGTCGTTTTGTCGTATTAAATGTCCGTAAATATTCATATTTGAAATCAGTCGTATTCGAAAAAAAAAAGTACTTGTCACTGCCTAAATTCGAACCCGAGCAATCAGAGTTGCTGTATTGGGAAGCGTCGGCTTTACCGTTAGACCACCAAGGTATTTACATAGAACATGTTGTTTTGGGTATTTATATATATGCTTGCGGGCTACACTGGGAGATGATAATGATAATATTCGCCAGAAAATATATGTAC
This sequence comes from Amphimallon solstitiale, assembly GCA_963170755.1. Classification (NCBI taxonomy): domain Eukaryota; kingdom Metazoa; phylum Arthropoda; class Insecta; order Coleoptera; family Scarabaeidae; genus Amphimallon; species Amphimallon solstitiale. The sequence goes on along the minus strand of OY720681.1, from coordinate 122,145,389 downwards.
CTACGTGCAATCGTAAAAAGAATATAAAAAATTTATTAATTGCGTCCCGATAATTCATTTAGTGCCTTATGTTTGTCGCAAAACTAAATATATCATGTGTATATATTTGCCACATGAATTTAATCCGACTTTTATATAAATATAGATGGCCGATATTCGCAAGCATTTTTCTAACATATCCGTCTGCAACCGCACTTTTAATCGCCCGTACCTTTGTCTCTATACCACTATAAACTGGGAATGGGCACTTAAAAGGTCCCCAAAGGACAGTACTTTACTATTCTGAATCTTGTTGTGTCCTCGAAACTTTGAAAATTTGGAATTTCACGTTTAAAAGTGAAACTTTGCATACGTATTCGAGTGCCTGTCACATTGACGTTTGTCGGGATATCTATTTCGGCATAAAATAATTCACACGTCCTCCTTATGGGAAAATGTCGTGATGCACAGGTTTTTATCTAAAAGTGCTAAAATTTTCAAAAAATTCTTTTCGCCGCCTTACCACCGTTTCGAAGCGATAAAAATAGGCCTATACAAAGTAGAATTGTACACCCGACGATATAAAACTCTGAAATCTCCCCTAAAATGCCTCAATTCGTCAAACATTCAGAGGTCGTTTTCGCATTTTCACCCGCATTTTCCCTCCTCTACTAAATCCGTGAGAGCGGTAAAGGGTCCCGCTCGCTTTTATTATATATAACTAGCTCTAACGTCCGCTTACTGCGGGTCCTCCGCTTACAACGGGTCCTCCGCTTACAGCGGGTCCTCCGCTTACAGCGGGTCCGTCAATCTCTTTTAGTTGGAATCGCTTTTTTCGCGTCCGCTTATAGCTTTTTCATTGTTTCCTGTAAAAAGCAATCACTGTCATGACGCCTTTTAGAATGTCCGGTTTTATTAACTTTTGACGCACCCCTGTATATACATATATTTCGTGAAGGCAATAGTATAATTTCTTTAAAATTCTTCTTGGACGGCTTTTACACAAACTGGAACACACTCAAGAGCGAGAAATGTAAATTTATGTTAAACATAAGTCATGTTAATGTATCCAAAGAAACAATGAGCTCAAAGAGCACAACATTTTCATCGAGACAGTTTACAATACTATTTTGATGTGATAGTGGAAAAGCATTGTCAACCTTTTCGAAGTCTACTGTCGTTAAGAAAAAAGCACAAAATAATAATAAAAGTAAGAAGCTCAAGTTTTAAATTTAAGCCCTATTGAAGTGCCTTTCCTGTAAAAAACGCTTTTTAGAATGTCCACTTTTATAAACTTTTGAAGCACCCCTGTATTTACATATATTTTGTTAAGCCAATAGGATATTTTATTTAAAATTCTTCTCGAACTATTTTTGACATAAACCGGTACACACTCAAGAGCGAGAAAGGTAATTTAATGTTAAACTTAAGTCATGTTAAAGTATCCAAAGACACGATGAGATCAAAAAGCGTAACATTTTTATTAAGACAGTGTACAATACTATTTTGATGTGATAGTCTAAAAGCCTGTCAATCTGTTTGAAATCCACTATCGTTAATAAAGGAGCACAAAATAATAATAAAAGTAAAAAGCCCAAGTATTAAATTGAAGTGCCTGTCCTGTAAAAAGCGATCACTGTCATGACGCTTGTTAGAATGCCCACTTTTATACACCTTTGAAGTACCCCTGTATATTCATTAATTTTGTTAAGCCAATAGGACGTTTTATTTAAAATTCTTCTCGAACTGTTTCTAACACAAACCGGTACACACTCAAGAGCGAGAAAAGTAATTTAATTTTAAACATAAGTCATGTTAAGGTATCCAAAAGCACAATGAGATCAAAAAGCCCAATATGTTCATTAAGACAGTTTACAATACTATTTTGATGTGAAAGTGTAAAGCCTGTCAACCTTTTCAAAATCCACTATCGTTAATAAAGGAGCACGAAATAATAATAAAAGTAAAAAGCCCAAGTTTTAAATTTAAGCCCTATTGAAGCGCCTTTCCTGTAAAAAGAGGCTTTTTAGAATGTCTACTTTTATAAACTTTTGAAGCACCCCTGTATTTACATATATTTTGTTAAGCCAATAGGATATTTTATTTAAAATTCTTCTCGAACTATTTTTGACATAAACCGGTACACACTCAAGAGCGAGAAAGGTAATTTAATGTTAAACTTAAGTCATGTTAAAGTATCCAAAGACACGATGAGATCAAAAAGCGTAACATTTTTATTAAGACAGTGTACAATACTATTTTGATGTGATAGTCTAAAAGCCTGTCAATCTGTTTGAAATCCACTATCGTTAATAATAGAGCACAAAATAATAATAAAAGTAAAAAGCCCAAGTATTAAATTGAAGTGCCTGTCCTGTAAAAAGCAATCACTGGCATGACGCTTGTTAGAATGCCCACTTTTATACACCTTTGAAGTACCCCTGTATATTCATATATTTTGTTAAGCCAATAGGACGTTTTATTTAAAATTCTTCTCGAACTGTTTTTAACACAAACCGGTACACACTCAAGAGCGAGAAAAGTAATTTACGGGAGGGCACCGGGGGTCTGAGTGTTTAATATCAAAAATTAAGTGTAGACAAAAAATAAACTCAATATGCTATTTAATTAACTTGTTTGAAAATAAAATCCATCCGCCGTTCCTTACGATCAGCACAATGATTAATAACTCATTCTTTGAAATTTGGTGTTGATATCAGTAATTGTTTTTCAATGGAACACATTGCTAAGGCACATAGTCTACTTTCCCCATGGTATTTCTAGAAAACGTTTTTATTATCTTCAAAGTAGAAAAACACCGTTCACTTAATTTTTTCTATTTTGCACGCCCCCAGAGATTCACAAAATAGCAGAAGACAATTAACAAAATCTTTCGGCAACATAGTCTCGACATATTATCAAAAACAAACTTTTATAACAGTTGTACTATTCAACTCTGCTTAACAATTTATATTGTTAATTAGTAAATAAAATGTTAGCATGTGTGCTTTTTATTCTTTGTACAACTTCTATTGCACATATTTGTTACATTAAAGGCTTACATTTTGACATTTAAATATAATTTGGTTCCATTTCTTTTTTGTTACCAACGTCAAAACAACAAAATTAGCGTGCGATAAAGAAATATTTTTGAAACCAAAACGGATGTCGTAAAGTGAACTTTATAGCACCGAATTAGAAAAAAGCATTTTGCACATTACACCCACACAACCAGTCTGATAAACTGTAAGAGCTTCTGTTGATTTCAAATTGTGATCTTCTAGTTTAATCAATAAATCTGGTCTAGGGAGACCTAGATTTTTTAATTCTGTCTTAATATTAGTAACGTAATTCATAGTTGCATTTGCACCGATAGAAATTGCAACATACACTCACCGCTGTAAATTACATACTGGACCGCCACCCGGACCCGGCACCATAGAGTAGTGCCCGCCGCCTATATATTATACGCGCGCTACCTGCGCCAGTTTCATCGCTCGATTTCTAATACAGACGGGGCAGTCGCGCGAGATGCCCCGGAGCCTACGCCAGACTGCGATTTTTAAACGCGCTGAAATGACGGACTGTTACTTTCAAAAACATATTATTTGTCATCAAATAAATCAGAAAAATTACATACAAATTAGGTATTTATAATTAATTTATCTGTTAAAAGAAATTTGTCACGGGGGGGGGGGGGCAGTGCCCCGTTGCCCTCCCTGCAGCAGCCGCCACTGGTAAAAAGCCAAAGTTTTAAATGTAAACCCTATTGAAGCGCCTTAAGGTATCCAATGGCACAATGAGATAAAAAATCCCAACATTTTTATTAAGACAGTTTACAATACTATTTTGATCCGAAAGTGTAAAATCCTGTCAACCTTTTCGAAATCCACGATCGTTAATAAAAGAGCACAAAACAATAATAAAAGTAGAAAGCCCAAGTTTTAAATGTAAGCCCTATTAAAGCGCCTTTTCTGTAAAAAGCGATCAATCTCATGACACTTTTTAGAATGTCGTTTTATAAACTTTTGAAGCACCCCTGTACATACATAAATTTTGTGAAGCCAATTGTATATTTTATTTAAAATTCTTCTCGAATTGTTTTTTATACAAACCGGTACACACTCAAGAGCGAGGAGGGTAATAAATATTTTCTAAATTCTTGGTATCTCCTAACTCCAAAATTTGAAAATGTCAACCTGAAGAAATTCAAGCAAGGGCGTGTAAACGGCAAAAGTTACTTTGGGTCTCATAACATTGCATTTATATACGTTCCTTATATTTTCTATTATTACATATGACCTGTAAAAAAAGTTATTTATTATACAAGGGAAAGAAGTATTAGATTTTAGCTCGAGATAATGACAAAATACCGAGAGCTAAAATCTAATGTTTTTCCCGTGTATAATACACTATTTTTTTCTGTGACAGGAAAAACGACGATTTTATAATGATAAAAAAGACTCGGAAAATCAATCGATGTGACATTTGAAGTTTTAAATTGGTAGGCTGTTGTACTTATAGCAACATTACACCTGCGTTGCTAAGGAAACCTGTAAAGTATTCAAATATTTGTCAATGTAATTTTGTGTTTGGTTTTAAAAATTTGCGAACTTAGGTTGATTTTTAGTTATTTTGATTGGAAGGTGAAAAAGAAATGCAGTTCTTTCTCGGAGACGGTGCTATTGACATACATAAGTAAATGCAACTTTTTGTATAATAAAATATATTAAAATTAAATGTCCGTGTTCTTACATATCCGAAAATAAGTACTAATTTTTTTCCTGGGGAAAAAAATGAGTACTTTTTTTCTCGGCTTATAAAGTGACATTTTGTTACCTGTTAAGAAAGATAAAATGTCAAACTTTTCCAGTCACAGAAAAAAAGTTATAAAAATACATTCGAGTCATCTTGGCAACGGAGTCGGCAAAAGTACGAACTAAAGACGACGATTCAATACCACTACAAATTTCGATTGGCCGGAACAATTCCAAAATGATAAATTTAAGGTAATTAATCAATATTTCTGGATGTATACCGTCCCATAGTAAAATACTATTACATGAAAGCCAGTTACAAATTAAATATTATAAATAAAGGTATTAAATATTACTTTCCTACACCTATATTTTACATAACATTTGGCTGTACTGTTCGTGACGTGAGATATTAACGTGTCTAGTTCTGCTGTGATTAGAAATCAAGTCACTGATTGACACATTAAAATTAAGACATATTGTAAGTGAGCGTGTAGCATTAGTGATCAAGGGTGGCTGCATGATATATAACGAAATTGTGCGTTTTTAATGACCACGTGCAAATCATTCACCTCCTAATGAATCCCCTTTTCACCATAAATTTAATGTACCTACTTTTTACCTTTTTTACTTTCTTATACGTAGTATAAGGAAGTATTGTGATGATGAAAATTTTCCACCTCGAGATTTTTGCAGATGTCCACGTTTTGAAGTCGCCTGATACCAAAAAAGTGGTTTTTAAAAAATGTCTGTGTGTTTGTGTGGGTGGGTGTGTGTGTGTCTGTGTGTCTGTCTGTGTGTGTGTGACCACGATAGCGGTCAAACCGCTGTAGATATCAATTCCAAATTTTGTATTTACGTGTATAATCTCCCTCTTGACATGTGATTAGTTTTTCAGTAAAATCGGTAGACCGGAAGTAGCAGTTTACTTCAGCGTAAAAATCGAATTTTGACAATATTTCGTCAACTACTAAGTTTAAACAAATTTATAAAGAATTCATATATACTTAGAATTGAAATTGAAAATAATTTTTTTTAAAAAGTTTTTTGAAATTCCTACCGGAAGTAGGTCTTTTACTCTTATCGAAAATCAGTTTTTTGCGAATATTTCGCAAGTCATGCCTTTTAGACAAGTACGTTACGGGTATAAAAGTATTTAGAACATAATTTTCAATATCTTTTGTATAAAAGAAATTTCAAAATTCAGACCGGAAGTACCACTTTTACTCTTATCGAATAACGATTTCTTGCAAATATGTCGTAAGTTATGCATTCTATATATATTTATCAAGAATACAAAAGTATTTGGAACTGGATTTGCAATATTTTTTGTATATATGAAATTCCAAAATTCGGACCGGAAGTAGCACTTTTACTCTTAGCCAGTAGGACTTTTTTGCTAATATCTAGCAAAGTATGCATTCTATAGAGATTTATTAAGAGAATAGAAGTACTTAGAATAGGATTTTGAATAATTTTTGTATAAAAAAATTCTTAAGATTCTAAAATTTGAAACGCTCATACGTCTAAGAAAGTCGTGTGGTGGGCACACCTCATTTTTTAAAACCAATTTTTAGTTATTTTATCTATAGTCTTTCATATACGTTACAATTAGATTAATATTTATATATGCTCGTACACATGCTACTTTTATATTTTCTAAATTATTGGTATCTCAACTCCAAAATTCGAAAATGTCAACCTGAAGAAATTCAAGCAAGGACGTGTAAACGGCAAAAGTTACTTTGAGTCTCATAAGATTGAATTTATATACGTTCCTTATGTTTTCTATTATTACATATGACCTGTAAAAAAAGTTATTTATTATACAAGGGAAAGAAGTATTAGATTTTAGCTCGAGATAATGACAAAATACCGAGAGCTAAAATCTAATGTTTTTTCCCGTGTATAATACGCTATTTTTTTCTGTGACAGGAAAAACGATGATTTAATAATGATAAAAAAGACTCAGAAAATCAATCGATGTGACATTTGAAGTTTTAAATTGGTAGGCTGTTGTACTTATAATAGCAGCAGTACATCTGCGTTGCTAAGGAAACCTGTAAATTATTCAAATATTTGTCAATTTAATTTTGTGTTTGGTTTTAAAAATTTGCGAACTTAAGTTGATTTTTAGTTATTTTGATTGGAAGTTGAAAAAGAAATGCAGTTTTTTCTCGGATACGGTGCTATTGGCATACATAAGTAAATGCCACTTTTTGTATAATAAAACATATTAAAATTAAATGTCCGTGTTCTTACTTATGTGTACATATCCGGAAAGAAAGTACTCATTTTTTTCCCGGGGAAAAATGAGTACTTTTTTCTCGGCTTTTAAAGTGACATTTTGTTACCTATTAAGAAAAATAAAATGTCAAACTTTTCCCGTCACAGAGAAAAAGTTATAAAAATACATTCGAGTCGTCTTGGCAACGGACTCGCCAAAAGTACGAACTAAAGACGACGATTCAATACCACTACAAATTTCGAATGGCCGGAACAATTTCAAAATGAAAAATTTAAGGTAATTAATCAATATTTCTGGATGTATACTGTCCCATAGTAAAATACTATTACATGAAAGCCAGTTACAAATTAAATATTATAAATAAAGGTATTAAATATTACTTTCCTACACCTATATCTTACGTACCATTTGGCATCACTGTTTTAAAATGTTTAAATGACAATTATAACAAACGTCAACAAATAATTATAATATAATTATAACACATGTCAAAACGTGTACAAATATTACTATTTCCTGTATTTTGTAGGTTATATTACATGACAGGTAAAATTTTGCAACATCTAATATTTGACGTCATTTTAATTTAGTGGCGCATGTCGGTTGCGAGAGCGACTCAACTATAGGAACAGTTTGTTGAAAAAGAAAAGCCTTGCATCTGCGGTCATAAACTGTATTATCAATTATATTCTAACAATATAAGATATTGCAATTTCAACTGCCATATTTCAGACAATTTAACTTGCACCAAGTTTCTGTAGGATGAATAAGGCCAGAAACTTTGATTGACAAATCATATCCCAACTGTTTAGTAAAAACTATACGTTTTAACAGGTTCTTTGTCTAAATTTCCTAAATCAAAGAGGGTTGATTGAGAAAACCGTGTTTCCATAATTTTGACTTACAAAATGTTATGTTCTGGAGGAATCGGCGCGATCTTTGTAGTGCCAATTATAATTATTATTTTAAAATTTAACTACACGTTAACGAACACACAATTCATCCAAACCCAATTAAATCAAGAGTACTTTATACAGTGTTTGCATAAGCACCTGCCAGCTTTTGTAGAATTTCTTCAATGTTTTCAATTTCACATGTAACTTTTAAATGTAGTTTTAATATGTTAATGACATATCAGAGTGAGTCTAAAATATATTCATCTAAAATTAAGTTTTAATAAGGTGCTGTTAAAAGCAATTACAAAGAAGAAAAGAGCAAGCGCAATCATAAATTTTTACAAACACTTAGAATTTTTAGCAACTAAGATAAAGTCCCGGAAATGTAACAGAATTAAATAGCTTCCAAAACACAAATATTTCCGTAGTAAGCTAAAAGTTACACATATTCAATATTATGTTTTTATTTTTAAGTATACTGTTAATTTCATGTATAGAAGAAGCAATACAATTACTAAATGACTAATAAAAATAATTATTAATTGAAAATGCATAAGAAAACATAATCGCAGTCAATACTAATAAAAATCCAACTCTTCTAGGTTATGCGCACGTGTAAGTAATCCCAATTACTGTTTAATATTTCATCAGGTTTGGTAAAACACCGGTTAATATATCATCATTTAATAACGTTCTTAATCAATGATTAGCGCTAACCGGTGTTGGTAACACATACTAACCGGTATTTTAATCAATGGTTAGCGCCAACCGGTTTTTGCAAAAACGTACTATCCCGTATTTTATTTAATGAGTACGCTGATCGGCATTTTAATCGGAATTGGGAAAACCGGCCCTTTATTGAACTTAATCAACTAATACAGTGCAATAATATGAATAATTAAAAATACGTCTAAATTTGCCGTTGTAGTTGTTAGCGCGTTTTAATGTTGAAGATTACATTCAAATATTATGTCAACTTTAAATAAACATGCGCCAATAATTTAAGGACATTAAATTTGAGATATTGCAAAATTTTACCTGTCAAGTATCCTACCTTGATTTCGAGACTTATAAATACACCTTTTGATATTAATCATAATAACCTTTTGAAGTTTGTCATCCAAGCAATACAAATTTGTCTGCAATTACCGTTTCCCGTAGAACGCGATCACTGTCACGACGCTTTTTAGAAAGTCCGATTTTACAAACTTTTGAACCAGTCCTGTATATTCATAAATTTAGTGATGCCAATCGTATATATTATTTAGAACTTTTCTTTACTTCTTTACACAAACCGTTACACTGAACACTGAAGAGCGAGAAGGATAATTTAATGTTAAACATAAATCATGTTAAAGTTAGCAAGGAAGAATGTGCTCAGATCCAAGTACTTTTCGACGAACCTTTCCGACATATTACATTTGCCATGTTGTTTTTTTTGACATTTTGACTTTGGATTCGTGATCGGCGACCTGAGACACCCCCGTATCTAAAATTTCACATTAATACGTCAATTTTTCAAAAAACTTCCGCCATTTTGTTTTTTTTGACATTTCGACTTTGGATTCGTGATCGGCGACCTAAAACACCCCCGTATCTAAAATTTCATATTCATACGTCAATTTTCAAAAAAACTTCCGCCATTTTGTTTTTTTTTGACATTTTGATTTTGGATTCGTGATCGGCGACCTGAGACACCCCCGTATCTAAAATTTCACATTCATACGTCAATTTTCAAAAAGTTCTTCCGCCATTTTGTTTTTTTTTGACATTTTGACTTTGGATTCGTAATCGGCGACCTGAGACACCTCCGTATCTAAAATTTCACATTCATACGCCAATTTTCAAAAAAACTTCCGCCATTTTGTTTTTTTTTGACATTTTGACTTTGTATTCTTGATCGGCTACCTAAGACACCCCCGTATCTAAAATTTCACATTCGTACGTCAATTTTCAAAAAATCTTCCGCCATTTTGTATTTTTTTGACATTTTAACTTTGGATTTGTGATCGGCGTCTGCACACACCCCCGTATCTAAAATTTCGCATTCGTACGTCAATTTTCAAAAAAATCTTTCGCCATTTTGTTTTTTTTTTGACATTTTGACTTTGGATTTGTGATCGGCGTCCGCACACACCCCCGAATCTAAAATTTTGCATTCATACGTCAATTTTCAAAAAACTCTTCGGCCATTTAATATCTTTTGTCATTTTGACTTTGGATTTGTGATCGGCGTCCGTACACACACCCCCGTATCTAAAATTTCACATTCGGACGTCAATTTACAATTAGTGACGGGCGACCGTAAAAACTCTCGAGTGCCTAATTTTGCTTTTAATCAGAATAGATAGAAATTGATTTCAGCCAACTCCGCCCACCGTGCACGTTTACGTAATCGTTAACATAAAATTATTTCGTAGGGGCGCATAAATGTCGAAAGCAATCCTCCTCCTTTTCCCCTTTGAGGAAATACGCGTTTCAAAATTATCGTATTTTAATTCAAATCATTATTAAAATATTAATCGACAACACCTGTATAGATGAAAATATTAAATCAAGCGGGACCGTTACATATTATGAGGACATGCCGAACGTTCGCCGGACCGTAATGTATTGACCGGCAGTGCACATGATAATCTGATTTTATTTTTCGCCCGTCCGGAATGCATTGGTATCAGTGCAGATTGAATCGGCCATTTTTCTGACCAAATCCCACTGCAAACGGACTTGGAATTACTCGTACCTTCGTCTAGGTACCTCTGTAAACTGGGAATGCGCAAGTGAACGTTTCCGAAATGGCACTTCTTTACATTTCTGAATCTTGTTGTGCCCCCGAAACTTTCAACATTTGGAATTTCAAGCTTAAAAGTGAAAATGTGAATGCGTATGAGACCGGCTGTCAGTTTGACGTTTGCCGGGATTTTTCATCCATTTCGCTAAACCGTATCCGTCTGCAGACGGACTTTAAAGTGTTTGTACCTTTGTATCTGTACCACTATAAACTGGGAATATGCAACTAAAGGGTCCCCAAAGGACAGTACTTTACGATTTTGAATCTTGTTGCGCCCTCGAAAGCTTTAAAATTTGGAATTTCAGGCCTAAAAGTGAAAGTTTGCATACATTTCGAATCACCTGTCACTTTGACGTTTGTCGGGATTTTCAGTATAAAAGGCTCCAGAGCAATTTTTGTTTCCCACGTCCTCCTTATGGGGGAAAAATTGATGCAGCGTGATTTCCTTCACGTTCTAAAATTTTCAAAAATTCCTTTCGCCGCCTTAATGACCGTTCGAAGCGATAAAAATACGCCTATACAAAGTAGAATTATACACCCGACCACACGAAACTCTGAAATTTCCCCTCAAAAGCCTCAATTCGTCAAACACTCAAAGGTCGTTTTCGCATTTTACCCGCATTTCCCCTCCTCTACTAAATCCGTGAGAGCGGTAAAGGGTCCTGCTCGCTTTTAGTATGTATAACTAGCTATAACGTCCGCTTACAGCGGGTCCGTCCGCTTACAGCTGTTCGTCCGCTTACAGCTGTCTGTCCGCTTACAGCGGGTCCGTCAATCTCTTTTAGTATAAATCGCCTTTTTCGCGTCCGCTTACAGCTTTTTCATAGTTTCGTGTAAAGAGCAGTCACTGTCATGACGCCTTTTAGAATGTATGGTATTATTAACTTTTGACGCACCCCTGTATATACATATATTTCGTGAAGCCAATATTATTTTTTTTGACATTTTTACTTTGGATTTGTAATCGGCGTCCACACACACCCCCATATCTAAAATTTTACATTCATACGACAATTTTCAAAAAATTCCTCCGCCATTTTGTTTTTTTGACATTTTGACTTTGTATTTGTGATCGCCATCCGCATATACCCCGGTATCTAAAATATCGCATTTATACGTCAATTTTCAAAAAATTCTGCCGCCATTTTCTTTGTTTTTGACATTTTGACTATGGATTGGTGATCGGCGCCCACAGACACCCCCGTATCTAAAATTTCGCATTTATACGTGTTTTCAAAAAACTTTTCCGCCATTTTGTTTTTTTTACATTTTGACTATGGATTGGTGATGGGCGTCCGTAGACACCCCCGTATCTAAAATTTTGCATTTATACGTCAATTTTCAAAAAACCCTTCCGCCATTTTCTTTTTGACATTTTGAATTTTGATTTATGATCGGCGTCCGCACACCCCCGTATCTAAAATTACACATTCAGACGTCAATTTTCAAAAAACCCGTCCGCCATGTTTTTTTTTGACATTTTGACTATGGATTGGTGATCGGCGTCCGCATATACCCCGGTATCTAATATTTCACATTCATACGTCAATTTTCAAAAAATTCTGCCGCCATTTTGTTTTTTTTACATTTTGACTATGGATTGGTGATCGGCGTCCGCAGACACCCCCGTATCTAAAATTTCGCATTTATACGTCAATTTTCAAAAAATCCTAGGCCATTTTGTTTTTTTTGACATTTTGACTTTGGATTTGGATTGGCGTCCGCACACACCCCGTATTTAAAATTTCACATTCATACGTCAATTTTCAAAAAACGCGTCCGCCATTTTGTTTTTTTTGACATTTTGACTTTGGATCTGTAATCGGCGTCCGCACATACCCCCGTATCTAAAATTACACATTCATACGTCAATTTTCAAAAGAACCCGTTCGCCATTTTATTTTTTTTGACATTATGACTTTGGATTTGTGATCGGCGTCCGCACACACCCCCGTATCTAAAATTTCACATTCATACGTCAATTTTCACATTCAAACATCAATTTTTAAAAAAAACCGTCCGCCATTTTTTTTGACATTTGGCTTTGTATTTATGATCGGCGTCCGCACACACCCCCGTATCTAAAATTTCACATTCATACGTCAATTTTCAAAAAGCCCGTCCGCCATTTTGTTTTTTTTTGACATTTTGACTATGGATTAGTGATCGGCGTCCGCATACACCCCCGTATCTAAAATTTCGGCTTTATACGTCAATTTTCAAAAAATTCTGCCGCCATTTTCTTTGTTCTGACATTTTGACTATGGATTGGTGATGGGCGCCCGCAGACACCCCCGTAACTAAAATTTCGCATTTATTCGTTAATTTTAAAAAAACTTTTCCGCCATTTTGTTTTTTTTTCACTTTGAATTTGTTATCGGCGTCCGCACACACCCCCGTATCTAAAATTTCACATTCATACGTCAATTTTCAAAAAACCCGTCCGCCATTTTCTCTTTTTTTTGACATTTTGACTATGGATTGGTGACGGGCGACCTAAGACACCCCCGTATCTAAAATTTCACATTCATACGTCAATTTTCAAAAAAATCCCCTCCATTTTGTTTTTTTTGACATTTTGACTTTGGATTTGTGATCGGCGTACGCACATACCCCCGTATCTAAAATTACACATTCATACGTCAATTTTCAAAAAAACCCGTCCGCCATTTTATTTTTTTTGACATTTTGACTTTGGATTTGTGATCGGCGTCCGCACACACCCGCGTATCTAAAATTTCACATTCATACGTCAATTTTCAAAAAAATCTGCAGCTATTTTTTTTTCTGACATTTTGACTATGGATTGGTGATCGGCGTCCACAGACACCCCCGTATCTAAAATTTCGCATTTATACGTCAATTTTAAAAAAACCTTCCGCCATTTTTTTTTGACATTTTGAATTTGGATTTATGATCGGCGTGCGTACACACCCCCGTATCTAAAATTTCACATTCATACTTTAATTTTCAAAAAACCCGTCCGCCATTTTGTCTTTCTTGACATTTTGACTTTGGATTTATAATCGGCGTCTGCACACACCCCGTATCTAAAATTTCACATTCATACGTCCATTTTCAAAAAATTCTGCCGCCATTTTGTTTTTTTTTTGACATTTTGACTATGGATTGGTGATCGGCGTCCGCATACACCCCCGTATCTAAAATTTCGCATTTATACGTCAATTTTCAAAAAACTCTTCCGCCATTTTCTTTTTCATTTTGACTTTGGATTTATGATCGGCGTCCGCACAAACCCCCGTATCTAAAATTTCACATTCATACGTCAATTTTCAAAAAACCCGTCCGCCATTTGTTTTTTTTTTGACATTTTGACTTTGAATTTGTAATCGGCGTCCGCACACACTCCCGTATCTAAAATTTCACATTCACACGTCAATTTTCAAAAAACCCGTCCGCCATTTGTTTTTTTTTGACATTTTGACTTCGGATTTGTATTCGGCGTCCGCACACACCCCCGTATCTAAAATTTTACGTTCATACATCAATTTTCACATTCATACGTCAATTTTCAAAAAACCCATCCGCCATTTTATGTTTTTTGACATTTTGACTTTGGATTAGTAATCGGCGTCCGCACACACCCCCGTATCTAGAATTTCACATTCATACGTCAATTTTCAAAAAATTCTGCCACCATTTTTTTTTTGACATTTTGATTTTGGATTCGTTATCGGCGACCTAAGACACCCCCGTATCTAAAATTTCACATTCATACGTCAATTTTCAAAAAATTCTTCTTCCATTTTGTTTTTTTTTGACATTTTGACTATGGATTCGTTATCGGCGACCCAAGACACCCCTGTATCTAAAATTTCACATTCATACGTCAATTTTCAAAAAATTCTTCTACCATTTTGTTTTTTTTGACATTTTGACTTTGGATTTGAGATCGGCAATCGCAAACACCTACGTATCTAAAATTTCACATTCATACGTCAATTTTCAAAAAATCTTCCGCCATTTTGACTTTGGAATCGTGATCGGCGACCTAAGGCACCCCCTTATCTAAAAGTTCACATTCATACGTCAACTTTCAAAAAATTCTTCCACCATTTTGTTTTTTTTTGACATTTGGATTAGCGATCGGCGACCGCAAAAACTCCCAAGTGCCTAGTTTTACTTGTAATCAGAAGAGAGAAATTGATTTCAGCCAGCTCCGCCCACTGTGCATGTTTGCGTAATCGTTTAAACAAAATTATTTCGTAGGGGCACATAAATCTTGAAAGCAATATTTTTCCCGTAAGGAAATTTATTATTTTAAATCTAATTTATAATAAATAAAAAAAAGTCATGCTGTATATGGGAATGATTAGTCGGTCGACCGATGAAATATATATGAAGTAAATAGACAATATTCTATTCGAAAATAAAAAATTATTGCTTCGCCCGGGCTTTGAACCCGGTCGATCTACGGCGTCGTATTCAATTCCTTCGATTTCGTCATTAGGCCACCGAGATACATGTAAATTACTTGTTAACCTGCCGTATTTATATGTAGCTATGTCTTATGGTAGAATCTGAATTTTTTTTTGAAATTCTACGGAAATAAACGTGTAATCGTCAAAAGAAAATTAAAAATCGTATTAATTGCGTCCCGATAATTAATTTAGTGTCTTCTCCTTGTCCAAAAAATAAATATATTATGTGTATTAATTTGGCACGAATCTCATCTGACATTAATAAAAAAAAGATGGCCGCAAACGCTAGTCGTATTTGCAACATTTTTCCACCATGCCCCGGGTGCATCAAGAGTTTCAATCACTCGTCCTATCGATATCGGATAACGATGAAGTCGCAATAGGAATGGGAATGGTCTAGAAATATCTGTCCTTTACGATAATGAATCTTGTTGTGTCCTTGAAACCTTCAGAATTCGGAATTTGACGCTTAAAAGTCACACTTGCAAAATTCTCGATGTACCTGTCAGATTTCCGAAAAGTCAATTATGTTTCCAGTCCTGTTTTTTTGGTTACGTATGCGTCACGTCATGAGTCAGTACTTAAAATTTAACAAATTAATATCTCTGCAATGCCGTCGAGTTAAATTTCGAAATACGGTTTGTGGTGAGCACGAATTTTTCCCGATTTCGATGATGCACGCGGCAAGCACGACGGCGGTCCAGATTTTTAGGAGATACGTGAACCGTACCGTGACCTACCGAAAAAATACCCTCAACTTTGAAGGCCCGTATTTTCCGTCAGAGTCGAAAGGAAAAGCTGAAATTTTGCAGACATATCGGTTGGAATGTCGGCTTTCCCGCTAAATCAATTCGGAACGTCTACGTTTGCCCAGTTTCCCGTACGAAGCGTAAATATGCGGCAATGTTACGTAAATAAGTCCATCCCGTGCTATTCCATGGGGTTTTTAAAGGTAAGCCGGCAGCTTTTAGTATATCTAACTAGCTAATACGGCAGGCCTAGAAGGCCCGCTGCCGCCTCTTATTCCGCTTACAGTTGAGGTACCGCTCTCCCTTATTCTTCTAAATTTATTGCGGATTTTGTCTTTATTGCGATTCAGTTTTTGAAACACCATGTCATTCCGATATATAGCGAATAACTAAATATAATTGTGTTTTTGATGTTCAATATTGCTTAGTTGTTTTTTTTTATACACCCCTGTGTATAGTTTACAACTCTGCAATATTTTATTCGGAATGCTTATCGGATGAAATGATTAATAATAGATTTAGTGAAAATAGCAGTTTTTAAATTTAAAACGTTTTACGGCTGTTCATGAAATAATATGTATTTTATCGTTTAAAGTTATATTGACATTTTTCACATACTTTTCCTGTGCCTTCACAGTCGGTAGTTTTCACTCTATTTTGAATTTTTCTACTATTATTGGTTTTTGTGCCTTGATTTGCCGATGATTTATTTCACGTTTGCCTAATTTATCTATAGTTTGAATTTTGTTTGTGGGTATAAAATTAGAATAATCTCAAAATCTGTTTTTTTTTTGAATTAGTTGGAAAATGTGGTTTGATAGTTTTTGTTAATAGTGTTTCAGTCTATATCCAGGGTAAGTCATCTAAACGGGTAAGGCCGATTATGCCTTTATGAGTAAAGATATTTCGAAACGGTTTTTTCTTTGTGATAGCTGTTCATTAGGAGCACATTTAAAAAATATTTTGTAAGATACAGAGTGTCCCATAACTTGGTGGCTAACCATAGTTATAGTTTTTTAAATGGAACACCCTATATATTATTACATTCTTGAATTCCTCGTATAATTTTTAGTCAAAAAGTTATAAGATAGTATAGGCCTAAAGTGTAAAGTTTTTGGCTTATTCCCATTTTTCTGAAAAATTCAATGTTTGTATAAAATTATATTTCTCGAAAACGACGTATAAGATGGACAAAATTTTTTGCAGTTTTGTTTAAAATAAGAGGTCCTAATAGAAGCATGTTTTATTTTTTTACAGTTACTCACTGCATGTGCAGGAAACTGGATTAAAATTAGATGACACGTTTTTGTATGACAATTTGAATTGTCAAAGTGACGTTTCAAAATGTTAATTAATCAATAATTGACATTCTGGACAACCTAATAAAAAAAATCCCGCCTGCTATAATTTAGAATTTAAATGATCGCGGGGTACTTACAAAATTGTATCAAAAAAAGACAATAGCTCAGTAATTGTCACTTTTAAAGTATTAACGTCTTACATGTTTATGATGTGAAATTTAATAAGAAACTCAAAAATGAAATAATATACAGGCTGTTCCATTTGAAAAAAATTACTTTCATACAAAAACGTGTCATCTAATTTTAATCCAGTTGCCTGCACATGCAGTTAGTGACTGTAAAAAAATAACACATGCTTCTATTAGGACCTCTTATTGTAAACAATATTGCAGTGGAACAGTGGAAAAATGTATATTGCCAAAAAGCATGTCAATTGCTCAGAAACAATTTAAGATAGACATGCACAATATTAATAAAAGAGAACCTAATAATCAGTTTGACACTGAGATATTTTCACCCAAATTATTTGAAGTGGAACAGCGCTTTCATTATGAAATTTTGGTCAGCAGATTTGAAATATTCTTCTGTCACATACTCAAAATTAGTTCGCACGTCAATTAACAATGAAGGACTTGTATTGAACAACATTTTAAATTTTCACTGAATTACATCATTATTCGTAATGTTCTCTCTTTAACGATAAAAAGGATATTATGTATACTACTCGCCCGCTGTCGCGGGCTCGTCATTTTAATTGACATTTTCAAATATACATAGTATCTGCATAGTGCTAAAACATGTTTATAACAAATTTTGTTTGGTAAATGGGCTTCGCTTTCAAACATTCTTATAGAATGCTAATGAATGCTGATGAACTTCAAACATATAACTCGCAAACATATGTATGTGAATGGGTAAGGTAAATTTAATTTATAAAATATATTACTTTCTTACTACCTTTTCGAAGTCCAGTTTTGTTAATATAAGAGTACAAAATAATAATAAAAGTAAAAAGCCCAAGTTTTAAATTTAAGCCCTATTGAAACGCCTTTCCTGTAAAAAGCGATCACTCTCATGACGCCTTTTAGAATGTCCAGTTTTATAAACTTTTCTTTTGACGCACCCCTGTACATATATAAATTCTGTTATGCCAATCGTATACATTATTTAGAACTTTTCTTTCCTTTTTAAACAAATCGTTACACTGAACACTGAAGAGCGAGAAAGACAATTAAATGTTACGAAACATAAATCACGTTAAAGTTTACGAAGGAAGGATGTGCTCAGATCGAAGCACTTTTCGTAGAACCTTTCCGCCATATTGTGTTTTAAAATTTTTATAAAACCGCCATTTGCTAGATTTCACCAAGATTAAGGACATTTTGAAGAATCTTTTCGCCATATTAGATCCGCCATTATGTTTTTTTGACATTTTGAATATGGATTCGTGATCAGCAACTCCAAAAATGCCCGTATCCAAAATTTCACATTCATACGTCAATTTCCAAAAAAATTTTCCTCCATTTTGTTTTTTTTGACATTTTGACTATGGATTCCTGATTGGCGGCCTAAGACACCTGTATCTAAAATTTCACATTTATACGTCAATTTTCAAAAAATTCTTCCTCCATTTTGTTTTTTTTGACATTTTGATTTTGGATTCGTGATCGGGGACCTAAGACACCCCCGTATCTAAAATTTCACATTCATACGTCAATTTTCAATAAATTCTTCCGCCATTTTTTTTTTGACATTTTGATTTTGGATTTGTGATCGGCGACCTAAGACACCCCCGTATCTAAAATTTCACATTCATACGTCAATTTTCAAAAAAACTTCCGCCATTTTGTTTTTTTTCCGACATTTTGACTTTGGATTCGTGATCGGTGACCCAAGACACCCCTGTATCTAAAATTTCACATTCATACGTAAATTTTCAAAAAACTCGTCCGCCATTTTGTTTTTTTGACATTTTGACTTTGGATTCGTGGTCGGTGACCTAAGACACCCCCGTATCTAAAATTTCACATTCATACGTCAATTTTCAAAAAATTCTTCCGCCATTTTGTTTTTTTGACATTTTGACTTTGGATTCGTGGTCGGTGACCTAAGACACCCCTGTATCTAAAATTTCACATTCATACGTCAATTTTCAAAAAACTCGTCCGCCATTTTGTTTTTTTGACATTTTGACTTTGGATTCGTGGTCGGTGACCTAAGACACCCCCGTATCTAAAATTTCATATTCATACGTCAATTTTCAAAAAATCTTCCGCCATTTTGTTTTTTATGACATTTTGATTTTGGATTTGTGATTGGCGACATCTAAAATTTCACATTCATACGTCAATTTTCAAAAAACTTCCGCCATTTTGTTTTTTTTTGACATTTTGACTATGGATTCGTGATCGGCGACATAAGACACCCCCGTATCTAAAATTTCACATTCATATGTCCATTTTCAAAAAACTTACGCCATTTTTTTTTTTTTTTTACATTTTGATTTTGGATTTGTGATCAGCGACCTCAACCATCCCCGTATCTAAAATTTCACATTCATAGGTCAATTTTCAAAAAATTCTTCCGCCATTTTGGTTTTTTGACATTTTGACATTGGATTTGTGATCGACAACCTCAACAACCCCCGTATCTAAAATTTCACATTCATACGTCAATTTTCAGAAAATCCTTCGGCTATTATATATTTTTTTGACATTTGGATTAGGGCGGAGCTAACTGAAATCAATTTCTCTCTCTTCTGATTAAAAGTAAAATTAGGCACTTGGGAGTTTTTACGGTCGCCCCGTAAAAACTCCCAAGTGCCTAATTTTACTTTTAATCAGAAGAGAAAGAAATTGATTTCAGCTAGCTCCGCCCACTGCGCACGTTTGCGTAATCGTTTATATAAAATTATTTCGTAGGGGCACATAAATCTTGAATGCAATATTTTTTCCCGTAAGGAAATTTATTATTTTAAATCTAATTTATAATAAATAAAAAAAAAGTCATGCTGTATATGAGAATGATTCGTCGGTCGACCGGGTAATTATGTCGAGAAATGCATCATAGATCTCCGATGAATTGTATATGAAATAAATACACAATATTGTATTCGAAAAAAAAAATTATTGCTTCGCCCGGGCTTTGAACCCGGTCGATCTACGGCGTCGTATTCAATTGCTTCGATTTCGTCATTAGGCCACCACGATAATTGTAAATGACTTGTTAAGTTGCCGTATTTATATGTGGGTTTGCCTTATGGTAGAATCTGAATTTTTTTTTTAAATTCCAGGGAAAATAAACGTGTAATCGTCAAAAGAAAATTAAATGTCGTATTAATTGCGTCCCGATAATTAATTTAGTGTCTTCTCCTTAAAAAAAAAAAAAAATAAATATATTATGTATATTAATTTGGCACGAATCTCATCTGACATTAATAAAAAAAAGATGGCCGCAAACGCTAGTCGTATTTGCAACATTTTTCCACCATGCCCCGGGTGCATCAAGAGTTTCAATCACTCGTCCTATCGATATCGAATGTCGATGGAGTCGCAATAGGAATGGGAATGGTCTAGAAATATCTGTACTTTCCGAAAATGAATCTTGTTGTGTCCTTGAAACCTTCAGAATTCGGAATTTGACGCTTAAAAGTCACACTTGCAAAATTCTCGATGTACCTGTCAGATTTCCGAAAAGTCAATTATGTTTCCAGTCCTGTTTTTTTGGTTACGTATGCGTCACGTCATGAGTCAGTACTTAAAATTTAACAAATTAATATTTCGGCAATGCCGTCGAGTTAAATTTCGAAATTCGGTTTGTGGTGAGCACGAATTTTTCCCGATTTCGATGATGCACGCGGCAAGCACGATGGCGGTCCAGATTTTTAGGAGATACGTGAACCGTACCGTCACCTACCGAAAAAAAACCCTCAACTTTGAAGGCCCGTATTTTCCGTCAGAATCGAAAGGAAACTCTGAAATTTTGCAGACATATCGGTTGGAATGTCGGCTTTCTCGCTAAATCAATTCGGATCGTCTACGTTTGCCCAGTTTCCCGTACGAACCGTAAATATGTGGCAATGTTACGTAAATAAGTCCATCTCGTGTTATTTCATGGGATTTTTAAAGGAAGGCCGCTCGCTATTAGTAAGGAGAATTAAAAGCCAGCAGATATCATCTTAAAACCCAGATATGTTAAAATAATTATGATAATAATATATATAGCCTTGTATCGCTCTTGATAGGCCATTTTGGTAATTATAATAATTATTTTAACGTATCTGGTCGGATATTTTAGCTATTTTATCCCTTGCTTTTAAGATGATATATATATATACAAGAAAGAGAAAAATATTGATTGTCCTATGCTTATTTGCTTTCATTTACATTTATACATGACTATTTTACATTCTATATTGTTATAATATCAACAGTTCTACTCTTAATTTTTCTTTACATAGTTGCGTCGTTGTTATTTGTATATTTGGATTGACTGAACAGTTTGTGGTAGACCCCAAGCCTTTTGATGTGACTATATAAGTAATCTCGACTGTCCTATGCTTATTGATTGATTACATTTTCATTTATACATTTTGATTTACATTTTATATTTGTCATTGTTTTCTAATTGACAACCAGTTGTCATATTGTTATTACTTTTAATTCATTGTATGCCACTACTACCGAGAAGATTTTCAATTTTCATTACATTTGTATAATTGGCAAAGAATTGTAATATATTTTATATAGTAATGTGGACAGAAGAAATTCTTGTTAATATGAGAGATTTGAAAGCCAACGATTATAGAAAAAGCTGTTTATTAATGAATTAAGTGTAGGTGATAGTAAAAACTCAAGATGAGAAATAAGTATTGATCCACTATGAGAAATGGATTCCGGAAATGCGAGCAAGGTTACAGTCTCAATACTACTCGTTCTTTTTTTTCCTTTAATTTAGATTTCTTAAACTCGCAATCATCATAATTTCACACGTAATATATTCAATTAAATGCAATTTAATCTTCATGGTTTAATATGTTATTTTATTAAATAACACATCACATCGCATTTAGTAGTAATTAATTCAAACCTACCAAATCCTAATATGCCCATGTATATTATTTTTAGAATTTTGCATGGACCCACCGTCAAATACGCGCAAATTATTGTTGAATATATCATATTTAGTGAAATACTATATATTAGTATTTATATTAATTACATTTATGTGTCTGCTGAGATACTATAACTTACTCGTTTCATTTCAGAAATATTAGCACGCTGTTTGATAGCATTTGGAACTTCTAAAAATATCTCACTGTTTACCGTTCATGCGTTACACCCGCAGTATTTATTTCTATTTATGAAATCCCATAGTTTTCGCTTATAATAGCGCGTTCGACATTCTCGACTCCAGGCTTAGTATTTATAAAAAAATTGTTACAGGCGTAATCGTTTATACAACAATATACAACAAGCGTACAGTTGCGAGATCATAAAGTGGGACCGTCCAGCTTTATTAGCTTTTTGATATAAAGGGATCTTCGTGTCATAGGTTATTCATTAAACCTTCATATCTATCGAAATCTATGTCTATCTCACACGTTTCATGCTGATTTCTCCTTTTTTGTATTAAAAATGTCATCCACGCAAGTGCCATCAGGTCTTAACCGAGCTATAAATGGGAGACTGCAATAAACATATTTGTGCGCAAAAATGGTAAGTAGAAGGTGCTATAATAACGAGCGTCAAAATGTGGGACGCGGAAATCTAGCACTTGGATTAAAGCTGGAGAGTCAATGTGGTTGCGGTATAGCTTCAATAGAAATAATAAACTGGAATAAATGCGTCTAAAATTAAGAGAATGCAAGCAAATACGCGATAACAGAACGGTCTGATCAATATTCCTTTCCAGATAATCTCCACCCAAGTAAAACCACATAAATTTGGCAAATCGTCGTTGTTTCAACTCCAGTTGTCGTTTGTATGTTACATAACAAGGACTCCAAACGACAGCGCATACTCCATGCGCGATCTTACGAGAGCGAAATATAATGCTTCCAAAGCGGACTATGAAATATAGCATTTTTCTAGCAGTGTTAGTGGTGTATTCAATATGTTGAGCAAATGTGAGTTTAGTGTCACAATAACACCTAGGTCCTTATTCAGATTCACATATTACACACCCACGCTCTTCAGGTTATAATTAAAAATAATAGGAGAAGAACTACGGGTAAATGTAATTGTTTTATACATATTCGTTCGAAGCGTAACCGTTGTAGAATATATGTTGACGCCTGTTGGAAAGGTATGACATGATAAAGAGAGTGATCAATGCGATCAAACGCTTTAGAAAAGTCGGTGTACAAGACGTCTGCTTACTTGCGTGAATTTAGAGCTTGCGATAAGGTCTGAGTAAATTGACACAGGTGAGTGACAGTAGAAAGCCTGGCAGTAAAGCGGTGCTGATTAGTTGAGAGATAAGTGTTAATACTCGGAAAAATAGCAGAATGGAGGCTTTGTTCAAAGACTTTGGAAATGTTCGATAAAATTGCCACTGGACGGTAATTGGTGATGTCAGAACAATCAGCAGATTTAAATATTGGCACAATGCAAGCAAATTTCCAAATTTCAGGAAAGTTTGAACTTTTTAGCGCCAAATTAAAAATCTTGACCAAAGGATACACAAGAGCAGAAGCACATTCTTTAATAAGAAAGGCTGGTACTTGGTCATGGCAAGTGCTACAACTATCTTTGAGTTTGGCTATTGACCTCAAATCTTGATTATCGGAGAATTCTAAAATACTTATATTACTATTGTTATTATGATAATCATGAGCATTATCGACAACTGAAGGGCTTGAAAGACACTACTAGAAAACTTCCCAAATGCATTAACGACCAACTGCGGCCTATCCGATAAAGAACCAGAACTTTTGTGGATTGATAGAGACCTCGTGCTACACACTTCTCAGGTAATTTGCATGCGCGTCTGCTGACATTCACTTAACAAGTGAGCGGAGGCTTCTAAACTGAAGTAAAGAATAAGAACAGGCATGCTGTCGATATATTCATAAGAAATTATATTTAAGTTTAAGATTTTCTATAATTTTGGGTGTGTACCATTTAGGATAACAACGCTTACGGGGAATAAAAGTAGGGACATGTTTATCAAACAAGGTATATAGAGTTGTATAGAAGATTTCACAAGCTGTATCTACATCTGGACAATTATCAAAATAGAAACAATTAACATCGGATAATGATTTATAGAGATTTATACAGCAATAGAAATATGAATCATGAGAGCTAGATGGTGAGCATCTTCCGGGACTAAAGCTGACAGGTCCCTTGTTACATGACAGGAAATGTAAGATAATTCAAATATGTACAACATGTTAACGTTACAAACTCCAAAATTGTGAACAACAGTAATACCCTAGACAATAAGGAAGACTGGAAAAGTCAACTGTAGATCAGATAATTAGAGAATAGGAACAGATTAATAACTAATATCACTTTTTTAACTCCATCTAGTTGTTCCCTCACGTCCATTCACAGAAGTTGTTGGAATCGACGGAGTTAATTTTTTTCGGTGTTGTTTTAGCTACATGAAGTTGTTAGATTTACATGCAGACGGTGTTAAGGTGTTTCCGCGGCAGTGTTGGAAAGTTATTGTCGTAGTGTTGATATTTCACATTTATAACGTTGAAAATTCATTTTAGTAGTGTTGAAATTTCATTCTGTCGATGTTAGAAATTCACTGAACCGTGTTAAACATTCATGAGATCGGTGTAAGTTCTTCATTTGCAACAGTGTTACATATTCATTGCTTCGTAGTTAGAAATTCAGTTTAACAGTGTTGAATTGTCATTCTATGTGTGTTGGAAACTCACTGTGACAATGTTAATAATTTACTGGTTTCCTGTTAGAGCTTTACTGCAGCAGTGTTGGACTTTCATCTCCTAGCTGTTAAAATTTCTCTGAGACAGGGTTAAAATTCCATTGACTCAGGGTCTTTTTGATTGCAAATCAAGACAGTTATACTAAGCTCATATTGTTCAAATGTTTATATAACTGTATTACGGAACTGGGGGATGATGAATAACAAAAATCAATGTCATTAATCATTTTTTATTATCTCCATACATTTTAATTATAATATTATATACTTAGTAATATTATATAATTTCATACTTATTTACCAGCCAGCAAATGTGTCAGATTTTCTAAGCATGCCATACATATATCTTTTGTTTCATCTTTTATTATTTTATAAGCTTGAAAATATTCACAGTATTTAACAGTTTTGTAACATATACAAACAAAGTAATATTTTGAATCACAATGAAATATGGCCTCAATTTTTGAAAATGGTTGATCCGTTTTTACTTCCTTTAAAGCGTTGTCCAGTGATAGGGAAATCTGAAAATAATGTAAAGAATTACATAAAGTTGCAAGGCGCACACATTTAAAACGTACGTGCTGATAAACAATGAGCCTATCCACAGCTTCTACAACAGAATTTTTTTTGATACCTTCTCGACCTCTAGGAGTTGGGGGTAATAAATATAGTAAACACAAGAGACCATTCGTGTCGTCATCCCATTCTAAAAAGTAGCTAAACTAAAAAAAAATATATTACCTACTTACCAAAAATACCATTAGGTAGATTTTCAGATACTTCTTTCTTAAAAACCTTTTGATTTTTGTTAATAACTTTTGGAAATTTCCCCACTAAATTTCCGTTATTTTTATAAAGTAAATAAAAATCCTGGATTATCTGTAACAAAACAGTGTGAGATTAGCACGGTTAACCTTTTAGCTTCGTGTTGTATATTACAAGGCCGGGTGTGTCTAAAAATCGAGGGCAATCTTCTAAAATATTTTGACTATTTTTCCTAATGTTAAATGTTTTCAACATAGACGCAAAAATTTGACTTTCTTCGGTCTTTACATATGCATTTTTTAGAAAACTTAAATGATTATTATAGTCCGTCATACGACATTCGTCTTCCACATTTTTAGAAGCAGGTGGCATTAATTTATTTTTTTCACTAGGAAGTCATTTATTCACAGTCCGTAGTCGATTTTCTAAAAATCCAGTTCTTTGTTCTGGTTTATAAAATAATTCCTACAAAACAAAAAAGACCAATATTACTTTTTAAGTTTAGGTACGCACATGTAAATTCATTTCTAAACGGCTTAGGTATACAAATACAGTATTAGCACTTACATATCCTTTTCCTTCATTGTCTTCAAAACATTTAAAGAATTTTACAATTGCTTTGGCATATTTTAGTTTGATATCTTTGTTCGGATATGATCCGTATTTGTCAATCATAATTGCTATTGTGAGACTTGTTAATTTTTTCCTATTAAATATGCTTAGTTGGCCTGTATCTTGGTACTCCTTGAAAATTTTCGTACTTTCATTTTTTGATTGTAGACTCTTTATAAAATCCAAATCAAAAATTAGTTTGATATCTTTGTTCGGATATGATCCGTATTTGTCAATCATAATTGCTATTGTGAGACTTGTTAATTTTTTCCTATTAAATATGCTTAGTTGGCCTGTATCTTGGTACTCCTTGAAAATTTTCGTACTTTCATTTTTTGATTGTAGACTCTTTATAAAATCCTGTAGATCGATTCGAAACATTCGATAATATGATACCATCAGTAGACTGAATATAATATAATAACTCTATACCTCATCACTAAAAGAATAACAAAATCGTTTTCCATAATCTTCTGGCTTTGGCAAAAGTGAACGCGCGCAACTAATATTTAGGGGTACATCGTCTATTGCTGATGAATTTGTCACTGTTGTCGCCAAGGAATTGAAACTACGCGGAGCTATTTCAAACAATAAATTAAATATTTACCTATATGCACATATGTATGAATACGTATTTCATACTTAACGGTAGGTCAGTGTCTAAATCTTCATTTTCCAGTTTAATTACTAAAGTCACACCTCTGGGACTGAACCACAAGAAATCCACTAAGACATCGTCATCAATTTGATAATTAGCTTCGTCAAAATACTGTATTTTAGTATCTCTTGATATATCAAATCTTTTTGCAACTATAAATGCGCATATAAATATTAATAAACATTTTATTAGAAAAATTTATTTAGATAAAAACTATTAAATTAATTAACAATCCTCAGATACTGTACTGCCATACAATTTATAGAATATTTCTCTGTGAATTACATAATTAGTAATTAATTATATAATTATAGTAATTTATAGGTAAAACGTATTCTTATTATTACTATTAGTAAGTGAGAGCTAGAAAAATATACTATATTCACCATGTTTTTAGAAATGTACCTAAATGTGTGCGAAAATATGAAGCGGTATTATGAAATTCCAACAAAAAAAATAATTACTTACCAGTTGTATTAACTGCTTCAAAGTCGATTACCTCTTCAGCAATTTTAATCCATTTCTTGAATTTTTATATTTTATTCTGATGAATATAACCTGCTCCATGTTAACTCTGAAGAAGATGCACTTAAATTGAGGAAATAATATGCGTAATACCGAACATATCTGCAACGGTTCTATTTGAACATGTGTGTAATCAAAAAGGTAACCTTGGACCTTTTTCAACTACCGCCTATGTTGTATTTTCACTTTTCAGAGAATTTTTAACATCGTCGCAATGTCAAGAATATTTCTAACAATTTTATACTGTTAAACATTTACATCTCAGTGATATTTTAACTCGTTTAAAAAGTTAATTTAATATTTAACTACCGCAAGGTGTTATTCTGTCTCCCAGTTAGGTGTTGAATATTTTTAACTACTTCATAAGTAGTTGAATTTACTCTGAAAAGAAATAATACAACACCTACAAGGAAAAATTGTAACAAATAAAAAGAAAAGATCTAACACTCTACAGTGAAATCCCTACACTTTCATATTTAACACTGTAATATTTTTATGTGTGTATATTTTTAAAAAATTAACCTTTTCGAAATTATAAAAACAGCTGACTAGCATAATGAAAGGGATTTAATTTAATTTAATTACTTTTGAAGAATTGTTTCAACCAGTATCAGGTACATAAATTGCTAGATAATGCAGTATTTGTTATGGGCAATGCATCATATCTGTCACATAGAGTAGGAAGGCTATCTACTTAGAAAAAAGAACGTGCAATAGATTGGATGAGTGGATGATATCGTAGAACCATTTGTTACTTGTGGTGGAAATATTGATAGTGAAAGTGACTTATTATAGTCCAGTGAAGCATACTAATTTCTAGAGCTAATTTTTCTATATTTATAACTTTAAAATTGTGTTAAATAATTTACCAAGTACGCACATATTACTTTCACATTTAAAAGAACATTTTATGAAATATTTGTAGCTAGAGTTTAGAACATACTAGAATAAGTTATGTCAATAAATGTATCGATTCCTAATTTTATGTAGATTTTACATATTAATCCAAGAAGTCAGTGTTGTACAATAATTTTATTAATATATATTATTTACACTTACTAGACAAAATGATACACTTTAAAACATTACTACATTCTCAACTGTTTAGATGTCATATAAAATTGTTTACTACATTTTAAGCTATGTGTTCCGGGCATGATATAAAATAGGTTTGTGGTAATTGTATATGATTTTTAATGTATCTATAGAGTTTTTTTTTACTTTCTTATTGTACGTATGAGAAAATAAAATTACTTGAATTTACAAATGTTATGACATTTTAAAATATCTGGTGAAATTACATCGAATTTTTATTAATTTCAATTTTATGATCATAAATATTCTCTTAGAAATTGCAATGCATATTTTCATATAAATTTATAAAATGAAGTTGTTCCTCGTGATGTAGAATACCAACTCATATGAAAGGATAGAGTTTTTAGTCGACTCGAAAAAATAATTTACGTTTTACATGCACATATAGGTGCTCTATTAGTACCTACTCATTATTATTAAATGCTCCACATGCGTAACCACAATTCTGTGGTTTAGGTGAATATAATAGCAGCGTAAAAGAAAAAATAAAACAAAGCCCACTATTATAAGTTATTGAAACAACGAGGGTCACCCAAGTCTTTATTAATTCAAATGTCGAACACAGACGTGAATCACAAGGATGTTTCTAACATAACATTGTACATTTTAGTATAGTAACATTGTCCGACAGACAGAAGATTTGATAATCGAACTACAGCGATATTATCAACTATAAATTTTGCGGACGGCGTATATCTTTCATCTCTTTTTAACCTGGGTACTTATACTCTATAGAATGTTTTTATAATTAACAAAATGACAAACATGTAATTTTAAGGCAACGCTTGAAGTTAATTGATAATATTGTTCCAGTTGTTTGAACATTTAACGCATTTACTACGCATAAATCTAAATCATTTTTATAATCAGGGTGTTATTAATCTGACTTTAGTGATCACATATATTATTTTTTCATCGAGCAATTGCCGATAATGTTATCGACAAAAAATACCATTTTGTAAATCAACATCTTAATTTATTTTTATTATTTTTAATCTGATGTTTCAAAGCAACGTTTAGACATGAAAATCCCATACATAGTAAATAACTAGTAAGACTTTTATAAATTTTTAATAAATAACCAAAGTTTAATAAAGTTCTAACACTTAAATAATATTGTACTAAATAACAAAAGTTGACAATATATTTGGGAATTAAAGCGTTTTAATTTTGACAAACGTGATTATTTAAACTTTACAGACAACAAATAATTAAAAACATAATTAATTACGTAGATACTGGATCTTTAGTGCGAATAAGATACATTTACTTTTACACATATGTGTAAGTATGTATTTAATGTTTCATTTTTGATTTTTCTACGGGCTTTTTAATTAACTTTTTCTTTATAGATTGTATGCGTATAAATAGAATTTCCCCTTTTCAGCTTAGATCATGGTTTTTTCTCTTGGGCAACATGAAATGTTGTCTTCTGCATTGGGGGCCGTGATTTTTTGGGGCGGGAGGGCACCAGGGGGTCTGAGTGTTTAATATCAAAAATTAAGTACAGACACAAAAAAATAAACGCAATATGTTGTTTAATTAACTTGTTTGAAAATAAAATCAATTCGCCGTTTCTTACGATCAGCAAAATGATTAATAACTTATTCATTGAAGATTGGTGTTGATGTCAGTAATTGTTTTTCAATGGAACACATTGCTAATGCACATAGTCTGCTTTCCTGCATAATGCTTTTATTCTCTTCAAAGTAGAAAAACACCTTTCCCTTTCAGCCCTTGTCATCGGTTTGGTGCAAATTATTTTCAATAGCTTCACAGATTCGACAAATGTAGTTAATAAATAGTTAATAAATGTTAGAGCAGATGAAGCAGTTCCAAAATCTGGTCTATTATACAAAACTACCAATTCATGTTTAAAAAGCAATTGATTCCAAATTAAAAGTCTTCATCGCATCTGGAATTCAGTTTCGGGGAAAGAATTTTGATATGTTGAAAATAAGTGTGGTTGAAAAACAAAAGCTATAGGTAGGTGAACACTAAACAAAAAACGGTCATCAATGTTGTTAATGATAATGTCGCACACTTCTTTAGCAACCATTTTGGGTTTGTCGTCATAACGGAGTCTTCTGTTCCGGTGTCGGGAATGTTCCTCTTCTTTTTCATCGTTATCACTATTTTCATTGTAATATAATCGTAATCAGTGAGTTCCTCACATGCTGAATTGACGATTTAAATGATGGCACACAAAACTGTATTTTAATACTGTCAATTTGACGATGTTGTAATTGGTTGTGAGAATTTCGCAATGCGGCATGATTTTATAAAAACCTATAACCAGTAATTAAAATCATAATCATTTAAAATGTATTTCAAGCCTACAGCTTTCCTTGTTGTCGACTGGTCACTAGATTCATCACCTATGATCCGCGTCAGATATGTGATAAGATCTTTTTTATATCAGAAGACACTCACAACACATCTTGATTTAAAGTTCCAACTGGTTGGTGCAGCCCGCAGAGGTCGAGTTTTCACAACCTCATCCAGTATAGCAGTACGCTTTGGGGATCTTGTAAAAAAAAAGTAGAAAAACCATCCCGATTGCAAAAGAAAACTTTCACTTATTTGTTATGTGAGGCAGCCCGTTCAACTATCAGATTTATCTGATGCGCATAACAGTGAATATACTTTGCATTTTTGTAAATATCTTTAATTTTTGCCTGAACTCCGTTGTTTTTACCACTCATTACTGAGGCGCCATTGTGGCTTTGTGATATTAATTTTGCAGGCATTTAGTCCAATTTAATTTTCCTAAGTTCTTCCAATAAACATTGGTAATGCCATCAGCAGTATGATTCTCTGGTTGCAGAAAAGACAGAAATCGTTCTTTATATTTCCGTTTAACTCGTATCGAACTATAAAAGCTAACTGGAAAAATGTAGCCGAATCTGTCGTCTCGTCTGCTTGTATAGCGATATAGTGGACTTTGTTAATTTCGTCTAGAATCAAAGTGCGAGAAACTTCGTAGATACTGTACAGCAATTCATTTTGAATGGTTTTTGACTAACCTATAAAAACTCTATTATTAGACTTGTTAATGTAGTCCTCAAAGCTGTTCTCAATTCCTGCCAATAAATTAACCAATCCACGAAAAATCCCCGGATTCGCACTGCCTTGTGTTTCGTCACGGCCCCGATTTCCAACATGCCACAAAACTTAATGCACTCTATTAATTTTCCTCGAATATGTCAGTTTTTACTGGCGTTTTCATTGTGTGAATTATGTTTAATCTATATACAGTGTTCAGCTGGCACATTATATTTACCTTCCCCAAAATTTAATATTCTTTCATTTTACTAAGATGTTTTTCACTTACTTTATGACTTTTTACTTTTTCACCAAAGTATTTCAAATCCCTAATACCTTTAGAAGTCCAGACAGGGTCGCTTTGTGGAGAATTCGTAATTAAGCACACATAACATAACAGCATTTGCATATTACACCCACACAACCAGTCTGATAAACTGTAAAAGCTTCTGTTGAATCTTCTCGTCACGGTTTTATTAGTTTTCGAATTGTGATCTTCTAGTTTAATCAATAAATCTGGTCAGATTTTGTAATTCTATCTTAATTTCATAGCTCAGTGTGTTATTTTCTATCATTTCAGTAATGTTACTAGCGCAATTCATAGTTGTATTTGCACCAATAGAAAGTACAACACACACTCACCGCTGTATATTACATATTGGACTTGCGTCACCGGCACCGCGGGGAATCTCTCTCTCGCTGACATATACCCGCTCTCTACCTACGCCACTTTCATCGTTCGATTCCTAATACAGACGGGTGCAGACGAGCGAGATGGCCCGGAGTCTACGTCAGACTGCGTTTTTTAAACTCAGCGCTGAGGAGACGTACTGTTACTTCCGAAAACATATTATTTGTTGTTTTGTTGTCAAACAAATCAGAAAAATTACATACAAATTAGGTATTTACATTTAATTTATCTGTTAAAAGAAATTTGTCACGGGGGGGGGGGGGTGCCCCGTTGCCCTCCCTGCAGCAGCCGCCACTGGTTTTCTGTAGACGAATTTTCTAAATTTGGAAACTGATCAAAATCTTCTTTATAGATACACTTTGTGTGTTGCTTAGGATATTTTCTAGTTTCAACATGACTTATATTTTAAAGAGCTATATTTTTGTATATATTTCTTATGTCTGGTATTTAAATATCTTCTGATAATATTTTATTCAAAATTCAGTTGCTATGAGAATTTTCCAAAAGCGTCTCCTGTATCCCTCATTTTTTGCATTACTCTTATAGTACATATTATTTAATGGCTCGGTTTTATCTGCCTTCGACTGTTTTCTAATCTTCATGGTATGCTTATTTGTGTAAACATGATACATTATTAATTAAATTGACATGCTTCTTTTCAAATAATTACATATATATTTAATTATTCTGATTTTATAAACCATTTTTTTCCTCTTAGCATTAACTTTAGTTCCATTTTATTCGACTCCACTAGAATATACAATATGCTTAATCACATAACACACAAATAACACCGCCAAATGAAGAAATATGTAGTCGCCAACGTTATTACATGTTAACATTCCAATATTAATTTTGTATCTATATTTATTTCTTTTATTAGCAAATAATCAAAATTCTGTTTTACTTCAACGTGCTAGCCGTCAGTATTGCATGGTTCTCTTACCATGGCTAAATTGTTATTATTTTAAGCTCATTCAAAATAGTCTATATTATTTTGTTCCAAATATTAGATTATTTATGGTAATTGAAATATACATTTGAAAGTATTGTATTAAGTATTTAGATACCTATATTTGTTCAAGATAATTTTAAATTGTTATTAATGTCTTTCATTCAACACTATTCCTTTATTTCCTTTGTAGGTTATTTACAAGTTTAACATTATATACTGGATTTCTTTTAGTGGATAAATTAAGAAACGTTTATGGCTACTACAACATATGGCTATTTTAAAATACATATTGAAATTCAAATTTAAGTCATGCTCACCTGTGTTTTTTTTACACTAACATGATGTTTTTTCTTTTATTTACTAAATTTCCATCAATGTGATGTGTAACTAAAGAGTTTATCCATAAAGTTTTAATAAAATCATTGAAAGTACTATTTAGCACAGTATCATGTAGCCCATTCGTTTATTTATGATATGTATTTTTTAAAATTTAGTATAACCTGCTTATGAATAATAAGCTTGCGGCGGCTTACGGTTATTATTACTGAAGCTGTCTAGTATAAATCATGAACGTAAACTCTCTAATGGTACGGTCTTGTCAATTTGCGTTTGAAAAACAACTGTCAAAAGTCTCTGTATTAGTCACTTATCTGTATAATATAAATGGATAAGCAGTAGCATGTTAGAAATTGTGATCAAATACGAACTGCGCACGGGGCTGACGCACATGCGCAATAACATAAAATAAAGTCGCTAATTTGAAATCCCTAAAATCTTTGAAAAGTATGTAACAGAACATGAACTTTCAAATTAAAATCTGCATCTGAGGATATTGAAATGTTTATTTATAAAGGGAAATTTAAAAAAAAATACTCAAAAAAACAATACATTCCTTTTGAAATATTTATTGGTTACAAAAAAAGTATTAATTAAGAGAGCTTTTTCCTTACACGTTCCCCACGTTCTACTTCTGTTGGTTTCTCTCCAATGCCATAACAATGGATTTTCGTATAATATCGCACAACATACTTAATTAAAAGAGAAACGTGACTTTTATGTAAAATAGATGAATCAAGCATATTTGTATCTTAGGATACAAAGTACTTATTTTCTACTAACAGGGTATTAGAAATTGAACGTACAAATAGTTCAAAAAATACTGCCTCTGTAGGAATTTTATTGTTGTTTTGTACAAGAATATGGCATACTTGGACTTCAACTATTTTGCATACCTTGTTACCTTGGTAACATCTTGTGAAGGACGTATTAAAGCACCATGATTTTTTCTGTTCGAAATATAAAAACTAGCATTATCGACAGATGTTTGCGAATTTCTTCTAGTACGGAAACACATTTAGCACACTTAACAATGCGCTTCAATTGTTTGTCAACAAAACCAGAAATAACAACATTTTGGGATAACAATGTCAGTGATGGTATGTCGGGAATTGTATAATTTGATCCTTTTCAATGTCTTCCGCATTTTCCTTAATAAAGATACTCCAAAAATATAAACAAAAAGCTAGTATCCCTAGTAGCAAAACCACTATATTCACACTTGTTCTACAATAGCAAATATATATTTTCATCCTTCTCTAAAATTGTGATTTTGCTGCTTGGGGCACGTCTACTGATTGACTATTCCACGCGCGTCCTATTGCATTGCTTAACCATTTATATTATACAGATCAGTGGTAAGAGTCTATTAAAAATATATAAAAGCGAAATGTAATATTGAAACGGAAATTATGTGTTTTTTCATTTGCCATGAATGAGCATGTTGCGACCAATTTGTACATTTTCTATTTAAACTAATGAAATAAAAGCCCTCAAATACAATTTAACAAAATACCTTTTTTTTAGTTTCTCTAATACAGTTATGACAACATGTAAACGTGATCAATGACTTACAATAAAAAACAGCAAATAATTATTCGAAATTTAAAACAAACAAAGCTTAGGTATTAATATCTTGATAATAGGAAAAGTTTTCAAAACTGAAATTTCGAAAATCATTTATTTTACAAATACTAAACTAAAATATAGATATAATAGGATAAGTATAATTATAACTTTAAAACCTTTTTACAAAAAGTTTACCTTTTGACAAATTCTTTTCAGAAAATTTCTGCATATTTATTGATAATTCAGAGCACTTGCACTTATTGCTCAGGTGATTGTGGTGATTGCAGTACAAAAATTAACAACAAAATTGCATTACTAGTACTTAGTGAAAATTGTTAACGGTTTTTTAAAATTGAGTCCTAACTTGCTATACTGCCACAATTAATAAATTCAGCTGGTTATTAAAATAAGTGAGCATTATAACTTTCATGTCAAGTACAGTTTCTAAGCATTTATGAAAATAACATTTTCAAATACAATCTGCAAAAATTTTTGTCTAATAACAGAAGTAGTTTTTCCTAGCATTCTAAAGTTAATATTACCAATTTAACATGGTCTCACCATTAACAAAAAATGAGGTGTGGCCACCACACGACTTTCTTATACGTATGAGCGTTTCAAATTATGGTATTTTGAGAATTTTTTTATACAAAAATTATTCAAAATCCTATTCTAAGTACTTCTATTCTCTTAATAAATCTCTATAGAATGCATACTTTGCAAGATATCAAAAAAGTGCTGCTCGCTAAGAGTAAAAGTGCTACTTCCGGTCCGAATTTTGAAATTTCATGTATACAAAAAATATTGCAAATCCAGTTCTAAATACTTTTGTACTCTTGATAAATATACATAGAATGCATAAATTACAAAATATTTGCAAAAAATCGTTATTCGATAAGAGTAAAAGTGGTACTTCCGGTCTGAATTTTGAAATTTCTTTTATACAAAAGATATTGAAAATCATGTTCTAAATACTTTTATACCCGTAAGGTACTTGTCTAAAAAGCATGACTTGCGAAATATTCGCAAAAAACTGATTTTCGATAAGAGTAAAAGACCTACTTCCGGTAAGAATTTCGAAAAACTTTTTAAATAAAATTATTTTCTATTTCAATTTTAAGTATATATGAATTCTTTATAAATTTGTTTAAACTTAGTAGTTGACGAAATATTGTCAAAATTCGATTTTTTCGCTGAAGTAAACTGCGCCTTCCGGTCTACCGATTTTACTGAAAAACTAATCAGATCTCAAGAGGGAGATTATACACGTAAATACAAAATTTGGAATTGATATCTATAGCGGTTTGACCGCTATCGTGGTCACACAGAGAGAGACACACACACACACACACACACACACAGACACACAGACATTTTTTAAAAATCATTTTTTTGGTATCAGGGGACTTCAAAACGTGGACATCTGCAAAAATCTCGAGGTCGAAAATTTTCATCATCACAATACTTCCTTATACTACGTATAAGAAAGTAAAAAAAATGAGGTGTGGCCACCACACGACTTTCTTATACGTATGAGCGTTTCAAATTATAGAATTTTAATAATTTTTTATACAAAAATTATTCAACATCCTATTCTAAGTACTTCTATTCTCTTAATAAATCTCTATAGAATGCATACTTTGCAAGATATTATCAAAAAAGTGCTCCTCGCTAAGGGTAAAAGTGCTACTTCCGGTCCGAATTTTGAAATTTCATATATACAAAAAATATTGGAAATCCAGTTTTAAACACTTTTGTACTCTTGATAAATATATATAGAATGCATAACTTACGACATATTTGCAAAAAATCGCTATTCGATAAGAGTAAAAGTGGTACTTCCGGTCTGAATTTTTAAATTTCTTTTATACAAAAGATATTGAAAATTATGTTCTAAATACTTTTATACCCGTAACGTACTTGTCTAAAAAGCATGATTTGCGAAATATTCGCAAAAAACCGATTTTGGATAAGAGTAAAAGACCTACTTCCGGTAGGAATTTCGAAAAACTTTTCAAATAAAATTGTTCTCAATTTTAATTTTAAGTACATATGAATTCTTTATAAATTTGAATAAACTTAGTATTTGACGAAATATTGGCAAAATTCGATTTTTTCACTGAAGTAAACTGCTACTTCCGGTCCACCGATTTTACTGAAAAACTAATCAGATCTCA
This sequence comes from Amphimallon solstitiale, assembly GCA_963170755.1. Taxonomy (NCBI): domain Eukaryota; kingdom Metazoa; phylum Arthropoda; class Insecta; order Coleoptera; family Scarabaeidae; genus Amphimallon; species Amphimallon solstitiale. The sequence goes on along the minus strand of OY720681.1, from coordinate 122,107,896 downwards.
AGAGGGAGATTATACACGTAAATACAAAATTTGGAATTGATATCTACAGCGGTTTGACCGCTATCGTGGTCACACACACACAGAGAGACACACACACAGACACACACACAGACACACACAGAGACACACACAGACACACACACAGACACACAGACATTTTTTAAAAACCACTTTTTCGGGATCAGGGGACTTCAAAACGTGGACATCTGCAAAAATCTCGAGGTCGAAAATTTTCATCATCACAATACTTCCTTATACTACGTATAAGAAAGTAAAAATGAGGTGTGGCCACCACACGACTTTCTTATACGTATGAGCGTTTCAAACTATACAATCTTAATAGAAATAAAAAACACACACACTTGGTTCAGATTTACACTTTATTTAATTAAAAAACACGACAGCTGTTTCGCTACACTGTAGCTTTTTCAAGTGGTAACAAATTCTAAATTATTACAATTCGAGAACAACTCTATTATATATACAAAAATATAATGAACCATTAACAGATAACTATAAAATATTTACAAAGGGTAATTTAAATGTGTTTACTTAAAGAGAACAGTTTTCTTAATTATACGGCAGTTTACGAAATGGAACCTGCATTATTACTGAAACGATTAGGAAAAACCTAAGAACTGGAAAGATATAGAGTGTTTGTGTTTTTTATTTCTATTGGAATATGGATTTACATCAAGTAAAGGCCGAATCTATTGAATACAATCTTAAGAATTTTTTTATACAAAACTTATTCAAAATCCTATTCTAAGTACTTTTATTCTCTTAATAAATTGCTATAGAATGCATACTTTGCAAGATATTCGAAAAAAAAGTGCTACTCGCTTAGAGTAAAAGTGCTACTTCCGGTCCGAATTTTGAAATCTTTTTTATACAAAAGATATTGAAAACTATGTTTTAAATACTTTTATACACGTAACGTACCTGTCTAAAGAGCATGATTTGCGAAATATTCGCAAAAAACCGATTTTGGATAAGAGTAAAAGACCTACTTCCGGTAGGAATTTCGAAAAACTTTTCAAATAAAATTGTTCTCAATTTTAATTTTAAGTACATATGAATTCTTTATAAATTTGAATAAACTTAGTATTTGACGAAATATTGGCAAAATTCGATTTTTTCACTGAAGTAAACTGCTACTTCCGGTCCACCGATTTTACTGAAAAACTAATCAGATCTCAAGAGGGAGATTATACACGTAAATACAAAATTTGGAATTGATATCTCCAGCGGTTTGACCGCTATCGTGGTCACAGACAGACAGACAGACACATACATTTTTTAAAAACCACTTTTTGGGTATCAGGGGACCTCAAAACGTGGACATCTGCAAAAATCTCGAGGTCGAAAATTTTCATCATCACAATACTTCCTTATACTACGTATAAGAAAGTAAAAACAATCAATCTGTGATAGATTTTAAAGTGAACTGAGAGGGATATATATATGTGTAGCATATGACAGATTGAGCTTTATTAGGTGATGAAAATGTAGTTTATTATATTTTTGCTCATTATAATCTCCATAATCTGATTAAGCTCTAGTCGAGTGTCTAAATAGACATTTTTGAAGCCATTGTGAACATAAGTATTTTATAAACAGACACGTATTTTCATTAAAATCCAAAGGAAATTAGAGTCAACTTGATCATCTATCTTTTATTAAAATGACTATTTCTGTTATCTTCTTGATAAATGAAGATAAAATGCTGTCAGTTGCTAATTGCACTACTTGCTGGACTGATTTGGCTATTTTTCTAATAGTAATAGTTCGAATAAGGTTTTTGGGGAAAGAAAAAGGGAAAAAGTTGTCCGGAAAATTGGAAAATTCGGTAGAAACTGAAGGTGCTTTTTTCTATAGGATTTTTTTATGACCTCAAGACCATAACTCAAGGTTCGAACTATTGATGTGCGTAATTACAAAGGAAAGTCGGAAAATTCGGACAAACTACAAAAATCATAATTCTTGTGTGCACTCTAGATCATAACTGACGATAGAAAAGACATATTTTCTTGATTCTTTTTTGTTTTGTTCGTTATGCTTTCGGGATGAAAATAACTCAATTGAATGTTTTCAATTAAAAAAAAACTGGAAAATCTGGAAAAATGCATTCTGCATCTAAATTGGTGCGTCTGTTAGTTATCGTGTAATTTCAAATACTTATTTTGTCAAGACGATGGTCCATAACTATGCTAGGATTCGATAGGGGCCGCTGTAGTCATATTATTAACAAATTCTATATTTATGGACCAAAATGAACTCATATTCATAATATATATTGGATTAGTGAAAAAAGAAAATCACAAAAGCTCAACCTGATAGTTGTTACTGTGGTAAATTTTATATTTATAAACCGACATGATTTACATGTGCACAATATGTTCGCGTGGTCAACAACATCGTTTTGGTACATGCTACCGTCCGATAGATGCCGCTATTTTTTGTCAAAATACTAATCTCGCCACATACAGGAAAGGACAGAGCAACATCTGCCGGACCATCTAGTTATCTATAAAAGTTAACATTCGCCCTTTTAAAACAAAACCAAAAATTTACATTAGTTAGTCACTGTTTTGATCAACATCGCTTTTGTTTGTGTTTAGTAAGATATTAACAAGCGTATGTTACAGCTTCTTCATATGTTTTCTAAAAAAAAACATCAATATGTGCTTGTATTTTCGAAGCTGTAAATTTTATATACACTTGTTTAAATAGAAAAAAAATCTAGGAAAAGTTGCGGTAGACTATCACAAAACGGGTCTGCTTAAAGCCTCTAATGCATTTAATCATGAAAAAGTACTATACGCTAGGGAAATGACTTTAGATATATTTAGATATTGCTGTTAGGTTGTTTGGGTGCAACTGTAAAAGGTTATACTTCGAGAATTCGAGAATTCAACTGTGTTGTACCACAAGACTTCATTTCGGGACTCCTATACATGATTTGTCTGATTCTTATGATGGCTTTTTTCAAGTCACGAAGAGCCACAAAGGCATTCAACGCATTACCATCACAATTAAAAGGTGAATAATAATAATAATAATTAAAGAAAACAAAAAATATTTAATTGAAACGTGTTTATTCTATTAATTTTTACTTTTATTTGTTTTATCTTGATTCTTGATTTATACTATTGATACAATTATTATTTCCTTAATTGATGTTGCAGACATTTCTTGGTGCAACATTTTAAAAAATTAATTTAATTGTCGGGTCACTTTGGCTATATTTCACACAGTTTTATTAAAATTATCTAGCATATGTTTCGGCTGTTATGCCATTATCAAAGAGTTACTTATCTAAACTAACCTAAAGTAAGTAAGGGTACAACTTATATACCTAGCTCTTAATAATATCGGGTGGCGGTGTGTTTATAATTGTGTCTATAAAGAGAGTATTTAAGAAATCTAACTGTGTTATCATCATTAAGAGCTAGGTATATAAGTTGTACCGTTACTTACTTTAGGTTAGTTTAGATAAGTAACTCTTTGATAATGGTATAACAGCCGAAACATATTGCTGTGACTCTTACATATTGATATTCATGTAAATTAAATTTAAATTATTCAATTAATGTGTAAGTGAGAATCAAGCACGCATCCTAGTGCTAGACCTTATGCTAGACTAGGATACAATGAATTTTCTGCTGAATAGTAGGTCAAGCAAAAATTTTACATACAACTAGCTCAGTTTAAAATAAATAATTCTCTCAGGGGCAGAAAATATGAATAGATTCTCCAATCAATTTGAATGCTCTTTAATCATCTCCAGGTCAGGTAAAGAAAATAAAATGCAAAATAAATCTTAACATCTAATTTATTAAAATAAATTTAAACGAATTCAAAATTTTAAATTATACAGATATATATATATATATATATATATATATATATATATATATTTACAGACAAAGAATCAATATCTCAAACATCATTCAAATCTATACATCATAATTAACAAAAAAAAACATTATAAGAAATAAAGTAAATGAAATCATAACGTCGTGAAAAACTTATGTCTTAAAAATGTGAACGTGATTATTATGATTTATATTTGCCATAGATACATGTAAACAATCAACATCTTTAAATAAAATAAAATATTATTATTACACATGATGAATTTGTACTGGAATATAAATAACCAAAAAATTACACGATTTACCATTTGCGAACAAAATATAAACATTAAGGAAATGGCTTTGCCCTAATTAGTCCTGTCCGGCGCCTTTTCTCGCTCCCAACACAGTACCATCAGATAGCAAATTCACATAGATGGGTACCCCAAAGTTCCACCCTACGAGTATGTCTTTTCAACTCGTCGGACACAACCCGGACATACACCACAATGTGCTCACTCCTTAAGGTATATATATAAATAAATTTTATATAAATAAAATGAAAATAAAATAATGTCTTTGCGTATTCAATAAATTAACTCAGCCCTGATTAGTTCTGCCTGGTGCCTTTTCTCGCTCCCAAACGCAGTACCACCAAGACTAATTCGTGTCTTTCAAATTCACCAGGACTCCATGCTATGAATTAAATAACGACTTAATTCATTTCACACATCCCTGATGTATCATCCAACACGTTAACATTGAACACACAAGTACAACAAAAATATACTTGATATACATACAAGAAAAATATATATATTAAAAATAAACTTTACCTTCTCGTGAAATTCCAATACAAAACACCACCACAAACAAAAAATTTTGTACACCACTATACACACATTTATAACAAATATTATCTAATCACCTTAACTCTTCGTACATAATTTCAAACTCATCCATGATAAGAATCCAAAAAAAAAACTTGTTCACTTATGAATTCTATATATACATAAAACAAAATTATTAATTTCAAATCCTTTTGTATGATAAATAAAGTTGAAAAGAGAAAGTAAATTATACTAAAATAAAATGATTATGCTATCCAAAGTAGTCATTACAATCACTAGAATGTTTTGTCATAATGTATGGCATAGTGCCCCTACATGCAAAACAAAACACTCCAGAAAAAGAAAATAGAAATGAAATTAAATAAATTCAAAATCCAAATTCATAAATAAAATTATCCCATACATAAATAATTATTCAAGAATAACTACAAATCTCAATGTAAAACACGTTGCATGTTATTACAGAAAATATTACAAGTGTTGAATCTTGTTAAAAATTTTATAAGTGTCGAAAAATCTCAAAAATATTCTAAGTTCGGATTTTAAGAATAATCTCTTTTAAAAGAGGAGGGAGTGGTTTATCACCTACTTTTAAAGCTTCTAAGTCAGCGGTTTGCACCAGCTGTCCCGGAAATTTTGTCCGTCAGCCCTTTTATGCCTAAATTTCTTTATAAAAACGTACGGTAATTCTCGGCATGTACGATTCCACTTCCAAAACTGCATATCGATGGTGCTGCTCTTATCGGTCACTCGACGTACTTTACATTGCTGCAGTGCTGCACCACTCAGGAAAGCAGTGTATTAACGATTTTTAAAAAGGTAAACAAATATGTAAATATAAACTTGTTTACATATCCATGACTCATCTATGCATCTGGCGAATAATATTGTTTTTCGCCGGCCACACGGTCGATCTTTGCCGGTGCCAGTATTCTTCGTGCGGGAAACACTTTCTCGTTATTGAAAACGTAACATTTAATGCGTAATTTAATATTATGACTTTATAAAATTTTTACTAAGATTCTTTTATTATTTTACTTAAATAAAAATAAAATTTTGGCAAATTATTGATATGGTGAATATTTACATACACATCATGATAAAAATAAATAAAATAAAAATTAATTTAAATAAAATCTTGAAGTGATCTTGATTATACTTATTTATTTATAATTTACAACCCAACTCAAGATCACTGCATAAATATCCCTATGGGAATATCTGCGATTTATAAGCGAGAATCGCTAATGCTAATGGTATAAATCCAAGATTTCCCATAAATACCAATTAACATAATCATACATTATTTACAATATTATTAATATAAAGCATAAAGACATGAAAGTTCCCTATAATATGCTTATTCTATATTTATATACAAATCAGAGGTAAGTTCAATCCATTCTTACATACTACGTGGTTTTCACGGGTTCGCATCCTCAAGTGCTTTCTAGCCTCTTGTTTCTATCTTTTCCCTGCTATATTACTCAGGGTCGAGTTCAAAATTATATGCAAAACTCTTGGAGTTTATTTTAAACTTTACTCCTTTCATGACAATAAAGTTTAAACAAATAACATTTAAAACACCTAAATTAATTATACTACCTATAACTATATATACAAAAGTGTATTTAAATTCTTTAAATTTAATACCTTTCATTGGTATTACAAATATTGTAATTGTATTATTGAGTTCCTTTAAAATGAAGTGGCAATTGTAGTCCACTATTTTGGGAAAACTTCGTAACATTTTTAAATATCTGGGTTGTGGGTACCTTTCAACTGCATCCAAAACCTCTATTCTCTCATGGGTCCATTTAAATTTCACACCCATTCCTAAATTCATTTTATCATTCACATGATGTGACACATTTTCATCATGTGGGTTTAATATGTGTTGTATGGGCTTTACATACCCATAATGTAAAATATTTTGTTCTTTATGAACAATTTTAATTAAATCCACTAATAAATTTACCACTATTGGATATAATTTCATGAAACATTTATATAGCTGTACCAACCAAAGAGAATTAACGTTTACAAACCACTTTGCATCGGTACTTATTGATAATAATGTTTCTAATAATTTGGGGAGTTGTAGCTGTTGTTTTATTGATTGAAATAAACATAAACTTAATTTATTATTCTTAGTGTTTTCTAAATAATCTAAATATTTCTTAATTACTACTGTGATGGGGTTCATTAAGTTATATACTAAATTTTCAATAGTTTCATCTTTTAACAAACTTTTAATTTTAAACCTGATACTTAATTTCTGCTTATGGGAAAATGGATGAGTCGTTTTTGTTTTAAAACAATTATCATAGCCTACTACTAAATCTATATTATTATTAAATAATTTAATATCTTTTGTCAAAGGATCACTCACATTATCATTATTATTCTGTTTGTTGCAAATCAAATTTTTGTCACCCATAATAAAATTTCGGCGTGCACATTTATTTTCTATGTCACCCATATTAATCGTGGCGTCTTTCTTCTGAAGACCCTCCACATGGTGTGTACATCTATATTTTGTGTCACCCGTAACAAACATGGACTCTTCCCTTTGAAGATCATCCACATGGCGTGAACATTTATCCTTGTCAATCAAACTATCATTATTTATTTTTAAAGTGAGGTCCCTATCAAAATTATCAATGATTGAATTATTAACTAATATTTTATCATCTTGAGCACCTTTGTCCCAAGACATGTTTACTTTACTATTGTGAAGGGTTCTATTTTCCCTTTCCAATTTCGATGTATATAGACTCAAAAAATCCATCCCAAGTACGCAGCAATATTTTAAATTTGGTGTAACAATAAATTGTGTTACAAGTTCTATATCACCCATCTCTATATTTATACAAAATACATTATCTTGCTTGTAAAAACCTAATTTTTCAAACCTTTTATCAAATAATCCCCCATCTAAAAGTGACAATTCTAATTCACTATCTATTACAGCTACACCATATACATCCCCTACTTTAACATCTACCAGTGGAAATTCAGTGGTTATATTACTTAAATCTACGACGTTTCTCTTGCTTCGTTGTTTCTTCTTTTTCTTCCCTTTGGTTGGACCTACCAAAAATCCTGGTCCTTAAATTCTTCAATTATAGGAACATTCCTTACTTCCTTCTTCATTGCTCCTCTTGACGCATCTCTCATTACAGCTTCTCCTCTATCTTCTTTTCTTTCTATCATCACATTATTAACTCCTCTGGCATTTTCTGTTTCATTCTTTCCATATTTCCTTCCTGCATGACCCTCCTGTTTCCAATTATTATTATCATTGTTACTACTACTACTCATATTCTTGTTGTTTCCATACTCCACTCTTCCTTTCTGGTAACTATTATTTTGATACCGGTTGCCATTGTATCTTTGTTGGTTATTGTGGTAATTACCATCATATCTTTGCTGAGTGTTATAATGGTTACCATTGTTACCTGCTTTATACCCATTTCTATTTTGAGACACACTTCTATCTTCCACGTCGTCCAGGCGCTTTACCAATTCCAAGAGTTGCTCAACGGTGTCTATACCCTGTAAAGCAACTGCTTGTACTACCTCATGCTCGAAATGATTAGCTAATTGTGTAACAATGTCACACTCCTGGATCACAGGTTGTATGTGCTTCAAGAAAGAATATTTCCGAATAACATAATTCTCCCTAGACGTAATAGAACGATATTTTCCAAAGGTAAGGTCATGTCTGATGCGCCTTTGCTGAGTTTGTCCCCAGTACTGTCTAATAAACATATTTTCTAATTCTTCGTACGTCTGTACCTCATCAATTACCATATCATACCATAGTAATGCATAATCTCTAAGACACCCTCTCATGAAATGTAATTTTGACATATCATCATTAATACCACGAATATATGTCTTAATGGTTTTAAGAAATGCCATTGGGTTGTCTTTGTTATATCCAGAAAATTTTGGTATATTTTCTGTACCAATTGATATCTGTTGCGGCACAACACCAGGTGTAATTGTACCTTGTTCAACTCTTGTTTTCAAATTCTTAATCGTATCTTGACAATTTAATGTCATATCCTGTAATTTTAAAAGTGAATCTGTACATGTTCCATATTTGACTCTACAGTCCTCAAATTTATTTGTTAAATTCAGTTCCAAGAATTGTATTTTTTCATCTTGTCCCCCAATTTTTTCTTCCATCTGTTTAAAATTTTCATTTGTTACCCTAGGCTCTCTGGTTCATTTCATCTATTAAGAATTCACTGCTATTCTTACACTTCTTTTCGCTTGCTTCTATTCTTTCATAAATCTGTGTTGTGCTTTGTTTCACATCTTCTTTCAATTTCTCATTCATTGCAGACATCTCCATTCTACAGGCTTTAATCCTTTCATCAATCTTTTCATTTATCGACTTCACCACAGCTTGTATCTCTATTTTATTCTCATTTAATTTCTTGTTCATTTCAGTTTGTATTTCTACCTTGTTTTCATCTAGCTTTTTATCCATTTCTCTTTTGTTCCTTTTCATCTCTTCTTTATTTTCTTCAAACTTTTCATCAAACTTCTTATTCATTTCTATCTTGTCACATTCCAACTTACAGAAAAGTTTTTCAAATAGAAAATCAAATCTGTCTCCGCCTGGCATTTCTTTCGTTTCAATTTTTACATTTTCAGTTATATTTTCATCCTCATCAAGAGGTAGAGTCTTTTCTGAGTCTATCACCGAGGAAATACCTTGTGGTTCCCTGTACGTTTCAAATAAATATTTGGTATCCGTACCACTTTCAGGATTTTCACCCTCACCTTTATTCTCAGACATATTTACTTTATCTGTCCTGGCACTTAAAGAGACTTATTTGTGGAGAAAAATAAATCAAAACTTGACAAAATTTATTTGTGAATTATACTTATTAATTATTCAAATGCACTTAAAGGTGAAAATACCTCCCTTTAATTACACAGCTATTTGAATATTAAATAATTAATTAATTTTTATCTAATTAGTATAAAAATGTAAAAATTTTTGCCCCACTACGTTGGTCGCCATATATATGTTATAGAAAGTGTTAATAAATGATATATATAAATGTAAATGTATCATGGCCCCACGTTGGCTAGCGTCCATATATATGCTGTGACTCTTACATATTGATATTCATGTAAATTAAATTTAAATTATTCAATTAATGTGTAAGTGAGAATCAAGCACGCATCCTAGTGCTAGACCTTATGCTAGACTAGGATACAATGAATTTTCTGCTGAATAGTAGGTCAAGCAAAAATTTTACATACAACTAGCTCAGTTTAAAATAAATAATTCTCTCAGGGGCAGAAAATATGAATAGATTCTCCAATCAATTTGAATGCTCTTTAATCATCTCCAGGTCAGGTAAAGAAAATAAAATGCAAAATAAATCTTAACATCTAATTTATTAAAATAAATTTAAACGAATTCAAAATTTTAAATTATACAGATATATATATATATATATTTACAGACAAAGAATCAATATCTCAAACATCATTCAAATCTATACATCATAATTAACAAAAAAAAACATTATAAGAAATAAAGTAAATGAAATCATAACGTCGTGAAAAACTTATGTCTTAAAAATGTGAACGTGATTATTATGATTTATATTTGCCATAGATACATGTAAACAATCAACATCTTTAAATAAAATAAAATATTATTATTACACATGATGAATTTGTACTGGAATATAAATAACCAAAAAATTACACGATTTACCATTTGCGAACAAAATATAAACACTTCAAGGACTAATGTCTTACAACGTTCTCCAGTGTCAATAATGTGCCGTTTAGCTGATCGACGGATTGATGATGTTTTTGTTTAGCTTTTGTGCATCTTATGTTTATGTTTATTTTATTTTATATACCTTCTTTTTTCTTTTTATATTATCTATATTTGTTCAGTAATTGGAATTTATTCTGTTGGACAATAAAGATCTATTATTATTATTATTATTAAGGAAATGGCTTTGCCCTAATTAGTCCTGTCCGGCGCCTTTTCTCGCTCCCAACACAGTACCATCAGATAGCAAATTCACATAGATGGGTACCCCAAAGTTCCACCCTACGAGTATGTCTTTTCAACTCGTCGGACACAACCCGGACATACACCACAATGTGCTCACTCCTTAAGGTATATATATAAATATATTTTATATAAATAAAATGAAAATAAAATAATGTCTTTGCGTATTCAATAAATTAACTCAGCCCTGATTAGTTCTGCCTGGTGCCTTTTCTCGCTCCCAAACGCAGTACCACCAAGACTAATTCGTGTCTTTCAAATTCACCAGGACTCCATGCTATGAATTAAATAACGACTTAATTCATTTCACACATCCCTGATGTATCATCCAACACGTTAACATTGAACACACAAGTACAACAAAAATATACTTGATATATATACAAGAAAAATATATATATTAAAAATAAACTTTACCTTCTCGTGAAATTCCAATACAAAATACCACCACAAACAAAAAATTTTGTACACCACTATACACACATTTATAACAAATATTATCTAATCACCTTAACTCTTCGTACATAATTTCAAACTCATCCATGATAAGAATCCAAAAAAAAAACTTGTTCACTTATGAATTCTATATATACATAAAACAAAATTATTAATTTCAAATCCTTTTGTATGATAAATAAAGTTGAAAAGAGAAAGTAAATTATACTAAAATAAAATGATTATGCTATCCAAAGTAGTCATTACAATCACTAGAATGTTTTGTCATAATGTATGGCATAGTGCCCCTACATGCAAAACAAAACACTCCAGAAAAAGAAAATAGAAATGAAATTAAATAAATTCAAAATCCAAATTCATAAATAAAATTATCCCATACATAAATAATTATTCAAGAATAACTACAAATCTCAATGTAAAACACGTTGCATGTTATTACAGAAAATATTACAAGTGTTGAATCTTGTTAAAAATTTTATAAGTGTCGAAAAATCTCAAAAATATTCTAAGTTCGGATTTTAAGAATAATCTCTTTTAAAAGAGGAGGGAGTGGTTTATCACCTACTTTTAAAGCTTCTAAGTCAGCGGTTTGCACCAGCTGTCCCGGAAATTTTGTCCGTCAGCCCTTTTATGCCTAAATTTCTTTATAAAAACGTACGGTAATTCTCGGCATGTACGATTCCACTTCCAAAACTGCATATCGATGGTGCTGCTCTTATCGGTCACTCGACGTACTTTACATTGCTGCAGTGCTGCACCACTCAGGAAAGCAGTGTATTAACGATTTTTAAAAAGGTAAACAAATATGTAAATATAAACTTGTTTACATATCCATGACTCATCTATGCATCTGGCGAATAATATTGTTTTTCGCCGGCCACACGGTCGATCTTTGCCGGTGCCAGTATTCTTCGTGCGGGAAACACTTTCTTGTTATTGAAAACGTAACATTTAATGCGTAATTTAATATTATGACTTTATAAAATTTTTACTAAGATTCTTTTATTATTTTACTTAAATAAAAATAAAATTTTGGCAAATTATTGATATGGTGAATATTTACATACACATCATGATAAAAATAAATAAAATAAAAATTAATTTAAATAAAATCTTGAAGTGATCTTGATTATACTTATTTATTTATAATTTACAACCCAACTCAAGATCACTGCAATATGTTAGATAATTCTAATAAAACTGTGTGATACTGGAGACGCGTTAAGTTCAGTTGCACGTCATCGATGACGTTTACATGTTGTCATAACTGTATTAGTGAAACTAAAAAAGTTACTTTGTTAAATTATACTTGAGGGCATTTATTTCATTAGCTTAAATAGAAGATTTATAAATTGATCGTAATATACGCATTCATGGCAAATAAACACATAATTTTCGTTTCAATATTAAATTTCTTTATTACATATTTTTAATAGACTAATAGTTCAATTCGGTGTTGACAGATAAATCATATATGTCAAAAGGACGTGCGTTGTGTATATTCTTTGTGTCAAATTTTTCACATTTATTTTTGCTTTGATATAAATTGTTTAAAAACAGTGCTTCTTAGAAGTGTATTTATTATTTATTTGCGTCCATTGAATATAATGCCGAAATGTTTCTGTAAACAGTCGAGGCTTTTTACAAACTTTTCCATAATCATCTGTTGAATTTAATGAGAATATCGTAAGTATTGCTTATTTTAAATTACATTATGGATACGTAATGAAACATTTTTCGACAATCTAAATCAATATAATAAATAAGTCGAGAAAGACTGAAGTCTTAGAGCATTTCAGTTACTAAATATATTACGTTGTAGTTATTGTATTGTGAATAATTTTTTTCTTTGGTTATATCAAATGTCACTAACAGAAATAAAAATAGATCCGGCAACATATACAAGGCGAGTCGTCATGGATCTAGTATGACGTGCAACTGAATGTAACGCGTTTCCACCATATGTGAAAGATAGATCTACCAAAACTATTCATCTTCTTCTTATATACCCCAACAACTTTCCACTACAGTTAATTATTTCAATGTATACAGGGTGTCATTTTGAAAACGTACCACCCTCTATATTTCGGCCCCTATAGAAATTCCAAAAATATGCAAAAACACGTCAAACTTATTTTTAAGGGAGACATTTTGTAGGCTGGTTTTCAATTAAATTACATCAACCCTCTAGCGGGGGTGGACATTACCTCTAAAAATTTAAATGGAAATGGGGGTTGAGTGATACCTCATTTTAAAGGTCGTTTAACCCGCTTTTCAAAAATGCTAATTTCTTGTCCTTTATTTTTAATACTTTTGAAGAAATCAAGTCAAACCATGAACATACAAGTATCAAGTGTTTTGCAATAAAACATTAAAAAAAAAGTAACTTATTTTATAAAAAGTTTTATAAAAAGTAACTTATTTTATAAAATTTTAAATGCTAAATTCTTGCCTTTTCTTTTTAGCAGTTCGCGAGATATTTGGTGAAAACTGTAAAGAAGTTTAGATATCAAAAACACTTTGTGATATTGCTTTAATGAATTAAAATAAATGAAATTGAGGTATTACATAACGGTAAATTTTTAAACTATTTTTACTTCTAATATCCAACGAAATAATAAAGATGCATACTATTAATTAGTCGCTAAGTTTAGTGAAACTGGTTCCGTTGCTAACAAAAAAAAGAAATATTAGCCGTGTCTTGGATGAAGCAGCACAAATAGAAGTATTAGGCACCTTTACTGCAAATCCCTCCACATCACTTCGCATTGTGGCACGCCAAGTAGGAATGTCTCACGAAACAGTAAGGAAATCACTAAAGTTAAATAAGTTTCACCCCTATAAAATGCAAATTCTACAACAGCTTTTTGACGACGATTTCGACAGAAGGATTGAATTTTGTGAAACAATGACGGATTTTATAAATGAAAACCAAAATATCTTGCACAATATTTGTTTTACTGATGAGTGTACTTTTTTTCTTAATGGGCATGTTAACAAGCAAAATTGTCGCTACTGGAGCGATGAAAATCCGCGACTTTTTAGGGAAGGTCACACACAGTATCCAGAAAAAGTTAACGTTTGGGCTGGTATCCTTGGGAATACTATTATTGGACCTGCCTTCATTGAAGGAAATCTAACTGGTGAGCTCTACTTAAATTTGCTTGCAGAAATAATAGACCCCTTAATAACAACTACTTTGGAAAATCAAATTGACGCGGCTGGTAACATGGTTTTGCAAGAAGATCTTCTACACTTCCAACAAGATGGAGCTCCACCACACTACTATCTTCCAGTTAGACAGTGGCTAAATGATAGATTTCCTGGCAGATGGATTGGTCGAAGAGGAGCAATAGAATGGCCACCACGATCACCCGACTTATCGCCTTTAGATTTCTTCCTATGGGGGCATCTAAAATCGATTTTTTATAAAACACCGCCTCGAGATTTACAAGATTTAAAGAGAAGAATAACAGCTACATGTAGAGAACTTCAGGCAGAAGTGTTTCGAAATGTTAGAGAGGAGTTTGAGAGTAGACTTTATCACTGTTTAGAAAATAATGGACAACATTTCGAAAATTTTATAAAATAAGTTACTTTTTATTAGTTTTTTAATGTTTTTTTGCAAAACACTTGATACTTGTATGTTCATGGTTTGACTTGATTTCTTCAAAAGTATTAAAAATAAAGGACAAGAAATTAGCATTTTTGAAAAGCGGGTTAAACGACCTTTAAAATGAGGTATCACTCAACCCCCATTTCCATTTAAATTTTTAGAGGTTATGTCCACCCCCGCTAGAGGGTTGATGTAATTTAATTGAAAACCAGCCTACAAAATGTCCCCCTTAAAAATAAGTTTGACGTGTTTTTGCATATTTTTGGAATTTCTATAGGGGCCGAAATATAGAGGGTGGTACGTTTTCAAAATGACACCCTGTATATTAATAGTATGCGTTCATTATTAGTTTGACATGCAAAACTGTTTAAAATTATATTAGACGTAGCATATTTTGTGGCGGTTAAAATAAAACTATTACCTGCAATTAATAACGTTATTTCTATTAGTGCAATGTTTTGATGTCTGTATGTATTCCAACAACAATCTCTGTTACAATTGCGCGACTAGATATTACAACAACAGCAACGACCTGCAATCCTTATTTTTGCAATTATGCACTATCAAATGGCTAGCTGTTCTTAGTTGTCGACTTTTAGTATTTGTTTTAAGTAGGTCAGGGTATGTAAAATGAGTCGGTGGCAATCGGTAACGATGCTATGGTTTAACCTTGTAACGCGGATCATTATATGTATATAATACTTGAAAAACAAATGTATGTATAGTATATAATATATAAATTATATACTGTATAATAAAATATAAATATATTATATTTAATCTACATATATAAATCTAAAATATAATTATACTAATCTGTCATCCTGACGTAAAAGCTATATTGATTAAAATAGTAAACTAATAACAAAAAATGAGGTGTGGCCACCACACGACTTTCTTATACGTATGAGCGTTTCAAACTATACAATTTTAAGAATTTTTTTATACAAAACTTATCCAAACTCCTATTCTAAGTTATTTCATTCTCTTAATAAATCGCTATAGAATGCATACTTTGCAAGATATTCGAAGAAAAGTGCTACTCGCTAAGAATAAAAGTGCTACTTCCGGTCCGAATTTTGAAATTTCATGTATACAAAAAATATTGCAAATCCAATTCTAAATACTTTTGTACTCTTAATAAATATATATAGAATGCATAATTTACGACATATTTGCAAAAAATCGTTATTCGGTAAGAGTAAAAGTGATACTTCCGGTCCGAATTTTGAAATTTTTTTTATACAAAAGATATTGGAAATTAAGTTCTAAATACTTTTATATTCGTAGCGTACATGTCTAAAAAGCATAACTTGCAAAATATTGGCAAAAAACTGATTTTCGATAAGAGTAAAAGACCTACTTCCGGTAGGAATTTCCAAAAACTTTATCAATACAATTTCTCTAAAATTTAATTTTGAGTACATTTGAATTCTTTATAAATTTGTTTAAACTTAGTAATTGACGAAATATTTGCAAAATTCGATTTTTTCACTGAAGCAAACTACTACTTCCGGTCTGCCGATTTTGCTCAAAATCTAATCAGTTCTCAAGAGGGAGATTATATTCGTAAATACAAAATTTGGAATTGATATCTACAGCGGTTTGACCGCTATCGTGGTCACACACACACAGACACACACACACACACACACAGAGAGAGAGAGACACACAGACACACAGACATTTTTTAAAAACCACTTTTTTGGTATCAGGGGACCTCAAAACGTGGACATCTGCAAAAATCTCGAGGTCGAAAATTTTCATCATCACAATACTTCCTTATACTACGTATAAGAAAGTAAAATGGCAATTAGAAAAGCAAGTATTTAAGTAGAATCATTGGAAGGTCTTTGATTTACAAAAACGACAAACAATTTCTTTACAAGGCAACAATGCCAACCTATGTGTCTAATAATAAACGAGTGACAAAACATAGAAATATACAAACGCGAATTCTGTAATTTAAAGTAAAAATGTAAGCATTTAGGCCAGGCGCGGCTGGTGAGTACGTTTTAACGGTGCACGTACATAGACAAGACTGATTCGTTTATCATTGCTGATATACTCTCAGATATCTAGTATATCACCGATAATAAACGAATAAGTCTTGTCTATGTACGTGCACCGCCAAAACGTATTCACCATCCGCCACTGATTTAGGCATAAAAGAGCGGCTATTATCTATGCAGTTCCATCAAAAGATCCTCATTTATCATGGACGACATTTAATTCCACCACAAAAATAATATTGACGCGACTTTTGTAATTAAAAGAGTAAATGTAAGAAGTGAGATGGAGAGCAGCCGCATACTATTCATATCCTGCATTCGCAGTCTGCCAACTGATGGTCTTCTTTGTATGCTTACATTTCTATAGGTTATCCCACCTTATTCCTTAGCTACACCGTACTAATGACGAATCAGTCAGAAACACGTGTCTACGGTTGCTCTAAAGCGGATTTTACATGATATTCTATTTCTTTATTATATTTTATATCATATTTTATATTTATATTTGGCCTACAAATATGGCAAAACCATTAATGCTTTAAAAACATATTGGTAATATAAAACATAACATTAAATTTGATGAAACCAAAATTTTGTGTGAAGGACAAAATGACAAACTCAGAAATATTCTGGAACTAATACAAACAAAGAATCGATAATGCAGTAAATTTAGCAATTCAATAATTTAATAAGATACATCTCTATATATTTGCTAGGCTCTTAAGGATACACCAATATTATCTTTTGCCGCCAACATATACAGCATGTGTCAATTTTCATTAGCCATAGGCGATCAATTCATGCAATACGTGACAACGTGGCACCCCTACTTTCCACTCCAATGCCAGCGCGACCGATACATGCTCGAAAATACAAGTTAGCAGTAACTATTGGACCACTGACTTGGGTGTTTGTAATGCGTTCAGAAATAATATTTACGAGTTGCAAGGATTTGTTCTTCTTTTTCCTTTCAGTAAATGCAGAGAATTATTAAGCTGCGTTCACGTTGCATGAAATAAACAAAAGCGTAATACTAATAAAATTAAAAAATAACGTTAATAAGGTAAATAAAAAAGGATTCTGAAAATAATAATAAACTACTAGATCAGGAGATCGCCGCGGCCATTTGATGTTTCCCGTTCCAGTAATAAGACGGTTTTTATTGTAGACTAGATCGCAACGTGTTCGCAGCTAAACATTGAATGTAAAATCTGGTGGGGAGAAGTGGGAAGATCGGAGAAAATCGTTGTGATGTCGATTGTTGCCTGCATTGGTGACGGACAGTAGGGGTGCCACGTTGCCACGTGTTACTTGTATACGTATAAATCGCACGTAAACATTGAATCCCTATAGCTGATGATATTTCACACATGCGGTATGTCAAAAAATAAGTTAGTTTTATTAATATTTTAATGCTATAATTAGTTAATGTTTATTAATGGACAAAGATAATATCTATATTATCAAAATGTTTTAATTTTATATGGTCTGGGTTCATTTAAAACAGCTAAACCACTAAAAGGAATTCTTTTATCAAAGTTACGACTGGAAAATATTTTTATATAGGTACTTATACAGCGTTAGTAAAAAGTCCCGGAACGGTCGAATAACTTTGTTATTTGAAAATTATGATTTCTGAAATTTGGTATGGGGGTATAGTTAATATAAATGCATTTTATGCAATACAATTAATATTTTTTTCACTTCCGGTTTAATCGGCAATACGTCCAACTTTTTTTTTTAAATAGAACGCCCAGATTTTTTTAACACTTTTGAATGCAAAATAAAAAACTACGTTCAGGAAGTATTAAGATGTTTATTTTTATTCACAAGAAAACAGTTAAAAAATTAAAAAAGTGTCCTAATACAGAAAAATCAAGGTACCTTTGAAAAAAGTTGTTGTTTAGTGTTTGCATTCTTTTTGCCGTCACATTTGACAATTTTAAAAGTGTTTTAACTTTAGCATCGCTATAAATTTACTTATTTTAGACATTGACACATTTGAAAATGGCAGTAAAACTTACTGAATCAGAACGAATTGAGATATTAATGATGCGTGGGTACGGTGATCGTCAACGTTCTTTTGAAGAGGTTCGTATTTTGTTTAATACTGTTTATCCGGATCGTCACATTAGTAAAAGTACGGTATGCCGAACAATTCAAAAGTTTGAAGTCCTTCGTCAGGTGAAGGATTTACCTAGAAGGAGATGTCCATTAACAGCAACAGATGAAGAAACTAGTTTGAATGTGTTACTTACAGTGGAAGAAAATCATCACGTGTCCACAACAGAATTAGGTCAAATTCATGAGATCCCTCAAACATCTGCTCATAATATTCTTAAATCAGCAAGAATGAAAGCCTATAAAATGTATCCCGTCCATGAGTTAACTGAAGATGATCCAGATCGTAGACTACAATTTTGCGAAACAATGACGGAATTGATCGAGCAGCAGCCTAATGTTTTAGATCACATCATTTTTTCAGATGAGGCAACGTTTTGTCTCAACGGCACTGTCAACAGACATAATTGTCGCTACTGGTCAATTGAAAATCCGCATTGGATTGAAGAAGTCCATACACAGCGTCCTCAAAAGGTGAATGTCTGGGCTGGTCTTGTTGGAAACAACATCATAGGACCATTTTTATAAGAGGAAATTTAACTGGCAACGTCTACTTAAATTTATTGCGAAATGAGGTTGTTCCAGCACTTGCGGCCCTCTTTCCAAATGCAAACATAGGTGATCACCCTAATGCACATTTTTGGTTTCAACTAGATGGAGCTCCCCCCCCCCCCCATTTTGCCCATAATGTCCGCGATTATTTGAATGAAATTTTTCCGGGACGTTTGATCGGACGCAGAGGAGCAATCGAATGGCCAGCACGTTCGCCAGATCTCTCGCCATTAGATTTTTTCTTTTGGGGTCACTTAAAATGTCAAGTGTACAAAAATCGTCCCCATAATCTTGAACAATTGGAAGAGAGAATAGTTCAAGAAGCCAATCGCATCACTCCAGAACAAATACAAAATTCAATAGGAAATTTTACTGACCGTTTACATTTTTGTCAAATTGTAAATGGAGAGCATTTTGAACAATTATTGTAATCGCAACCTGAATAGACAGGTATCTTGATTTTTCTGTATTAGGACACTTTTTTAATTTTTTAACTGTTTTCTTGTGAATAAAAATAAACATCTTAATACTTCCTGAACGTAGTTTTTTATTTTGCATTCAAAAGTGTTAAAAAAATCTGGGCGTTCCATTTAAAAAAAAAAAGTTGGACGTATTGCCGATTAAACCGGAAGTGAAAAAAATATTAACTGTATTGCATAAAATGCATTTATATTAACTATACCCCCATACCAAATTTCAGAAATTATAATTTTCAAATAACAAAGTTATTCGACCGTTCCGGGACTTTTTACTAACGCTGTATAAGCATATACACAATAATTCCACAAATATTGAAACCTATAAAAGTAGATTAGCTTTTGATCTTATGATTTTTGTAGTAAAATGTAGGAACAGGTAATGATTTTTTTTTGTAGAAAAAAAGGTTATTAAATTTTAATTATACTTGTCAGGTGATATAACTAATCTAGTGCAATTTACCATACATATCCATGTAGGTGGAATGCTTATCAAGTAAGATGCGCCAAGAATGTGTATACCACCGCGTTATGAACTTGCGCACTTAAAGCAGAATGTGATGTTAAAACTGTTTACGTTCCTTATTATTTATATTGATGTATTTAAAGGTTGGTTACTCTATTTATTTAAGGTCACGAATGCATACATAGAAGAAAGAAAAACAACAATAACAAACTTAACACATAAGCAGACCAGTACGCCTTAGGTAGAGTAGACCGGGGCACGTTGGCACACCTTTTAGTATTTGATTTTTTACTTTTTAAGTTACGTGTTTATTGAGTTTTTTTTTTATGGGAGAAGGTTGCCCTTTACTCGGAGTATGTTGACTTATGGGCTGAGGCAGGTTGGCCCTCAAAACATTTTGGATTTGAATTTGATGTAGGAAATGTGTATCGAGCAAAGAGTATTACATCTCAATGAACAGCGTTTATTTTATCAAAGCATTTAAGTACAGAGCTTTCATTTCGATTACAGATTAGTCACTTTTTCCATCGAAATGGACTGAAGGATCATCACAGTGGAAACATTCATAAAATAGGTTCCTGAAGCCTTTATCAACACAAGTCAGTGTGCCCACTGCTGGCAGCTTGCACACTGAATCAACTTTACACCCGAAAGGCTCTTTGAGAAGGGTTTGAGGCATATAAAGCACAAATCTTGGCCAAAATGCCCTGGGCCAATCTGCTCCACCGCCTTTTTCAGATTATACAAGATTTTCTTCTTAGGTCATCAACAGATATTGAGTAATACTAAATACTAAAATAATCCTTATAGTTACAACTTCAAACTTTCTACTTACCTACAGCAAGACTGTCGAACGTTGAGGAACTCAAAGACATTAAACATGCTGTTGAAAATGAACTCTAACTTACCAAAATTTGAAACAAATACTCTACACCATCAACTTTGACACGTGTGATACTTCTCTGGAATGATGGGGCAAGTCTTGTCAACTTTCACCTTGATTTCCAGCACATTCGAGCGACTAGTGTGTGAATTAACTCGATCAGACCAACTTGCCCCTATGGCCAACATGCCCCGGTCTACCCTAAGTGTTGCTTGTTATATTTGGTTTTGTTATCATAGTTACGTTGGCTTTTATGAAAATTAGTAATGTATTTGTAAACGAAACACAATATTTTTAAAAGAATTGCTCTTAGGTTTGCTATTATTTTGACAGCGCGTTTTTGTAGATGGAACGTTCCTCGCAAATCATAGTGTTAATCATACTGTATAACTTCATATTTAGGCGCAAGATAAATACTGTCAAAAGTTAAAATAAAAGTCCGTACTAGATTGATATTATAATTGCTTTAACGCATAGCATAAATTTGCAAGTCTTGCTCCATTTCAGATTCTTATCTACACATACTTATCTAACACTATTTAACAACATAGAACAATCTCCTGTATTAGTGTTAGAAAATGAATTAAAAAATACAAATTCACTTATGATTCGTGTTAACTAGAAACCAGTAACAATAATGTTATTGCCATCAAAATGATATATTTGCTACAATCACGAGATTCAGTATAGTCTAAAAGCTTGTCAACTTGTAAATTTGTCTGGGGTATCTCTGACTTGTGACCTCCTAAAGTAACTTGTTAATATCTGTTATTTAAGTAAAATTTTAACCATTTCAAAGCCATGCCCCTCACGCCATGTCTTCGTAATTAGTCTAAATATGATGCTTCCAAGTCCCTCCGTAATATGTAGTATTGAGTTAGATTCTTTAATAAACCATTTATTCCTCTTTCTGCACCCTTTTTCCCTACATTAATAGTCCTTGGGTGTTCCAAAGTTAAAAAAATATTCCATAATTTGCCTGGTCTGAAATAGAGAAGTTCTTTTGAAAAGTGGTGTCAGTGGCGTCTTTTGCTCCTATCGAAAATCAGTTTTTTGCAAATATTTCGGAAATAATGCTTTTTAGAAGGGTACATTATGAGTATAAAAGTACTTAGAACTTAATTTTCAATATCTTTTATATAAAAATGTCAAAATTCGGGCCGAAAGTAACATCTTTACTATTAGCGAATAGCGATTTTTGCAAATATGTCGTAAATTATGCATTCTATATATATTTATCAAGAGTTCAAAGGTATTTAGAGCTACATTTGGAATAATTTTTGTATAAAAGACATTTCAAAATTCGGACCGGAAGTAACACACTCTTAGCGAGTAGCACTTTCTTTCGAATATCTCGCCAAGTATGCATCCTATAGAGACTTATTAAGAGAATAGAAGCAGTACAGTAGGATTTCGTTAATTTTTTCAGAAGAAAAAAGCATTTAAATCTTATTTTATAACAACTTTTGTATAATTTGAAACGCATACACGTATAAGAAAGTCGTGTGGTGGCCACACCTAATTTTTTTAAATTTATATCGTTCTATTTCATTATTTTAAAATTATTAATTTTAAGTATTATAAAGTTAATGTTTATAGAGTGTTATTTTAAAGAATATATCAACAAAAATTGGGAAATCATACTTTTTGGGTTAATTATTTTATTACTAGATGGCGTTACTTAAAGATCAATATTTTAAGCTTAGCGGAATCAATTTCAACAATGTAAATCTTAGTGATGTGATGGACTTATTATCGCGCAGCGATAGCGAGATCCAATTGGCTTCGCTTCAACAAATGAGTGCATTTTATATAGTTTAATGGAAGTTCGTGTATTTGGGATCGATGAGTGAGCACACTTGACAGAACTGATTTTAATCATATAAGTGACATTTCAGTTCATGTGTTACATAACAAGTGATGTTGATTGTGAAAGTCAAATTGCCGGTCGACATTAGATAATAGATAACACAGTATTTTTTTTTGCTTTCTCCAAGTGAATTTATAATAGTCGTTACAAAGCATTACTTTCGCTGTCAAATCAATTATGCTACCCATACAACATGCGATTGGTCGATCTTCACCTCAAGCACGAAATGAAATATAGACTTGTGAGATATTCGCAAAAAACTGATTTTCTGTAACAGTAAAACACCTACTTCCGGTAGGAATTTTGAAATTTTTTTTTTAAATTAAATTTAATTTTGAGTACAATTGTGTTTTTTATATATTTGTTTAAACTTAGTAGTTGACGAAATATTGGCAAAATTCGATTTTTTCAGTCAAGCAAACTACTACTTCCGGTCTACCGATTTTACTGAAAATCTAATCAGATCTCAAGGAGAAAATTATACTCCTAAATATAAAATTTGGAATTGGTAGCTATAGACGTTTGACCGCTATCGTGGTCATACAAACACTGACACACAGAGAGAGAGACATTTTCTAAAAATTACTTCTTCGATATCCGAGGACTTAATAACGTGGACATCTGCAAAAATTTCGAGGTCTAAAATGTTCATCATCACAATACTTCCTTATACTACGTATAAGAAAGCAAAAATGGGAGATAGATCACTGACCCATTTCTTAATTGTGTTGGTAATAGTGATAGTGGATGGTCCAGTTAATTGTATTAATTTCTGCAGCTAGTTTTTATATATTTGTAACTTTGAAGTTGTATTTTTGAGATACTTTCATAATAAATTTTAAATTTTACTTTAAATTTTGCAATAAAACCTAATAAATATCATTAATTTACGATG
The DNA here is from genome assembly GCA_963170755.1 of Amphimallon solstitiale. Lineage (NCBI taxonomy): Eukaryota > Metazoa > Arthropoda > Insecta > Coleoptera > Scarabaeidae > Amphimallon > Amphimallon solstitiale. The sequence continues at coordinate 122,083,780 of OY720681.1, read as the reverse complement.
TATGCACATATATCTTTCAAATTTAACAGAAGATTTCAGGAAATATTTATACGATCGAGCTTATAGTTGCCTTCAATCCTAATTTTGAGTAGATTTTACATATTAATCTAAAAAGTCACTTTTGTACAGTAATTTTATTAATATGAATTCTTTATACTTATTAGAAAAAATTATAAAGTTAAAATTCGCAACTGAGTAGATATCATATCAAATTGTTTACTAAATTTTAAGCTATGTATTCGGGGTTTTGGCGGGATATATAAATCACTCCTTATTATGAGCCAGGTATAACACAAACAGACAAATTACAGTAAATTTTGACAAGCTTCTTAATAAAATAATTGAATTTCCAATAACAACTTTTGTCAAAATTCTAATATACCTGAAAGTAAAAAGAAGAAAAAGTTGCGGCAGCAATGTAAAACTAATTGTCTAGCAACATCCTACTTTTAAAATAACACATTTTCGATTTTAATTAATATCTTAGTGTGTTATGTAATACATAGCTTATTAAAGCGATAATTTCAATAGGATGTTAATCATACATTTACATAAGTAAAATACAAATTATAAATATCATTTCTAAAATAACCATGAAATTTAACTATAACCCGGTAAACATAAAAATGTTAACACATTTTAGATTCAATTAGCAAGAGTCACATGAATTGTGCGTTTTCTGCGAACAAGGGAATGTATTTGGCAAATACAAATAAAAATAGGATGGCACACGTATGTACATATATACGCCTGTGTGAGTGTAACTATATACTACAACTAAAATGAGTACTTAAACAGGACTTTAATTGTGTTTTTAACGAAATTTGCTTTCAGACGAAGGTTTCACAAACAATATCTCGGCATTTTGTTTGGGTAGTGACGTAAATACAATGATAATAATTAACTGGTTTAGGTAAATGCTTATTTAGGTGTTGTTTTTCCTTGTTCAGAATTTCTTTGGTAAACATGTGCTTAGTATTGTTATTGTAGAAAACGGAATAAACATCAAAATATTTATGAAAATAGGAACTACATAGATAATAAATAAATAAATATCGTATTCCTCTTGGGTTAGTCGCTTGCAAGACCTCACGACTACCAAAATAGCCAGGAGCAGCGGTTTACCCTCCCCCCCCCCCCTCCTTAAGCACGGGAACGGATGATAGACATTTATGTAAATAAAAATTACCGGATAGTGTGGTCAGAAGTTTATACCAAGACTTTGATGTATAAAGTGAGCCCCTCTTTTTTCGAAATTTGAAAATCTGACGGTTGTTCCAGGTTGTTCTAAATTGACCCAAAGAATTTTAATGTCAAAACTGGGCGAGATAATTAAGGAAAACGACTTTTTCTTTGATATATAGAAGAGACGGTTGTGATGCATTAGGACGACCTTTAGAACAAATCTAGAACAACCTGATACTTTTGAATTTCGTTTTTTTTTCAATATCTTTTGATATACAGGTTGTGTAATGGAACACTCATATAGTAGCAAGTCCAAAATACATCAGAATTACAACGTCGCGTACTGTATCCCCGCTCTCGCTACGTTTAGCGATGAAGCATTGGCTGGCAATAACAGTCACCTCTAACACTCCCCTGTCTTTTGTCACGCCCTCAGTACGGCCAGAGGATACGTCACACAAGCTGTATAAGGTTTGATGTATTAGAACAATATTATTAAATGTTAATTTTTGCAAAACGGGGTCTGGCTTCATATTTTTGAATGTCGTTTTGCTCCACTTTCTCGACTAATTTTTATTTCTTCTTTGAAATACTCTGGACAATTTAAAACAAAAATAGAACAACCCAGAACAAACGTCAAAATTTCGATTTTTAAAGAAAGGGACTCGGAAAAACTTGTTTCTTCCGATTAACCTACAATAACCTTCAGAACTTTATCTTCGAAGAAAGGGGGAGCTGGGTGAAAACGTTTTTTTAATTATTTCGGCCACTTTTGATTTTTTTTTTGAAATATTTTAGAACAATTTAGAACAAACCTAAAACAACCTGGAACAACCGTCAGATCTTAGATTTTCAAAAAAAGGTGATAACTTTACACACCCGTCTAAGTATAGACAAGTTTACAAATTCCGATCAACTTTTGTACCCGAGCATCTGCTGGGGTTCAAAAGTGCCAACGTTTCTTCTTGTTATTTGCAACAAATGTCACAAAAGACAAAACAGAATTTATAAAAAAAAACATATGAGTTCCTATAATGTTTGGAAATAAAAATTGAATCTTTAAACATAAAATTATTAAAGAAGTAAATAGAGTAGCGAAAACTGAACAAAACAAGAACCTGATCAATTCTGAAAATTGATGAAAGTGAAATTTATATTAGAACAAAGTAAAACTTAATTGAAATGATCGTATTTATGGCAAATGATATTGTGGTAAAATAGGAAGGGCAAATCAAAGAACACTTGGAGTATTACCAAAGCGTCATAAGAGAAACGACTCGATTGGAACAGGGCAGAGAGCTTAGTTACATACCGGAAAATTGTACATGTGAACATAATTTTACTGCATATGTTCTTGAACATATGAAGTGCTATAATGCTTAGTGACAATTTTTTATTTACTCCCATGCTTGTCAACGTGTTATGTCTGTATGAGTAGGATTTTGATAAACGGGGTATCAATACCCATATAGCACTTGACATCCTAGGGATATCCAGTATCTGGGCAGTTAATCGATGGATCTCCCGTCCATGCATTGGACGTCCGTGAAATATCCAATCTCACATCCAGATGATATACCACGCAAGTTATTTTGAGGATATCCCACGTATAGACAGATAGTCCCATCCATGCAATAGATGTACGTGAGATATCCAATATAGTACATCCACACGATATATCACACAAGTTATTTTGAGGATATCCCACGTATAGACAGATAGTCCCATCCATGCAATATATGTACGTGAGATATCCAATATAGTACATCCAGACGATATACCATACAAGTTATTTTGAGGATATCTCGCGTATAGTCAGATAGTCCGTTCATGCAATAGACGTCCATAAGATATTCAATATAGTACATCCAGATGATATATCACACAAGTTATTTTGAGGATATCCCACGTATAGACAGATAGTCCCATCCATGCAATATATGTACGTGAGATATCCAATATAGTACATCCAGACGATATACCATACAAGTTATTTTGAGGATATCTCGCGTATAGTCAGATAGTCCGTTCATGCAATAGACGTCCATAAGATATTCAATATAGTACATCCAGATGATATATCACACAAGTTATTTTGAGGATATCCCACGTATAGACAGATAGTCTGTTCATGCAATAGACGACCGTGAGATATCCAATATAGTACATCCAGACGATATACACTACAAGATATTTTGAGGATATCCCAGGTATAGATATATAGTCCGTCTATGTAATGGACGATCGTGGGATATCCAATATAGTACATCCAGACGGCAACGCTGTATTAAAATTTCTAGAGAGACCACTGGCAACACTGAGTCTGGCGTCAATATAAGTCAGTAACTCCTGACATAATTCTGCTTGATTCTTCATTTCGAGAATACATTATTTGGTAAGTATTAGTATATTTGTTACTTGTTTAATTAGGTAGTCTATTAGTCTTTTATTGATAATCTAGACGAGAAACAAGTTATTGGTAGTCTAGTTATTATTGATATAAATGTAGATTTAGATTTATTTCTCTATAAAAATTCATTAAAAATTTAATTTACAGTTTTTTAAAATGCCTAAAGTTTTAGCAAAGTGACATTTTACAGAAATGCTAATAAAACTACCGAAATTGATACAGTGATTGCAAATGGTTTCAAAATAATTCAAAAGCGATTAAATTCAAATTTTTTAGATTATATAATAGACACTTAGTTTCTTGTGGGTCATATGCATTTAGTTCCTCTTGTAATAATAAATGTAGCACTTTGTCTAATATGTTTGAGGGTATACCGGAATTTGAGGACCATTAACAATTGCAGCAGTTTTATTAAGTAATTTAGCTCAGATTTGCTTGAATTTATATTATTGATATTTCTATATTGTTTTAGATGTTTTGGATAGGAATCTCAACATAAATGAAAAGGATGCTGAAAACCAATTCATCAGTTCTTGAGGGGAGCGAAAGAACCTTTCGAACGGATGCAGCCCTAGTAGAATTATTAATTAATTTCCACATTAGTTACTATTTTATTTGATATATGTTATTAAATTACTTTACTTTATACATTGTTTTATTATACTATTTTTTTTTTATTTTATAACCATGCTGTTTTCATTTCATTTAGATCTAATCTATACATTGACCCTTAAATATTATAGATAAACATTAAAACAAAACAAAGAAATAAATTAGCTGATAATTAATTACCATGCGTAAATCAATCAACAAATATAAACCATATATACGAATATTACCGACATACGTAATGGGCACCTATATATGGATGTCCGAAGGATATTTTGCTATAGATGTCTCGAGGACATTGAGTTCAAGATATCTTGCAAATATATTTTCAGGATATCTATAACGTATATCCAGTGGATATCCTAGAATGGATGTCCTAAGGATATTTTGTGATAGATATACTGAGAACATTGAGTTCAAAATATCAAACGAATATATTTTTCAAGATATCCATTACGTATATCCTATAGATATCCTAGAATGGATGTCCTAAGGATATCTTGTGATAGATGATACCCAAGACATTGAGTTCAAAATGTCCTGAGAATATAATTTTTAAGATATCCTAGGACAACCGTTTACTTTTCATAGGACATCCCCCTGATATTCTAACTGGACTAGAATATAGTCCACCAAATATTCTCGTGTTGTGTGGGTAAGCGATTGTCTGAAACAAATGAACGTGCTCGTGTTAGTTTCTGTGCAGCAGTTGATAGGGAAACAGCACGTGAGAGCATGTCTACAATGCCTTTAAGACTATTAAAAACCGTACAAGTCGATCAATTAGTACGTTGTACGTTGTTGTTGTACGGTTATCACAGCAAGAAGTAACCAAAAGATTAAATGTTTCAGAAAGTGTCATAATTCGTGCATGGAATAGGTACATATCTACTGGGTCCGCAGCATACACACACTGTGTGGAGCGAGAACGGCCTAATCCAACTCCAGCTGAAGACCGTTTAAAGATACTCATTGCAAGAAGATAGCCGGCATACATGGCTTCAAAGAATAACAGCTTTTTCCCATAAGCCACAGAACGTGTTATTTTTGGACGAACGGTTAGAAGAAGACTGCATGCACGTAATTTAAGGGCAAGAACACATGCTAAGCATCCCCGTTTGACGAGGGAGCAGCATGCACGCAGAAATCATTGGGTGATTGATCACAGTGTCTGGAATCTGGTAAGCTGGGGTCGTCTTTTCACGGATAAGTCGAGATTTTGACTGCATACTATAGATGGGCGAAGGTTGATCTGGACAGAAAGAGAACAGCTATGACATGAAAATTTGATGGTCCCAGCGACTTCTTTCGGCGGAAAGGCTGTTTGTGTCTGGGGTGGAATAAGTTTGTTTGAGCACACTGACTTATTGGTATTAATGAATGATCAATGACATAGGTAAGGTTTCGCGGCATTGTTGTAGAGTCAATCAGTCTCCCATTTGCTGGTGCAATTGGTGAAAAATTTGTTCTAATTGATGAGAATGCTCGCCCTCACCGTGCTAGGATTGTAAATGAACGGATAGAACTTCATGGTATTCAGAGAAAGGATTGGCCAGTCTGTTCACCAGACATGAGCTGCATCGAACACGTCTGGGCAGAGATGCTAAGACAAATCAACCTACTTGCATAGCCACCCAAGTTGTTAGAACAACTAGCCACTCCTTTGCGTCGTATTTGGCGTAACATACCTCAGCCCTTTATCGATAATCTAATAAGAAGGATGCCTACTAGTGTAAGGGCACTAAGGTGAGGCAGAGGTGATCCAACAAGACAATAAAATTAGTTTTCAATAGTCGACAGAACAGTTATTTTACTATTGCTGGTTTATTACTTTAGATCTTTTTTGGTAAATTTGAGAAATTTTATTGTTTTAGTTACTTTTATCATTGCTGTACTTGTAACCTTGATATCATTGTGTCATAATAAACAAACTATGCAAACTGTATATCTGTAGCATCATTTAAATATTAACATTTTAGAAATTATTACAATATTCACTTCAATTGTTGAGCATTGTATTTCACTTGTAGATAGATGAAGAGCGGTCTAAGTAAATAAGGATTTATTAGACTCAATTCGGCTCAAGAAAACAAAACGAATTTGTCCTTTATTTGTTCTTAATTTCTGAAATATTAATGTTCACGTAATAATAGTATTTACACACTACATAAAGATATAAAAAATCTTCATTAACATAAAAGTAGCAAACACAAAGTCCATATTTTAGGAATAAATTAAGATTTACATCTTACGAATTCACTAATTCTCCCATTCTGACTAACTATTATGAAATTATCTCTCAATAAAAGTACAGTCATATAATATAAACAGACGCAGAAGTCGTTAAAATTGCCATCGGTTATAAATCAAAATTTATTACCGATATGGTGGACACATATTATTAAATGGTTTGTTAGTTTTTTTTTGTTTGACGTTCTTTCTGCTCATATTCTTCTCGTCCGCGTTATATGTGTATAATTAGCTAGTGCACATCAAAAATTAAAAAAGGTAATTAATGAAAAAGTCAACCTTGTTAGAATTTTCGTTCACTTTTATACGGTGGGCTTTAATTAATTTTAAATTTATGACCGGTCATTGGAGAGGAACAATAAAAGGAAGGCACACGAGGCTGGTAATAAAACCGAACACAAAATGCGCAATGTCGATATTTTCTACAATTCTGTTAATTAAAATTAATTCGCGGTGTATCCAGATTTCCTACAACTTAAATCAACAAACAGGGCAAAATTTTTTGTTTTTTTTATTTTATTAAGAAAAAGTAGGGCTTACTTAGGGTTTTAATGATATTTCTAAATATGTAAATTTTCTAATTTATGTTATAAGAGAAACCAAATTTATAATGTTAATTTTTTTTTTTAGTTTTAATCTGTACTTATACCATGCACAAGAGAAATAACGACAACATAGGAAAAACGATCTAATTCTAAAAATTCCACAAATTGGATAGGATTTTTATCTAGTAGTTTAAGTAGTATAGAGCCTTGTTCTGAAATCGCATCCCGGAAAAAATTGATTTAAATAACAATCAAAGAAGAGGTATGCTATTAAAATAATGAGGTGTTTCTTATACGTATGACCATTTCAAATTATACAAAATAGTTTAAAATTGTTTAAATTGTAGTTTTATCTTCTTGGAAAAATAAGCCAGTTTTTTTTTTTTTATATAAAAATTATTCAAAATCCTATTATAAATACTTAGAATGCATAATTTACGACGTATTTGCAAAAAATCGCTATTCGATAAGTGTTACATCCGGTCCGAATTTTAATTTTTTTTTTATATAAAAGGTATTGGAAATTAAGTTTTGTCGTACGTACCTGTCTAAATAGCGTGCCTTGCAATATATTCCCAAAAAAAAATATTTTAATAAGAGTAAGAGACCTACTTCCGGTCGGAATTTCGAAAAACTTTTCTAATAAAATTCTTCTCAAATTTGATTTTGCGTGCATATGAATTCTTTATAACTTTGTTTAAACTTATTAGTTATCGAAATATTGGCAAAATTCGATTTTTTTCACTGAAGTAAACTACTACTTCCGGTCTGCCGATTTTACTGAAAATCTAATTAGATCTCAAGAGGGAGATTATACTCGTAAATACAAAATTTGAAATTGATAGCAATAGCGGTTTGACCGCAGAGGCAAATTTGAGAGAAAATTCCTTTAAATTTAAGGTAGGTTTATTAATTAAGATAGACGGATATATTATTGTGTACGGTGGCACTGCGCAACATTATACATTTGCTATTCGAGCGCCCTCTGCAGATTATAGAGTGACACTCCAAACACAAGCATTGAATTGGCTCTTGCTTTTTCTATTTGTTATGCTGTCATTAGTTTGCTATGTTTTATCGACGTCAAGATAACTTTCAGATCTATTTAATAGATATATTTCTTTAAAAATTGATAACGAGTAATTTAGTGGTTAATTATTCGTAAAGATTATCTTAAAGAAATTAAAATACTTAGACAAATATACAAGAAATGTAATTAAACCAATTTGTCATCTAACATAGAAACAGCAAATTAATAATAAAAATGTCAATAGGAAAGCAAGTTGCCATCCAAGTTTTACAGTTTTAACGTAGTTAATATTGATTAAAAATAACAAATATATAATATAAGTAATCAATAGTCTTGGCGTAGCGGCATGATTCTAATGTAATTAACAACAAATTTACAACTGGAAAGCCAGCTGTTATCTAAAAAATTTCATTGACTAACATAGAGAGAATGTAAATGCGAATGTGTAAAATATATGGTTATGTGAATAATTAAGCATAGAAAAAAAGGCTTGGATCAATCACAAACATTCATTGATTTAGGCTTCTTGATAGCACTGCATGAATAGTAGCGACTGTTTTAAGATTAGTTGTTCATATTTTCACATATTTCACACTTTTTTAGATGAAAGGTTGCTTTCCAATTGTCAATTTATTGTTAATTATATTTGAATCATGCTGTTATGCAAGATTATTAATTACTTTTACATTTCTTGTATATTTTGGCAAAGAATTTTAATATATATATACAACAAGAAAGAGGGTATTGGGTAAATTCCGCTGTAGAGCAATCTTAGAGACGTGTTTTAGACTCGTTGGTCATTGTCAGTACAGTGTAGCCAAAGAATAAAGTGGGACATTCTTGGAGATAGAAGCCAAAACAAAAGATCATCAGGATGAGAGAACGCCAATTGCAGCTACTGTCAGAAGTTATCTGATTTGAGGACAACAAATGACATCGTCTCGAGAAAGACTTTGTATGCCTTACCAAACCCAGGAAGAATAAATCATAAAAGGAATGTCACCCATACTCCGTTTTGGCTTCTATCTCCAAGGATATCTCCCACTTTATTCTTTGGTTACACCGTACTGATGATGACCAACGAGTATGAAACACGTCCCTGCAATTTATCTGCAGCGAAATTTACCCAATATTACTTTCTTTCTTGTTTTTTTTAGTAGCATATTCCTTATATGATATATATATTGAAAAATTGAAAATCTTCTTGGTAGTAGTGGCATACAATGAAATAAAAGTAATAACAATATGACAACTGGTTGTCAATTAGAAAGCAATGACAAATATAAAATGTAAATCAAAATGTATAATGAAAATGTAATCAATAAGCATGGGACAGTCGGGATTACTTATATAGTCACATCAAAAGGCTTGGGATCTACCACAAACTGTTCAGTCAATGCAATTATACAAATAACAACGACGCAACTATGTAATGAAAGATTTAGAGTAGAACTGTTGATATTATAACAATATAGAATGTAAAATCAGTCATGTATAAATGTAAATGAAAGCAATAAGCATAGGACAATCGGTATTACCTATGTAATCCTATCAAGATGGCCTAGGTTTACCTAAACAATACAATTTGATTGAAATACATAAATAATCAACGATGCAACTATGTATGTGTTAAGATGTATTTGTAGCTACAGACATATATGTTTCTACCTAGTTTGGTTTCGTCAGTGCAGCATAACAAAGAAGGTGTATGTTAAAGCATTAATATGTGTTGAATAAAAAATATATAGTATTACCTTAAAATGTCAATCCAAAATGTCCAAGTGTAAAACAACTGTGCACTTACTTAATACTGTGTAATGCCTTATTTCAACCAGGCAGTTAATAAAATATATACAGGGTGAGTCATCTTCACGGGGAAGGCAGATTGTGACTTTATGAGAACAGCTATTTCAAATCGACTTTTTCCTATGATAGCCACTTATTAGGAGGACCTTTTAAAATTATTTTGCATTATACAGAGTGTTCCATAACTTAGTGGCTGACCATAATTATAGTTTTTTAAATTTCACCATGTATATTATTAGATATTTGTATTCCTCGTATAATTCTTAGTTGAAAAGTTGTAAGAAAATATAGGCCTAAAATTTAAGGTTTTCGACTTATTACCATTTTTCTGAAAAAATTAATGTTTCTATAAAACTATATTTCTCGAAAACGACGTATTAGATGGACACAAGTTTCGATAGCGTTGTTCATAATAAAAGGTCCTAATACGAACATATTAGATTTTCTTGCAATTACTAACTGAATTTGCAGAAAACTGCATTAATGTTACATAACATATTTTTGTCTAAAAATGATTTTTTCCCAATGGAAGAACCTGTATATCGGTTCATTTTAAATTGCTTACTAAATTTCGCACTGAAAACATGTAAGATGTTATTATTTTAAAAGTGACCATTACTGAGATATAGTCGTGTTTTATATAATTTTGCAAATTTTAGTTGTTTATTTTAATACGGTCTATTTGTACTGAGGGAATGTTAAAGAAATTATTTATTAGCTCAAAGAGTTTACCAACAGCGATACCCTGAGAGAAGATTTCCAAAAGAGATGCCTTTAGAAGAATAATGGATGCTTCTATTACTAGTAGTATTGCTGATTCAAAACCAAGGAAACATAAGTATGTGGTTAATGATGAAAATCAATTAAGAATTCTGATAGTAACAATAGATAATCAACACGTCTGTATCCATGAAAGAGTTCGTTTGTTGAATAATAGCCAAACCATAGTTCAAATGACCTTAAAAAGAAATAAATGTAATCCGTAATGACTACATTTTAAAATTGAGTTACGCACTCATCATTTTAAAGCTAGAAGAGTGCTCTATCAATTAGTAATAATTAAAATGAATCCCTGGGCAATTCTTTTTGATAGCGTATTATTTGCGGATGAAGCTGGTTTCCCTACAAATCGAACAGTTAAAAAAAATATTACTATTCAAATAAAAACCGTCACTTAAGTATTAAATAGATCATCAGCTTAGGTGGAGCATAAATGTATGGGAAAGCATTCTTGGTGATGGGATGATAGGCCCGCATTTATTTGAAGGCAATATTAACGGAGAAGCTAATGAGTAATTTTTGTCAAGCTTTAGTGGAATTGCTTGAAGACGTTCCGCTAAATTTTCGAAGAGATGTAGATGCAACAAGACAGGGAATCCCTACATTCTATGCTACACACGGACAAGCCAAAATAAAATTTTGGCTTGTCCGTGAAGGCCCTACTGGCTAGCCTGATGAGTCTTAAATTAGTTTCTTTTTGTAGGGATTCGTAAAAGAGCAAATATACAGTATACCCGTATCCACAAAAGAAATATAACGGGAACATATTCGAAAAATATTTAGAAATATAAGTACTCAATGCCTTATTAATGTCGATTATCATTTCGGAAGCATATATATTCTATTAGAAACAGTGTCAGTACAGTAATTCCAATATTATTTGAAGAGTACCTATTAATTTATTGCGACTCTTTAAATCTCGTATATTCCAAAAAAACGTTAATGCAAGATATGCACATTTCTTTCTTATGCAGGATGAGTTTTTTTCATTATTTGTATGGGGATCTCGAAAACCATAAGAGATACGCAATAGGTTAAATGGAGAAAGATTTGCATATAAGTCTCATCCAGATACGTTTTTGTCCAATTAAGAAAATGCATGCAAAAAATAGAAATTCTCCAAAACCTTTTCAGTGCTATAACTCTTCTATTCATAAAGGTAGAATTTTTTTTTTATTAAGAAATCCAATTTCAAACAATATCTTTTTAAATTTTTAATTTTGCTTAGCATTTTCGAGTTAGGAAGCAAAGTCTATTTTTTTTGAATAGAAACCATAGCTATGACATATTCTAATAGTGCATTTTTTTACTTTCTTATACGTAGTATAAGGAAGTATTGTGATGATGAAAATTTTCGACCTCGAGATTTTTTCTGCTTGAAATGATGTAAGGGTCGTAGCACTTATTTTAATAAACAACAGCACTATACACTATTATTATGTATAACAAAAATCATGTCTTGCCATGAAATAGAAAAGAAACATATAATATACAATGTAATACAAGAAACAATAAAAAAGCTAAACAAATTAATTATTAACATCACATAACACCCTAAAATTACATCAAGTGTTCGAAATGCCCACCATTATTATCAACGCACATACGGCACCTTTTCAACACTGAGTTATTAGCTCACCTAATTTTGTGCTCATCTATCCTATCAAATATATTAATAACAGATTCCAATAGCTCCGCTTGGGTTGCATATGATCGCACATATACGAGATCTTTTATCGTTCCAAAGACGAAGAAATCTAATGGTGAAAGATCTGGAAAACGTGCAGGCCATAAAACAAGACCATTTCAGTCCATCCACGAGTTTGGAAATAATTCATCTAAATATCTTTTGACATGTGCCTGATAGTGAGGCGAGGCACCGTCTTGTTGAAACCACCGTAAGTTTGTACGGGTCTGTAAATTTGATTCATCTAGGATATTGTCGAAATCTTCTCTAAAAAATTGCAAATATCGATTTCCGGTGAAAGTTTTATTAAAAATAAATGGCCCAACAAATTGCGAACCAACACCACACCATAAATTGAAGCCAAACCTAATCTGGGGTCGCCTTTCTTCTAAACGGTGAGGTTTTATTTGCGTCCTCAGGTATTCATTATGGCGATTGAACATGCCGCAGTTTGTAAAACGTGTTTCGTCGGTCCATAAGATCTGCATCGGAAAATTGTTATCTTCATGGCACATATTTACGAACCAAGCACAAAAATTTAATAGACTTTCAGAATCTCCAGGGTGTAGAGTTTGACCAACTAATTTTGTATAAGGATGGTACTTATATTTTGATAAAATTCTCACTACTGTGCGTTGTGAGGCAGCAGCGTGTTGTGCAATTTGCCGCGTTGGTGTTGATGGATTCTGATTAACAGCAGCTAAAACATTTATCTGTGTGTTTTCATCAATATTACCCTTATTTCTAGATTTAGCAAAACCTCCATAAAATAGATTCGGCTTTTACTTGATGTAGTTCCATATTACAAACGTAAATAAAACAAAACAGACTTGTTGAACTACACTTTAATAACTAAAAATTGAACAATTGTTTCACCATACAGTGGCTTCTTCAGCAATGACTAAAAATATAAGTCAGAAAGTATATATCATGTGTATCGGTTGTAGGAGGTAAGAAAAAGGGGAGAAAAGGGAAACAAAGGGGGAAGTGGGTTAAAACCCTCATAAAACGATGTGTATTGTACTACTAAACAAATAAATTAAGTGAAGGAGATTTATTTACATCCAGTTGGTCATTTAAAAGAAAATTAGAGTTTTTTTGTTTATTGATATTTAGGGCTTCTAAGAAATTCAATTTTATATTCTTATGTTGTACGCCTAACACAGAAAAATCTTCGTTAAAATTATGTCCTTCGTCGATTAAATGGTTCGCATATGTGGAATCTGTTTTTTGGTTCTTGTAACATGACAGATGTTCTTTGATGCGAGTTTCAAAAGATCTTCCTGTTTGTCCTATGTAGAACTTCGGACAAGACCCACAAGTTAATTTATAGACCCCTGATTTATGTCTTTTTTCTGTACTATCTTTATTGTTTTTTATGTATTTGTATAGATTGTTATTGGTTGTGAACGCCGTGTTAACCTCCATACTCTTTTAAGTTATTGTATTTATTCTTGAAGGTGTTTATCGATGGTTGAGGGGGATTAAAATACAATAAAAAGTAGCGTTTGGCGGATTGTTTACTATTTTTGTTAAAAATAATGTATCATTCGATCATATCAAGTTTCTCAAGATTTGTGTACACCATAACTAACTTTGTAAAGCAACTAAATCACTTACAAAACCAACTATAGTCACCCTAATGAACGAACTGTCAATGATGAAGTAAACATAATGCTTCAATTATTAATATTGCGTTTTCCTTGGCAAGATATGATTTTTGATAAACATAATAATAGTGTATTGTGTTGTTATTTATTAAAATAAGTGCTACAACCCTTACATCATTGCAAGCAGAAAAAAGTGCATTATTAGGATATGTCATAGCCAACTATGGTTTCCATTTAAAACAAAATAGACTTTGCTTGCTAACTCAAAAATGCTAAGCAAAATTAAAAATTTTAAAAGATGTTTGAAATTTAATTTCTTAAAAACAATATTTAAAAAATTTGTTTGTACCTTTATGAATAGAAGAGTTATAGCACTGAAAAAATTTTGGAGAATTTCTATTTTTTGCAGATATCTAGTAAACCAAGCATTTTCTTAAATGTATATACATATATACAAAAAAGAGAAAAATATTGGGTAAAAATAAAATTTATTTATACATATATATATATATATATATATATGAATAATATTGATAATATTTATGCTCCAATCAATCAATACACATAAACTTTTCTTACGTTTTTCTGCTTCCCTTTCTTACACACAAAAAAAAGATTAGAGATTTCATTTCACTGTGGATAAAATATAGGAGTATTAACGCACAATTTAATGAGATTAAGCAATTAGTCCCTAAAGAAATAGCAATTAAAGCAGTATTAGGTGCAATCGCCAAGTAAAGACTTTCATAAAATTAACATCCAATGACTAACGTAAGTCGCTTATTAGAGCGTATTGGCTAGAATACAACACAGACCTGATTTCTTATATATGTATGTATTATATGCATTATATACACACATACATATAGATGTAGAAAATAAATACATTTCAACCGGTAAGTGGTGAAACAGAATATAACCTCTATTACTGAGGCCGTGTCAGGCGTGACTGTTCTTGTTGTTAGACCGGATATGTGCATTCTAGAAAACTTCGGAGACGCATACCTAGCTTGTGTACCCCCGACGTGGAGTTGTGGACTATATTATATATATTGTGCATGCCTATTCTTTTATTAAACGCGGTCATTTTGTGGTATTTAGTGCAGTTGTGAGACGACTAATTATTTTATACTTAGGCTGGTATAACACATTAATAAATTACAAATGTAAAGTACTTTAAGAAAGTCTCTACACTCGGCAAAATTATCAATTTATACGCCTATATCTTAACTAATTTTACATGTTTATTGTAACAAGATGTACTGTTAGTGACAGAAAATAAATAAACAATTGAGTATTACTAAAAAAAATATTGAATTTAAGGAATAACGTAGAAACATAATACACCAGAAGACGTTTGGCCAACGAAACCGAAAGTCAAAGTTTTCGTATATTTGCTCTTATTAAATAGCTGTCGTGCATAGTGATATAAATAACAGAAAACATAGCAATAATAATACAAATGTATGACTTTCGCAAAGTATGCACAAACATATAGAAATGAAACAAAAGTCTGAAGTTTGAAAATCGCTATAGTACAAGTTATAATGTGCATATAGGACAAACTAAACGCAATATGGAAACACGCTTTAAGGAACACTAAGCCTGTTATCGATCGCATAAAGTCACCTTACCATTCACTGAATCGCCACAATGCAATGCTCAGGTTACTCCGTCAAATCGAAAAATTTAACTTCAATCAATCAATCAATCAAAGTGAATATAAGGGAGAACTCATTTCTAATATTTAGTATTTTGATTTGTTGCTTTCTCAAGTTAAATGATTAATATAATATTTTCTACATTTGATTATTATTTCACTAGTAATGTAATTTGTCTAATTTAAATTCTCATTGTTAAGACCCGCAAAGCGACCTTCTTAAGATGCATTCTTTGTTATTCAGCGCTGCTGAAGAATTATAATAAAAAATATATTTATTGAAGTGTAAACTTCTTTGGGCGCGTTGGGTTGATTGTGGGCACTGAACAAGACTGAGCCGTCACGCTCTGCTATATAACGCCCGTTCGGGTAAAGTCGGCTCGAGTCGACTAAAGGAACGAGAGAAATATATCATATAGAGGTATTTAATTTAAATTAAATTGAAATTTGAATGAATAAATAAATTCATGTCCCGAGCAGATTCGATCCCGAGCTGCACGGGTGAGAAGCCGACACATTAGCATCAGACTAGCGCGGGACTTGTAAGGGAGTATTCATATCGTCTATTTATATATATATCAAATATGATTTTTCTGCTTAAGCACTGAGTAATTAAGGTAAATTTTTAATTAGAAAAATTTACCGCCCAGGGCGAGATTCGAACTCACTTTTCCCGATCTCATGTCAGGTGCTCTACCAAATGAACCACCTGGGGGCGTTGTGAGTGCGAGTCTACTTGCACGTCTTGAATCTCATCAAGTCACAGATGTTATTATATATATGCCGGCAGTACGGACAAATATGTAAATTTTAAATAATTTTAAAATTCGTTTTCCTCAGCGTAGAAAATGTCAAATATGATTTTTCTGCTTAAGCACTGAGTAATTAAGGTAAATTTTTAATTAGCAAAATTTACCGCCCAGGGCGAGATTCGAACTCACTTTTCCCGATCTCATGTCAGGTGCTCTACCAAATGAACCACCTGGGGGCGTTGTGAGTGCGAGTCTACTTGCACGTCTTGAATCTCATCAAGTCACAGATGTTATTATATATATGCCGGCAGTACGGACAAATATGTTCATTTGGTAGAGCACCTGACATGAGATCGGGAAAAGTGAGTTCGAATCTCGCCCTGGGCGGTAAATTTTTCTAATTAAAAATTTACCTTAATTACTCAGTGCTTAAGCAGAAAAATCATATTTGACATTTTCTACGCTGAGGAAAACGAATTTTAAAATTATTTAAAATTTACATATTTGTCCGTACTGCCGGCATATATATAATAACATCTGTGACTTGATGAGATTCAAGACGTGCAAGTAGACTCGCACTCACAACGCCCCCAGGTGGTTCATTTGGTAGAGCACCTGACATGAGATCGGGAAAAGTGAGTTCGAATCTCGCCCTGGGCGGTAAATTTTTCTAATTAAAAATTTACCTTAATTACTCAGTGCTTAAGCAGAAAAATCATATTTGACATTTTCTACGCTGAGGAAAACGAATTTTAAAATTATTTAAAATTTACATATGTGTCCGTACTGCCGGCATATATATAATAACATCTGTGACTTGATGAGATTCAAGACGTGCAAGTAGACTCGCACTCACAACGCCCCCAGGTGGTTCATTTGGTAGAGCACCTGACATGAGATCGGGAAAAGTGAGTTCGAATCTCGCCCTGGGCGGTAAATTTTTCTAATTAAAAATTTACCTTAATTACTCAGTGCTTAAGCAGAAAAATCATATTTGACATTTTCTACGCTGAGGAAAACGAATTTTAAAATTATTTAAAATTTACATATTTGTCCGTACTGCCAGCATATATATAATAACATCTGTGACTTGATGAGATTCAAGACGTGCAAGTAGACTCGCACTCACAACGCCCCCAGGTGGTTCATTTGGTAGAGCACCTGACATGAGATCGGGAAAAGTGAGTTCGAATCTCGCCCTGGGCGGTAAATTTTTCTAATTAAAAATTTACCTTAATTACTCAGTGCTTAAGCAGAAAAATCATATTTGACATTTTCTACGCTGAGGAAAACGAATTTTAAAATTATTTAAAATTTACATATTTGTCCGTACTGCCGGCATATATATAATAACATCTGTGACTTGATGAGATTCAAGACGTGCAAGTAGACTCGCACTCACAACGCCCCCAGGTGGTTCATTTGGTAGAGCACCTGACATGAGATCGGGAAAAGTGAGTTCGAATCTCGCCCTGGGCGGTAAATTTTTCTAATTAAAAATTTACCTTAATTACTCAGTGCTTAAGCAGAAAAATCATATTTGACATTTTCTACACTGAGGAAAACGAATTTTAAAATTATTTAAAATTTACATATTTGTCCGTACTGCCGGCATATATATAATAACATCTGTGACTTGATGAGATTCAAGACGTGCAAGTAGACTCGCACTCACAACGCCCCCAGGTGGTTCATTTGGTAGAGCACCTGACATGAGATCGGGAAAAGTGAGTTCGAATCTCGCCCTGGGCGGTAAATTTTTCTAATTAAAAATTTACCTTAATTACTCAGTGCTTAAGCAGAAAAATCATATTTGACATTTTCTACGCTGAGGAAAACGAATTTTAAAATTATTTAAAATTTACATATATATATATATATATATATATATACATACGTCCGAATATAATATTTCGCGCTCAGGTAAGTTTTAGCATGTTTATTAAAATGATATGGATGACTCGGAAACTGATCAGTATATTCCGGGTGTTAAATAACGTCCACACGCATTTACTATAATTTGTATACCAATGCAAAACAGAGACGTTGAGAATAGAGCATTGCTTTAATTGCTCATTTTATACGAATTCATAAGCATTTAATTCTTTTCTGTTACACAGGATGGATGAAGAAAATCAAATCGATGACAAATTAAAACGAAAAAGGGAATTGTCTAATGCACGCGTGAAGAAATATAGTCAAAAGAAGCACACTAAATCTCAGCAACTGAATTCGTCGATGCAGGATGACCATAATGTAATATAGAATGAAAAAAAAAGTTGGATTTCGTAACAATATTATATTTTTTAAGCAAAAATAGTATGAGGTACACATGTAATTTTTTATGCTGAAAGCTTATTTTCACATTACAGAGACTTAATGTCTTCTAAACAAAGGCCATACATTCATATTCGACTATTTAAATAAATATAAATTTTGCATGTACAGAAGCCACTAGAATAAGTTAAGTTTTATTAATATAAGTGAGTCTATTATCTATATTGCATGTCTATATCGCTTTTTCATCGTTCCTCAATCTATTTTCGAACTATGTTCTACTGATAGAAAAATGCGACTTTGAGAAATAGCGCATGGGATTCTACTCCAAATGCTTCTCTGTGATGATAGGACGCAAAATTATTTGTGCTTATTAAAGTGCTAATTGATAGCTTCGATTGCATTTTCAGTTGATGTAGAATTTCAGTAACATTAACATCTGATCTGAAAAAGCTGATGAACTTGCTAGAAGAGGATAAGAAGCAAGATTCATAGGCCCACAACCGGCTCTGTGGTACCCAAATGTATGACCCGAAGCCACGTTAAAGACCGGGTTTGTGAAAAACACAAACACCACTCGGCAACAATTCCAGGACAAAATCATGACAAGGAATTTATTGATCAACCATGCAACAAAAGAGCGACAGAACTACTACACATGAGCAGGGAATGGCAGCAAACAACAACGGGTCTTTTGGCTAGTCATGCACCTGTTAAAGAGCATCTCAACAGGATGGGCCGGTTTGATGCATACCTTAGTTGTAGACTCTGCAATAAGGAACCAGAAACAGTCGGGCATATCCTGGTAAACTGTGAGGCACTGGATCACAGGAGGCAACACACCTTTGGGCAACCAAATGTAGATCCAGAGATTCTCAAGAGACACCCAGTAAAGGACCTGTACAGATTTGTACAGGACACAACATTGCTGGAGTGAATAACATAGATAACACAGGTTGAGCACAATAAGCCTCATAGGCTGCCGTGCAGATTGGAGACGTTAGTCAGACAGGCCTAGAGGAAAAAGAAAACATTAAATTCTTAATTTACCTTCGAATGTATTCTTTTATGAGAAACACAGTCAATTCTTTCCAATTTGGTGATTAATTTGCTGTATTAATATTAACTGCATGGGCCTACAGATTGTTTGATTTTGTAACAAATTTTTGTGTTTTTACTTTAGCTTTTTCAGAATTCACAATATTACCGCACAAGATCAATATCAAATATATATAAATATTAAAATTCTTTAGCGAAATATGAAAGAAATGTACTTAAATTAACCAGTGATCTTGATGCAGCGGCATACGACAACCAGTAGTGCTCAGTAACAAAAAACGACAATCAGAAAGCAAACTGTCATCGAGATAGTTTAATTACAGTAAACATTAATTAAAAATACCAAATAACAACAAAAAATAATGATTAGGAAAGCAATTAATTAAATAGAATCATTGGTAAACCTTGGGTTTATCAAAAACGACATCCAATAACATTACACAGCAACAATGGCAATCTCTCTGTTTAATGACTAACATAGAAAGATGCAAACGTTAAGTGTGTAATTAAAAGTGACAATGTTAACAATTAAGCATAGAACATGTAGCTTTAATAAAGATCTAAATTCATCTTTGACAGCAATCAATTCGACTGCATACATAATATCCACGCAAATTGTATAATTGTAAGAGTAATTATGAAAATTTGAACTTGAGCTGTCGCACACTATTTATGTAATTTGACAAGATGATCCAGATTTATCTTAGAACGTACATCTAATAATAATACGCAAATAATACTGACTATGTGTGAAAGGTATTATAATGTAGAATTGTGTAATTTAAACATGAAAGTGTTAATTATGTATTATTAGTCACAGGCATGTATGTTTCTACCCTATTTGGTTTCTTCAGTATGGTACAACTAAGACAGTGTGTGTTAATTAAAAATAATAATTGTGTAGATTAAAATAACATGTGTGGTACTACCTTAATTTAAAAAAAAACCATAATGTCCATAGTACAAAACAACAGTAGCTATGCACTTATTGAGCAAATGCCAATACTCAGGCAAGCAATAAATAAATGTATTAAAATATATTTATTTTATATATTTATATATAATTTGCCGAAATATACAAGAAATGTATTTAAATTAATCAGTCATCTTAAGTGATTAATTTAAATACATTTTAGTGGCCTGGCTGAGAATTGGCAATTGACATTCCTGAAGTAATACTACCCATATTATTTTAATCTACACAACGATTGTTATTATAAATTAACACATATTTTCTTAGTTGTGTAATACAGAAGAAACTAAATAATGTAGAAACATATACGTCTGTGGCTACTAACACATAATTAACACATTCATATTTGATTTACACAATTCTACATTATAATATCTTTCACACATAGTCAGTATTATTTGTGCATTGAGATGATATGTCCGTCTAACATAAATATGGTCCTTCTTGTCAACCTACATGAATAGTATGCAACAGTTCAACTCATACTTTTTATTTACAATTACTAAAAGAATAATACGTAAATCTATCTAACAAATTCCAGTTGTGATAAACTAAATGAAAGAGCTTTCATTAAAAAACCGTTTGAAGTTTTCAATAAAGAACCTAGAAAGATATTCGCATTCTGGAATCGAATATCTTTGCACCTTACCTAGTGCAAAGATATGCAATTCCAGAATTTGAACTACTGCAAATCTTGAATATACTTATTACCAATAATAATAATAATAATAATTTTTATACATATATACCTACATACATATTGCTGGTGCTGCATTCCCAACAGAATCTGGACAGATACATCATCACAAATCTGATAAAGTAGCACCTTTCATTACCAATTTTTCTGATATCAATCTGTAATTTATCGTATTTATGTATTTGTACTGCAACAAATATTTTGTCTATTCTAAACAAATTTTAATATAATTTACACTAATTTTAAAATAAATAAATAAATAAATAATAATGTCTATATAAATAAGTGTTTGAACTGAGAGAGATCTCGTTTTATAAAGACCAAATATTAACCTTCTGTACGTAAGAGTTCATAAAGCATTTTTTTATGCGATCTTAGACGGCAATCCACTTACGATAGAATCTTTAACACCTTCTAGCAACTTCAACATCGATCACTTATATACTACGTCATTTCTTTGTAATAAATTTTTGCAAAATAAGCTACGTATATTTTTCTATTTCTATATACGACTTATTACTCGCTTAAATGAATATTTTTATGTCCTGTAATCTTACACCTAGAGTACGCTTCGGAGCAACACTCGCAGTCTCATAGGAAGTAGAAACAATGGTAAATGATACTTTCTGAGTGTTTTTACCCCGAGTTGTGAACCTGATATGAAGGTTATTTCTATTCACTGCACACAGCTAGGCTATTGTTACACATTGTAAACACAAGTATCTATTATTCATATTAAAAATAAGATGGCCTATATTAAAATATAGACGTAACATGATGTCTATAAACCAATTATAATTTTTCTCTATTAAACACATATTCATACACACATATATACATAGATGCATACTTATTACTCTATGCATTTAGTTCTTGACCTAATTGAAATCTTTTAGCCACTGTCTATCCTTGCATTAACACTATTTTCGTAAATTATTAAAATTGCATAGTACTGGTATACATTTTGACTTCTGAAAGTCAAAACAACTTATTCGTATTAAACTTTTCATTACTTATTTTTCGTGTTTGATATAAAATAGCGTCAACTATTTTTACTTTCATATACGTAGTATAAGGAATTATCGTGACGACGAAAATTTTGATAATATATCCCTTGGAATGGTAAACTAAATTAGTTAATTAAAACTAAATTTCATCAAATATATATAAATATATTACCAAGAAGATTTTCAATTTTTCAATACATTTGTATATTTGGCAAAGAATTGTAATATATTTTATAAATATATATGTATATATATATATATATCATGAATCGTACATACGTATATCTATATACATACGCACGGATTTTTTGAAATAGCGGCTTATATGAAATTGAAAATTACTTGCTTTATATTAATTAATGAACTTATGGAAAAGAGTAATACCATTATCGAAGACTAACCGTTTCGCCACCGCTCAGCAGTCCGACAATGGCATATGGTCCTTCTAAATTTTCGATTTGTCTATGTATACAAACTGAAGTGATCTTTGCAAGCATGAGAGATTAATTTCTTAATTTTCTCTTTGAAACACGAAGGAAACATAATTTACATGTTTAACCTTTTACCGACTCGAAACTCATATTATGAACGAAATGTCGGTAACTATTCAGGATATTTATATTAATTTAATATGTGCCTAATATGTATTAAACGCATATATATCAAGTTCTTAGCAGTATTTGTTAATACACATGAATCGAACATACGTACGAGTATATCTATATACATACGCACGGATTTCTTGAATTAGCGGCTTATATGAAATTAAAAATTACTGCATTATATTAATTATAATATAATAATACATACAGTAGGAACAAATGTGTAAATTTTAAATAACTTAACGAATTTTAAGGTTATTTAAAATTTACAAATATATAATAAGATCTGTGATTTGATGAGATTCAAGACGTGCAAGAAGACTCGGAGTCACACAGCCCCAGGTGGTTCATTTGGTTAGAGCGCCTGACATGCGATTGGGAGAAGTGAGTTCGAATCTCACCCTAGGCGGTAAATTTTTCTAATTAAAATTTACCTAATTAATTACTTAGTGCTTAAGCAGAAAAATCAATAGTTTCCACATCATAGTTCACATTTTAATCCCTAATGAAGCACACAAACAATGTGCGAAATATTGGACAAAAAATAAAGAACCAAAATAAAATTTTGTTTCTATGCTGGATTCCCCAACAATTAAGTCTTACACTGAGTTTCTTCAACGGCGAAGAACCTCTGTTTCACTTATTATATATAGAAGCTATTTCCTATATTTCGCACTTATAGAATTAGTGCTTTTTCAGGGTTAAATATTTCTTTGTGGAAAAAGCTGCAATGCGTTTAATAATTAACTTTGTTATGTTATAAAAATTGTAATGTTAATATAAAAGTTAGCTACAACAGATTAAAACTTAAATTACTTCTCCAAAAACTTATTCTATTAAACTTATGCAGTAAGATAAAAGCACAACAAACAACAACAACAACAACTAATGAAATGAACATATGTTCATCATTTAATGTTTAAACATAAACTGAGTTTCTGTTTAACAATCAGTGAATCATTATCAGGATTTTTGAGAAGTAATTTAAGTTTCAAAATATTGTAATAGCGATGTGCAAAGTTGAATAAGAACATATTGCAGTTTCTTTTTTACAAAGAAGTCATATTTTTAACTCTGAAGAAGCACTAATTCTATAAGTACGAAATATAGGAAACACAAAATTTAAACTTTTTTATATTTTAATTGTTACGGGACCCCATAAGATCCTTCATCTATTAATATTTGTATATAGGTATATAATACATAGGTTATATGATATTTTAAAGAATAATACAATATTTTGTAAGGTTAACATTATATTAATGTTGTGTATTATATATATATATTAGTTTGCATATAATAATATCTCATAATTATTTTCTAATTATATGCGACTACGACTGCGCATATTATGTGACATGTGTGTTACTTTGAGGTTGTGTTTCATGTGCACTTTTTTTTATAATTAATGTGGTTTTAAATTAAACAACAGAGGAACAGATGAGGTCAACAGACAAGAAATATTACGCTCTATATATATTCTCTGTTTTGCGGAAGTATTCGAACCGAATCTGCTCGCCTAGGTCTCGTGCTAGCGTAGACAAATTTTTATTAAAATTTATGATTGGGTGGTGTTTCCAGTTAAAGTAGGTACCTCGAGTGAGTACCAAAGAAATAGATTCAAAATATTGTGCCAAGTATCGTGTTAAGAAGCTTATCAAATTATGTGCTTCATCTAATTCAGTTCACTTTAGTTCTGATTTTCAACATCATTTCAATCCCGCAGAAAATAGCGAGATCTAGGGTACCGATGTTGCCGATAGTTTCAGTTTATGTAGCAGCATAAAATCGATACCTGTTTCTATGTAATTGAATCTATCAATCAGTCAAAACGAACATAATTTTGGAAGCACAAGTATTTTGACACTTTCCGATGCTGACAGCAGATGCAGACAACAGGGCATCTCTCGTAAATAGTTTTGTACAATTCAAAAATTTAATTGTTTCAGAATACAATTGTTTGTTTTCAGCATTTCTTTTCTTCGTACTTAAGTGAAACCGAGTAGTTGAAATCTGTCCGATTTAAACTAAAACATTTATCTTGAAAAATAGATAAACTGAATAATCGACTTCTTGCAAATGAGATCTGATGCTGCTAAGATTTAATGATAAAACTCATGTTGAGCAACTGAGGGATCATTTGTTTGCGGCAAGAACACACGAGGAATATATCGATTTGAACAATAGCGTTCAAAATGAAAACACAACAACCTTCTAGTCAGCTGTAATAATTAAGAGTGTAACATAAATTAATACTAAAGAACCCATAAAAAAATATTAGCTTAAATAATTGATTGAAGACGGAGATACGTGTTGAAACTCCATAATTTACAAGTAAAAATTGAAATAAATTCAATTTGAGTTCAAAACAGTTTTATTTAATTCACAACAATTGTTTCACCCTACTAGGGCTTCATCAGGTGATGAATATTATAATACAAAATATTTGTAGACGTTCTTATTTATGTCTTTTCCTAAATGAAGAGGGGGGAGTTTGTGACATTAGGTTAAGAGCGGGAGTAACTTATATCTTTAATGTAATATTTAATATATATATATATATACATAACAATATGATTAATGATATTAAAAATTTTTGAAAACAGTTTTTACTGTTATTATAAAATTAAACAATTTATAAATATATATATAACTATAAGAATTATTAAGTTGATTTTAAGTATTTAAATTTAACAACGGTGAATTATTCACTTCTAGTTGGTCATTTAAAATAAGGTTTAATTTGTTTAATTTATTTATTTCTAGGTTTTCTAATAAATTTACTTTTTTACTCTTGTCTTGTATATGTAGTATGTCAAACTTGTTATTGAATTTATGTTTTTGTTCAATACAGTGGTTTGCATATGTGGAATCTCTTTTTTGTAATTTATAACTTCTTTCATGTTCTTTTATGCGTGTGGAAAAGGATCTACCAGTTTGTCCGATATAAGCTTTTCCACACTCGCAATTTAACTTATAGACCCTAGATTTTAAATTTTTGTCAGTTTTATCTTTATTATTTTTAATGTGATTCTGTAGTTTGTTGTTTATACGAAATGAAATTAATGGTTTTGTGGTTTTTTGTAAATATGTTTTTATTTTTATGGAAGGTGTACCTATATAAGTTACAGAGGCAAATTTTGATAAGTAAGTTTGGGGAACTATAGGATAAATTTCGGATATGATTTTTGATTTTTGTTTTTTATGAAGGAGATTATTTATTAATTCTTTTGAATAACCATTATTCTGAGCTATGGTGTAAATTCTATCTAATTCTTTATCAAAATTAATTTTATTCATAGGAACATGGATTAATTTATATAACATTGAGTGAAAAGCAGCAAGTTTATGACTAATCGGGTGGAAAGGGTTAGAATGTATCGTAATATCTGTGTGGGTGGGTTTATGGTAAATAGCGAATTCGTGTGTACCAGTAATATGTGATATTTGAAGGTCTAGAAAATTAATTGTTTTAATTACTTCTAATTCTATGGTGAATTTAATATTATCATGCAAAGTGTTAATATGATTATGAAGTGTATTTAACTGTCTCTCCGTTCCTTTAAAACACACCAAAATATCATCTACATATCTCACCCAGTATACACAATTTTTAAATAACGAATGTTTACTAATAATATCTTCAAGGTTGTCCATAAATATTTCGGATAATAAGGGACTTAGTGGATTTCCCATTGCTAACCCTCCGGTTTGTTTATAGTAGGTCCCGTTAAATACAAAGTAATTGTGTTCTAGGCAGATGTTAAGAAGTTGTAAAATTTCAGATTTAATTACAGGGTTAACTTTATTGTTTTCTAATTTAGTTTCTATTAAGTTTAACACTTCTTTTGGGGGAATACCACTGTCACTAATTTGTTTACGAGTATTCCCCCAAAAGAAGTGTTAAACTTAATAGAAACTAAATTAGAAAACAATAAAGTTAACCCTGTAATTAAATCTGAAATTTTACAACTTCTTAACATCTGCCTAGAACACAATTACTTTGTATTTAACGGGACCTACTATAAACAAACCGGAGGGTTAGCAATGGGAAATCCACTAAGTCCCTTATTATCCGAAATATTTATGGACAACCTTGGAGATATTATTAGTAAACATTCGTTATTTAAAAATTGTATATACTGGGTGAGATATGTAGATGATATTTTGGTGTGTTTTAAAGGAACGGAGAGACAGTTAAATATACTTCATAATCCTATTAACACTTTGCATGATAATATTAAATTCACCATAGAATTAGAAGAAAATAAAACAATTAATTTTCTAGACCTTCAAATATCACATATTACTGATACACACGAATTCGCTATTTACCATAAACCCACCCACACAGATATTACGATACATTCTAACTCTTTCCACCCGATTAGTCATAAACTTGCTGCTTTTCACTCAATGTTATATAAATTAATCCATGTTCCTATGAATAAGATTAATTTTGATAAAGAATTAGATAGAATTTACACCATAGCTCAGAATAATGGTTATTCAAAAGAATTAATAAATAATCTCCTTCATAAAAAACAAAAATCAAAAATCATATCCGAAATTTATCCTATAGTTCCCCAAACTTACATATTTACAAAAAACAACAAACACATTAATTTCATTTCGTACAAACAACAAACTACAGAATCACATTGAAAATAATAAAGATAAAACTGACAAAAATGTAAAATCTGGGGTCTATAAGTTAAATTGCGAGTGTGGAAAAGCTTATATCGGACAAACTAGTAGATCCTTTTCCACACGCATAAAAGAACATGAAAGAAGTTATAAATTACAAAAAACAGATTCCACATATGCAAACCACTGTATTGAACAAAAACATAAGTTCAATAACATGTTTGACATACTACATATACAAGACAAGAGTAAAAAATTAAATTTATTAGAAAACCTAGAAATAAATAAATTAAACAAATTAAACCTTATTTTAAATGACCAACTAGAAGTGAATAATTCACCGTTGTTAAATTTAAATATTTAAAATCAACTTAATAATTCTTATATTTATATATATATTCATAAATTGTTTAATTTTATAATAACAGTAAACAATCAGTTTTCAAAAATTTTTAATATTATTAATCATATTGTTATGTATATATATATTAAATATTACATTAAAGATATAAGTTACTCCCGCTCTTAACCTAATGTCACAAACTCCCCCCTCTTCATTTAGGAAAAGACATAAATAAGAACGTCTACAAATATTTTGTATTATAATATTCATCACCTGATGAAGCCCTAGTAGGGTGAAACAATTGTTGTGAATTAAATAAAACTGTTTTGAACTCAAATTGAATTTATTTCAATTTTTACTTGTAAAATATTAGCTTGTTTCTGTCAACCTCAAAACATATACTTTCCAAGAAATATGGTGAGTCAAACATGAAAATTATCTTAAACGTGTGTAAGAATACAAAGAATAATTTATTTTTCAGATGCATCCTGAAACCAAAGTAGGGTGACCCTTTAATTTTCAGTATTCTTATTGTTTCTCGGTATTTCCTATGATATTACTTTTATATGTTTTATTTGTCAAACAATTTATTAAATGAAATATTTATTAAAAATATTTCATTCTAATTAATTTTATGTACAAATTCCTTTAATCAAAGAAGGTTGATTGAGAAAAGCTTGTTTCCAAATAGGTTTATGATTTCAACCTAACAATTTGAATAAGCTCTACAGCGCCCGAAATAACTGTTATTGTAGAAACTAACTGCACGTCAACCTTATGACATCCAAACGATATTCTCAATCAATAATTAGACTAACCGATGCATCGGTTAGTCTAATTATTGATTGAGATTATCGCAATGTTGGAAAAACGCAAATTTATACTAGCCGTTATTTTAATCGAAGATTACGTTAACCCGTATTTTATTCGGAATTCCCTGAGTGACAGAATTAGTGTATATAAAGTACAGCATGGTAAGCCTAATGAAATATTCATATTTAGTGAATATTATTTTAATTTAATTCTTAATATTTTTATAATCTTTATTAAACTTCTTTTTTAGGACGCTGTTACATATTTGGTTAAGGTGTTATAGTTTTGTTTTGTTGGTACATCAAGCTAGAGTTCTGTGCCATCTAAATTTCCCAGTTATAGGACCTCTGGTAAAGGTAAAACTGTAACCAGCAATTAGCATGAGTAAACGATTAAGATATTTTAACGAGCCAAAATGAAATATTTCCAACTTAACTACCTCAAAATCCAGTCCTGCTATTGTCATAGTTGCTGTAGACAACACAAACGCTACCGTTCGTTGTCCTGAACAGCAGTGAATATGAACAAAATATTCACTCCCTAATCCAAGAAGGTTCCCACAGGCCTCTAAAACTGGACCTCGCCCGACGTAGAAAACGTTCCATTAACAACCTGCCAGAAGGACCAGCCCCGAGAGTTTTCTATTTCAAGTTTTCTTGATTTCGGAGCAGAAAATATGAATCTGTATTAGAAAAAAATGGCTCATATAGCACACCTATTAACATAATTTTCCATTCTTTCACCTAATTCCCTGGGATTTGTGGTAAAGCTCGTCATCTACTGTCACTAATTCCTGTAAATTTCTCTAAAAGATAGTTCCTGGTTTTAGGGTTTCCTTACTCGCTTGAATAAGCCGTACCAAACAATGATGCAACTTTATATTACGAGGTAATTTGTCCCGCATTGGATACTATTAATTTATCAGCTTCTTGGAAACCCAAGTCCAGTGGCTGCAACTTGTGTGAGCTATAAGCGATAAGTTCAGTGAATATATTCCGCTTTTACGATATAATATAATAGTCAGTAAACTTATGTGTGAAGTGTGGTTAGCCAGTATGAGCCAGAACATGCTTTAACCATTTTCGAAAAAAATCTTTGTTTATGAATCCAATGGAGTAAAGTTTCGCTAATCCAGAACAATTAAAACCGAGGCAATCCGAAGTAGCGAAACATCCGATTATCGAAACCTTTTTTAAATGTTAAAAAATAATACTCGAAATATGTATTTATAAACTCATATATAAATTAACATCATATATAAAATGTTACGAAAAACGAATACCCATAATATTAAATACAAACTAAAATACGTTATGTCGTACATAAAAAGTAAGGAGAATATAAGGCAAATACCAAAATTTATAAAACTAAAAATTAAAAAATTCAGTCAGTTTTGTTTGTTTGCTTGGCTTGCATTGCCCGTTCACACATCATTCGTAGTATGGTCAAGTTATTTAATTCAGCACCATTATTCTCAGCCCACTGTATGCATGTACTGAAACAATTAATTGTGTTATCCTGTTTCACTTTTTGGATCAATCCCTCCTCTTCCGGGGTCGGTCTCATCATTATGGAACGGTAAATGCCTTTCATCGCCATCTATTCATTTACAGATCTCTGATTCCTTCAGTTGGTTATTCTCAGTGGTAACGTTCTGCAACATATTGTTAATTTGGGCAATTTCACTATGCTCATCACTGACTGATTCACGTCTTTAATTAAGTAGAGGCAATAGAACAAGATAATTAATGAGAAAAAAACACAAATTTTAGTTTCAGACACTACATATGTTTCACTACACTGTGGCTTCATCAGGCGATAAAAATATACAAATTCAATTTCTGTTACAATGTCACTTATAAATACATATGTACTTATTAATTATTAATAGAACAAGATCTTCAGAATCGCAATCAGAGTCTGACAAACAGTATCTAGCTAGCAAAAACACGGACGGCATCCTTTAAATTCATATTATTTTAGTGTTAGAAATGTCGCTTTCTTCAAAAGGCAAAACATGGATCAAGAGGCTCTTGCAGTAAAACATTTTAGTCAGTCGAACGGCATTTTGATCCATCGGTTAGATGAGGGGAGTGGAATTAGGCGGCAAGAATATAGTTACGAAGTTTCCATAATCACTGATCAATTGTGTCTCTGTTGCATGACTCGGGCATTATCAATTAATAAAAGTACTTTGCCACTTCTATTATTTTCTTTCTGAGATGTTCTCACTTGTTCGACAAAAGACTCGTGAAACCATTTGACGAATAAAGCTGACGTCATCCACACATTCTTGATAGTCTAATATTGAACTGCTTGCGTTGAAGTTGTTTTTTGCCGCAATATTTTGCTTAAAGTTGTATCCCTTTTTCTCTTAAAATGTGAGATGTAATAGTTATACATCTTTCGCGTTGTTGAAGAAACCAGCTATATAATTCAGTTTCCATTCTTTGGGTTTTTCCTTTTCTCAAAGTTTTCTTACGTCCTGGTGCAGAAAAACAGTTTCCAATGTAGGTACCATAACTACCACAACGTTAATAAATTATACAGATATTCATGCCACCATACATACCTCTTCATTTGCTCAGATTTCTTTTTAATATCCGAAATGGCCGATGTGCCAACTCCATAATTATCAGCAAACACTTTTCCACTAACACCAGGTCGTAAATTTTGTAATATCTTATGTTTATCACCTAGAGTTAATGTTTTGTGCTGATTCTTTGGTGTCATGATTCTTTTTAACTATCGGGGGAATCACCGTCTTATACGAGGTTGCGCTGTGACATATATGACAAATTGCGCAATGGATGATCCGGATTACGGAATCATAGGTAATCTGGATTAAGAGATAAATAGTGTAAATGTGCTATATATCAATTTTGTCCGGATTACTGGAAAATCCGGATTATTGGAGTGCGGATTAGCTAAGTTTTACTGTACTACAATGATATCAGTTGGTGCTCTCTTAAGAAGCTCTTTTCTTTCTCATTTCCTAGGGTAGGTATGTTAGCGCTGATTGTATGTAATAACCGGAAGATCTTAGGAAACAAACAGCTCTAATCAATTGTCCCCTTTCTCAAGACACCACTCTCCCTGTAGTTCTTTTCCCTTTATTTGGATAGGAATTTTATTTGGTATTGTTTGTAAATCGATTTCCTCCATATTAAATATATGTATACCTTGCAATTATGTTTTCTGTGCAGATTTTAAGATGATAAGAGAACATTAAAATTTGACCTTTGTTGAATCCTGTTAGCCGAATTAACTTCTTGAGGCTGCCTAACTGTCAAATTTTGACCTTTGCAGAATAGGGATATTTATTTTTGAACAGCAAGTTCTGTGGTTTTGTTAAAAGAGTGGTTTATTTTGCACATCTTTAGTATCTATAGCCTAGTCCCTGGAAGTCTTTTTATGTTAGGTCATAGAACAGTGTATCTAATTTACGTATTTGTTCAGCTGGAACATTTTCCAACTTATGAGGGTTTTAAAGTTTGCATACATATATTTATCTAATTGCTTTTGTGTGTGATACGGCGCTAAAACAATTTGTATTTATTAAAGTGAAAAAGTCGATTTTGAGATAAAGTGAATTCCACTGCACAACTTGTTAAATAGTTAAACTTTAGAATAAGAACATTAATTTTTAGTTTTAAATATAGTTTAAGGTAGAATAATCACAAGTCACAGATTTAGTAGGTGAATAATGAGTTGCATAACCTTTAAGGGGCAATGTCATTATGAAAATATAGATATAATAATTTAGAGAGAGTGATGTTGAGAGATGGAACAATTAAGAGGGTGAATCATTTAAATGCCATAAAATTGTACGAGCAAGGCTATATTTGGCATGTTTGTGATGAAAACGTCCATTCAAATGAATAAAAATAGATTTTAAATTTGTACAATGACTTTAAATTTATTAGAGGATTTCATAATTATATTTATAAGAATAATAAATACCTGATACTTATATCTAAAAAAAGGAGATATGGAAAGGTATTTCTCTATCTCAGACGATACATTAAAACATTTTCTGTATACACCAGATGTACAAATAGGATACATTTTAAAATTTTGTATGCACAAATACAAAAGGCATCAAAGACAGCAGTAGTATAAATTTTGAGTGGTTATTTTAAGACCTACAAAGAAGAGATAACATTAATATTGTTCGCTCTTATTTACAAATCGACATACTGGAAACAGAAAAGAATTGGATGGAACTTGAAGGCCGTGCTATGGAAGTGAGTACTCCTTGCAATACGGTTTTGATGAAAAAGATTCCAGTAGTACATGATGTATTTCCAATTGCATCCAAGGAAGGCACCTATAAGAAGTTGATAATAACCTTAGTTAATAAAAAAAGGAAAATATATAAACAGGGATAAGAGAGGCGATAATGTTCACACACAGATACAATGAAGGATGGCATTAAGAAAACAAGAACATACCCACTGAAGACGAAGAATGAAAAGTGTGTAAATCTCAGTAAACAATTTTTGAGTGACGCCATTTCATAAACATTTAACTGTCAAAGTGAGAAATATGTGTTTACGCGACTGGAAAAATTTGAAGGAGATAAAATGAATCAAACGATACCAACATAAATGTTAGTTCAATAGACATAGCGCTGCGAATACGTAGCTATCGTTTGTTTTAAGTTATATAGAGGGGTGAAACCAGATGCAGAAAAAGATGAAGTCGATCTTTTGAATTAATAAGACGTAAAAATTTTGAGATCGTTTGCGAATAACAGTAGGGGTTTTTGAAACACTACGTTAAACTTATGTTAGTTTTGAATGTTTTAGTTCATTTTGAATTCAAGTATTATTTTAATTTTGTTATTGTTAATTATTTGCTGCATTTAATAACTTATTTTTTTTACTGTTTCACAAAATTATATATATCAAAATGATATTTTCTTCGTTGCAAGGTTTTAGATCATCCAAGGCACTATGTGCGAATGTATGTCTTTGTTGAAATAAAAATTAGCTTGGTATAGGAAAATTAATTTTTTTTGGAATCTATAAATAGTATTATATTAACAGATAAAATAGCAAAATAATATTTTTCTTGAATCATAATAAAAGAAAAAGAATTATGTTTTCTATGTATTATAATTGTCAAGAAACATTCTAGACACAGCCACATGTTAATAAAAAAAAATTTTGATGTTGTTTACTACAATAAAGGTGATTTTATTATTAGCCTTATCCAAATAAAAGACTAAATAAGAAACACACCAGAGAAAAAGAGGAAAGATCACTGCTAGAACTCATAACAATAGATTGAATGAGGGATTACATTTATAAATTTATAGGTGAAGATTTTTAATGATATTTAATGCAATCTCAGCATTTATTGAATATTGTTGTAACCACAGTAATATGTACTACTAAATTTCAAAGTTCATCAATTTCTGTTGGTTATCAATGAAGTCTATGAATGTGGTATAGAATTAGTATATTCAACACCTTTGTCAGCACATATACGCGACTTTTACTTTCATTGCTGCCTTAAGAATAGGTTATGTTTATGACATAATAGAATATTTAGAGTATGCCTCGCGCCATGATAAGATACGTAAAAGTTTCTGAAATATCTAGAGAATTGTGTTGCTAGTTTAGCTGCTATGTCGTCATATTGATATATAAATAAAAGTTGTCAATTCATTTGTACATAATTTGCATAACACAAGGTACATATATTGAGAATATTCTTCGAGCAAATTAGGCATAGCCATGAACGTGCATATGTATATGTATGTTTGCATGTGTTTACAATAAAATACATAGCATACATATATAATCAGATGCAGTGCGCAAAGCCTTTTTTTACTCCATATGGAATCAATAGTTAATTAAAATTAATTTATTCCATTGAAATATTTGTTATGCTCTCATCTCAATACGACGTACTTGACATATCTTTAAAAGTAGCACTTATACACACGTTTAAAATCAGACGTAAGGTAGTCCATTGTTTCGAATTAGAGAAATACAGTGGCGCGACAGAGACGCGAACAATCATTTTTATATTCCTTTTCTTTTGTTGTTGCTTCATAAGGTCAAATGAGCTAACTGAATACGAAATAATGGTTGTAATGTATTGTTGTTGATTTTATTAATATCAGATTTACCTACCTAGCTTTAAATATAATGAATATTGCTCTTTTTGCGTAATAATAGAATCAACAATGTTTCAGGAATATATTCTATTAGTCTAAATAACAATAACAGCTTCTAGTTTTGTGAACCTAGCAGTTAAAATGTACAGGCTGGCGTAAATTTCATGAGTTTTAAATTAAAAAAAGACTCTAGAATGAAGAAAAATATAACAGCATAATCTGTAAAAATTAAATGAATGTGAGAAGGGTATATTATAACTAAGAAATCTATTTTAATAAATATACATGAATAATATTAATATAAGGTAATATATTAATTTTAGAATAGGAAATAATATATTTAATTATATTAATAATACTGAGAGATCGTAAATGCTTGACCGTGCCGCTACATCGATATATCAACTTTAGCACGAGTTTGCCACACGTTCATTGTTGTAGTACGAATATTTAGTTCGTATCTAACTTTGCTAAGTGGCTGTCACACCAATATTCTGTCATTTATACATATTTGTCCGTCATATAAGTTTTTTGTTGTTTCTTTTTCCTTTGGTTTACTGCGTTTAATTGAATATTAGACTGTCTTTCTCAAGCCAATAAAAGGTATATTTCGTTGGTGCTGTAAGTTACTTATTTTTGTGTTTATACGAGTATCATTATCATTTTTGTTTAAGTTTAAAGTTGCGTTGAAATCAACAATGCCATTTACGGAAGAACAAGATAAGTTTATTGTGGAGGCTTATTTTCGTAGCGGAGAACTGATACCGAATGCAGAGTGGAAATATTCTACTGTTTCATGTAGACAACAGTTTCACACTCGATTCCCAGAAATGGAATTCCAACATGATATTTTTGCAAGATATGTCAACCGTCTTATTAGTCGTTTTCGAGAAACTGGCAGTATATCTAAGAAACACTATGTGCTAGAAGATATTCAAGAACGCTAAGAAATCATTAAGGCGACTATCAGCGCAGACGGGTAAAATATTACTTTATTTGATATACAGAAAATGTATTAACTCTGATTTTATGTTCATATAGGACTATCTTATGGAACATGCCATAAAGCCACTAAAAAACTACACTTACATCCATATAAAGTATCTGTTGTACAGAAATTGTTGCCAACAGACTTTGAGAAACGCATACAATTTTATACGTGGTTTAATAAGAATATTGCAGATGATAATTTGTTGGACATCACATTTTTCTGAGACGAGGCCTGGTTTCATCTAATGGATATGTCAATTCCCAAAATTATCGACATTAGTCATCCGTAAACCCACATGTTTTTATTGAAACTGACATGCATCCTATTAAAATAGGTGTTTGGTGTGCAATATCACGAAGAAGAATAATAGGGCCAATTTTATGTTATAATATCTCTAAATATGTAATGTTACCTACATGCAATATCGATCTTTGTATTAAATTATATTTAATAAAGATACTTTTAATTATTTAATGTATTTCATGAGTTAACAAAACGAGTAAATTTAACAAAAATTATTGAAAATAGTTCATACGTAAAATAATAGATGTCGCACGGACGAAATTACAATTCAGAATATGATATATGCGGCAATTACACCATGTCTATGAAGCGGCACGGTCAACCATTTACGATCTCTCTGTAGTACCTAGATGTAATTATAAAAGATCCTATGATACAGATTTTATTGATGAACATATGAGATGAGAGAGAATTAATTTTTTAGTTAGTTAGAGTTATGGTATGTAAGTTTTATAAGTATATGTACTTAATAGTTTAAGTTTATTAATTATCAAGAGAAAGTTGTTATTCTATAAAGAAAAAAGCTCTACAGTTTATAAATATAATAAATTTAAATATAAAAATATAATAAGGTTCTCACATTGAAAGTAACTGTATTATCGGAAAATTTAGAATATCAAAATTATCCACGTTTCGAAGTAAAACGACGGCATTCCTAAATAGGTCCACTTGACGTACTTCCGGCAAGATTAGTCAATTCTGATCATTAATATAGCCAAGACATTGAAAGGATACAGTTTGGTTCTTCATTGTGTAGTAGAGTACCAGTTGAAGATCTACAAGTCAAATTTATCTGAAGCTGTAACATTGGTAGAAGAAGATAATCTTGTATTATACTCTGTATATATTATATATTTGTAACCCATGTGTAGCAGTTTTCTGTCAAAAAATATAGTTATATGTTGAAATGGCAGCATTTATTTACTTTGTCGTGTTTTGTATTTATGGTCTGTAGGCAGAACCCGCGTGTCGTCCAACCTAGAAATAATAAATTAATAAAGAAAATATCGCCGATACATAATAAAAATAAGGGACAGAATATGCAGCCAAGGAATAAAATGGATTGTTTCTAAGAAAGATAGAAACACAAAGAAGATTATCGGAAAGACAGATAACCAGTTGCATCTTAAATATCAGAAAATCCTCAGATGTGAGTTACAACAGCTGACGCTGGATATCCCACCTTATTGCTTGGCTACACTGACAATCACCAGAATATCTAAAATACGTGTCTGCGGTTGCACCACAACGGAACAACCGGATATTTTTTCTCTTATTTTTATTATGTATCCGCGATATTATCTTTATTGATTTATCATTCCTGGGTTGGACGACAGACGGGTTGAAAATGTCTTCCTCGAGGCGGTGACAGTTATCACTCAGATCTGAAGATTTTCTGACATTTAAGCTGCAATTGGTTGTCTGTTTTCCCGATGGTCTTCCTTTTGTTTTTATTTCCAAGAATATTCCACCTTATTTCTTGGCTACACCGTACTGACGATGATCAACAGGTCTGAAACACGTCTCTGCGGTTGCACTACAGTACAACCCGATATTTCTTCTCCTATTTTTATTATGTGTACATAATATTTTTTCATTAATATATATATATTCACAACAATATATATATATATATATATATATATATATATATATATATAAATTTCTTCGAATATCTATCCGAGTATCCTAGACTTTTTGGCGTGAATTTACAAACATGGGTTTAGGCTAATGGAACGCTCAACGCTAGATATGCCGCAGATACGCTCTCTTCACCTGGCATCTAACTAGTCTACGCAAATGTTTGAACTTACGAAGATCATTTGGAATACGAAGTTTTTTGTACTTCTCATAATATTTGGTCTTTAACTTAATATATACGGGTACCTTCTCTTTTTACCATAGACCGACACATAGTGATACATATGATACAGTATTTCGCACGAGAAAACCTAATAATTTGAAGGCTTAATTTGTGAGAGTCTCAACATGTGTAGCAAGTGTTAACCTTGGATCAAAATTAATACATATTCCATCTGTATTGTAATTGTGCATTTACCTTTTATGAAGGTAATTCAGATCATGCTTCAATCTGTCGCAATCGTCAATGGAATATACCCTAGAAAATAAATAATTGTCAGCATATACCGGATGATTATGTTGCATATCAGAAGTTACATGAGCAATACACATAAGTAATAGGATGGTTTACACTTTCCATGATCAGATTTGGCACATTGAAATAAAGAAATCCTGTTTCAAATTAGATTATGTGATTTTATCCTATACAGTGGTAATTTCTGAAAATCTTACCAATTAAAATTCATCCGTATAGTTTTGATAGTTGTCTCTGTAATTGGCGCAAAGTTGTGTGAGGTATTAAGACATTATATATTATTATTAGTATTTGAAACTTCCATGTACTTATTAAACTAAGTACAACAACTTACATTGATTTTGAATGTATATGAATACGATATTTATTGCAAAAGCCGTAACACAAACAAAAATATGCAGTCATACTTATTCTATGAATTAGTATTTATTTTATTAGAATAAATATAGTTTTTGTAATAAATATGACAAACAAATATTAAAATATCTTCAAAGTAAGGCAAAATAAAATGTTGGGTTTCTGAACTTTACATGTGGCATTGCTAAAGTATTATAAAATAATTATATTACTGATGTTGCATACGAAGAGAAAGCTCTTCATTGAGCATTGTTTCACAATTCTCGGTAATTTTGCATGATTCAAAATATTATACTTTACCATACGGGAATGCAAGACCCCTACATATTGCAAGTAATCATTTTAAACATTAATATTTTCTCTTGTACCGGGTGTCCCAGCGTAGCGGTAAAGTCCATAATTGGTATCTAATAATCTAGATAGCGAATAATTTTTGATACAAAAATTGTAGGTAATCATAAGCTCTACAATTTAAAAATATTTTCATTTATACAGAGTATTCGACAACGACGAATCAACACAAACCTATGTTTTTTTAAATGGAATGCTATGAATTTTTTTGCATTTTATGGTAGACCTTAAAGGATTGATTAAACTGACATCAACTTGTATTTGCCGATTTTCAACTGTTTCTGAGATATGGCGATTTTTCGTTAAAAATTGTACATTTGAAAAGTTGCTATGAAATAATGACTGATGATGTAATACTTTTTATGGGCTCAATTAGTAGAGATACCTTTTCAGTACGTGAAAGTAATGTTTATTTTGACATATTTACGCATGTTCTTTAGAATTACATGCCATTCGCAAAAGTTAAAAATTCTAAACGAAATTAAATGGAACACCCTGTATATTAATGCGCCATTAAAAAATACTTAAAATTTACTATTTAAAAGTGTTTACTTTCTAACGCCCGTGGGCGATATTGCAAAAGTTATATGGTGTTATATCTGGATAAGCTCCATTACGACTTAAAAATATGAGTTGCTTTGACTTGCAGTGCTATAACTAAAATTAATTGAAAATAGTTACTTCTAATATTTTCTTTTTAAAAATAAGTAATTTGTCTTAAAACTTTAAAGCTCATGAAAAGTTTGGAAATTTAATGAATTAGCAATAGTATAAAAAATATTGCAGTCGCTGTGTGTCATGAATTAGCAATAGTATAAAAAATATCGCAGTCACTGTGTATCAAAAATTGTTTAAACGTCAAACTTAGATTTATAGGTTCAGTTTAAAGAGACATCGTCATTATAAGTACATGAATGTACATTGTGTGCAAAATGAAATATTTAAAATTTGAATTAATAAATATGGTCTATGTGTTGGGGGAAAGTGTTCGAAATTGTTTACTGGCATAACGAATATACAGGCAAAAATATCCAAATATGCGACTGCCATCGACAAAAGCTTTTCAGAAATTGAGACACGGCTTCAAAAGTGTTTAGAAGTACAAGGGCAGAATTTCAAACATACG
Organism: Amphimallon solstitiale; assembly: GCA_963170755.1. Lineage (NCBI taxonomy): Eukaryota > Metazoa > Arthropoda > Insecta > Coleoptera > Scarabaeidae > Amphimallon > Amphimallon solstitiale. The sequence goes on along the minus strand of OY720681.1, from coordinate 122,043,664 downwards.
CATTTTCTAATTTGTTAGTTATAATAGCTGTGATGCTTGAAAATCGTAGCTTAAGCCATGATCTTCAAGATAGCTGTTTTTAATAAAGTAAATTTAAATGTTCTTATTGACGGTTTGCTTTTCAACGCAAGTTATATATCTAAGTTTGAAGTTTTACATTTTTTCAGACATAACGACTGCAATATTTTTTAAAATATTGCTAATCCATGAACTTCCAAACTTTTCATTTCATGAGTTTTAAAATTTTAATAAAAATTACTTATTTGTAAAAAGAAAATATTAGAAGTATTTTTTCTCGTTTACTTTTAGTTATGATATGTGTAATGTAAGTCATGGCAACTCATATTTTTAAGTCGTAATCGGGTTTATTCAGACATAACACCCTATAACTTCTGCAATATCGCCCACAGGCGGAAGAAAGTTGATATTTTTGAATAGTAAATTTTAAGGACTTTTCAATGGCGCATTAATATACAGGATGTCCCATTTATTTATTTTTAGAATTTTTAACTTTTGCGAATGGCATATAATTTTAAAGAACATGCGTAAATATGTCAAAATAAACATTACTTTTATGTACGGAAAAGGTATCTCTACTAATTGAGCCCTTAAAGCGTATTTCATCATCAGTCGTTATTTATAGCGACAGGTTTTAAAAATATATCAGAGGACGCATGTAATTCTAGAATATTCAATTTTAACTGTAATACGAATGGCGTATTTTAAGAAATAAAAGTATAACACGATTTTAACTAGTGAAAGTAACGTGCTAGCTGTTGAAATATACTTCCATTTCATCTGATTTATTGTAATAAATTTTCCACATTTTTCATTATAATTTTCTAAGTACTGTATAGCAATTAAAATATACAAATAAGGGGATTAATATTTTTTAATAATATACTTATAATTAAGATTACAAATGTGGCTTGTGGAGTTAAAATTTAAATGTTCTGACTGCATTATCTGAACCTTCTGGATTTCAGTTGAATGTAGTCAAATATAATCTTCACACGCTCTTCGTCCTCATACAATTCGTCCTACTGCATCGGCGGCAACAATTGATGAGTAAAACTCAATTCAAAGTTTAGGAGAAAGCTTCGGTTCCAGCCTAAGCTTTAATTCTCAAAGAGTGAACCTGAAGTATCGTGCTTATAAAACAGATGGTGTTTATCCAGAGAAGAGTGTAGGACAGAGAGAACTGTTAATTCATTCAAAATATCCACTATTTTTAAGGGTTCCTTTCATCATCATTTGTTACATTTACGTTACACAGTAATAATAATTCTTAATTTAGATAAACCATTTACAAGTGATTAGTATGCCAGTATTTGTATGTAACTGAATATGTTTATTGTAGTATATTTGCATATTTCATGTGTATCAAAGTCATTGTATAATATGAAAAAGAAATTGTAAAAGAAGAATGAAAAGCGAACAAAAAGATTAGTACAGAATAGATATCTAGATTAATTAAGATACAAGGAAGAGATTTCAGATTGGATACAAGATCGGATTAATGGAGTTTATGCACATTTTATGAGATTAGTATAGAAGAGAAGGTCAGTTTAATGGTGAATTAAAGGACACTGGATTGGATAGAAACCCGAAAAGAAGCACATTTTACTACAACAATATAAGGTTACTTATGTTTAAACTGTATAATTTGGGGCAAAGTAAATATTGTAGCTATTGTTATTAAATAAACATAAATATGTTACTTATAATTCATAAAAAATGGAATGTTAAAAATCACAAGGTCTTCGCATGGCATATACGGCACCTGTTGGGTGTTGTTTGGTCACAAAATAAAGCAAAAAAATTAAGTGTGAGTACCACACGACTTTCTTATACGTATGTTCCTCTGACTCCATACCGTTCAATCTTATTGAGTGGTCTACAATGCTCTATGATGTCAAAGGATTTTGACAGATCCAGTAGTATTTCACATGAAATTTCTTTGTTTTCAAGTGATAATAAAGTAGCCTGTATCTAGTCAAAAAAAATCAGTTTCGATGCTTTTTTTGAGGAAACCATGTTGATCTTCACTGATGATATTGTGTTCAATAAGAAAGTTATAAAGATGAGTATATGCTGCTTTTTCAAAGACAGGATCGCAATCGCATGTTTTAAGGAATCCGGAAGATATCCTGTCGTGAAAGAATTACTGATAATGTGGCATAGGAGCTTGATGAAGGCATCAGTAGCACTCTCTTTAAGAACATGAATTATTATTGATGGCAGACGATTGGTATTTCGAATCGAAAATATAAAAGATTTTAGCTCTTCGATATATAGGAGAAATAAATAGATGGAACGGGAACTGCGGGCTATAGTTATGTTATTATTTACAGTAGCTATAGTTTGAACATTGGGAAAAATTCATTGAATTGGTCAGCGACTGCATGTATATCGAAGTCAGTAGGCACAACATTCGATGTATTTTTGCCACATGGCATTGTTTAAATTAATAGATTGAAGTAATTGTTATACATATTCCGCCCCTGGGATTCTTTTATAGTAGAAAAATGTAGGTTTTGTAGGTATTGCCATACGAGCAGATAGTATGCAAAGCGGTTATGGTGTTTCGAAGTTTAAGCAAATCCTCTGAGATAACTAGATCATAACGCCCAACAGTATTTGCCTAGAAAGCATGACTTACTAAATTTTCGCAAAAAACTGATTTTCGATAAGAGTAAAACACGTATTTCCGGTAGGCATTTCAAAACCTTTTTAAAAACATTTTACTCACATTCCCTTATCAGTATATTTGAATTCTTTATAAATTTGTGGAAACTTAGTAGTTGACTAAATATTGGTAAAATTCGAGTTTACCGAAGTAAACTACTACTTCTGGTCTACAGATTTTACTGAAAATCTAGTGAGATCTCAAGAGGGTGCTTATACTTGTAAATATAAAATTTGGAATTGATAGCTTCAGTCGTTTGAAAGCTGTCGTGGTCACACATACTAACACACACAAAGATATTTTTTGAAAACCACTTTTTCGGTATCAGGGGACTTAAAAATTTGGACATCTGCAAAAATCTCGAGTTAGAACATTTTCATCACAATACTTCATTATACTACGCTTAAGAAAGTGAAACAGTATGAATTGAATATAAATAACTTCTAACCAGAGAGGTTTTCTTTCTGATGAGGTGTGGCCACCACACGATTTTCTTATATGCTTGAGCATTTCAAATTATACAATTTTAAGAATTTTGTATACAAAAATCATTCAAGTACTTCTATTCTCTTAATAAATCTCTATAAAAAATGCATACTTAGAGAGAGGGAGAGAGAGATTTTTTAAGTACAACTTTTTCGGTATCGGTGGCTTTAAAACGTGGAGATCTGCAAAAATCTCTAAAATTTGGAACTAACTCCATAAAAATAAGAACGACCAACACACCCTGTATGTACAATTACAGGTGTACTAAACTTATTTAATAAACACGCAACTAAATCTTAAAAAAATTAACTTAACAGCCTAAAATCTATGAAGCACAGTACAAAGTTAATATAAAAGGTTTCGAAACCGTGATCAAAATTACGTTACAAACTTCTTACAAAGCAGGTGCAGAAGGCACAAATAAAAAAAAAGTTAGATACCAAAAGTTTGTCTACGTTACTTAAAAACGGTAAATGTTACTCTACTTAGTGAAAAATAAATTTTAAGCTACATAATTAAACATAAATTTTATTGACAGATTAAAGTCTGTCTAATTTTATTAAATTTAAATATGCAAAACTTGTTTGAAAATTAATTTTTATTTACATTAATTAAAGAAAAACAAATAAATCAATATAAGAAAAAGTAGAGCTAACAGTTATCTGGTGTATGTTGTACTCCCAACGAAAAGTGTAATTTCAAATGATCCACGTAACTAGTTCCTAATTACAGCTAAGGAAATCCACAATGCTCAACTAAATTGAGGCTTTCAGTAAAGGTTCGGTAAAATAATGCTGCTATGATTTCATATAAAAAACTACAACGACTCCCTGAATCAAGTTCCATGAGACGTATTAACTTAAAAAGCTTGTGATCAGCAAATCACAATATAGTAGTGTCAAAAGTAACTTAAGTATCGTAAAGTATGTGTAGCGTGGTAGAGAATAGCGCAATACTCATATGAATAGAAATCATAACTCTACCTTCAGCTAATACATATAGTGATAGCAAAAATCAGTAAACTATAATCGATATAAAATAAACAAACAAACAAACACTTTATAAAAGCTCATCTAAATTTTATGTGTATATATCAGATATTTGTTTTTAAAAGATAAAACGACTTATGACATCAGTGAATATGCAAAAATTACAATACCATATTATTAGTACATACATTAAACAATAACAAACCTAAAGCAGTACCCTGAGGTAGACCATACATTGTTTGTTGTTTTCTTGACAGAATTTCAAGTAAATTTCTCTTATACGTAGTACAAGAAAGTATTGTGGAGACGAAAATTTTCGACCTCGAGATTTTTGCAGATATCTACGTTTTGATGTCCCCTGATACCAAAGAAGTGGTTTTTAAAAAATGTCTCTCTCTCTCCCTCCCTCTCTCTCTCTCTCTCTCTCTCTCTCTCCTCTCTCTCTCTCTCTCTCTCTCTCTCTGTCCAAGATAGCGGTCAAACCGCTGTAGATATCAATTCCAAATTTTGTATGTACGAGTATAATCTCCCTCTTGAGATATGATAAATTTTTCAGTAAAATCGGTAGACCGGAAGTAGTAGTTTACTTCAGTGAAAAAATTGAATTTTGCCAATATTTCGACAAATACTAAGTTTAAACAAATTTATAATGAATTCATATTACTGTGATAGCTATTTATCTAATTGATACCAATAATGTAACACTTTCATTACCGATTTGTTCGTATCAGCATAAATTTTGTAATTTTATTCGTGAGTTTATACAGTGATTTACTTCTTTATCTCTGGTCTTTCTCTCATTTAGTATTGTTTGGGATAAGGTGAGGAAATTAAACGGAATATAGAAGTTTTCCTGTTTTAAATTCAAAATATCTATAGTTTCTTTTGAGTTGTATTAGGTGAGAGAGATATATATATAATGAAGTTTAAATGAATATTCACTATGTGCTTTTAAACTTTATAAAAAAAATTATTTTTGTTAAAATATATTAATACGATGCCGTCACTATTTTATATACTTTCTCACATATTGCTTTAGTAACCTATAATATTGCTGCTCAAGTACTTCGAAATTGGTTCATACTAACTACTAGACGCAAATATTCTCACATAGTACTTCTATCCATTTAGTACTTGCCCATCAAAACATCCTCGCATATTCGTATTAATTTGTTTGAATTTTAATTAAATGATCATTCAATACTTAATAATGCCCAACAATCCACTAAAGGCAAATATTCGCACATAGTACTTTTCTATCATGTTTAACACCATTAAATATATTTATAATTTGAAATGACTGAACATAATATATATGTAATCAAGTGAATATTCATTTGATATTCGATAATCTAAAATATTTCTATATAATGACTTACTTTAATCGATCATACAATTTATCAAATTCTATCTTGTTGATGTCTTCCATTTTTATTATTTTATAACGATAAAAGGAAAATTAATTTAATGAATTCGTGCAAAAGAAAATCTTAACTAAAAACTTGAATTCTAATTTTGAATATAAACCACTAAATTGTGAGTTAATAAGCAGTGCTTGTATGCCCTACTATAACTTTCTTTTATTGTCTCGGAGTTTCACTTTATAATTTTTGCGTGTTTTCAATTCAAATCGCAGTCAGAAACTCTGCTTGTTCTATTATGTTTTGCCCCTTATATAGTGAAACAAAAGACTCCCGTTGCTTTAGCGCCCTCTCATTCAAATTTTAAGTTGACATTTTTCAAAAATGTTCACAGCAAAATTTTTCTTCGTCCTTTTTAAGTTGTCCCTCCCACTCCAATACACATGAACCACATTGACAGTTGCGCAACAATGGCGACGCTTCTAAACTATTTGTTATTGAAGTTTATAATTTTTGTGCTTCATATCTTAGGTAAGTGTATCGTTTTATTCTTTTCTTCTTCAATATAAACCCTCATTGTATCTATATAAAAATGTATTGCTTTCTTCACTGTTCGTCAAATACTTCCTCTTGCCGTTTGCTAAATGTATTCTGATTCTTCTTTTATTAGCCCGTCGGTCTGGATGCAAGAGAAAAGCGTTGTATATAACCTGGATCTTCTTTGCCAAGTCCGTGCTGTGAAGAACAGCCGCCTTCATTACTTTCTTCCTGTCTTCAACCCACGTTATTTCTTCAGGTAATATATCTATTTGTAGAATGCTATAAACAAATATTAACGTTGTATTTTTCTCTTGCAGGTGCTTAAATCACACAGGACCATTTCCAGTAGCTTCGGAACACTTAAGCCACACATAGAAGAATTAAAGAATGCCTTTTAAACTTGTATTACCATTGACAAAATATGTTTTTGTTTACGATTTAACATTTCTTAAGAGAAATGTCATAGTCATATCCGTTTTTATGAAATGTACGTATTCACTATATATTTAGTTTTATTACTAGAATCATTTTTATGAATTAATATCATTCATATTCAATTTTATTTCTTTATTCAAGACTGTGCCATCTTCTCGAGCACATCTGTTTTATTTCTGTTCGCACCATGGCATTCAATGTGTCTTTTAGACAAAATAAAGTCCATTGTTTTATTTAGTATTTGTGTTACACCTAATATTTAAATTTACTTAACTAAAGTATACCAATAATTTATATATTTATCCTTATCTATAGCCTTTAATAAAGGAATTTGTCCTTAACTGTTGGCAACCTATTCTACTTACGAATATACCATAGTCGACATATTTTAATTTCTGATACGAAAGTAGAAAGAGGAAAAGAGCGCGACGAAATAAACTTAAGCGAGGCTGCCAAGACAGTACACTCGACAAACGTTTCACTGCGTTGCTCTCCCACCATTGTTAGCAAGCAGGCATCGCTGCATATTATAAGGTCATCTTTTGCATGGGATAGAAGTGTAAACCGAAATTAAAATTTGACAACTACGGTATATTCTAAACTTATAATCTAACTTTGAATAAATATTTAAAATTAATTCTTGCTCCTATTTATTAACTAGATTAATTCTTAAGATTATTATTTTCAAAAATGTGCAATATGTACTTTATATTAAAATTAAGATGCATTTTATTTAAAAAGTTTTTCGAAATTCCTACCGGAAATTTTCGCAAATCATGATTTTTTTGGACAGGTACGTTACGGGTATAAAGGTATTTAGAACTTAATTTTCAACATCTTTTCTACAAAAAAATTTTCAAAATTCGAACCGGAAGTTCTACTTTTACTCTTACCAAATAGCTATTTTTTGCAAATATGTTGGAAATTATGCATTATGTATATATTTATCAAGAGTACAAAAGTATTTAGAACTAGATTTGCAATATTTTTTGTATACATGAAATATTCTTAGGCAGTAGCACTTTTTTCGAATATCTTGCAAAGTATTCATTCTATAGCGATTTATTAAGAGAATGGAAGTACTTAGAATAGGATTTTGAATAATTTTTGTATAAAAAGATTTTGAAAATTGTATAGTTTGAAAACTCTCATACGTATAGGAAAGTCGTGTTGTGGCCACACCTAATTTTTTGTGTTCTATTTGCAAGTATATTGAAAACCACTTTCTCACCCGTTCCATTAACTCTTTTTCGGTAACAATTCTTGTATTGTAGCAAATACTCTCTTCAGAACGATAAGCATTGTAATGATAATTTTCCGTTCGAACATTTATTTCAACCATGTGTTATACAGTCCGTTCATGCGTTCGTTTAAAATTCAAGTAATTATTTTGCAGGAAAACGCTTGGACAGGTCGATTAGTATTTTTAGTTGTGAATTTTTTGACTTAAGAAAATTATATTCAGGGTATCTAAAGAAGAAGATATGCAGCAATCATTGTTTTTTTAAATGGAACATACTGTATATTATGCCATATTTGAAATGTATGGTACATCCTCAAGACTTTTTGTGTAACATACCATATCCCCAAAATCAGCGGTTTTCGGAATGATGACGTTTGAAATTTGATAAATTAAACAAAAATACATGAAAATCGATTAATTTGAAGTAGAGTTTTTGTTGAAGATAAAATTTGCAATACCAGGTTGTTTTTGTTGGCCTTTAAAAAAATGTTCAAGGTGTCCTTGTTCAATTTAAACATTTTATTTCATTACTTATGTGTATTTTAATTTATCACAAACCTCATTATTCCGAAAACCGCTGATTTTGGGGATATGGTATGTTACACAAAAATGTGCTTAATGTGTTTAGAATGTACCATACAATTCAAAAATGGCATAATATACAGGGTGTTCCATTTAAAAAAAACAATGATTGCTGCATATGTTCTTCTTGAGACAGCCTGTATATAATTTTCTTACATTAAAAATTCACAACTAAAAATACTAATCGACCTGCTAATCGAGCGTTTTTCTGCAAAATAATTATCTGAATTTTAAACGAATTTGTTCCTTGCATCATGAACGCATTGTATATGTTGTCTCACATGAATATCCTTGTTTGAAGTCTGATTGATTAACCACCACTATATCACTTCGATCACAATATTCTGTCAACTGTTGTGTCACCGCAATTTGTACTTTACTACGTCTACGACACTTTCTAATATCGCGTTCAATCGGGAGCTTATAGATTTTGATGCAAGTGTTTTCTTTTGGATGATGCAATGGTCAACATAGCAGACGGTGCTTTGCTGACCAGACATTGACCGAGCTCCATCAGTATATATACCAATGCACTTTTCCCAGTCCAAATCCTTTTCGGTTATAAATTTGTCAAGCATCTCTAATAAGACTTAAGCCTTTGCGCTTCCAATGATGTTTTTGTAGCACAGCAGTTTTCAAACAACTATATTATCATCGATGGAGCGTACATAACAAATAAGATGTGCTTCTTTGTTATTGTCAGTAGCCTTATCAAGTTGCAGACCAAATTCTGTGTTTTTCATTTTCTCTGTCAATTGATCATTGAAATCCTGAGTTATTTGATGGATTTTTTAACCGCGTTGTTGGATAACGGTATCTTTGAAATTAATTCTCGCCGATTCTCCTAACATAATATTAACCATCTCAAGAGCAACCGGTATAATAAGATCTTTTGCAATGGTGCAAGGTCTTGTTAAATTTCCCCACTTTGTATGCGGCCTTAAAATATGCTGTCAGTGCATTAATTGGTACTAAGGCTTCTTTAGTAAACAGACTATTTTGCTTTTGTAAATCTTGCAACTTCCTAAATTTCGCGAAATTTATTAAACATGTTAAAGTGGTTGGCATTGAGATGACATTTTGAATTACTTGGGAAAATACAGTAGAAAGCTACAACTTCGAATTTTTAAATGAGCGCACACTACGGTCGCCTCTCCCTTATTTACTTCTTTCGAAGCAGACTCAGTTCAAATAGTTATAATCGTATTTACGATATTTTCGTTTCATTGCTGATGGAGAAGTAAAGCTCTTTTGAAATGTTGACTTGTTTATTTGATACAAGCCTTTAAATTTTCTTAGGACTATAAGAAAACCTAAAGACACTCACTGAAACAATGCGGGCGCCTTTTTGGTAGTGGGCATCTTACAACTGTTGACTTTTCATCTCGGATATTTGATCTTCGATTGTTATTTAAGACCTGAACTGGTTTGCGAAGTGGTGCCTTACTTATGCTAGGCGCCTCACCTAGGTACTTAGAACTTTCGCGAAACTTTGACAATGTCCAATAATATGCTATATAAGTGTACTAGAAAGTTATATAAACTTCACCAAAGTTCCATACTTTTCTTGAATATTCCTTGTATTTCGTGAATATTCCATATCTTTCTAGAAAGTTCTGCAAGCTACGTGAAAGATGAGAGAGAGTTTCATTAGCTTCGAAGAAGTTTCCAAAAGATTATTCTAGAATATATCAGACCGCTATGTCTATTCACGTTTGCAGAAGTGCCACGTGACACCCCTGTTTATGCTCGAAAATTGTGATTGATTAAAACCCCAATATATACAGGAAAACATAGATTAGTTAAAACCTAATTACACATATAATTTTCGATTAATCAAACACCAATTACACATAAAATTTGGCACTGATCCAAATGTTTACAAACACTTTTGGGTAATGAAAATGTATATCTATACAAAAACAGAAGCTTCTCTTCACAATTTAACTATACACATAACGTACAACACACAAGGATGCCAACAGACACGCAGGCGTTTAACTACGAACATTGGCGGCTCGGGAAAATCAAGAATGTCGACCTGGGCAACAGACTGCAATGCTAATCTTCGGTACATCAAATGACCATGCCCAATGGGCATTTCACCCGTGTACTAAGACGCTAACAGAAGAAATAGAAACGAACAAATTAACGAGTGTAAACCAAAAGAATCCACAATCGATGTACTCAGCAAAATCTTACAGATAATTACTATATTTCCAAATGAAAACATGAATCCATAACCACAGTTTGGGATAGTAGCCAAAATCCACCGCTCTCTTAATTAAACCATACACAATACCAAGATGTGCAGCTGTACCTCTGAAATTCAAGCAAAACTTCGAACCAATTTTAATTAAAGCAGAAATTAAGCTTGGTAATAATATTCTCGCATGTTCTCTGATACAGATATACTAGACGTGAAAAGAACGAAAGAGGCTTACCCCAAACTGACACTATGATGTCCCTACCACAAGCATGCCGTTGCAAAATAAAATTATTAAAGTACAGTTCCAACATACAAAAGTGAGTATATTAAGTGGAAGATAAAAAAAGGGTAATAAATACGAAGCTAATTAAATCTTAATTTAATGTATATCCGTAACTCAATAAACTAAATAAATAACACTAGAATTTCAAATCAAGAAATAAATACCACTATATATGGTCAATAAAAAACAAAGAACAATCGCCACTGCCGAATAATTAACAAATAAACAGCAATTCCTTAGCAAAGGACACGTAATTAAATTAAAAATACATATTTGTGGAAAAATGAATTTTAAAACGTAACAATACATCACACAAAAAGAAAATGAAATCACAGAGAAGATCTCATACCGTAATATAATACTGTATAGGATTTGCTGTAAGTAGGTATATTTTACAAATATACAGGGTGCGCCACCGAAAACGAAATAGATTGAATATCTCGAAGGAGAAATGCATTGTGACAAAACGCAAAAACAGGTCGATTTTTAATACGTCATTCCCGTCACCTCCATCACTCTAACCATTACAATTTCATAGGGAAAGTACCTCGTATGATACATCACTCAAAAGGTATTTTATGAAGAATGAACATGATTGCTGGTTGCCCTACTTTTGATTTTAGCGCCCTCTCGCGGAATAAAGATTGATTACGTATTCCAAAATGTGACACATCATTTGATAGCTTAATTTATTAAATAAAATATAAAATGGTTTACACTATTCAGGAGAGAGTAGAAATAGTAACACTATTTTAAAAATAATTAATGTGCCAACAGAACCACAGAAATATTCAATGAACAACAGTCTAACAAACATCTAAATCGCAAGTATGTTTCGGAACTAATTCCAAATTTTGCGAAACGAGGTCGTGTACAAAAAAAATACGGAATATAGAAAATCCAGTAAGAAACTAAATTTTTTGTTTAATATTTGTTTTCTGATGAATGCTCTCTTTTTAATAAACTGCACTGTCTATCGTAATAATTGTCGCTACATGTCAGATTCTGGTAAGTAAACACTCCATACCCTTAAAAATTGAAGGCTCGAATATTTGGCGATCGTATAGTTGATCCATTTTTTCTTCCCGGTAAGTCGCGCTAATCCCCCGCGAACTTCGGATTTATCCCCTTTAGATTTCTTTTTGTGGGGATATTTAAAAAGTAAAATATACGCCACTCCACTACTCCAGCTGCTTCACTAGAAAAATTACGTCAAAGTATTGTTACCGAATGTCGTCAAATAATACCAGAAATGCTCCAAAACGTCAGACAAGGGTTCGAACAAAATTTATACTCATGTATGTCAGTAATTAAGTTTATAGTTAATATTTTTTTCAATTGTGCATTAAATTGCCAAAAAAATTAATTTTCAAATGATGTGTCACATTTTGAAATACGTAACCGTTTTTATCCCGGTAAAGGGCGCTAAAATCAAAAATAGCGCAACTAGCAATCATGTTCCTAAATTCTCCATATAAATATCTTTTCAATCATGTATCATACTGTGTACGTTCCCTATTTAAATTGTAATGGTTAGAATGATGGTGGGGAGGGGAATGACGTATGACAGTTAAGGATATGGTGGAAAGGTGTCCCCCTTATATTAAAAATTGACCTGTTTTTCCGGATTTCTACTTTGAGGTATTCAATCTGTTTCGTTTTCGGTGACACAGCCTGTATAATGGATTTGTATCCGTAGAATTTTGACCGTGACTCACTGTAATAATATTATAAATCATGTCTACATTGTTTCTGCCTACCACTCAAAACACTCAAGACAAGCAGATCGCAATTGTTTTTGTCGTAAATATGTCAAGTTGGCAAAAGCACAATCAAGAAAAGAATTACACGAGTGACAGACGGGTAAGCGGGTGTACGGTCGTACAAATGTAGGGACGAAGCAGTCAACAACAATGAATAAGAAATGTTGATAGACTCATCATTGATGTGGTCGTCATCGTCTCCGTATTCGACCTCGCTGAAACGTAAACATTATCGGAGAGTGGAATGCATCCTAGCGCAGCGGCGACAATGACGATGATTGAACGATTGAACCGCGCACGATCCAGTATCGCTCACAAAAGCTGTCTAGATTAGGTGGATATATGGATGTTTGTATGAACGGACAGTTGTCTTCTTACAAAAATTAAAACAATATAGCTGATATTTTATGCGTCCCGTTTAACACTCTTATTTTATTTACCTTTATACTATTGTTTTTCTTTTTAACGAAAAAGAATGTCTTCATGTGATTCAGACAATAAAAACATATTTTAATTTTCGTAATTCAATTTACAAGTTCTGCCGAATTTAATAATCATTTAAATTATTGCAAAATTAAATTATGACAAAGTGTAATTCTATTGAACTAAGTACGAAGCTATAGCTTTTGTCACATACGAGGATAGATCTGAAAATCTCTAGAACAAGGCAGGGAAAACTTTTTTTGAAGCACTTGTATTCATTTTTCTACATTTAGTCCAATGGTTTTCAACAAAATAAGAATTATCGAAAATATTCATTTACCACTTCGAATAATTTCTCAGTATTTGGGACAAAGAAGAAATCCCATGGAGCTAAGACTGGTAACGATAGTGCATGTTGAATTAACTGGACGCAGTTCTTGCAGTTTAGCTACCACAACTGCCAAGTTGTGGGATGGAGTCTCACATACATTGTACAACAATTCTGCCTTTACGAAATCAGGCCTTCGGATGTAGGGTAAAACTTCTGAAAAAATATTTATGGATCATAGTATGTGCTTCCTTTCTGGGAATGCAGTGAGATAACACGTAGTGTAATACCACGAGTGCATTTGTGACGGTTATGCCATAGTCAAAAATTCTACGTTTAATCCTGCTTTTTAGGTTTTCTACTGAAGATGACAACTTAGTTGGAAATACGTATTTTTGTTGATCAGAAAAACACGAGGAAGGTTTTTAAGTTCGCGGGAAAAAAGGAGAACAATTAAAAACCAATTTTTATTTTTATTTTTCAATATATTCACTTGCAATACTAATTTTTAGATCTCTAATTAGCTTACGTATGCCTTTATAAAAAAATGCTTTATTTTCGTCTGAAAAATATGCCAAAACTGCGGCATTTACTTCTTCATCCCTTAAGGTAAAAAATCGCTAGGAACCATATCTGGACGAGGGTGGGTATATCAAAATAACGCAGTCTACTTTATGCAGGGTAGCCAGCGGTTCATGACTCCTGTGGGCGGGGCATTGTCGTTCAGGAGCAGGACTGTCGTTATTCCTTAGTGAATTTGTAATCAATTAACAGAATTTCTTCTGCATCCAAAAAAACAGCAGTCTTGAGTTTTCTAGCTAACTCTGACACCTTAAACTTCTTGGTATGTGATGTGGTTTTTGGTGTCAGGACTGACTCTTGCTTAGACTCAGACTTAGGTTTATAATGAGAAAGCCAAAATTTACTCCAATAGCAATTCGACTCAATACACCATCCCTGCCTTCATCATAGAGGTACAAAATCAACTAGAAATATTCCACGAGCTGTCTTTATTGCGGCGGCGTAAGTTTTCCGGTACCCATGATGCGCTGATTTTAGTTATGCCAAGATGATCGTGAAGAATTTTAAATATGTTGGTATCAGATACTCCAGTCATTCCTGCGAGTTGTGTCTTCTTTAGTCGAGCATCTTCCATTATTGAGGTAATTATTTAAGTTAAGTTATTAATTTCTAGAATGGTCACTAATAGACAGCCCCGGCCGTGGGCCGTTTTTAAGTGATTCTCTGCCTTTCTTAACGCGACTGTGCTTCTGAAAAACCATAGGTTTTCGCGGACAACAATCCCTGTAAACCAACGACATCTCTTTCAATGTGGTATGAACAGACTTTCTTTGTTTATAGCGATATTTGATTTTGTCCATACTTTACTCTTTCTTCTCGATTAAGTTGATTGGTCGACGATAGTTTAAAGACTACTGATGTGATTGTGTTAAAACTTTTTATTTAAACTAATAATGAGTCACTGAACAAATTATTACACGAAAAGCTCGCCCACTACTATTCAACATCTCTATTTCGCGAACTTAGAAACACCCCATCGTATTTTGAAAATAATATTAAATTTAAAGGTAATATTAAAATAAAAACTTTAAGAACACAATTTAATAAATCATCTTAAACAAATAGGTATTTTCCAGTTAAATATTTTCTTTAGAGAGTATGCCGAGAATACATCGTAGGCTAGTATAAAATTGAACTTAAATTGTAATCATTTTATTTCTTATTGTTATGAATTTAATCACACGAAAAATACGACTTTATATATTAAAAAAATAATAATGACATATATATTGATAAGACAGTAACTGTCAGTTTTTCTAACAGCATCCTTATATTTTTAATGTATTTTTATTGATAATTCTGTTCCAAATTCAAATAAATAAAAAATATGTTTTATAGTTAAAATTGCCTTGAATTAGGCTCTGATTAATAAGTAATTAAAATTCGCTTAATATTAATATTTTTATTCTAATGCATTTTATGAATTTTATTAAGAATTTAATTATACATAATATAATGTCCTTAAGTATAAAAAAAAGGTAGAATTATTGGTAGTAATCATAATGATATTAACAACAGTAATCATAAAATAATGATGGTAAACAATAGAGATAAATTTGCATGAATTAAATGGAATTGCAATATCATCAAAAGAAATAATGAACGTTCAAAGGTATTACTAGAAATGACCAAGTTGACACCTATTACGCTATATGTTCCGTTTAAGAAGGTGTTAATTTGAAATAATATTTTGCCACTGCGTAGTGAACCAATAACCGGTTTCCTGCTATTTCAAATAAAGTGAAAATGTGAGTGTTATTATGATGATGTTTCGATATAAACAATTTCGACGCGTGCTACGAGAAGGCCATTCAAAAAAGTCAACTGGAACAGAAATTAGAATCATTATTGAATCGCTGTAACAAATATATTATGAAAGTGAATACAAAGCAATTAGTAATTTATTGTTTTTGATTCATTTTACACAACCAATCTTAAAAATACTTTTCTACACTCTGTATACAGTCTGTTAGATTATATGTGGAGCAGCATATATCTCGGCTATTGCTAACATTAAAAACAACACATTAGAAAGTTATTAGAATATTTATTCTTAATATTGTGTCAACATCGGGAAACAACTGAACATCAGGTAAAGGAAATACATATTATATTTTAAGTGGATACAGTATTATTACTTATTCCGAAACTACATGAATTTTTCGTGTAAATGTACCGCTTAATTTAAATATTGTATATTTTAAATATGAATAAAGAATTACTCTTAAAACGTATGTGTTAGAAACCGATAAATTACTTTAAGTTGTTTATTTGATATATATATCAGTCTATGTATAAGTTTAGATAAGAAAATGTTTGTATTATATTTAAAACTTGTAACGCCAAATTTTTGTGTTTATCACCGTGTGGTACGTGAAAATATGCACGTGAACTTTAACGACTATAAATGTTAAGAGAGGAGAGGGGTTTCATGTGCGTCCTGGAGAACAATACTCAATTGATAAAAAAAAAGTCGACAGGGAACCTTGAAGAAGAACGGTTGACAACATATTAGATTGTCCTGAATCGCATAAGTAATATAAGGTTCTCTATTTATATATATAAAAAAATCTATCACAAGCCTTAAAGAAAGAAAGTCGACAGGGAACCTTCCAACATAGCGGCCGACAGCGTATTAGACTGCCTTAATTAGACCATTAAAAGTATATAGCAAGTTCCAGAATTATAAGTACTCGTAAGTCAACTTATACATAGCGGTTGAAAGTGTATTAGACTGAATGATAAAGATATTGTGGTATTGGCATATTTGATAAAAAATTTAATTGGTTCACGGTTTAAGAGCTGAAAATTCTAATTCTATAGTTGAGCTGAAAATTCTAATTCTATAGTTATTCTTTTTTTTTTATCACAAAACGGTTACTGCTGTCAGATATGCCAATTTCCTTACGACAGATGCATCATGATAAATGGTTCACAAAGGAAGGCACACAAGGATATTTGAAACGAGAAGTTTGTTGCGAAATGGATAGCCTATAAATTGGTCGGCACTCTCGCCAGACGTCTCGGTGTTGGACTTGTTTGAATAGGGATACGTAATACCAAAAATGTATATTGCACCTCCACAAAATTTATCGTATCTTACAAATCGCATTTGTAGAGCATGTGCTGAAATAACATCAATTATATTTCTAAAAGTATGAAAACATTTAATAAACAGATGTTGGGAATATATTCCAAATAACGACAAGCACTTTGAACAGACAATTTAGATGTTAAGCTTTACATAACATGTACAACTAAATGAGTTATTCATTCATTAGTTTGTTCATATTGTCGTATTTATGTTGAATACCATGGTATTATGATTCTTTTATGTCACATGTTGTTTTTACTCACTATATACGTATTGAACACGCTCAGTTATTTATTCTATTACTCCATAAATTATTGAAATAAGTATAACTTGTGATATACCTTTCAAAAGATAAATTCATGTAGTTTCAGAATACGTAATAATAAATATTTGACTTATATGATCAGGGCCGGCGCTAGGCACGTGCAAACGGTGCCCCGCACGCGGCCCCGCGCTTTTACCGGCCCCGCGTTCGGTCTGGTCCGGTCCTGTTTTAATTTTTGATTCGACAAAAAAAAAACTTAGACTTATTATACTGGTGGAAATAGAGCTCATAAAATTTTCATTGTAGGCCCGAAATACAATTAAAAATACATTGACAATATTGAATTGTTTGAAGAATTACGTTCTTTTGTACAACTTATTCCTAACACTCATCAAAGTTCTCTTTTGGATATATTAAAATATATTGTGACAACGAAATTATACCAAGTGTATCCCAACACATACATATTAATTCGTATTTTGCTTACTATGCCAGTTACAGTTGCTTCTGCAGAAAGAAGTTTTTCAAAATTGAAGCTTATAAAAAACTATTTACGATCGACAATTTCGCAAGAGCGGCTAGTAGGTCTATCTTTTTTGTCAATAGAAAAAGAAATTGCTCATGATCTTGACTACACAAAAATAGTAGATACATTTGCCTCTGCAAAATCAAGAAAAACATATATTACTTAGTCTTCTTTTTATTTTTAGAATTTTATCTTTTTTCTAGGTTTTTTAGAGTTTTGTTCTATTTTTATAGTTTTTAGTTTTATTGTTATTGCTTTTTTTGTAGAGAAAATACATTTTATTTAATTATATTTTCTAAAAAGAGGTCTGTTTTTACAACCTACTTTCCAATTTGGCAGATTGTATACCCCTAATTCCAGCCTCGCGCCTCTCATTTGCACGTGGCCCAAAATAAACTAGCGCCGGCCCTGTATATGATGTTCAGTTGTTTTTCCGAATTTAAAATTATTACGCATAAATTTTATTGTATAGGTATATATCACTTCTTAATCATTCATACAATGTGTTCAACAATGATTGATAGGCGTTTGCGTCGCCGCCCTTTTTTTATGCCGGAAAGTTGGTGCTTCTAGAAGATAAACCGGTAATGACCACTAGCGTCTTACTATTATATTATTTTTATTTTGATTTTCGTTTTCATCTACTTACTTTATTATTTTACTTATTTATTACTATAAAGGCTTTGCTTATCGCCATTTTCTACATCCGCATATTAGTCATCGATAAGCGACAAAGTAGTCATAATAAATCATTCGTCTTGTAATAGACAGATTTTGCAGAACAGGATAGGTTTCGAAAAGAAAATCTACATGTCGTCCTACTGTTCTAACTGAACGAGTTGTCTCGGATATTAATCAAGGAATAGATGCGAGTCCAAAAAAATTTTTATGGTGCTTATCAGCCCAAAGAAATTTATCGCTTGGTGCCTGCCGAAAGACTTGCAAGAAAGTTCTTCATTTACATCCACACAAAATAATTGTAACTCATGAATTGTTACTTCGCGATTTTTCCTCGTCGTACCCGGTACTATGAATGGTTCAATGAGGTTTTAAACAATCACTATATTTTGGATATTACTAGAATGAATTTGTGTCTGAATTTACATGGGTAGCATTTTGAACAAATGTTTTAATTTAAATGATGTCTTGAATAAGTGTTATACTTTTGTAATAATTTTCATTAACTATTCTAATCTGAAATTAATTAGGAGTACAATTTAAAATATCAACATTAGAAAACAATTTTATTGTAATTACCTTTTAATAAATTAGTATATTTTACTAAAATTGTTCCCATTTTCTTTTTTTATGTTAAGCCTATGATATATAATATTTACAGCCTTAAGCCCAAATTATAAGCTTGATGTGGACGTTACAGTTCGCAGTTGCAGTTCCCATTCAAAGTTGAATACATGGGAAGCTATAGAGTCATTTATAAATTGCGTTATGGTAGCAGTTCGACATTGAAGTTTCGTTCGCTTGACATTGGAGTCAGTTGGTACATAACCAACTTTTATACTTTGTCGTTGCCGTTTGCTGACGTCAAACTGCAGATAACATGCACTCGATCGATAAGTATGCACGCTGTATTACTAGTCGACGCCGCTGATGTATTGTGTGTATACGATCATAATAAATATGGAAGCGACAATGCAACAACAACAGTCTGGTAAGTTTTCATATTTTATTTTAGTAGAGATTGTTAACCTTAGAAAAACAAACATTTTTTCCCCCAGAAGATAAGATGCTTCTTTTAGTGGAAGTTATCCAAAATTATGAATTTCTTTATGACTTAGGTCATAAAGATTACGAAAACATGAAAAAAAAAGAAGAAACATGGAAAGGGATCGCGCAGATTGTAAATATGGATGGTAAGCATATATATACTTTTTTAATGATTGTAATATACTAAATACAATGATTAGTTGAGGAATGTATGAGAACTTGGAAGAATCTGCGAGATCGGTTTACCCGCGAAAAACGGTTCAAACCAACTGGGTCTGGGTCTGGTACACCAGAATCGATCTGGCCATATTTTGATAAGATGTTGTTCTATAACAAATATACACGACCAAGAAAGCCAGTATAAAATAAATGTGAGTGAAAATTTGTTTTTATGCCAATGTTTTTTTTTTTTTTTAGAACGTACACAACAACACCTAAAACTCATATAGAAAGTGGACCATCATCGTCTTATTCATCTGGGTCTGTCTGGTCGAGTGCTGATGCCATTTTATCACCAAGTATGGATGGATATAAAACTGAAATCGAGACAGGCCCAGAGACGCATGTAGAAGATGTTGTTCAGAATACACCAACTTCATCAAAAGGTAAGGTATGTGATTTGTGCTGTTGATGCTTTACACAGTGTTTATACATCTATTATAGTAAATAAGAAAAAGAAGTTTGATGAAGAGATTAGTGAGGTGGTTGAACTTGCCAAAAAAATAGCGGTTTCACTGGAACCGAAACAAAAGCAGAACGACCCAAACCGAGAGTTTACAAATTATGTGTATTCTCGTCCACTGAAAATGCCTGCCACAGAGGTCAAGGAGAAGAGAAAAAGGATGATACTAATATTGGAGGATATGGATTAAATATGTATTTTTAAGTGAATTCTTTTAAAATAAAATATATAAATATGTTAAAACTGAATATCTTTATTTTATCCATTTTCATTATTGAACACTTACAAACAAGGGTATTTTCAAAAGTATTGAAATAGTTACAATCTCCCTCTATTAATCATTTCATTCTGCCATGAAACGCTTCATATCTGCTTCCTCAAGTCTTTTACCAAAAATACTGTTTTGGAAAATACCACCATCACTTTGTTTCCCAAATGTCCTATACGTATCAACCATTGTAAAGCGATATCTACTGTCACAACCCTTGTCTCAGAATAAGAAGGAGTGATTCAAATATCGCGCCAAAATGGAGTATATTTTTAAGGTATTTCATTGGTTCTTGCGTAGGCAAGTTTAACATGGGAAAATAAGTTTGACAAAACGTCATTTTATGTTTATAGTCAAGCCATAACCTAGTCTCTTACATTTTTACTTCGGTTTATTATATTTATTGTGTTATTAAATAAAATCCGTACTTTTATGTAGAACACGAGCATGAGTTGATCAGACGGCTTAAGACCTAAGGAACAAGTGATCAGGCATTTAAAACTTTGAATTTGATGAATCTGTCAAAAGTACTGTACGACAGTGCAAAAATCAAACGTCCAACAATTAATATCATTGCAAAAATAACTATAGATGAGTTCATACCATAAATGAACTGAACAACTCACATATATTCTAGAATTGACGCATTAATTTCAAGTAAGTGTTAATTAAATACTAATTATATTACCACATGTTCATATACATGTTATATTTCAGATATGTCAAACGTCAAACACCTGTACTAATAGAAAAAGGTGAAAATATCGGGTGGAGAATATTTGGGAAAAAGTTTGGATTGCCACAAGTATAATGAGTGCACGACAAGCTTTGTTGAAAACCTGTAGGATTAAAAAGCCATACCGATAAAGATAGGCAATTAAGAATACTTCATATACGTTCTGAATTGATACATAAGGTGAAGTTACTTCAAAAAAATCCCCTTTCAGAATATTAGTTATTCGAGAACTTTTGACAGAAGCAATTACAAATGTTACAATAAGTATTTGGAAAAATTGTGCCGACCATGTAAATTTTTAATCTTGTGAACACTAAATTATTGTTAATTTCCAATATATAATAGAAATAAAAATGTGTTATACTTTACATATTTTCAAAATACATCAATTTTAATAGAGAAGAATAATTAGTAATGTGTAGGTATATGTAATTATCTTTGCAGGTCATGTAAACAACTTCAGCCGATGTAAATTTTTCAATTTATTACTGTTCTATGTAAGCTTCACATTTTCAAGAGTAGTTGCTTGAATTTACCTCCTCAAGGTTTGTAGCAGTAATACGAATGATTTATCTGTACAAGTTCTTTATTGATATTTACAATAGAAACTAATAAGCATAAACTTTTTCTGCAAGTTCTTAAGGACGCTTTGATAAAAGGTAAAAGGTTTGATTCATTCTTGCTCGCTGATACAAATATTTAATAATAAATAGACTTGATTCACAATTTTCATGTTGATATAGCACATTCACTAAAATGTGCAGTAATTATATATTTATAATGGCAATCCTTCTCAAAACGCTCAGAACAAAGTCTACATTTGTAAATTGGGCCTATATTTTATCCATAGATTCTTCTAATGATTTTTTTTGAAAAACTAGAATGAACAGATTTGAATGTTAAGAGATTTATATTCATCAAATTATAGATGTATGCAGCTACTTGTGTTTATAACTTTACTCTCACTTGTGTTTATAACTTTACTCTCCTCTTTCCAATTGCCGTGCACTCGTATTGCTGCTTTGACTGGTAGAATGAAAAGCGGCACATCCATCTATTTTAATGAAAGTAGTAAATGAAACACAAAACAGCTAAATCCTTAGTTCGTAGTAATTAATACAGTTCATCTAACCTCAATTGTCATGATGTCATATCAAATTGTCTACTAAATTTTAAGCTATGTGTTCCATGTTTTGGCGGGATATTTGAATCACTCCTTCTTATTCTGAGACAAGGTATAATAGAACTATACTAAATCTGTGTTTATAATTGTAGTATAATGACCCACTTTTTGCTGGCACCTGATAATGTATGTGCTTTCCATCCAGAGCACCTATACAGTGGGGGAAATTCCACAGATGTAGATTGGGACTGTAAATATATAGGGCTAAGTGTATGCCATAGCGCTTTGCATGTTTCATGGACGATTTGGTGGACAGTTGTCATGCCAACATTAAATGCCCATGCCAGTGCTTGCATACTTGTACCTTGTGATAGATTATCTAAAAGAAAGAAAAAGATTAACAAAAAACTTATATTTTACTATACCAGCTTAACATATACAATTATTCTTTAAATATTATTATATATCAAATGTGTGTGTAAGCCTTACTGTAATGTTATCACTAGTCTTTCCTCTGATGATATGCCATTTGACCCGACTTGCCGTCTTATTGAGGGTTTGATGATGCTTAATAACTTCTCAAAAACAGGTATTGTCATTCTTGTGTACTTAAAGAATTTAGATGTATCCCAACCCTTCATTTTCTCATAATATTGGTAACTTCCTCCTACTCTTTTGTTTCGATTAATGGGTCTCACTTTGTATTGTCGCTGTTTTCGATTTTTTATTTTCAATATCAAAGCTGCATATGCACATAAAACAATACCAGCTGCTGCAAACTTCGTATTATCGTCTATTGAATTAATTTTTGAAATCTTTTAAATTGCATAAATAAACATGGAAGTTATTCGTAGGTTATGTGTATGTACTCTTATTTAGTATAAAGTTGTCAACCTTTCCATTCGGAGTTCGAACGAACTTCAAGTTTATAAATGCTGTTTCCGAAAGAAATCGAAAGAGCGAACGGCAACTGCTAGCGTCAACTGCAACGACAACGTCAACTTCACGTTTATAAATCGGGCTTTAGAGATGAAACGCATTTCAATCATTCATATACACCCTATAGAATAGCCGAGATATTTGCTCTGACACATAAAATCGTACAGACTGTATACACATTCTACATTCATTATCTCTAATATATGTTACATTTCATTACATATTGTAAAAATCATACATTTATAAATCCAGTTGTAAAAAAGTAATTTTGCGTTTAAAATTCTCTGTAATTATAATTAGATAAAGGTGTAAAATGGTAACGACAACACAGACTGATAAAGGGCAAACCACCGTGGATTATTTGAAATTCACAGAAGGAGAGACGAACTATCGGTGAGACTTATAGATAAAGCAATTTAGAAGATTTCGATTTTACCACCCACAGCAGCATGAAGGAGGGCGGGCGCACACTGTCGAGCATATTATGGAAAGCATATTGGCAGAGTGAGCAGAACAAGTGAGTGAACGCGTAGCTCGCCACAAAAGAACAGAGAGAGAGGTTATTGAATCTGAAAGATTGTGGAGAGCAACGCGACTATGTGCTTGTTCACTGTTCCAGGTCTCTTCTTCTTTTCTTTTCACTGTGCGCCCGCTCTCTGTCGTGTTCCTCCACTTCTTTGTCTTTCTATATGTGAATGCGACGGCGTAAAAACGTGATCCCGTGTAACTAGCATAAATATGTGTATCTTGAACTGTAATTTACTATTATAGCTTCTCTGTGTAATTTCGTTCCATGTATGAGGTCCGTTCGTTAAGTAATAAGCTTATATCACAAGTCACAAGTACATTAAATTACCTGGGACATTGTTTACGTATTTTACGTATTTATTGCTCTACACTTTCTTTATACTATGATAAACTTTATTTTTCTTTACATAAAATAAATACATTCTCTAAATTTATAGTTTAATTTACATACATTGTTTATTATTGTATTGTAATTCAGCATTATACAATATTTGTTAATATGGTCCATATATCTTTTAATAATTTTTCCTTCTGGAATGGGTCTCAAATATCTATTTCCTAAGGTTGTCTTTAAATAATAAATTTCATTACCATAGATAAAGTAGATATATAGATAAGGTACGGCAATAGTAAATTTCATCGACTTTTGTAGCGCCACTTGCAGGTAGGGGGAAGAAATAAACGTTTTTTAAATTTGCGCGGCTTTATTTTCAAATTTATTTAGATTTCAGATATTTTATTTTTTAACTTATGTGTCATACATTTAAAGATACGACATGAATAACACATAAATTAAAATGTTGAAGTTATTATTCAAGAAATCTTAATTTAGTAAATAAAACTTCAATAATAATATTAATCTTAATTTTCCAACAGAGACATTTTTCCACTTACAGGAGAAGTAAAACTTAAATATATTCATTCGCGTTGGAGTCATGTCCCTTGTGATACATAAGTGACCATAAGCAGAACTGGTTTGGTTTTTGTAATGAAGTACTTCATTTAAAACTAAAATTGTAACTTACTCTGATTACAAATTATTTACTTCTCTTATATTTTTTAATACATTTATTACATGCCTAATCCCTTGTTTTATGTTGGTCTAGTCATTACACTACCTTCAGAAGTTCTGGCTGCACCAACATTTTCTGTCGCTTGCTTAGATATTACTTCCTCGAACAGCTTTGATGCAGAGGCAGAGTAGATTGGAGATGACCATGGTAGTAATGATTCCTCATGAGTTTTAAATCCTTGAAAACCTCACACAGAATACAATAACATTTTGAAGCACTCCTGTATATACATACATTTTGTTAAGCCAATAGGATATTTTATTTAAAATTCTTCTCGAACTGCTTTTAACACAAACCGGTACACACCCAAGAGCGAGAAAGGTAATTTAATGTTAAACATAAGTCATGTTAAGGTATCCAAAGACACAATGAGATCAAAAAGTCCAACATGTTCATTAAGACAGTTTACAATACTATTTTGATGTGAAAGTGTAAAAGCCCAAGTTTTAAATTGAAGAGCTTTTCCTGTAAAAAGCGATCACTGGCATGACGCTTTTTAGAATGTTCACTTTTATACTCCTTTGAAGCACCCCTGTATATACATATATTTTGTTAAGCCAATAGGACGTTTTATTTAAAATTCTTCTCGAACTGTTTTTTACACAAACTGGTACACACTCTAGAGCGAGAAAGGTAATTTAATGTTAAACTTAAGTCATGTTAAAGTATCGAAAGAAACAATGAGCTCAATGAGCGCAACATTTTCATTGAGACAGTGTACAATACGATTCTGATATTTGCGAATCTACTATCGTTAAGAAAAAATGAAGTACTAAATTTAAGCCATGTTCAATCACGTTTCGAAGAATCGCCAAATTGAAGACGTAATAAGCGATCACAAACACCCCCGTATCCAAAATTTAACAAAGATTCATCAATTTTCAAAAAACTCTTCGGCCATTTTGTTTTTTTTTGACATTTTGACTTTAGAATCGTGATCGGCGACCCGAGACTCCCCCGTATCTAAAATTTCACATTCGTACGTCAATTTTCAAAAAACTCGTCCGCCATTCTGTTTTTTTTTTGACATTTTGACTTTGGAATTGTGATCGGCGACCTAAGACACCCCCGTATCTAAAATTTCACATTCATACGTCAATTTTCAAAAAAAACCTTCCGCCATTTTGTTTTTTTTGACATTTTGACTTTGGATTTGTGATCGGCGACCTAAGACACCCCCGTATCTAAAATTTCACATTCATACGTCAATTTTTAAAAAACTCTTCCGCCATTTCGTTTTTTTGACATTTTGACTATGGATTGGTGATCGGCGGTCTAAAACACCCCCGTATCTAAAATTTCACTTTCATACGTCAATTTTCAATAATACGAAATACACGCGTATAATATTCAGTAACGTATTAAATAAAACATATTCGCACATTTATTACATTTACGCCAGCGGCCATTTCGTTTGGTCGGTTCGGACGTATGTGTATGTATAAATAGACATACGGTCCCGCGCTTGGTCTGATGGTAACGTGTCGTTTTCGTACCCGTGCGGCTCGGGATCGAATCTGTTCTGGAACATGAATTTTTTTATTCATTTAAATTTCAATTCAATTTAAATTAAATACCTCTACATATATGATATATTTATTTATCTTGTTCCACTTGTTTACACTTCAAAAAGGTCTTCGCAATTCTAGTACAAAAATATTCAGAGCTAGAATTGGAACAATTTTTGTAAATACAAAGCCGGCTTTACCCTAACGAGCGTTACACATATCCGAGCGTTGCAGTCAGTCTTGTTCAGTGCCTACAATCAGCGCAACACGCCTAAAGAGGTTTACACTTCAAAAACTTATTCATGATGTATTGCTAGACATTACTTCCGAGCAAAATAAAAGATATTTTAATAGATGTATTCAACAAGAATATAAGGGAGGCCTCTTCATCTGGGACTGGCATATCGACCACAACCACGTGTGCATGACTGCTCCTGGAGTGGAGGATACTGTCAATGTACCAGAATTTCTGGATTACCTATCAAACGAACTTCAAGACGAATTATCCGTACCTCCTACCTCCTACAGCTCTACTTATTCAATCTCACAAAATATTTCTTGGAATACCCCGACGGATTTTGTACTATTCAATCTCCGGGCGAAAAAGGTTTCCACCACAAAAGTTTGAAACATTTGTTGGAAGCTGCTTTAAAAACTGTCGCATTCACCATTGAAGTTCTACAGAATTTAGACTTTCTCTAATCGCGGGATATTCTTGTCGTAGGAGATTTTAATATTTCCACTTACGCTTTTCAATATAACAAATACAATCTCGCCGATATGTATGTGGGAACGGTAAAGTTTTTTTTAAAGTTTCTGATTTAACACAGAACTTTAATTTAAATAGCAATGAGAGATTACCGCACCTTGTTTTTCAAACAAAGTCTGTTCTGTTACTGTCTTGCTGAAAAAAGATGATCACCATCCCCTTTGTAAATTTCTTACGAACTAATTGTTAATAACAAATTTAAGCATGAACAGCTTCCCGAGAAATCATTTAATTTTCGTATAGCTGATTTTCATAAATTATACTGGCCATTCTTGGATAATAATATATCTCTAACATTAATGTTACCATTAAATGTTTTTGTGATACATTTTATTCGAAATTTGAACTTTGCAGTCCCAGCGCTGCAAAGGCTTCAGAGAACCGGTATCTACCATACTTCACTGCAGGCATTATCAATAATATTTACCTCAAGAAAAAGGCGTGACCTTCATACAAACGTAATCATCATTTATGAAGCAGTCAAACTCCTCATCTTGGAAGATTCTGATAATTCCTGTGATATTTTTAATGTTTTATCTTCCTCTGAGGATGATTAAGAATTTCTTAGGAGTCTCCAAGGCAACAAACTGCAGACCCTGATGATATTCCTTGTTTTATTCTAGAGGATTGTGTTTCTGTTTTGATATCTCCACCCAACGCAACCATTTTCAACTTGTAGCAAACGTCTAAAAAGCTTTTGAAAAATATATCTGCAAACCGCTTTATAATTACGTGCAAAATACCCTGTCTAATGCACTTGTATAGCATGACTTAATACAGGGTCACTCAACAGACATCAATCTTTACTCCATTACCCAGTTTATTAGTATTGATAATCATTCTCAGACTGAAGAGAATTGTACAGCAATTTCTTTAAAGCTTTTGATCGGTTGAATTATAGTAGTCCCCAGATACAGAAAAAGTCTCTCTCTCTCTCTCCCTCTCTCTCTTTCTCTCTCCCTCTCTCTCTATCTCTCTCCCTCTCTCTCTCTCTGTAACCACGATAACCGTCAAACGGCTATAGCTATCGTTTCCAAATTACGTATTTACGAGTATAATAATCTCCCTCTTGAGATCTGATTAGATTTTCAGTAAAATCGGTAGACCGGAAGTAGTAGTTTACTCAAAAGTACTCGAAAGTGAATTTGAGAAAAATGTTATTCAAAAAGTTTTTCAAGAGTATCAACATTTGTATAATTTGAAACGCTCATACGTATAAGAAAGTCGTGCAGTTGCCTCACCTCATTATTTACTTACCGACACCGCGAACTACTATCCTTAGACATTCACCACTCTACTACCTGTGTAATAATTGTAGCGGACTTCCCTCTCTTACATATTCAGCTGCAGTATCCGCGATATTAGGACGGCTATTAGTATTTAGCACTTTTCCTTTATTTATATTTGTTATTACTTTTTTGTATCATATATTTAATTTTGTAGATTTAGTTATTGTTTCAGCTTGTTAATCTTTGAAAAACTATCTGTGCCTAAGCATTACATATTTCTAATTTCCTAATCTGCAATGATACTCTTGACTGTAGATTAGTGTAAAAAAGCAATGGTTTTATACAGCAGAAGCGTATATAACAAGCTTTTATAGCTTCATGATACTTAATGGTTAAATAAACCGTTATAATTAACACACATAAACATTTGTAGAACATTTATGGAATATATTCCAATAGGCTTATACATGAACTAAAAAGGCCACATAATAATGAGATACATAAGTTACTTAACACACTAAACGAATAAGATATATCGATACCAATAATTAAAGTATCATAGATATTGAATGCCTATTAGCAGTCAATCAAAAGTCAATAGCGATGCCTTGTATTTAACTGAATCATAGGTAAACTCCTAAAACAACCTCCTGATAAAGAACGCTATGCCATTTTAACATCTATAACGCAGATTTAATATATAGAAGCACACAAATTGAATCAAAGGTTCAATAACGTATCATTTTCCAGAAGATCATGCTTCAAGAAAAGAATATAATACCGAATCACAAGTTTAAATTTATAGATTAGTGAATAAAATTAACAACGATATTGAAACTCATCGACTCTGCTCGTCAAAGTTTCTGGAGTTTGGTCAACCCTCGCATATGGGTTCGTTCCATAAATTTAAAAGAAGAGGGTAACATTAATTATATGAAATATTAACGTCGTATTTCTCGGATTATTACTTTTTTG
Organism: Amphimallon solstitiale; assembly: GCA_963170755.1. Taxonomy (NCBI): domain Eukaryota; kingdom Metazoa; phylum Arthropoda; class Insecta; order Coleoptera; family Scarabaeidae; genus Amphimallon; species Amphimallon solstitiale. The sequence goes on along the minus strand of OY720681.1, from coordinate 122,014,311 downwards.
TAAAATATAACTATAAAGCAAATTTACACGCATTAAAATCCTACGTTTTTAATGGTAGTACATTAGCTCCTATACTGTGCCTCAAATTTACTGCTAATTTTCCAAAAAATAAATTTACTTTTCTAAAAAAAAATTTCAGCGACACGACAATATTGGTTTACCATGCTTCAAAATCAAGAGCATTATAAAACACGCTATATTGCTCGCGTACGACACTTCAGTAGTCCATCTGCTTAGGAACCCTCAATATTTTGAAGACACGGATTAAATACATCATACATAAAAATGCTGTCAACTTCTTCACAAGTTATGAAGAAATGTACATGTATTCACGTTGGATAAGCTAGATGATATAGTTTTACATCAGATTTTAACAATCCAACGTTACTATTAAATACTTTAAATATGAATATATGGATATCTTAAAATGTAGGTAAAAATCTTAAAATAACTAATTATAAATTGAATGTGATACAAAAAATAGCACTGTCAAAAAAACTATTTTTATTATGGGACGATATGAGACGTGTAAGTTATTTTTATTTGCACATCATTAGTGTGAACTTTATGGTAAAGAATAAATTATAATGTGAAATAGTAGTAGACGTTCTGAAGCTATTTTACATTAATGTCGGAATCATGAAAGGAATTTAATTTGAATATTTGTCTATAAACATAGTTAGCCACTAAAAAAATCTGGAAATATATCAAATGATATCGAAGAGACTAATAACTTTGTTTGAATATTCACGTTGGATTCACGCCAATTCTTGAAAACTACATAATTTTTTTGCTTTATGTGAGTTGTGATTTATAAGATTTTAAAGTAGTTAAATTATTTATTGATAGTGAAGTATTTAGCACTATAATAATAATTTTATATCAAAATGATTTAGCTAGACTATTGGTACAAGCTCTGATAATCCGCTTCCATGTAAAAACAGGAAAGAAGTGAAAAATGTCAGAGTAAAAAAACGGGTAGTGACCATTACTTTTCGAACGAACTAAAAATAAAACACTTACAATACGGAATAAGTATGAAGCACATGAAAGAATGTGGTGCGGTTACCGAACGGCTTCCTTATACGTATATGAAATCTAAATATTTTATACAAAAGTTGGTCTAAATTAAGTTTTAAATACTTTTACCCTCTTAATAAATATTTATAACTAGCTGGCCCGGCAGACGTTGTTCTTCCTTTTACGGTAGGTGGCGCGATGAGTTTGATTTAGTTAAGGTGCCTGTATAAGAAAATATGAACAAAACATATTGTGTACATATAAATCATTTCGGCTTATAAATACAAAATTTATTAACATCTCGGCCACAGCGCCACCTATCGGGTCCTGATTTTGTGATCTTGTTTGGCAATAAACCAACATATATTGTGAATATGGGTTTATAACATAGAATTTGTTAATAACTTGACTACAGCCCCATCTATCGGATCTTAGCATAACTATGAAACATCGTCTCCAAAAAATAAATATATTATGTATATTACATTTTTTTATTTCTATTCCAATTTATTTTACCATGTGCTCAAATGTCGTTTGACAGCTGAATGTCAAATTGTGAATCAAGTCATTCTGTTACATAGTAACAAAAAATTGATAGATAAATAGAAATAAAATAACTACATTTGTTGGACAGATCGCGACACAACACAAAAGTAAAAACAAACGTAATTTTATTTTAGTTTAAGCTGGAATGTATTTTAACAGCTTTTTCTCCAGATGTCTTTTGAAACTGAAAACGATCCACTAAGTTATTTCCATCCCGGGAGCATAATGAACAAAACATAAAAAGACTCAACCAAATATGTCGTCAGTTATGATTGATAGTGCATACAAAAGCTCCGATTTTTCCGACTTTTTCTTTGTAATTGTACCGAATTTTCTTCCCTGATAACTTTTACAGGACCATAACAAACAAAACAAAAAGTAATTACACATATTCATCGTTCGAATCGTGAGTTATGGTTTTGAGTTCGTATAAAAAATCTATAAAAAATAGCTATTTACCTACCAAGTGTGGAAAATGAATTTTTTCGCACGAGTCTGCCGTTCACCGAACGACGCGTAGCGGAGTTCGGTAAAGGGACCGAGTGCGGAAAAAACATTTTCCGCAAGTGTTAGGTACAATAGTTTTTCTACGAGCGTGAAAAAAGTCAACAGAACTAATCAAAAGTCAAAAGTTGAGATATTTTTAACATAAGGTAAAATATTATTAACAATAATAGTTACATGTCAAAATCTAATACCTAATTATTTATATTATAATTTATTGTAAAAATACAATTATTTGCATTACTTAAATTTATAGCAGGTATTAATTAGTTGCTTGTTGAATGGCAAATATTCATGCTAATGAGGATTCACTTATTCATGAGCACATGGTAACTAAAGCATTTCGCAACCACCATAATATACCGGCTTATTATTAATTTGACATATTGAGGTGGAAAATTATTTCCACACGGTGCGGAAAATTATTTCCGCACGGTGCGGGAAAATTAATTTTCCACACTAAAATGTGTGTGGAAAATTCAATTTTCCGTCTGCTCGTAGAAAAAAGGATTTTCAGTTTTTCCCGAATTTTCCAAACAACTTTTCTAACTTTTTTTTCGTTAAAAACCCCTATTCGGACTATTACGAGCATTTTTTTAAAAATAGTAGTCAAATTGGTTCAGCCATTCTCAAGTGATGAGTTTACCAACGAACAGCATTTAAAAGTATTCAGGTCCCGATTCTGATTTTTTTTAAAGCAAAATTATTCCAAATGCAATTGTACATACTTTTATACTCTTAATAAATCTGTATAGAAAGCATAGTTTGTGAGATATGTGCAAAAAATTGCAATTAGATAAACGTAAAAGTCCTTCTTTCGGCGCGAATTTGGAATTTTTGTTTACACAAAAATTCAGGTCAAAATCAAGTCTTAATAGTGTTATACTAGTTCTACTAAGAACGCACAACTTGCGAGGAATTTGCATAAAACTATTTTTCGATAAGATTAACTACTTTCTGTGGGAATTTGGAAAAACTTTCGTATTCTTTAGAAATATGTTTAAACATACCGTCCCTTCAAAATTTTACCTCATTAAAGTAGGCTGTTTTTTAAGTAGTTAAGTAATCAATGTTGGTGTACATGCTATGCTTTTGAAAACTTCAAATTCTGACAGTTGTCATACTTAAATTCAAATAATAGACGCATACATGACATAACCAAACTATCGAAATTATGCGTTTGTGTCTGATTACGTGCACTGTCACTAACCATTAAAAAACAGCTTAGCCGTCTCTAACAAGAAAAGTATTTGAAGCCACGGTATTAGTTCACGAGGTAAAATTTGAAGTAATTCTTCTTTCATTATTCCAACTTCATTGAAAATCTAATCAGATCTCAAGGCAAAGATTATAATAGTAAGTGTAAAGTTTGGTATTCATATTGCTGTGGTCGAAATAAATCATATATATTTTTGTGAAACGAGTTTTTCTTTCTAATTAAATTTATTTGCAATTGAATAATCCCTGTATAACAGTTAAATATTGATAACTAATTGTTTATATGTAACTTTATCGTGAAAAGATGTGTTGCCTGAAACCGTTCAATGGGTAGAATCTCATGATGGGGCCGAAGTAAATAATGTTCCTTCATCTGATGCTGTTCAAAGCAAACATAAATCATGTTTCTCAGAAAAACGCATTCCAATGATTACGGCCATATTTCCTTTGTTTCCTATGAGAAAGATAACAAGAAAAATTAGAATCAAGTGTCCAAATAACATGCGAAAATGGTTTAAGAATGATAGTAACAGTAATAGAGAGATTTATAACCTCATTGTTGAATGGCAATAATGTGTGACTTTACGATTTAATAATGTTATAGTTGCATAAATGTGTTATTAAATGATGAACTTACCTTATCAAATGAAGTTCTGGTATAATTTACACATTCTTACACTTTTATGCTGAAATTTTCTTTAATTTTTGTATATTAAATTGATACAATCACATCGAGTTAACGTTTCATTTGTTTGTTTACGTTGTCAAGCAGTAATGTATTTTCACGTAGCTTGTGGTGATTTTGACAACATGATGTTGGTAGTATGTATATAAGAGTGGGGATAATAGTCTCACTGAGCATGTCTAATTTTTTATTAAGAAAATTATTTAGACATTGCACGGTATTTTTCGGGGAATTCTATTTGCAGGTGAAAAGCTCTTTAGAATACATAAACGTACGTTTTCTGTATTAAAATTAAACAATAATTTACGCGACTAAGAATAATTTCTCTTTATAAAGGACTTTTAAGGAATATTGTCTATACGCGATATGTTATGGTAAAGAGTCCGGAGTTTGTAATTAATTTAGTATAAGGACATTTTATTTTATTATTTATCATAAACTTAGGATAAGGTACAAACGCATTATGTTTCTTTTATTTAGTTACACAATTTAATATAATTTTCTTATATTTCATATTTCATTGTAGATTTAAAGTGTTGTTTACATAAATGAATATGAAAGGTTTTAAGATGATGTACGAAGATGTATTTCATATAAATATTTTTTCCCTCTCGTACGATTATACAGTGTTTTTGTTTTGTGTAGTGATTTATATAGATAGATAACAAGGTTAGTACTTTTATTTCGAATTTGTAATTATTTTTATTTAATTTTGTGTTTATGCATTGGAATTAGACATGTTGAGTTTTTGAATTAGGGATGTGTTAGTAAAGTTTTCAACAATAAACTTATAGAATGAAGCCCTAATTGATTCTCTGACACGAATTTGTGTTGAGAGTGTTATTCAGAAGTGAGAAAATGCATTTGAATGGGATTAATATCAGCACAGAGTCGGCGTTTTAATGGATATAAAAGCACTGTTTGTAAGTTTATAATTTAATTTAAGAATAACTTTTCAATCATTCCTTTTTAGCATTAGAAATTGGACACGTTGTGACGTGGATCAAGGGTGCGTTTGATGAGTTTTGAAACATAAACTCATAGGATGGAGCCTCGATTGACTCATTAGCGTGAATTTGCTTTGGGAATGTTATGCAGAAATAAGAAAATACATTTGGATAGGATTAATATTAAACCAAAGTCTATATTCTAATGTGTATATACAGGGTGAGTCATTAGTAGCCGCTTCTTTTATTGCTCTTTAATATTTTAAATAAAAGAAAAAACAATTAGTGGAAGATTTATGGTTGCTTGGGGTGCATATTCTAAAAATACTTTAAGCTCTGACGCACTTCCGCTTTCAACGGAAATGCATGAAATTTAATTTTTTTAAAAGACTCACTCTGTATATTTTTCGATTTTCCAGTACTGCTTTAAATTGTTTATTTCACTATTTTTTCTTTTTCAAAATTTAGTCATTAGTTTTTGAGTTATTAACTTTTTTGGAAATTTTTGACAAAAACACGTCTTCAGAAAAAAAAACATCTTTAATTGTTTTTAAAAGTAAAAATATTTATTTTGGTGGTGCTTGTACCCATGAAAATTCGGCATCATTTAGTATAAGTTGCACTCGACAATATCTCAAAAAACTTTGTTTTTTTAAAGCCTACTTTCTGAAATTTTTACATACCAAAAACTTATTTTTTTTTAAATGGAACACCCTGTATTTTAGATGTGCGTCAGAGCTTAAAGTATTTTTACAATATACGCCACAAGCAACCATAATCTCCCACTAAATGTTTTTTCATTTATTTAAAACACAAAAGAGCAATCGAAGAAGGGGCTACTAAGGACTCACCCTGTATATTAAATTTTTCTTTTGCTCATTATAACATTATCTGGTGTGAGTCATCACCTGTAATAAATTTCTGGATTTCATTTTGTGTTTGATTCATTGAACTCAACAACTGCGGGTACGTTATACTTCTTTACATTTTTTTACTATATATTATGTCCTTAATTTTAAGTTATATAACGAATAAATATTTTTCGATTAATTTATTCCTTTTTGTTAATTTTGGGAAGTATGTATAACAAATAATTTTATAAGATATTTTTGTAGTATATTTAATGTATCTGACATGTCGAAAAGCTAAAAAGTAAAATCCTTTGGAGAAAGAATATTTTTGCCCCTGAGGAGATCTTATTAGTGATCCTATTATCTGAGCTAGTGAAGTGCGACATTGCCTGATGTTTTTTCATCTTTGCAGAAGTAATAAAATCTCAAATTAGCATAATGTTAATTTCCAAAGATATATGCTTGGACATTCATATACTCGTATTTTATTTTTAAGAATATAGACCTTTAATAAATTTCTGAAATAATTAATTTTTAAGGGTCATATCAATATGTTGAGAGAGAGAGAGAGAGAGAGAGAAATTTTCTTCATCTCAATACTTTCTTCTACGACGTATGAAATAGTAGGAAATGAGGTGTGGGCACCAACGACATTCTTACACGAATGCGCGTTCCGAATTTTTTATATAAAAGTTATTCCAAATTATGTTTTAAACACTTTCATCTTTTTAACAAATATGTAAGCAAATGTGTAACTTCAAGTTCTAATTTTACAATTTTGTATAATAGGTGTCCTCCCGAAAACTTGAATCTGGTGTTTTTGAAGAAAAAAACTTGAAATTTTGGGTGGTTATTGAGGATATAGGTAGAAAGTGAAGTGTATTTTGTACCATCAACAGCCGCCGCCGGCCACTTCCTCTCCAGGATTTTAAATGACAATATGTATTTTTTTGTTGTTGATTTTGAAAGAACACAATTTTCTTGATATTTCTATGTGAGAAAACTTGTTATTTACATCATGAAATTTTGAGAGATATATTAGGTTAAAAGTTTCAGATATCACAAATTATTACCTCCGAAAAATCATAAGTTAGTCGTGGAAATACTTAAAACAAGATTTAATCACAACATTTTAGTTAAATTTAATGCTCAAATTGTTCGCCGTTTACATTTAAACATAAGTAAAGTCTAGTTTCAAAGGCGTTTCTAACATTTTCGGAAACTTATGACGTTAATTTCGACATTTTCTGTTGTTCTATTATCTCCTCAGTCAATAGCTGATTTCTATTGATTGAGGAGATGTCTTATAAACAACAGATTTCAAATGTCCTCACAAAGAAAAAATCTAGGGGAATAAAATCATGGGAGCGAGCTGGCCGATCAATAGAGCCGTTACCTCTTACCCAGTGTCCTGGAAAAAACATTATCCAAATAATTCCTAACTTCTAAACAGTAATGTGGCTCAGCTTCATATTGTTGGAAGTATAATTGCTCCTTCTCTATTTTATTCAAGTTTTCTTCTAGACACTGTATGATAGATTTTCCAAAAACTGTAGCTACTTCCTCCATTTAAATTTTCCTGGATGAATATTGGGCCAATCACTTGGTTATTAAGAATTCCAACGAATAGATCATTTTTTGGGGAACTGTGTGTTGCAGTCTCGGAAAAAGTGGGGATTTACGTCCCTCCAATATCGACAGTGTGTCTATTCACAAGATCATTTAAGTAAAAGCAACTTTCATCACTGAAGCACATTTCGTAAAAAAATGTCATTTTGCCGAATCACACCTGTCATTATTTCACAAAATTCGACTTTTCTGTCTAACTCACCATCACCCAACTCTTGGTGTTGTTGAGTATTATAAGGGTGCATTTTGTTTAATGTTAATATCTTATGGCAATTTAATTTTGACACTTTCGAAACTTCGGATAATTTTCTCAACGAAAGCTCTGGATTAAATTAATACGCCCAAGAACTGCTACTAGTTGCGTAGTTTCATCTAGTACACCACGATTATTCGTATTTTGTTTTTTATTCTTTACATATCGAGTTCGCAAAAAAAAATTCTATTTGCGTTCTTACTTAAACAACAGATATGTTTCTATTTGGATGATTTTCACTAAATAATGTCTCTGTTTGGCAATAATTTTTGTTTGCAATCACATATAAAATCACTGGTTTACACTCTTCCAGAGTGTAAACCAGTGGTTCCCAAAGTGGTCCAGGTGGACCCCCAGGGGTCCATAGGAGACCACACGGGGGTCCACGTAGACGTGAAAAGAAAACAGGAGTTCACAAGTTGTAAGTGGGGGTCCACGAAAAATTTTCTGGTTTTCATAATAAAGAACAAACATTTTGGCTTGGATTTACCTATCAACGTAGGCAGGTAGCATCATTCACTAGGTAGGTACTCAAAAATATTCGAGACTCAGTTCAAACACAGAATTGAATAGAACAATAGATAATAGTACAAGTGTACACCACATGTCGAGAATTGCAAAGTGCCGCCCGTGCGCCGCCTCGTCCGGGATGCTTGTTTAGACCTGCAAAGGGATGAAATGCGACTTGCGCTGTGCTTGCAATCTACATTAGTATAAATACGAATGCCAAGAACAAAACGTTACTCATTTGCTTCTGGAATTTTGAACATAAACGTGTGACTGTGAGTGAATCGATGTCAGTGTTTGCAGTGCCGGAAAAAGTAAGTATCTGCCTATTTGTTATACATATTTTTATTGTATATTGTAATTTATCAATCATATTATATTTGGTTTACTATTTGAGTGTAGTAGGTAGTTATGTAGTAAAAATTAAATACTAGAGATTATTCAAAACTCCTATAAAAGAACAAAAAGCCAGGGAAGATTAAACTTTAGGTACCTAGGTACTTTTTTGTTTAAAAATATTTATTTACGCGACGACGGCGATTAAGTAAAAGAGCGGTGTTTCCACGGGCATTTTGTTTTTTTTTTATTGCAATAATTCTATTCTGTTGTGTTATAATAGGCATATTCTGGTAAAATCGCCTCAAAAACGAACATTTTTTTACAGGTCACAACTGATACGGAAAATGGCTGAATCTAAGAAGAAATGTCGACAGTACAGTGTTGATTATTTGAAATTTGGTTTTCTTCCATCAACGGCAGACAAACGATTGCCCATGTGTTTTTTATGCAGCAAAGTTCTGAACAATGACTCTATGAAACCATCGAAGCTCGAAGACCATCTAAGAAGGTCTCATCCTGAAAAAATAGGTAAAGATCTGAAGTACTTTCAAACATTGAAGGAAAAATATGAAAAGAGACCTACCGTAAATAGTATGTTTGCTTCAACGTCTCAAAGTAACGATGATGGCTTGCGGGCATCTTACAATCTTTCGTTGCTTATAGCGAAATCTGGAAAACCGCACTCCATTGGAGAAAAGTTAATTTTACCCGCTATTGAAGAGGTTTTAAAAACTGTTCTGCACAAACCTCCATTTGATGTACTTAAAAGAATTCCTTTAAGTAACAACACTGTACAAAGACGTATTGATGAAATGAGCTCTGACATAGAGAGATTCTTGTGTAATTATCTGCAAACCACTCATTTTTCTATTCAATTGGACGAGTCTACTTCGCCTGGTAATGAAGCATTATTATTGGCATATGTTCGATTTGTTATGGATGAAGAAATCCATGAAGAGCTGCTATTCGCAAAAACTTTGAAGTCGGACACTAAAGGCGAATCGATATTTAATGTCCTGAGTGATTTTTTTACAGAAAAATCTATTCCATTTACAAACATTATTTCGGTGGCAGCAGATGGAGCTCCTGCCATGTTCGGGCGATATCGTGTGTTTATAAGCCATCTTAAAAGAATAATACCAGGACTAATTGCAATTCACTGTGTCATCCACCGACAACACCTTGCAGCGAAAAATTTGAGTAATAGATTGCACCAATCGCTTCAATTTGTGATTAACGCAGTTAATAAAATAAGAAGCAATGCTTTGAATACCCGTCTATGTGCACTATTGTGCGATGAAAATGATGAAGATTTCCAACGACCGTTCTTACATACTGAAGTACGCTGGGTGTCGAAAGGTGCATGCTTATCGAGATTTTACTCACTTTTCGAATCAGTGATAGAGTGTCTGGAAACTAAAGCACCAGATTTAAAAGAAAATCTGATAGATTATAAAGCGGACATTGCGTACTTAACAGATTTGTTCATAAAAGTCAATGATGTTAACTTGCAGTTACAAGGGGACATCCTTAATTTAATAAAAACAAAGGGTGTAATTTCGGCTTTTCTTGGTAAATTGAAATTAATGAAGCAAAATATTAGTCGGCGCGAATTCTCCCGGTTTCCGCACTTGTCACAGATAGAATGTCTTGATGAGGATATCCAGACATACGCTCAACATTTAAATACCCTGCATGATGACTTCAAAAATAGATTTAAAGATATTCTGACGATGGAAATACCACCATGGATCATAACCCCATTTGATGAAACGGAAGAGGCGAATGTGGTATTACAAGAGGAGCTACTTGACCCCAGCACCAACGAGGAACTGAAGGTGAAATTTGAAAAAGGCTATCAAACATTTTGGCTGCAGGCAGAAATCCCCGAAAAATATCCTGGGGTGAGGGAAATTGCGAGAAAATTTTTGATAGCGTTTCCCTCGTCATATCTTCTCGAAAGAAGTTTTAGTGCCGTTACCAACCTGTTAACAAAGAAAAGGAGCAGAGTGAACATCACAGAAGGGGGAGATTTGAGATTACTTCTTTCAAAACTGAAGCCAAATATTGATAATTTGCTGTCAATTCATCAAGTACATTCGTCTCATTAAAAGTATGACTATTTTATATTGTTGATTTTTTGTCAATTGTTGATTGTTTGTAATAATAAATGTTTATAATTTTGTACAACCACAAGTATTATTTTAATAAATAAGATACAAGAACATGTGCTGCTTTTTTTTTCTTCTTAACATCCCCAATTTAGGGTGATATTTTTTAGGAGTTTTGAGAATACAGTAGAAATGTAGCAGCAGGCGGTCTACCGAAAATAGCAAAACTTTGAAAGTGGTCCACGAGAAAAAAAGTTTGGGAACCTCTGGTGTAAACCATTTCGGTAAAAAAGCCGAAATTTGACGATTCTAATTTGAAACAAACTTTTCCCATGACTAACTTACGATTTTTTTGAGTTAATAACTTCTGATATCTGAAACTTTTACCTTTAAATATCTCATAAATTTCATGATGTAATTAACTAGTTTCTCATAGAAATATCAAGAAAACTGCGTTCTTTCAAAATAATAAAAATACAGGGGGTCATTTAAAGTCTTGAAGTGGACGTGGCCGGCGGCGGCGGGTGACCCGATGCGGAGGCATGAATTACACTGATCATTGTCTCCCTATATCCTAAGCAACTATGCAAAATTTCAAGTTTTTGTCTTCAAAAACACCAGAAGTAATTCAATATTAATTTCTAGTGTATCCACACGATATACAAAAATTGTCCCAATGCGAACTCTAAATACTTTTGTACCATCAAATCTGTATAGAATGCGTAATTTGCGACATATAATTTTTGAGATATTTCCAAAAAACTGTTTTTCGATAAGACAAGAAGACCTACTTTCGGTAAGGTTTTTGATTTCTTTTTAATATAATTTTTAAAGACTTTGCTTTTTAGTACTTTCATATTATGTATTTTAAATTTGTCTAAACTTAGTAGTTGAAGAGATATTGTTGAATTTGAATTTTTTCACTGAAGTACACACCGATTTCATTGAAAATTTAATCAGATCTCAAGAGAAATATTAGGCTCGTAAATACAAAGTTAAGTACAGTAGAGTCTCGATATAGTGAACACACCATATAGTGAACTATCCACTGCAGTGAACAGTGAAATATTAGTATTGGCCTCGAAATAGTGAACAAATTGTACCTCGCTAGAGTGAGTTGCACAAGCACATACACAGGGACTTCCCCGGAAAGCGTAAAGGCGTACGTATGTGTAATGCGTTTATTCCGCAGTTCAGATTTAGCAGTTACTCGGGGAGTTTCGGTGTATTGCAGTGAATATTTTTTTAATACAAGTTAACAATTACGAAGACGTACTGTGAAGTGTACATTGTGTTTATGTTTTCCAAATGTCTCACGCTAAAAGGAAGCATCTAACATTGGAAGAAAAGGCAGAAATCTTAGAATCATTGCAACAGGGTGTTGCATCTGTACTATTATCCAGGAAATATGGAGTTGCTAAATCGACAATAACTTCGATAAGAAACAAAAGGCGTATGATTTTAAAAACGATTGATAGTACGTTTAGTGGGCCCGGAAAAAGAAAAACGTTAAAACTATCGGTTTATCAAAAAATGGAAAAAGCTCTTTACAAGTGGTTTTTGAAACAAAGAGAACGACACACGATTATAACCGGAGAGATACTTAAAGAGAAGGCAAAGGTGCTTCATGCAAAATTTTACACAGGTTCCTTTCATGCAAGCAACGGTTGGCTGCAGAAATTTAAAAAACGCTACGGCATAAGATTTTTAAAACTTGCTGGGGAGAAACTGTCATCCCAGCCAGAACTAATCGCTCCATTTAAAGAAAAATTATCCGAAAAAATAACAGAACTTCAACTTAATTTAGAACAAATATATAATGCGGATGAGTCAGGTTTATACTGGAAACTCTTACCTGATAAAACTTATGTCTCGTCGTTAGAAAAAACAGCTCCTGGAAGAAAAGCAGAAAAACAAAGAGTAACATTCTTAGCTTGTACGAATGCCTCTGGAAAACACAAAGTCAAGTTGCTAGTCATAGGAAAAGCTAAGAATCCTCGAACACTCAAAAACTTCAATCGTCCTGTTAATTATGACCATTCCAAAACAGCGTGGATGACAGCAGAGATTTTTAAACGTTGGTTTAAAAACAAATTTATTCCTGAGGTAAGTTTGCAGATGTTTTTATGCATCGTCTTCACATGCAGTTTTAGGTAAAAGAGTTTTTAGAAAGTCAAGGTTTGCCAATAAGAGCATTATTATTGTTAGACAATGCTCCAAGCCATCCACCAGTAGAAGAACTTAATAACATTGATGAATGCATTACGGTAATGTATATGCCACCGAACGTCACCCCATTGATCCAACCTATGGATCAAAATGTGATACGTTTGCTAAAACTATTTTATCGTAAAAAATTGTTATCTGACGTGGTTACCAAAAATGACATTGGAACAGCGTTAAAAGCCGTAACTCTAAGAGATGCTCTTATAAACTTGAATTTGGCCTGGGAAAAATTAAACCCAACAGTAATTAGAAAATGTTGGCATAACATATTACCAGAAACAAACGATTATGATGATGAAGAAGAAAACATTCCGTTAAGTGTTTTAAAGTTACGATTGAATGATGAAGATCCAGAATATGCACAGTCTGAAGTTATGAATATTTTAATCCTATAAACTCTGAAGTAAAAAAATTAAATGCATATCTACTTGCATAGGTTCTTAAAATTAATTTACAGGTTTATGATCGACATGATGTTCAAGTTTGGAATGAGGACCGTCAATTAGAAAATGAGAAAGATGAAGTCACAACTGAAATTGAAAATGAAGACAGCGTTGGTGATGACGATGAAACTGTGACTGACAAGTTGATTTCCACTGATGAAGCACTGAAATCTTTGAATACGGTTTTTCAGTGGGCTGAAGAAAACCCAAATGAAATTGAATATTCTCGTGTAATTGCCCTTCAACATTTGAGAACTAAGTTGGTTCAAAAAATGTACAATAAGCCAACAAAGCAAACAAAAGTAACAGATTTCTTTCAATCCACTGACTAACTTAATTTTGCATATGTATTTTTTTTTCTACTGTATTACATAGTTATTAAGCACTATTACTGCTATTAATTTTTTTATTTTATTATAAGGTTTAAGCATTAAAATATGAAGTGTTAAGTTAATAAAGTAATAAACACCTTGTAAGTATTCCTATTGAGCGTTCTTAACTGCACTCCAAATAGTGAACAACCTCGGTGGAGTGATAAAGCCATGCATTAATTAGTTCACTATATCGAGACTCTACTGTATTAATAGTTTTAGTCGTTTAACCGGTATCGTAGTCATATACATACATAAATACATAGAGAGAAAGAGAGAGAGAGAGAGAAATTTGTGAAGACCACTTTCTCGGTATCAAGGGACTTTAAAACGTCGACATCTACAATAACCTCGAGGTCGAAAATTTTCATCACAATACTTCTTTATACTACGTATAAGAAAGTAAAAGAGCCAACTATTATTACGTTCAGGGCTCATAGCTTTCGAATATTATTAGGTTAAGTAATTATCACATCGGTCGCGCAAATTATGCATTCTATAATTTGCGACATATTTGCAAAAAAATGTTATTCTTTTATATAAAAATGATTCCAAATGCTGCTTTAAATACTATTCTAACCTTAATAAGTCTATGTATAAAGCAGCTGCGAGATATTGGCAAAAAGCTGCTATTTGATAAGAATACACGTATTACTTTCGGTCCGAATTTTAAAATTTTGTATATACAGGCTGATTCATTAGTAGCAGCTTCTTCGATTGTACTTTTATGTTTTAAATAAAAGAAGAAACAATTAGTGGAGGATTCATGGTTGCTTGTGGCGCATATTCTAAAATTACCTTAAGCTCCGATGCACCTCCGGTTTCACCGGAAATGCACGTAACTTAATTTTTTTAATGACTAACCTTATATATTTTTGTGTCTTCTAGTATTGTTTTAAATTGTCTATTTAACTGTTTTTTTTTTCAAAATTGAGCTAATAGTTTTTGAGTTATTATTTTTTTTGAAAATTTTTGACCAAAACACTTCTTCAGAAAAAATATCATTTTCGCATTGTTTTTCAAAGTAAAAAACATTAACTTTGATGGTGCTTGTAGCCAAGAAAATTCTGCATCTTTTTGTATAAGTTGCACTAAACAATAACTCAAGAAACTTTGTTTTTTCAACGCATACTTCCCGAAATTTTCACATATCAAAAACTTATTTTTTTTATGGAACACCCAGTATTTGTTCGGCATTACGTCCTTTTTTTATTCTCTTTTATTTATGTTAATAACGTCCTATACTTGCCTTTTGTAATTTCTGAGATAATCACTATAGGAGCAATTAAAATAAAGAACTACGAGCGTTGTTGTTATATGCACCGATATATTCGTTCAACCAATGGGAAGCTGGAATGGGGTCCGACTGCCTTAGTCAACTGTCAAACAAAGTAAAGGTTAAATACAACTATCCCAAAACTAATAATTTTACAGAATGGACGGCATAGCATTTCAATTTTTTAATTCCGACAATGTCCAGTTGCAGTATTTCATTTTTTACACTGTTGGTTAACAACTAAATAAAACAAAGGTTATTTTTACAGACATATTTGACGATGCCGCTCCACTAAAAGGTGAATCAAACAATGCTGATATCATCAATTTAATTTGACTAATTGCTCGTATTCTTTCATTGTTGAAGCACTTCATAAAAGATGGCTGTAACGTACTTTTTCAAAATTATAAATTGATGTAAAACTTTGATAGAAAAAAAATTAGCAACAAAAAATATATAAACGCGATTTACATAACCTAAAACTATCGAAGGTAAGAAAAAAATTTTTATTCGTGTTTAACATAACCACAACTTTGTGATATGCACGTGAGTATTCTGCTTTTTAAAGAAGTACTAACGTTGCGTAAAACGTTTTGATATATTCTTGTAAACTTTTTTCTGATTTTAATTTTCACGTCATCAAAAAGTTTTGAAAATCCGTCCATAAAAGACGAAGATATTCTTCTACCTTAACATTTAAATTTCTCCATCAAAGAAATAAGGTCCGGTCTACCCACCATTCCTCCCCACACAATAAAGGACCAACGATTTTGAAAGTTAGCAGGTGTGATAAAGTGAGGGTTCTTATGGCTAATAATAACGAAAATTGTGACGATTAAAGTATCCATTTAAATTGAAGGTGGCTTCGTCGGAAAACAACGAAAAATTGAGAAAGTCAGGCTAATTTGTCTGCTGTCCAACAAAAATGTAAGTGATTCTGGAAATTTCTTTCACCTAACCCTATATATGAATATGCTATGAATGAATTACACATTTCCTAATTATTCTGGATTCTCAAATTTGACTTACATCTAACTGACAAGTAATTTTCATAGTACTAGTAAAGGGGTGCTCGACTACACTCGCAAGTACCGTAAACTTATTATCCTCACCAGTTATTGATTTTGTTGGTTTTTTTCTTCAAAATTAATACTCTCTGTTCACTCGAAAGTTTGTTATTTCGGTTGACTGCTACCAGGGATTGCTGTGCATAAAGTCTGGATGCTAGCAAAGAGTTTCATTCTGATTCACCCAAAACGTCAATCATATCTGTTAACTCTTCATAAGAATAATTCATTTTGATGATAACTAATAGCCATGCTTTTATAAATTTCAGATAAATGTTTACCGACTTTCTTTAACAGTTGTCTAAGGCAGTAGGCTTCCATTCCACTCTCTATAGGATGAACGAATACTTGGGTGCGTAGAACAACAGAGCTCGTAGTGCTTTATTTGGCCGCTTATTGCTCCTATATTATAGTGATTATCTCAGAAATTACAAAAGAAAATGCCACAATAAAATATCTTTCTTTAAAAAAAAAATAAGTTTTTGGTATGTGAAAATTTCGGGATGTAAGCTTTAATAAAACCAGTTTTTGGGGTACTATGTCGAGTGCAACTTATGCTAGATGATGCAGAATTTTCTTGACTACAAGTACCACCAAGTCTTTGCTTTTAAAACCAGTGAGAAAATGATTTTTTTTCTGAACACGTGTTCAAAAAATCCCAAAAAAAATAATAACTCAAAAACTATTGGCTCAATTTTGTAAAAGAAAAAACAGTTGAATAGGCAATTTAAAGCAGTACTAGAACATCCAAAACATATAGGGTGAGTTATTTGAAAAAAATAAGTTTCATGCATTTCCGGTGAAACCGGAAGTGCATCAGTGCTTATTTATTTAGAGCACAAAAGAGCAATCAAAGAAGCGACTACTAATGAATCACCCTGTACATAAATTACATCAAATCTAGCAGTAGATACTATTTATAATAAATCTGTGTAGAATGTATAATTTACAAAAAAGTTTTTCTCCATAAGACAAAAAGACCTACTACCGATATGAATTTTGAAAAAAAAACATCTATAATTTGCCTTTAAGTACTTTTGTGTTGTTTAGAAATTTGTCTAAGCTTAGAAGTTGACGAGATAATGTTAAATTTTTAATTTTTCTCTGAAGTAAACTCTTACTTTATTGACAATTTAATCAGATCTCAAGAGACAGATTATGCTTTATAGCTTTAGCCGTTTGACTGGTATATTGGTCACACATTCAGAGAGAGAGAGAGAGATTTTTTGAAGACCACTTTTTCGGTATCAAGTGACCTTAAAACCTGGCCATTTGTAAAAATCTCGAGGTCAAAAAATTTCTTAATCACAATACGTCCTTATACTCGTATAATAAAGTAAAAAGACCAACTATTATATACATTCAATACTCATAGCGATTCCAACATTATTAGTTTAAGTAATTATCACATCGGTCCCGTATACTGCCTCTTATTCTTTGATGTAATTAATTGCTAACTTAAAGGCGAATAATAATAATTTTACGATACTAAAAGTATGTGCAAAGTAAGTCATTTAGCTAGTTCGCCACCATATAAACGACACTTTACTTGTTGTGTCGACACACAGGTATAATATATACATGTACGTACGTACGTGCAACGTAAATACATGCATATATGTAACACTTAAGGGGATTATAACACCCAATCATATTTTTGAAAATTCATATTTTCGTTACTATTCATCGGAATCGTTTAAAATTTGTAGGAATGATATAGAATTATGTGATCTAGGGCTGTGTGCATGCGCATTTGAATACGTTCCATGAGACCGGAGAAACGAAAAAAAAAATCAGTAAATATTAAGGTTTTGCAAAACCCATGCACATGCATGTAGAAAATGTAATTCACCATACGGTGTTAAAATTTAAACCGTTTACCTGCTGTCGTTTGTGTATAATAAATTTTCAAAATTCATAGAATTTTGTATCCGTAAAATGCTGCGATCTATTGGTACCGCCATAAACTAAGGTTTATTACGACCAGGTGCAGTCCCTGCTGCAAGTATATTGAAATTCATTTTATAATAACATTCGCATAGTTAATATCGTGGTGAAAATAGCTTTAAGATTTTGTGGTATTATACTTGTGGTGTGTGACAGTTCACAGAGTGGTTATTATTACTATTGCAGTAGTGTTTCGTATTGAAATGGGTAACAAACGACTGCAAAAACAAAAAGTGTGTAGCTCTTCAATAAAAAACCTGAGACAAAGGTAAGTACTCATTATTATTAATATATGTATATTGTGAAATGCTTTTAATATGCACAACACTCATTTTATATATAGGGTGTCCCACTGTGAAAATGAAAATAGTTTTTACTTCAAAAATATCTATTACTGAAATAATTTCTTTATTTTCAAATCAGTCATAGGCATAGTCAAAGTGGGTTACAAAGTGGGTCACAAAAAATGATGGTACGTTGATTACCAGAAAAACTGTTCACCTTTTACTTTCTAACAAAGAAATTACCGTGCATTGTCCTGTATGAAGCATTCCTTACTTGGTATTGTTTACAACATCGTAATATTTGATTTGTGTCATATGGCTGCGTTTCACATAATTATTCAAATAAAAAAGGAGGATATCCTAAATCTATTTTGTTATGTAGTATTTATAATCAATCTACATATCTGACAAAACCAATTGTCCTACTTGCTAAAACAAAATTTCTAATTCCACCCAATATTCTGAAATTAATTCAGGTTTCTTTTTCTGAGAAATGGGTTATTCCAAGCTACTTGGAAGGCTAATAATTGTATTTGGGTATAACCCGATTGCGCCGATTTTACCTGCTCTAATCCGGGTCTCAAAAGGGTCGGAGAGTTTATGATAGCCCAGTTGCGCCGATGGTAAAAATAATCCTAATCTATAGAATCAGCAGGTTAGGTTAGGTTAGATAAAAGTTTTTATGCACCTCATCCAGATATTTTTTAATTTGTTCAGATATTGAAGGAATTTCGAACTAAAACTTACATTAAAATTTGGCGCATTGGCGCAACTGGGCTATGCCCATTTTAGGGGCTGGTCGGTTGCGGGCGCAATTGGGTTATAGGATTACTTCTACCTGCTTAAAATCGGCGCAACTGGGCTATGCCCTTGTATTTATCTACTCAATATTCATATAATTTTAATTTCCATATTTTATTACTATAATTTTAACTACAGTTATTGGAGTCTATAGTATATGCTGAATTATGTATGTTTCATCCTACAGAGCAGCGTTGTCAAGATGGGGACAAAGACGACCATTATCAGAAAGACAAAACATCGAAGATCCGGTTCGAAATATTGACAATGTAAATCAAAATATAAATGAACAAGAAGTAGTCGACGATGAGTATCAGGAGGATTCTCTCGAATTAGAAACAGAGGTAGTGAAGAAGGACGAACAAAAAACTTTGGCAATAGAAGGTAGAAGAATTGTCAATATTTTATATTTTTGGGAACAAATTAAAAATATTCAGCATATGCCATTTTACGACTGTAAAATGGATAACTGTAATATTCTCAAGGAAAAAAGGAATGGTTTTTTGTCAACATTTATTGTAAAATGTAATATGTGTGGAGTGACGTCCTCACTAGAATCGGACAGGTGTGAGAATCAAATGGATATAAATGTGACATCAGTATTAGGTAAATATTATTCTATAGAGATATAAAATAAAATATTTAGTTCCTTGAGAATATCAATTGGTGATATTATTGCCGAGGTTGGTTATCGTACGAATTATTTTTACATTTTTATATTTCTTTATAGGCACTATGTCAATCGGTTGCGGCTACTCACAGTTGGAACAGCTAACTTCTTTACTGAACATTCCTTCAATAAGTCAAAAATACTACCTTAAAAATCACAATGATTTAGAGAAGATAGTCCAAGACGTATTGATGCAAGAATTGAAATTGGCTGGAGAGGAAGAAGCGGAACTCGCAAAAGAAAATGGAAATGTTGATAAAGATGGTACTCCATGCATAACAGTGATAGCAGATGGCGCATGGTCTAAGAGGTCATACAAGACTAATTATAATGCCCTGTCTGGAGTTGCGGTGATCATTGGTGAAGCTACAAAGAAAGTGTTGTTTTTAGGCGTGAAAAATAAATTCTGCATGGTTTGTTCAAGACATGAACGGAGAAACGAAATTGTATCTGAACATTCTTGTGCTAAAAACTGGAGTGGCTCGTCTACAGCTATGGAATCTGCTATCATCGTTGAGGGTTTTAAGAAGAGCATGGAAATGCACGGATTGAAATACACAAAATTAGTTGGAGACGGTGACAGCAGTGTCACAAAGAAGCTTCTAACTGAAAAACCTTATGGTTCTACACTGATAGAAAAAGTGGAATGTGTCAATCATCTTTTGCGAAATTTGTGCCACAAACTGAAAGATATTTCTAAAACAGCAAGAAGTTCTTCTTCCTTGAAAGTAGTACCAATAAAATTGAGAAGAAAACTAGAAAATAGTATTCTTAAGTTCAGAGTTGCTATAAAAAGAGCAGCTGTATATCGTGCAAAATGTGATTTAACTTATTCAGAAAAATTATCATGTTTCCGAAAAGATGTCCAGAATAGTGTCGATCACATATTTGGCTTGCATGAAAAATGTGACGAATATTTTTGTACAGGAGTAAAACCATCTGAAGAAAATTTAATCCCACAAATTACTGAATGTGGACTTAAGCAGGATATAATGAACTGCCTTCAAAGAGTATTAACAAAGTCTTCTTCTTTCTTGCTAAATAAGAATAACAATCCTGCAGAACTTTTCAACAGTTTAGTAAACAGATTCGTAGGTGGCAAAAGAGTAAGTGCATTGTAATTTCTTGTACAGTTTTATTTATAACAAAATAAGTTTCAATTATTTACACGGACAACTCTAACTGTTTTATTTTTAGGTAAACTTCTCATTCAAAGCGTCCTACCAAACAAGATGCCAGTTAGCTGTTATAGCCTACAATAGCAAAGAAAGGTTCATTGAAAAAATTATGGAGCTTGTCGGACAGTCACCTGGATTATACACCAGGCGTTTTATTATTAAACGGCAATTGCGCCGAGAGAGGAGCTTGGAACAGAAAAAGAAAAGAGGTTTTAAACGAAAACTTGTAATTAGTAATCCAGACGATGATTACGGCGCAGTTGAAGAACAGATATCTGACGAAGAATTAAAATCTAGAAAAGACAAGTTAGAAAATATACTAAAAAAAACAGCAGAAGAAATTCTTCACATTGAGCAAAATACCAGAGGTCAAAGTTCCAATCCCTTGTGGCATCAGGAGAGAACCTTCAGAATAACTGCGTCCAATTTTGGGCGAATATGCAAACTGAAGGCAACTACTAAACCTGATGCTACAGTTAAAAACCTCTTATATAATAAATTTATCGGCAACACTGCCACTAAATATGGACAAGAACATGAAATGATCGCAATTCAAGACTTCCAGGAACTCACTGGATTAACTGTAACAGAGTGTGGATTATTCATAGGACGAGATGACGAATATTTTCTTGGAGCAAGTCCTGATGGGCTGGTTGTTGACGACGATTCGATCATAGGAGTAAAATGCCCCGAAACACTAAAAAATATATCTCTCGAACAAGGAATTGCCGAAAAAAAAATAAACTTTATGACGATCGATAAGGATGGAAAAATTCGGTTGAAGGTGAACCATAATTATTATTTTCAAATTCAAGGGCAACTACATATCTCTGAAAAGGAGTGTTGCTACTTTATCGTGTGGTCACCTGCAGGCCCTTTACATATAGAGATGATTTCTAAAGACGACAACTTTTGGAAAAATAAAATGAAGCCAAAATTAACATCATTTTTCTCAACTGCTCTCGTACCAGAAATAATTAAAAACAAATTATAATTTTTTAAATAATAATGTTTAATAATCTTATAACGAGTCGTTTCATTTTTAATACGCCATATATTTTTTTCCAAACATCCTCAAGTTTTTTATCTGCAAATTTCCAACTACTATACTAGATTTCTTGAAGATGAATATTCTAACTGTACTCTTTCGTTATTCTATACAGGGTGATTCAGAACTTATCTAAAAGATTTTAGGAATATATGCATTCTTAAAAATTCAGTCGAATGCAC
Organism: Amphimallon solstitiale; assembly: GCA_963170755.1. NCBI lineage: Eukaryota > Metazoa > Arthropoda > Insecta > Coleoptera > Scarabaeidae > Amphimallon > Amphimallon solstitiale. The sequence goes on along the minus strand of OY720681.1, from coordinate 121,992,208 downwards.
CGAAAAAACTATAATAAAAGTCTTATAGATTTTTCGTAATTAATGTTTACCTGTAAAATTATACCGTTACAACGTACCGCTTAGATGGACAACAGTTGTTTGACAACGTGTCATACATTTCTGTCCGAACATTCGATAAAAAAAATGTAAAAACAATGTAGTTTAACATGGTAGCATCGTCAGTCTGCCTGACGCAAAATTTAAAGTGGATCAGATATCAATGGCGTGCAAGTACTTATTAGTACAGTGCCTTCATAACTGATTACAAGCCACGTGATCAGGGTCGAAATTCTCGAATCAATCTCGGAGCAATTCATATGCGAATATCCTTTTCCTCACTACGGCAATTGAGAGAGACAAGAAGAAATCTATTCGCATACGAGTTTCTCTTCGAGAATCACAGTCCTGGTCACGTGGCTTGTAATCATTTATGAAGGCACTGTACTATTTATTAATTTAAAGAGTGCGTACATATTAATTTCTTTGCGGTATCATATTTGTAGACGTATGTAGTACATCCCCTAATTTTTTCCACATAAGTTCTGAATCACCCTGTATAAAAACAGAAAAAGCAAGCGTATGTTTAAAAATTTCAAAGATACAAAATATGTTTCATTGTCATTATTCCAGAAAAGAAAATTAATTTAAATATATCTAATTTGACTTGATTATCAAAATTTAAAACCACAGTCCTTATCGTATTCAATTTGGTTATTGCAAAATAGTGCTGCAAAGAGGAAACTAATGTTACAATTAAAAAAGGTTTACCTAGTATTTTTGCATTTAAACAAACTGCTGGTGAAATAAATTTATTATATAGGTCGCAATTAATTAATTAAGTAATTAATTTTACCATACATAGGTATTTATATAAAATTGTTCCCGAGCTTTTTCATTATACAGTTCACCTTCTCAGTCAATAACAAAAAGTGTTTGTAATGTTTTTCAAGTGAAACTTCTTTGGGCACGTTAGACAATTTTGGGATGTTGGGATGGGGTGTCGGTCGAGAAACCGCATCACGCTGGAATGTGACGCTACGTCACCGGCACGCTCAAAGTCCATATCCCTGTAGCGTTACATGGAACGTCGCGCGCAGTTGGGACGATCTAGGGAATCCTTTCTCGTCCGACTGTACCGCACCGCATTATTTGCACTCGCTGCGTCTCACTCAGAACTTTACTGACTTTTCCAACATGAGGCAGACAGTCGGGTGCTATCATCGCCTTAATACGATATCCTGATTTGCATATTTTTTATCGGAGATCTCCAAACAACGACGAAACGAAAAAAGTTCGTCCGTCCAGTTTTCTCCTTTGTTTGGACCGTGTTTCTTTTTTAAATCAAATCTTACGGTAACAGAAACATAAATATTAAGTTATAAAATAAAAGAAGCAGTTTATGGACACGAGTTGTTTTGCTTAATACCTACCAGTTTCTCTGTATATGACGATCATGCGGTAATGCCACCTGGTTGGACAAGTCATGAAAAAAAGGGTCATTCGCGCAAGATCACTATTCTGATATGTAGATGTTGTGTATGGGTACATATGTACGTATATATTCGGTTGTTCTTTTGTTTTTTTGCTTTATTCGAGCATACAAAATTAAAGTGTGCGTAACACACGCATGACGAATCTGCAGTTAAATTAAGTCGATGAGTTGAGATTTGCATAAAAAAAATAATTTTTTCAAATTCAATATATCCGTTTGCACCTGAATTACAAAGATGCATTATATCATAAAAGGCATGAGTATATTATCCTCTTGTATTAAAAATGAATGCGTTTAAAACTATAATCTAATATACAGGGTGATTCTTAATATATGCGACAAACTTTAGGAGCTGATTCCTGGGGTTATTTTGATCATAAAAGTTCATAAGAACATATGTCCAAAACCGCTTAGTTCAGAAGTTATACAATGTTTAATAGAAAGTTAAAATAATAAATGGTTTTATTATAAATTAACAAAATAATCAGTAAAACAAAATTAAGTTCAGAAGTCATACAATATTTAATGGAAAGTTAAAATAAGAAATGGTTTTATTATAAATTAACAAAATAATTAGTAAAACAAAATTAACTTATAGTAACTGTTGAAAATGGCATGTTCTCGCGTGGGTAAACCATGCAGTTTGTTTGTGTTGGCTAAAGATGGTCTCACTAAAAATATCGTACACTCCATTGCACTAAGAGACTGATAAACTTTTTTTTAATTGTCATTATTTGTGATAGAGATGTAATTAGAAATTTATTATTTAAGATAATAAAATTACAATGAATTCAAAAAATTAATGTTTGGTGTTTTGTTATTTTTATAGGCCGTCATCGTTCACAGCGCTCCATTTCTCTTTCAGTCATATACCACATCCCCACACACTTACAATAAGTTACTTATTTTTTATTAGACAACCAAAATATTCACTAGAAATAATTTATATGGCAAAATAACGTTTGCCGGGTCAGCTGGTACCTATATACAATTTGTTTACGTTTGTTTTTTCTGATTTTAGAAACGCAGAATTTTGAAAACTATTGAAATAACAGAGATATTAGTGGACAAAAAACAAGCGAAATATGTAAAAAGACATGTTATATAGGTAATAGAAAACCACAAATAACCGAAATGAAATACTGCATTGGCACTTCTAGAAATGGCAGAACACATGGTGAGGATAATATAAATACATTAATAATAAATTAATTCATTAACACTCAGCCTATAATACTATGCATTTATAAGTCACATGAAACACTTCAAAAGAAGAAACATCAGACTATGTCTGTTACTGATATAGATCCAAAATTAAGAACAAAAAATTGATATTAGCTTCAAATAGTAAGACAACACCGACGAAGCCATTAGCAGAGAAGAACAGCCTATGTGCATACACCCATATAAAGTCATCGTTTGTTGAAGAGGGGTCCTATAGGATAGCATCGTGCACCTACATACATCACGCTTTAAAAGACGACAGTATTGGGCAAGAAAAAACAAATGGATTAAAGTTTTTAAATAATTCCTTTAAATGACGACGCGTCTGTATAGTATACTTTTGACGTATGTTATGGATATTGGTCAAGACACTAACTAGTATTCTCTTTTACCTCAACATTTTTCACTCGATCTTCATGATACTATTTATCTAGACCCACTACTGATCATTACCGGTGTCCACCCGACATCAAATAAGTGAATCTGTCCTAATCCCCACTGCTAAGTATAAATCATATCGTTTGATATATTATGTATTTCATTTAAATCGTTCAGTTTTGAACAGACATGTAACTAATCTCTGTTTATTTACAGTCGCCTTATATAATAATAATACCAATGCCTTAAACTAGTATTGCTTCTTCTTTAAACCATTTTTTTTATTTCGTCATTTGTTTTGTTAAATAAAAACGACAACCCTGTTTACTAATATTTCGTCAATTACTACACAATTTTATAAAGAATTTAAAGGTACTCAAAAGTAAATTTGAGAAGTAAAGGTAGATCTTACGAAGGTAAGTTTTTTGCAAATATCTGGTATATTATGCATTCTATATACATTTATCAGCAAGGTGAAAAATATTTTAAGGAAAATGAAACGAGCCATACCAATAAATGAGATGGAGGAGAAATAAAAAAAAAAGTAAATTTGTATAAGGATGTGAAAAATATGAAGAAAATATATCAAATCACAATACGGATTGTCAGATATAAGAAGACAACCTAATTGCGAATGAAGAAGATAGGTTAGAAAAATGGAAACAATACTCCGAGGAAGGCTGATGGACTGAAACTGGAGGTTATGTCAAATGAAGGGGTGATGGCAAGGCCGCCGATGGAAAAATACAAAACCCAAAAGCCAAAATATAAAATAAGAAAAGCTCGGGGGAATATGAAGCAATTGCTAATATAATGGACATTAGTATCGATGCAGATTAAAAAAATAATAAATTGCGCTCTACTTATACAGTGAGGACGCGCGGGTTGGAAAAAACTCATTTAAAATTTTTGGTTTTGTTTTATGAAAAAACGCTCGGATAGGTCAATTTCTATTTTTAGCTGCGGTTTTTGTGATGGTAAATTGATGTACAAAGGCTGGTCCAAAAATAAATTACGACCATCATTTTTTTTCCAATGTTTTTTATTTAATTTGTTAATTCTACATCGAATTCTAGGTATGTTTCATGTACCATGTCCTATACCCAAACTCAACAGTTATCGAGAAATTTACAATTGAACATATCAATAACAGAGAGTGAGTATCGACGGGAATTTCTCTGGTAGCACTGATGTACGTATGGGTGTTCCACAGGGCTCTGTCCTCGGGCCCACGTTATTTTTAATTTTTATCAATGACTTTCCTAACTGTCTAACTGGTATTGCTAATGTGATGTTATATGCCGATGACATAAGTTTAGTTGTTTCATCGAACAATGTTGACGACGTTTAGTGCTGCTGGTGTGGCCATGTCTAAAGTAAATAAGTGGGTTAAGTCTAATAGGATCGTCCTGAATATCGAAAAAACTCAGTGTATGCTTTTTAATAACAAAAAAAAAAATTAACATCTCAAGGTTTGTCATGGCTGACTCTGAAATTGATTTCGTTAGCAGTTGTAGGTTGCTCGGTGTCAAGCCTGATTTATAAACTTGACGTTGACGTTGTCGTTACAGTTGATGCTAGCAGTTGCCGTTCGTTCTGTTGATTTCTTTCGGAAATAGCATTTATAAACTCTCCGTTCGGTCAAACTGCGAATGGAAACGTCAGCTACGTCGATTAGTACAGAGCGTTCATACTTACGAATCGAGTGCATGTTATCTGCCGTTTGATTGGCTAACCGTACTTCTGCAAAGATACCATGAACTCAGATGCTATATGTTTCTTAAATTCCACTTTCTCCACTTACACTTACACTTGTCCCTCCTTTTGGATTTGTCAGTGATAAACACGGGGGAAAACTCCATCAGCACATTTCGGTAAAAACGAAAAGATATCAGGGCCGTTGTAATGAAGCAATGCCTACAGAATACTTACTGGTTTTGTGTAGGGATGCTATGGAACTCACTTACAAGAAGCAAGCCAAAGGACAACAATCTCATGAAACCACCATATGTTTCTCGTCAGACCCAACCAACTGCCAGGTATTCTTCCATTAATCTAGAACTTTAGAATGTAACTGTTTTTAAAAGAAATCAAATGTTCTTTCAATATTGTTGGTATATGTTTTGAAAATATATCGTTTCCTCTTAATCGTTCAATATAACAAAAACTTTCACCTATTGTACATCAAAAAACAAGAGATAATAAAGGTTTTTCTTTGTCATGTTCGTTTTTCTTAACCCAAAATAAGTGAGATTTGACGCATGAAATGAGGGAAATATTAAAAAAATGTTTTTTACTGTGCAGTGTTAAAACTAAATTTCCAACTCTGTAAAATTCCCAGCTTTGCACTGGATCCATTTCGTATCGATACTGCAGAATTCCCTAATTAATGCTAAATTTAACCAGGAAATATGTCAGTCTTTCATGTTATTATATACCTACTGATATAATATTTGGTCAGTCATTTTCTTTTGTGGAATACTTAATGACATTATTTAGTATTGTTAATTTTGAGAATGAAAAACGTGCATGGAAATTTTGTATTGCATAAGGATAAAGTACAAACACATAACAATATCAAAATAATTGGAAATCGAAATATTATAATTTCAAATTATCACTTTTCAAGTATATTATATAAAAAATAATGACAATATTTCTTTCAATTTTATTAAAATGATATCTACATATGTAGATACGTTGTAGGTCGTCTAAATAACAAAACGATTTTTATCCTTGTTAATTTCGCAAATATAACGAAAACTTTAATTATTTTTTTTATTCTGTCGGAACGTGAATCGCAAATAGAACGTGTTAAGGTCAGTCAAAGGTGGCCGAGACAACAACGACAAAAACGTCTCCCCACATCAGTAATTGTTTGAAATATCACACACACGCGTACTAACTGGTATATAGCCTTCATTATCATTTATTTAAGTTTACGCATGCCAGCAATCACTTTTATAATAAGTATTAATAAGTATACATGTATAATACACAGTATGCATACACTCAATGCTAAAATTAAGAAAATGAATATTACTTTATTCTGAAAGTTCTTTGAAATGTGCAATGTCTGTTTACATATACATAATAGGTGCATAATATCTTCATCAGAATATTAAATTAATATAAATTAATCTATGCAGCTTTAAATACATCAGATGTATTAATTAAACTGTAAATTACGTCTGCTTTTAAACAATAATAGTAATAATGTTAATAAAAATAACAAGAAAATGGGTGTGCTTAAAACTACACGGCAGAAGTGAAAACTTCATCAAGACGAGGTTAATAATACGAAATACAACTATTTTTTTTTCGTTCTATATTACATAAGGGTCATCCTGCATCGACGAATTCAGTTGTTGAGAGTTAGTGTATTTCTTTTGACGATATTTCTTCACGCGCGCATATTACAATTCCCCTTTTCGTTTCAATTTGTCATCGATTTGATTTTCTTCATCCATCCTGTGTAACAGAAAAGAATAAAATGCTTATAAATTCGTATATAATGAGCAATTAAAGCAATGTTCTATTCTCAACGTTTCTGTTTTGCATTGGTATACAAATTATAGTAAATGCGTGTGGGCGTTATTTAACACCCGGAATATACTGATTAGTTTCCGAGTCATCCACATCATTTTAATAAAAATGCTAAAACTTACCTGAGCGCGAAATATTATATTATATTATTATAGAGATAATGTTTCGATCTAACCTCGATCTCGTCAGTACACAAAGGTGATATTTGCAATGACAGACAAACTTGGATTTCCTTGATATACTCGATTTGGGTACCAAATGCCTATGAGAGAGACTCCCAGCGGCATCTGTGATCCAAGATCAAGAACGCAAGGAAATGTTACCCCTCTGTATCAACGTGTAGACAGTTGTTTCGATCTAACCTCGATCTCGTCAGTACACGAAGGTGATATTTGCAATGACAGACAAACTTGGATTTCCTTGATATACTCGATTTGGGTACCGAATGCCTATGAGAGAGACTCCCAGCGGCATCTGTGATCCAAGATCAAGAACGCAAGGAAATGTTAACCCTCTGTAGAACATCTACTTTATCGGGCAACTATAGAAATGTATTATATAGGTGACTTTACTTACTTAATAAACTACCTCCCCAGAAAGGTTATGTCAAAAATGACGTTTTCGCGGTTATGTGATGAGAAATTGATATTTTGGGTTATTTACCACGTTAATTCAAATCAAGTGTACATATACGAAATAATTCGTATATGCATAAGAGATATGAAATGTAATGCTTATCTACACCACTAATTGCAAATATCAACGTGTAGACAGCTGTTTCGATCTAACCTCGATCTCGTCAGTATACGAAGGTGATATTTGCAATGACAGACAAACTTGGATTTCCTTCATATACTCGATTTGGGAGGTAGTTTATTAAGTAGGTAAAGTCACCTATATAATGTATTTCTACAGTTGCCCGATAAAGTAGATGTTCTACAGAGGGTTAACATTTCCTTGCGTTCTTGATCTTGGATCACAGATGCCGCTGGGAGTCTCTCTCATAGGCATTTGGTACCCAAATCGAGTATATCAAGGAAATCCAAGTATGTCTGTCATTGCAAATATCACCTTCGTGTACTGACGAGATCGAGGTTAGATCGAAACAACTGTCTACACTTTGATATTTGCAATGACAGCAATTAGTGGTGTAGATATGCATTTCATATCACTTATGCATATACGAATTATTTCGTATATATACACTTGATTTGAATTAACGCGGTATGATGCTAACGTGCCGACTTCTGTGTCCGTGCGGCTCGGGATCGAATCTGTTCGGGGACATGAATTTATTTATTCATTTAAATTTTATAGGTATTTAATTGAAATTAAATACCTCTATATGATATATTTCTCTCGTTCCCTTAGTGGACTCGAGCCGACTTTACCCGAACGAGCGTTACATATCCGAGCGTGACGGCTCAGTCTTGTTCAATGCCCACAATCAACGCAACGCGCCCAAAGAAATTTACACTTCAAAAACTTTATCAAAACAGCATCATTACCTCCGAAACAAGCTTTAATATAGTCGGTAACGCTCAACCATACTTCATAATAAAATCGATTAGAAAAAGCACTATGGAGTACAACACTCAAATCAAATCTAACATACAAAGCAAGGGGTTGAACAAGTAATGACTTACGTTGCCGAAACAAGAATAGATACGTCCGTAACGAAAAGTCCACGAAACAGGAAAGAAAGCAATAGAATAAGAAAAAACTGTAAATTGAATAATATAATACCTTGGATGAGAAGTCGCGGAAGAGAGTAGAACCACAGAGTATCGATAATGATAGGTAGCAGATTAGCCAAAACAGTAAAAAACAATAAAGCAAATGGCGAAAAAACTATCGAAAGACCACCAAAGAAATGGATGAAGAGGTGGTGGAAGAGGACGAAAAGAAGAAAGATGAGTAGGAGACGGAGAAGGAAGAAGAAAAGAAGAAGAACACATAAACGCGTAAAGTATTCTTTCTATGCTAACATCTGTGCAACCCATTTCTAAAGTATTCAGTAATGCCTTAGAAAACAAAAAAATACGAAATGCGATTTTTTATACCATTGTTTAATATACCGTATGTGTCAGTTTTCATTAGGTATAGGGATTCAATGTTTACGTGCGATTTATACGTATACAAGTAATAAATGGCAACGTGGCACCCCTACTGTCCGTCACCAATCCCGGCAACAATCGACATCACAACGATCTTCTCCGATCTTCCCACTAGATTTTACATTCAATGTTTAGCTGCGAACACGTTGCGATCTAGTCTGCAATAAAAGCCGTCTTATTACTGGAACGGGAAACATCAAATGGCCGCCGCGATCTCCTGATCTAGTAGTTTATTATTATTTTCAGAATCCTTTTTTATTTACCTTATTTTTAATTTTATTAGGATTACGCTTTTGTTTGTGTCATGCAGCGTGAACGCAGCTTAATAATTCTCTGCATTTACTGAAAGGAAAAAGAAAAACAAATCCTTGCAACTCGTAAATATTATTTCTGAACGCATTACAAACACCCAAGCCGGTGGTCGAATAGTTACTGCTAACCACGCTAACTTGTATTTACGAACATGCATCGGTCGTTCTGGCATTGGAAAGGAAAGAAGGGGTACTATGTTGCCACGTACTGTATGGATTAATCGCCTATGGCTAATGAAAATTGACACATGCTGTAGACTATTCAAATAGAAAACTCAAAATGCAAGGTCGTCAGTGGATATTAACAAATATTTTAAATTTGAAGGAACCACCTCAAAATACCAAAGAACTAATTACCATACTATTTAAAGCTGCACTGAGTTTTGTTATACATAATAACGGATAGTGGCACAAATTACTCTTACACATAAGTATGCAAAATACCTTATGATGTTGTTTCATATAGGCATAATTAGTCTTCTACATGTTATAGATAAAGGTTGTCTGTATTAAAGTTGTGATATTTGATATGTTTATACATTTTTTTTGCAGCATCCATATACTATTTTGTAATTATTAATTATAGGGATTTGGCAATCATAAACTATTATAACGCGCCTGTTGAGTGACTTAACTTTATGCCTTTTCGTATTCGCCAGGTTGTGAGGAAAACCCCTGCAAAACCAATAACCAAGAGAGAATGTTTCAAGTCCATAAGAAAAGCATGCTAAACACAGTATTTATATACCCGCGTATATAATAATAATTTTTGTAAAAATAATCTAATAAAATGATTTTTCCGTATTAGATGTCGATATCAACGACAGGTTAACGTCAATCTCACATCCTTCTTTAACCTTCTGTTGGGCGCGCCTGATCTAATTGATACACACCAAACGGTTTATCTTCGGTACTTGTTAATTATATTGTGTAGCGACATCGTCTTCCTGGTAGCTCGATTTATCCAAATACCTTACATTATCACTACATTTAGTTTCTTCTGCGTTGGTAAGTACCTCTCTCGTATATATGGATACGTAAATCTCAATCATTTCATTTTCGGAATTATTTTTATTTTACCGTCGAGAAAATATCAAATTGATACACCACACCCGAATGGAATATTTTGAAAGAAAAATATTTGTCCTTCAATTTATTTACATCTAAGATGACTTGCAAGGGTAAAAAATATGATTTAACAAATGCAACAGATTTCGAAGAATTAGAAAGGATGATGCTTGATAACAGTGATAATTTGTAGAAAGATTGTAAAAAAGTAATTGAAACCTGGGAAGGAGATTCAGAAACCAAAGAGGATGCATTACAAACTAAGTTACCATCTTCAGTAGAAATCCGTATAAAACAAAAACGTGTTAAACGTAGTATTTTTGGCTAAGGTGTAATCTTAGAAGATATGCTCTTCACCAAATCACCAGTGGGATAACACTCGTGTGAAAAGCATATATTCTAAGGTTACACCTTAGCCAAAAATACTACGTTTAACACTCTTTTTGTTTTATACAGATTTATACTGAAGATGGCAACGTAGTTGCCGAAATATGTATATAGATTGTTTATATATTTTTTGTGGTAAGGGATTTTTTCCTTTTGCATTTTATTTCAGATTTTCAGCCGCAGTCTCCACCCAAAACTGATTTCTCTGAAAATGAAGAAAACTGTTTTATTGAGAAAAACAACATTACAAAATGGAACAAAACCCCTTTCTCACAAAGTGTGTACTGCGAAAGGCACAATATACCTCGAAACCTATCGGGAGTGGTAGGTGACGCAAGAGTAGCACGAACTCCTCTGGAATGTTGGAATTACCTCATATCTGATGATATTTTTAATATCATTACTGAATATACGAAGCAGTACATAGAAAAACCAGACCACTGTTTGAACAACAGAGAGGTGCCGGACCAATTGACGATATTGAATTGAAAGCATTCATCGATCTTCTTTTCTTAGCTGGATTGTATAAAAGCTATGGACAGATGTTAGCAGTTAGATGGTCTATAGGGGTCTGATAGAAATGTTGTTGAAAAATTTCAGCTTATGATGAATATAAAACGTTTCGTGAGGTATTTATAATTCGATGATCGCGAAACCCGAAAACAGCGGCAAAACTTAGATAAAACATTTATTCGTGAAATATTCACGATATTTCTGCAAATTTGTCAGAAATCCTACACCATGTGTAAAAATGTCACAATTAACTGAAAGTTTTCAGGTTTTCGTGATAAGTTTGCATTCAAGCATATATACTTGGCAAACCCAATAAATATGGTATTAAGATTTATACTCTTTGCGATTCTCAAGTTTACTACTTATACAATTTAAAGAAATATACCGATGCTGGAATACAACCAAATGGTCCATATTGTTAGAGCAACAAACCTATGGAAGTAGGCGAAAAAGGCTTAACATGTGTAATTTGCAACAGGAAGACCATGTGAGCTGATTTAAAATTGAAATCTATACCCTCCGTTATATTTTTGTTCTTTTTAGTTCTTGGTATTTATGTGTACGTACATAGGTCTACATTTTTATTTTCAAACACAATCAACATGTGCTTTTACATATTTTTCCGTGCCAACATTGTTATACTAAATTCTTTTAGTAAAGTGCGCATGTTTATTATTTTCATTTATTTCAGCATTGTCAGTCAAAATACCTATACGAAACAAGAAGTATGTAATTACTTTTACCTTTCACGATGTTATTTCAAAGTTGAAACGATAGAGTGATCAAAGTCATCATTTGATACACTGCGCCTGATCTTGTTGCGATTAAACCGCATCCGACAGAAGACTCATCAGTCTAATTTTCACCTCAAATATTAACTTTAAAGTTTCAGTTTTACTGACACTAAATTATGGTATTTCTATTCACTAAAGCCACTGAACAAGTTCATAAACTTTAATGAGGACCTACTATTTGTTAGAAAGATTATTGTTAACCTGCTGACTACAGATTTACAAAAGTTATGTTATCAAATTAATACGGTTAAAGTTGGAGATGAAAGATATTTTACGAGAATTACAGAGTATATTACTTCTGAATAAGTCAATTTTGATGGTAGATATAATTTGTAAAGTCGTATACACTTCAAATATAATTTTTAAGCTAAAAAAACTATAAATTAATCGAAACGCCTTAATTCTACACATAACATAAGTATATAGACAGGTTCGATAAAAGCGCGAAGATATATAATCTGAAAAGCGGTAAAGGCCCAGGCCGCTAAAGATTTCGACCCGGCTGACGTACCTCCAGTCCGTCTAAATCGCTTCTTTTCGATTGATTAAATCAGCCCGCTCCAGAACAAACAGCAGAGTACAACAGAGAATACAGGAGAGACGACATCGAACAGTCGAAGTCCGAACCCCCGCCGCCCGCGACCGCATTCCAACCAGTGTTGCCAACAACAAACAGTTTACGCATTCATTAGTAATACGCCACAAAACGCCAGCTTTGTCGGTTATACGTGTCGTCGGTGAGACCGAAACACGGGAACTCCCTTAGCGTGACAAAGGCCGAGCTATAGGAATCTGTTCGACAGACGAAGACGCGAGAACGTATGAAGAAGAAGTAGAAGAAGAAGCTGCTGTTGTTGCTGGTATATATGTGCATACCTCAGTCACAATAAGATGTATGTGAACCAGCGATATATCATTTCGAAAATAGATCGGTATACCGTATTTAAAATATTTATGAACATGTAAAGGACATAAATTTTAAAGACGGTGGAAAGCAGTGAAAGAAATTTAGTCGAAGCTGAACCATGAATGGAAAAATATCAAATACGCAAATAAATGCAGTGTTATGGGTATTCGTACATATTATGTACATATAAGGGGAACAAGCAAGATCATACTTATGGTGCTGTTTAAAAAGAGGTATCGTTGTAATGTATCCAGATTGAATTGAGTTTATGGAAATCAAATTTTTTTTAGCTATAGTGCGATTAGAATATCGGATTTGATGAGTAATCATCTAAGCTATTTTTCTCGACTGTTTGATTTGGATTTTGAGCCAAATTATGCTTTGTTCGTGCGGTAATATAGAAATCTCCATAGATTTATTATTTAAATTATAAGCCCGCGAGACCTTTCATCTTGGCTTTTACAGTATTGCACCATTTGGTTTCAAGATAAAAGGAAAGCTATAGGAAACACTTGTTTCTCCAGAGTACAAAAACGTTAAAGGTCTTCCTATTCTAAAATGTACTAAACATCCTGTAGGCTGAGCTATACAGATCGATTCAATATCAACTCACTAATCACAAGCTTCAAGGAAAATCCTTTACAAGTACGCCGATATTTTAAAAAGAAAACGAAATAGTGGTAAACACCTACCTGCCATAGGAACGGGAGTATCTTTGTGACCTTCTTTGGCCTTCAAAGTTATGTTTAATGTAAACTACAATATTTAAACCATTCTGAACATCTGCCGGATATAAACTGCGGTTATGTATTAGTATGCAGGTGTAAAGTTGTTGGAAATAAAGATAACTTATCGAACCTTGCGAGTAGCGCAACCTTCCATTGACTAGCGCTTTTCTCACGAATAGAGGTATCCTATATCGACTGTCCATTTTTCCCGATACCCTTATGTTAAATATATAGCTTATTTCTAAATTCAGGGTTTTGACTTCCCATCTTTACTAGTTTGCCAGCACATTTATTTCTATTGATGCCCCCTGATGATATGGCATCCAGCACAGTGTTGATTTATATACGAGAGCAGTAACTCTTTTTTTCAAGTACCGGGCAGTTTGTAATTGGAACTATGTTATCAATATGATAATTAGTGTATAGCAATGTAAATCGTAAACAGTTCTGTAAAAAAACAGGTCTCAAGTTACCTTCCTAAGTTGTTCTTTATGGACGTAAACAACAGATCTGAAAGTTTCAGTTTGGAAGGAGACTTCATAGGAGAAATAATTTCAAAATGGAGGAAAAAGGACCAAGTATGGGTAACATTTGTGAAATTTTCCCAAACTAAAATGTTTTTAAAAATTGCTTAGATTTCTCTTGGTGATGATTCCTATATATTAACATTCACATATTGACTGCATATGGTAAGCATCAATCGAATTGGTAAAACTGCATAAATGGCTTTAAAATCTAAATATCCAGCAAAATAAATGGTAATGTTCATTTAATACGTTTTATTTGTTAGGCTGTAGTAGATTTAAACATTAATTATTTCCGAATTTAATATATTTTAAAATAAGACTTACATTACCATATTTATAAAATACAAATTCTAGACCTTAAACAAACAGATTATGCAAGCAGGAGAAATAAATGTACAAGCAGTCTTGAATAATTGAAGAAGACAATGTAGAGACATGCCCCCAACAAACAAAATAATTTTGAAGGAACAATTATTGTCACTATTAGGCTGACAATAATCGGAAGCAGAAACACTAGGAATATATAGCATAATACAAAATAATAGCGCACTTAGGGAGAGGGCTAACAGCAAGAAAAGATTTAAGAAGATAAACAGAAGCATGTGAAATGAGTGTTGACAAGAAATCAAACTGCGAAGAATAGAAATGAAACCAATAAGAAGAAGAATTGAGACGGTTCGGATACAGAGTGATATTGAATGAGAGGAAAGTGGTTTGTGAGAAAGGACGTCAGAAGAAAACATAAAATGAGAACGACGAAAAAATGGAATAATGCCATTTTTGATCTGCTCAGGGAAACGAGAATTTATTGGAATCAAGCTAAGAGAGGTGACAAGAATAGGAAAGAATAAAAAATACCAAGGCTTTGATACCACAGGCTTTAAAAGCTAGCTGTCTCATTTCTAAAGCTTAATGGTCGTGTATGCTTTCTCATGGGTAAAATATCTCATTGCTAGAGAAGAATACATGATATTCGCTAAATGATAGTTATGTATTTGTTTGTTGTTAGGAAAACAATTATTTTGTTTTATGATTTTATTTCTTTGCTTGCCTATTTTCTGTTTGTCCATAATTGTTTTATTCTTACCCTTATATTATAGATTCTTTATAGTTTTTGTTCAGTTTCTTAATTTTGCTGTTATACTTTCGAATCAAACAAACCTACTTTTCGGATTTTACTCGGTATTGTTAATAGTCATTTTGCATCTGTATTTCGTTTCATTTTCGTATATAGGATTTTGTCCATATTTTTGTTATATACGTTATTTAGTTATACAAGTTTAAAAGCTGATTTCAATTTGTCAGTGTCTCAGTTAAGGTTACCAGACCTTCTATATTTGATGAAAATTTAATATCTTCTTGTACAGTTGCGATATCATAAAGCGGGACAGTTAAGTTTTATTAGTGTAAAGTAGATGTTTAATGTAAAGGGATCCAAAATTATTCATTAATAATAAACGTTAAACAGCCGTGTAAAAATGTATTGACATGAAAGTTAATAACTGCCAAAAAGTACGTCCAACTTTAAATACTAAAATAACAGAGCATTTGAATATAAGACATGTCCCGCTTTACGATACCGCAACTGTACCTAAAGTCTTCTATATTTCACGCCTATGCGTTCGTTTAGTTTACCTTTATAATTTTTTCTAGACGCGGCAACGCTGTAAAGTGTAAATTGAGAAGTAAAGCGTATTTGTGAGCAGTATCTCAGTGTTGGTAATCCGCTACATAAAGCATAGCCTATATATCCTAATATGATTCTTCTTCTTTGCACTGAATAATTAATTAGGTAGATTTTAATTGAAAAAAATTACTCATGGTGAGATTCGAACCCATCTACAATTGCTAGTTAGCTGCACTACCTCTACGCTATCGGGCAGTGTATTCGGGTGCTCGTAACCGTCTTGCAATATCTCAAGAAATATAGGTATCTAATTTTATGTTTTGCCTGCAGTACGGACAAATGTGTAAATTTTAAATAAACTTAAAATTCGTTTTCCTCAGCGTATAAATGTCTAATATGTCCGTACTGCCGACAAAATATACAGTGCGTTTATGATGAAAGGAACAAATTCGTTTAGAATTCAAGTAATTATGTTGCAGAAAAACGCTCAGACAGGTAGATTAGTATTTTTAGTTGTGAATTTTTTGACATAAGAAAATTATATACAGGGTGCCTAAAGAAGAACATATGCAGCAATTATTGTTTTTTTTTAATGGAACATACTGTATATTATGCCATATTTGAATTGTATGGTAAATTCTCAACACTTTTTGTGTAACATACCATATCCCCAAAATCAGCGGTTTTCGGAATAATAACGTTTGAAATGTGATAAATTAAAAAATATACATGAAAATCGATTAATTTGAAGTAGAGTTTTTTGTTGAAGATAAAATTTGCAATACCAGGTTGTTTTTGTTGGCTTTTAAAAAAATTTTCAAGGTGTCCTTGCTCAATTTAAACATTTTATTTCATTACCTATGTCTATTTCAATTTATCACAAAACTCATTATTCCGAAAACCCCTGATTTTGGGGATATGGTATGTTACACAAAAATGTGTTTAATGTGTTTAGAATTTACCCTACAATTCAAAAATGGCATAATATACAGGGTGTTCCTTTAAAAAAAAACAATTATTGCTGCATATGTTCTTCTTGAGACAGCCTGTATATAATTTTCTTACATTAAAAAATTCACAACTAAAAATACTAATCGACCTGATAATCGAGCGTTTTTGTGCAAAATAATTATCTGAATTTTAAACGAATTTGTTCCTTGTGGCATAATATACAGGGTGTTCCATTAAAAAAAACCGATGATTGCTGCATATGTTCCTCTTTAGACACCCTGTATATAATTTTCTTATGTCAAAAAATTCTAAACTAAAAATACTAATCGAAATGTCCGAACGTTTTTCTGCAAAATAATTACCTGCATTTTAAACGAATTTGTTCCTTTCATCATGAACGCACTGTATAATTACATATTGCTGTGACTCTTGCAAGTTAATGATTGCATAAAAATATATTAATTAATTTAATAATAAACAAAAAGCAGAATCAAGCATGCTAGACTAAAATCTTATAATTTTCTGCAAAACAGTTAAGTGTAATACAACTAGGTGATTGTCGCTAAATCCATGTATAAAACAACTGCTTCCAATTTTGGACCGATTGTTTCATATTTTCAAAACAAACATGATTACCCTATTCATATTAAAATATTGCTATATTTAAGAGTATTTATATACGAAAATATATGTGAAAGAGTTTTCCAGGATACCATTAAAATTCTTGCATTTTTGTTATAGATATTATGATATCATGGATAACTTGAGAAACAAATTTTGAAAAAGATATGACAAAACCATGTTGGGCGGTTTGTATACACATTCTGTCTAATGTTAAATTCGGCAGTCTGTGAAGTAGATATATTGTTTAGTTTTAATAAGAACACTTGGCTCGCAAAAGTTACAATATTTAAAATTACTAAAGATAATACTTTCGATTTCAATGGAATAATTGAAGAAATTTCACAAAAATGTATTCAAAGCATTCATTTAAATCTAAATAATCTATTTGATGAAACTGGTTTGCTTAATAATGCTAATATCGTACACTTCGGATTGAAGAACAGTAATATAACAATCAAGCAATGGTTAGTTAATTATTTTTAGAAAGGCAGACCTGCCAATATTTATAAAATATTATCATGCAATTTCTGCTTTAATAGAACAGATATTTTCCATAGTGGGAAATCTGTGGGAGTATTTGCAGAAATATTTACTGTTAACTGTTTTATTTAATTTTGTGTAAGTATAAAACGTGTTTATCTATGTTAAATTCAGATATACCTAATACTAATAATATGACATTGTTTCTCTTCTTTTGAATTATTAAGAGACTTCTTCTATTTTGGATAAATTGATTTCTTACTCTATGCTCAATACGTCTTTAATTAGCTGGATAATGATTTGCTACGAGTAATTTGTTTAAATATTTTTCCTAGTATTTAAGAAAAATAAAATATATTTCCCCGTATGATGAGATGTACGAACTACTTGTTTATTTGCATACTTTGCTTTAATTAGAAGCACATATCCCATCATGAGCCATCTACGTTACAAAGTAAATATCTGTGTGAAATACAAACGGCATCACTGCACGCGTATGCCTGTGTATTTGTGCATTCTTTGATTCTTTTCTCGCTCTGGTTGGGGAGGCTTTCTATCGCTTTGCTCAGTTTTACTGCATCTCGTGTCTGCTTTTGTTCTTCAACTCCTCCTGTTTCACCATCGCTTCAGTCTTTGTTATATATTCCTGTCAGAAATCGATAAAATTATTATTATTATGAGAGACAGAAGGAAAATTTGGTATTATCTTGAATTATGCAGATTTGTAGTTAAATGTTAAGTGTCAAGCCTTGATTTTTAATATACACCTTACTGTTTTGAAAATTTAAATGTTATGTGTATACTAGCAGAAATAAAGGCATTTATATGCTAAAAGAATATTTATATACGAGGATAATTTAAGGGAAGGTAAGACTAAAAATTAAATAGGTACCTGAATTACGGCAACGACATTTTTAATTTGTCAATTCTCTATCATTAAAATACACTCGCATCAGCGATACTGGACTCTCATTATACTAATTTTATAATGATCAGCATCAAGGTCGTCAAGATACTCTTCTACCTCTGCACTAACTTCTTCGTCGATCTTGTTCGCTGAGAAACAACTTGAGCTTTGGAAATAAGTTGAAGTCTGAAATATATAGAGTGATGGCACAACCTCAAATAGTAATTCTTCCAGTTTTCTTGAACAATTCGACTAGTGTCATGCCGCATTGTCATGACAGAATAGCACTTCCTGTCAAATCATTGCTGGTCCATTTTCTGTAATGCTTTTACTTTCCCCAGAAAGGTAGCATAATATATCGCAATAAAAAGTATCCTCTCGGAATACAAAATGTAGTTGCTGTCGCTTTTTTACCTGAAGGAAACGTATTTTTCTCTTTTGTTAGAAGACTGCTGAGATGGGATTGAGTTCTGGTATATAGTAACAACAAGTTTCATTAACAATAAGACTGAAATTATGATAGAGCTTCAAATTGTCATTGGAAATTAACGTTATTGATGTGCATCATTGCCCAGTCTTTGATACATATCCAACAATTTATTAGTTGTATTCATCATAATAGTATATTATGCAATGAGCATTTAATGATAGCTATTAAGACACGAGTACGAAAATTACAATTCGAGGCGAAGCCGAGTATTGTAATGAATACGAGTGTCTTAATAGCCATTAAATGCGAGTTTCATACACTATTTTTTCTATGACCCCATAATAAAACATTATTTTTTGAACATTCCATTTCATAAATTGAGGTTAAAATTTTCCATGCACCTTTGCGAATTTAGCTGGTAATAAATTGTTCGTGGTTACTAAGGCTTGTTCCATAATTTCTGGTGGACTCAAATTTTATATTTCACTGTCATTATCCCTCATTTTTAGCGTTTATATTTTCACAAAAGCACAAATTTTAAGTACTTACTTGTAAATTGCAGAGACCTGTCACATTTAATTAATTTTTATATCTGTCAGATATGCAGTCGCCATATTGAATATTGTTTGAATATTGGAATGTCGCATTCCTATTGGATATAAACTTGTATCGTAATGAAAAATCTGTATTCCTATTGGATATAAACTTGTATCATAATGAAAATCTGTATCGTAATGGACATCATTAAAGTACAGATTCGGCATATCTAATAATTAGGGAGCGGAATCGAGCGAGTCATGACTCATCGCCCATGGGCGCGCTATTGAAATGTTGTATTTTTAAAGAGGTTTTAATTTAATTATATAATTGAATAACAAGTGGCTGGTGATTATAAATACAAAATACCCTACTATTTGTTCATTTTCTCTTCTGTAAGACTTGTTCTCTTTGAATTAAGTACATCCTTGTAGATAGAAAACGTCTTTTCTACATCGCAACTGGTTATATTTACGTAATGGAAATATTCTTTTATTTCAGCGTATTTAGCATACACAATTGCCGCAATGTTATTAAACCTGGATTTCTATTAAAAACTGCATCTAACTCACTTGGAATTATTAATAGCCACATCTAATGTGGTTAATCCATTTTTGCTTTCTTATACGTAGTATTATAAGGAAGTAATGTGAAATTTTCGACTTCGAGATTTTTGCAGATGTCCACGTTTTGAAGTCCCCTGATACCGAAAAAGATGTTTTTAAAAAATGTCTGTGTGTCTCTATGTGACCACGATAACCGCTGTAGATATCAATTCCAAATTTTGTATTTACGTGTCTAATCTCCCTCTTGAGATCTGAGTAGTTTTTCAGTAAAATCGGTAGACCGGAAGTAGCAGTTTACTTCAGTGAAAGAATTAAAATTTGCCAATATTTCGTCAACTACTAAATTTAAACAAATTTATAAAGAATTCATATGTACTTGAAATTAAAATTGAGAACAATTTTATTTAAAAAGTTTTTCGAAGCTGCTACCGGAAGTAGGTCTTTTACTCCCATCGAAAATCAGATTTTTGCGAATATTTCGCATGTCATGCTTTTTAGACAGGTACGTTACGGGTATAAAAGTATTTAAAACGTAATTTTCAATATCTTTTGCATAAAAACAATTTCAAAATTCAGACCGGAATTACCACTTACTCTTATCGAATAGCGATTTTTTGCGAATATGTCGTAAATTATGCATTCTATATGTATTTATCAAGAATACAAAAGTATTTAGTGCTAGATTTGCAATATTTTTTGAATATATGAAATTTCAAAATTCGGACCGGAAGTAACACTTTTACTCTTAGGGATTAGTCCTTGTTTCGAATATCTTGCTAAGTGTGCATTCTATAGCGATTTATTAAGAGAACAGAAGTACTTAGAATAGGATTTTGAATAATTTTTGTGTAAAAAAAATATAGTATAGTTTGAAACGCTCATACATATAAGAAAGTCGTGTGGTGGTCACACCTCATTTTTTAATTTGAGATTCGATTTTCAAAATATGTCATTAGTAGGCTTCGGATAAATATGCATTAAAAAAGTACAAAATATGCATGCAAATATGCATCTAAAATATTAAAAATACGCATTCAAAAATCGTTTATTAGATCTAAATAAAACATTTTTTAAAGGTTATATTGGTCTATTTACAATAAATTTACAAGATTTTTACTATTACACTTCACTATGACATGATGTAATAAATTGTCAAATATTAATTTACGCCTATTATCACCTAAAATATTTTTAAATTATGAAAAACATCGTTCCACGTCACATGATACAATAGGAGCGAATGATAAATCCACTATGTCAGTGAGATTCAAATTACTGGGAGCAACAGCAGTTTCCTCATTTTATAAAATCTTAGAAATATTTTTCAAAATTTGATATCCAGTATTTTCATCTAAAACTGTCGAATTTTTTTTTTTGCAAAACTACAATTTTTTTAATTCACTTAACCTATCAAAAACATTTGCATCAATTTCTATGCTGTTTTCTAAAGGAAGTCCCTTGGTTTCCAATTTCAAAATAGCCACGCGTAATAGCTTGCAGCTTCAATCCAGGTGCCCCATCTTGTAAGAATCGGGGACGGCGGAAGTGCAATCCCATCACCAGCAATTTCTTTGAACTTGGCAACGCGAGAAGTTGCTTTTAAAACCAGTTTCTTGGTCGATGATTTTAACAAATTTACATTTGTATAAACGGAACGAACTAATTCGGCCAGTCGATGTAAGCCATGCGCCATACAAGTAACGTGAGTCATTTTTGAATAAAGTATTTTCAAACCACTCATTGCTGGTTCACTTTTGCCAACACTTTCATTGTTAACAGATATGATTTATTTCTTTCTTCTTGAACTCTGAAAATACCAAAAACAAAATTTGCTATGCTACTTTGTTCTACATCCGTTGTTTCATGTAAAGATACCCAAATATTTTTTATCTTTAGCTTTTTCCCGCAGCTTTTGTATTGTGGCGTTATATAATGGCAGAACATAGTTTTTTCGCAGTGTAGGTTCGTCTGGAATATTTTGCATGGTATGTTTTTCCAAAAAGGTTTTAAATGCTTCATTTTTTAATTTCGCCAACGGTATGTCCGCAGAAATTAGAGCTTCACACAATTCCTCGTTAAATGGTGAAAGACTGGGACCAGGTTTTAATATAGCTGGTACTAACATCTGCTGTTTACTTCCTAAGCTTCGGTTCCTCCTTTTTTGGTGCTTACTGGTTTGTAAATGCTGCGTCACTTGGCACTTTTTTGTTGCTGTTACACTCACTTCACAGTATTTACAAAACAGCACACTTCCATCAGTTGTAAAATCGCTGAAGTCTTTGACAAATTGGTTTGAAATTGCGCTAACTGATCGTTTTTCTTTCGGCATTTTTAACACTTGGGATGATCGCTTCTCAAAATCAAACAAAATTATGGAATATTCCACTCCTTGCGGGTTGGGTACCTGATAATCGGTCATAAAAGCTGTTTAGGATTGATAATCGGTCATAAAAGCTGTTTGGGATTTACCACATATATTTTGGAAGGACGGTGACGGTTCTATTAGATTTGTTTATGTAATGTAAATTCGAGAATAATAGGACTTCTATAAAAAGGCAGCCGGACAGAAAAAGCATTCATTCATTCATTCAGAGTCCATTATGTAAATACGTGTGTACCAAATAAATACTCTGACATAAATCTGTCACATAAAAATTCGTAGATAAATTTGTACATAAATAGTATTTTGCATTACTTGTGATTCAATAATTATAGTTTTATTGAATTTAGTTTATATATAGTTCGTTTGTTTCAAGAGTGTTCTTTAATTTCATTTTCAATTATGTTTTTATTTGGTGTTTTAAATATAGACTTTTAAAAATAAATAGTGAGTGAATTGTTTATTATTTTTCGGACCCATAAAAACCATTACATTATGTTTTAAAAAAAAATTAACTGGGAAATATGCAGATAAAACTGAAAATGACTAATATATGCATTTCAACACAAAAATAACTTAATTATGCATTAGAATATGCAGTTATGCCAATGCATATTTATCCGAAGCTTAGTCATTAGTTTAGGCAAATTTCCAAAGTGTTCCTGAAGGAATAACAACTGATTTTTTAAATTTGGGATTTGTGTTAGTTTTTGTAAACTATCGAAATTCTCTGCATGAAAACTATTTCTGTGTATGTTTAACAAAGCTAAGTGACGATATTTTACAGACTTTGCAATAAATTTCGGAATCACTGACAATTAATTTTTATCTCAGAAAAAGTAACATAAACAACGTTCTAGATCTAAATAAATGATAACTAAAAATGTACGCGTATGTTATTGAAACATACATATTATATTGCGAAATATAAGGTAAATACAATAAATTTTAAAAACTCGTCACCCTTGTACCTACGCCGATGAAGAAAGGATTTTATTCATAAAATTCCTTATTTTATGGCAGTTCTTTCTCTGATTCTCGGGCGTAAACAGATGTTGCAGTTCGCCCTATGAATTAGTGCTATTCAGATATAATGTAAACAACACGCAGTTGTTTACATTATTTCTTTTCACGGTTGTGGCTTCGTGGTAGTTTAGCTCGCTCGATCCCGCTCCCTACTAATAATACAATTAAAGTATGGGAGTAGAAAAAATAAATAATGAATTACATCAAGATTAGCGATTTTTTATTTTAGAGTTTTCATTAAACACGTCTTTTTAGACAACTATATCTGTCAAACTAAAGATTGAACCTTTAAATATCCTCTTGTAAATGCATGACTTGATAGTATTAATATATTTTTTTGACAAACAAATAATATAATAACAATAGTCATTACTACTAACATACAATATTTAATCATCAGAGAACATATATAATTTACTATTTTTGGTGCTAACCATAATGTCATTCACATATAAATTAAAAATGAGGTGTGGCCACCACACGACTTTCTTATACGTATGAAAGTGTTACTTCCGGTCCGAATTTTGAAATTTCATTTATACAAAAAATATTCCAAATCCAACTCTAAATACTTTTGTACTCTTCATAAATATATATAGAATGCATAATTTACGACATATTTGCAAAAAATCGCTATTCGATAAGAGTAAAAATGGTACTTCCGGTCTGAATTTTGAAATTTTTTTTATACAAAAGATATTTAAAAGTACATTCTAAATACTTTTATACTCGTAATGTACCTGCCTAGAAAGCATGACTTGCGAGATATTCGCAAAAAACTGATTTTCGATAAGAATAAAAGACCTACTTCCGGTAGGAATTTCGAAAAACTTTATTAATACAATTTTTCTCAAATTTAATTTTGAGTACATTTGAATCCTTTATAAATTTGTTTAAACTTAGTAATTGACGACATATTTGCAAAATTCGATTTTTTCACTGAAGTAAACTACTACTTCCGGTCTGGCGATTTTGCTCAAAATCTAATCAGTTCTCAAGAGGGAGATTATATTCGTAAATACAAAAGTTGGAATTGATATCTACAGCGGTTTGACCGCTATCGTGGTCACACACACACACACACACACAGAGAGACACACACACACACAGACACACACACACACAGACACACAGACATTTTTTAAAAACCACTTTTTTGGTATCAGGGGACCTCAAAACGTGGACATCTGCAAAAATCTCGAGGTCGAAAATTTTCATCATCACAATACTTCCTTATACTACGTATAAGAAAGTAAAAAGTAACGTTAATTCTCTGTCCATGCTCTCAAACGTTCTTCGGGTATCCAAAAACATAGCCAAGATCATTTTACCATTGTTTATTTCCATTTAAATATGATGATCGCTAAAATAAAGGCTGTTTTACTTTCTTATACGTAGTATAAGCAAGTATTGTGATGATGAAAATTTTCGACCTCGAGATTTTTGCAGATATCCACGTTTTGAGGTCCCCTGATATCAAAAAAGTGGTTTTTAAAAAATGTCTGTCTCTCTCTCTCTGTGTGTGTGTGTGTCTCTCTCTGTGTGTGTGACCACGATAGCGGTCAAACCGCTGTAGATATCAATTCCAAATTTTGTATTTACGAATATAATTTTCTTCTTGAGAACTGATTAGATTTTGAGCAAAATCGGCAGACCGGAAGTAGTAGTTTACTTCAGTGAAAAAATCGAATTTTGCAAATATTTCGTCAATTACTAAGTTTAAACAAATTTATAAAGAATTCAAATATACTCAAAATTAAATTTGAAAAAAATTGTTTTAATAAAGTTTTTCGAAATTCCTACCGGAAGTAGGTCTTTTACTCTTATAGAAAATCAGTTTTTTGCGAATATCTCGCAAGTCATGCTTTCTAGGCAGGTACATTACGAGTATAAAAGTATTTAGAACATACTTTTAAATATCTTTTGTATAAAAAAATTTCAAAATTCAGACCGGAAGTAGCACTTTTACTTTTATCGAATAGCGATTTTTTGCAAATATGTCGTAAATTATGCATTCTATATATATTTATGAACAGTACAAAAGTATTTAGAGTTGGATTCGGAATATTTTTTGTATAAATGAAATTTCAAAATTCGGACCGGAAGTAACACTTTCATACGTATAAGAAAGTCGTGTGGTGGCCACACCTCATTTTTTGTTATAGAGGTATAGAACTTTGAAATGGAATAAAACAATGATGAATTTTTTTAATTGACATGAAATTTACTTTATTCGAAAGATAATCTTTTGGCATTATAATTTAAATATGACTTCTCGCATATGACCGCCACGCCACGGCTGGCTCGAACGTAGTCTAATCTGGAGGTCCAATTTTCGATGACTTTTTCCAACATTTGTGGCCGTATATCGGCAATAACGCGGCGAATGTTGTCCTCCAAGTGGTCAATCGTTTCAGGCTTATCGACGTAGACTAGCGACTTCACATATCCCCATAGAAAATAGTCTAGCTGCGTCAAATCGCACGATCTTGGAGGCCAATTCACGGGTCCGAAACGTGAAACTATGCGGTTAACAAACGTTTCCCTCAATAAATCAATTCTGGCACGAGCTGTTTAACATGTTGCGCCGTCTTGTTGAAACCATAGCTCCTGCACATCATGGTTGTTCAATTGATGAACGAAAAAGTCATTAATCATGGCTCTATAGCGGTCGCCATTGACTGTAACGTTCTGACCAGCATCGTTTTTAAAGAAATACAGACCAATGATTTCACCAGCCCATAAAGCACCCCAAACAGTCAGTTTTTCTGGATGTAACGGTGTCTCAACATACACTTGAGGATTATTATCACTTCAAATACGGCAGTTTTGTTTATTGACGTATTCATTCATAAAAAGTGAGCTTCATCGCTAAACAAAATTCGCTTATGAAAATAGGGAACAACGGCAATCCTGTTTTGGGCCCATTCACCGAATCTACGCCTTGCTAGGTGATTGTGTGGCTTCAATTCTTGCTCGAGTTGGATTTTGTAAGCACGCAAACCAAGATCTTAGGGCAAAATCTTCCATAAAGTAGATGGACACATATCCAATTCCTGTGCACGATGGCGGATAGACTGATTCGGGTCTTCCTCTACGCTACGCTCTACAGCAGCAATGACTTCTTCTGTACGCACTGTACGACGTCTCTGTGGATGCGTATTATCACTTAGAGTAAACGTGGTGCGAAAACGTTCCACAGTTAATCGAATTAATTGCTCTGATAAGCGATTATGTTGACCGTAAAATGGACGTAGTGCGCGATACTTATTTGGAACAGAACCATGATTTTCAAAATAAATTTGCACAATTTGGAAGCGTGTTCAGGCGTCAGTCTATTCATGTTGAAATGCCGAACCAAACTAAACATAAATCACTTGACAGCTGACACAATGGCCGCCAGTTAAGAAAGTGTTGCCAACTTAAAGTTCTATACCACTATAAAAGAAACACCCGTTTTTACATGTTTAATAAGTGATTTATTCCCGGACACTTATAACACGTTACCGCTTAGTTTAGTGCTTTATATTTCACATAAGCAGAATTTTCTAGATTTGTAGACTGTAGCGGCCTTTCTAGCGAAAAATGTTAAAAAATTTGAATTTGATTTTAACTCTTTCTTAATCTTGCATACACGGTTCCACTACGGAGCACAATATATGACACAAAAATGTATCTGGCAGTTAAAATATCAAAACAAACACAAGATTTACACTACTTCCATTGAAATGCAATGTTGTGTCTTTTACACGATGCAGGTACCGGGCAGCAATATGAAGGAATGCCTGGTCAACTGGAAAGCAAATAAGTTTGGGATATTTTGTCTCCTGCATTTATTGCATGAAAATATTGGTGCGTCTACTTTATTCGAAATTTGTTTTTGCGCTTTCTGAATATTTTCCTGGCGTGTATTTATTTAGTTTTAATAAACCTCCGTTTTATGTAATTTGTAATTATCTTAATGATAGGGGGTGGCCCATCTATCGGTTGCTTTTTTGAACTATTGATTATTTCGGCTTTGACAGCTCGAATGACTTTGCCAATGTGTCAAATATTTAGTAAAAAGTTTGCGGTTTACGAAATGGTAAAGTTTACGCTCGAAGAAAATTGGGAAATATTGAAAACTTACTTCCAAAATGGTGAGTCTCCAACCGAAACTGTAAGAAAAATGCGCACAAAATTCGGGAAAAATAAAGCGCCTTCCAGGCAGTTTGTGGATAAATTTGTGAAGCGTGTGCGTGAAAGTGGCTCGTTAATGGACAAAACAACGCGCTCTCGTGCTCGTCCAGTGCGCTCAATCGAAAATATTGCTGCTGTTGCCGAAAGTGTGAGTGACAATCCATCAACATCAACTCGACCCCGTTCGCAGGAATTGAACATTTCTCGCACATCCCTTCAAAGAATTTTGACGAAAGACCTCGGTTTGAAGCCGTACAAGATTCAGTTTGTGCAAGAGCTGAAGCCGCACGACCATCCGATGCGATTTCGGTTCGCCCAATGGGCCGAAGAACGCTTGATGGAAGATGAGCATTTTTATCGAAAAATCATCATTTCAGATGAAGCTCATTTCCACCTCGGTGGTTATGTCAATAAGGAAAACTGCCGCATTTGAGGCTCAGAAAATCCACACGTAATCATGGAAAAGCCAATGCACCCACAACGAGTGACTGTTTGGTGCGGTATGTGGTCCGGCGGCATCATTGGTCCGCTTTTCTTCGAAAACGAAGCAGAAGCCGCCATAACCGTCAATGGTGAGTGCTATCGCGGCATGTTGGAAGATTTTTTGTTTCCCCGAATGGAAGAGGAAGACATCGGCGGCATTTCGTTCCAGCAGGACAGCGCCACGTGCCACACAGCCAACGTTACAGTCGAACTTTTGCGCGGTACGTTCGAAAATCGCATAATTAGCCGAAACGTCGATATTAACTGGGCGCCTCGCAGCTGCGATTTGACCCCGTTGGACTATTTTTTGTGGGGAGCCGTCAAGGATAAGTACTACGCCAACCATCCAGAGACGATTGACGACCTAAAGCACGAGATTGAAGTCGCCATTGCATAGCCAGCCGGGGCAGCCATATGAACGAAGTGCGGTCTTCCACTATTAAACCGAAATGTTGGGGCTATTCAATAAAAAAAAATAATTGAAAAATATCCACCCGTCGTTTTTTTATAGCAATTTTAAAATGCAACTTTTTCGTGAGCCACCCTTTATTTGCCGAAATTAATTAGATATTAAGTTTTATTCTGGAATAAATGTATATAACGTTATTATTTATGATTATCAATTATTTAAGTACTTCTTATTATTTCTCACCATGATTTTTATTTACTTTACATGTTGAGACTTTGTAATATTATGAGTAATGTTTTAGAGAAAACTAAAATCTGATAAAAAAAACAGTGCCGGTGTTTCTTACAAAATGTAAAAAATTATTTTCTCTAAGTAGCACATGTTTTAAATTATTGTAAATTATATTCTTCACAGTCGACACTGGTATTGATAGTCAGCGAAATCAAATTACATACAAAAATTTCACCGTGGGTAAGATACGAATCTTGCGGACTCCGAACAAATTATTTATAAGAAGAAGCCAATGTTAATACCACAACTTACAATCGATTGTTATTGATATTATCATTTTTTTATTTATACCTTACATTCTTTAATTTTTATTCCGTAAAACTACGATAATTTTTTTAAATAACCGCATATGGCAGACAAATCGTCAACGCACTCCTTTCCGCACCACCCTAGAGGTAGAGCGCAAAACGCGTTTTTTTTCCTCATGGTATTCCCAGTAGACCTAATTCATGTTTTTTACAAGTAAAAATTGAAATAAATTCCAATTGAGTTCAAAACAGTTTTATTTAATTCACAACAATTGTTTCACCCTACTAGGGCTTCATCAGGTGATGAATATTATAATACAAAATATTTGTAGACGTTCTTATTTATGTCTTTTCCTAAATGAAGAGGGGGGAGTTTGTGAGATTAGGTTAAGAGCGGTAGTAACTTATATCTTTAATGTAATATTTAATATATATATACATAACAATATGATTCATAATATTAAAAATTTTTGAAAACTGATTGTTTACTGTTATTATAAAATGAAACAATTTATAAATATATATATAACTATAAGAATTATTAAGTTGATTTTAAATATTTAAATTTAACAACGGTGAATTATTCACTTCTAGTTGGTCATTTAAAATAAGGTTTAATTTGTTTAATTTATTTATTTCTAGGTTTTCTAATAAATTTAATTTTTTTTTTACTCTTGTCTTGTATATGTAGTATGTCAAACTTGTTATTGAATTTATGTTTTTGTTCAATACAGTGGTTTGCATATGTGGAATCTGTTTTTTGTAATTTATAACTTCTTTCATGTTCTTTTATGCGCGTGGAAAAGGATCTACCAGTTTGTCCGATATAAGCTTTTCCACACTCGCAATTTAACTTATAGACCCCAGATTTTAAATTTTTGTCAGTTTTATCTTTATTATTTTTAATGTGATTCTGTAGTTTGTTGTTTGTACGAAATGAAATTAATGTGTTTGTTGTTTTTTGTAAATATGTTTTTATTTTTATGGAAGGTGTACCTATATAAGTCACAGAGGCAAATTTTGATAAGTAAGTTTGGGGAACTATAGGATAAACTAGCTGTCCATCAATCTCTTCGAGCTTGAATCGCCTCTTCGCGTCCGCTTACAGCTGTCCGCCAGTTTCTCTTAACTTGAACCGCTTTTTTCGCGTCCGCTTACAGTTTCTTCACAGTTTCCTGTAAAAAGCAATCACTGTCATGGCTTTTTAGAGTGTCCGATTTTATTAACTTTTGAAGCACCCCTGTATATACATATATCTTGTGAAGCCAATAGTATATTTCATTTAAAATGCCTCTCTCTCAAAATGCCTGTTTTATACACAAACCTGTACACAATCAAAAGCGAGAAAGATAATTTAATGTTAAACATAGTTCATGTTAAAGTATTTCAAGAAACAATGAGCTGAAAGAGCACAACATTTTCATCGAGGCAGTTTACAATAGTATTTTGATGTGATAGTGGAAAAGCATGTCAACCTTTTCGAAGTCCACTCTCGTTAAGAAAAAAGCACAAAATAATAATAAAAGTAAAAAGCCCAAGTTTTAAATTTAAGCCCTATTGAAGCGCCTTTCTTGTAAAAAACGCTTTTTAGAATGTCCACTTTTATAAACTTTTGAAGCACCCATGTATATACATATATTTTGTTAGGCCAATAGGATATTTTATTTAAAATTCTTCTCGAATTGTTTTTGACATAAATCTGTACATTCTCAAGAGCGAGAAAGGTAATTTAATGTTAAACATAAGTCATGTTAAAGTATCGAAAGAAACAATGAGCTCAGAGCGCAACATTTCCATTAAGACAGTTTACAGTACTATTTTGATGTAACAGTGAAAAATCATGTCAACCTTTTTGAATCCTACTATCGTTAATGAAGAAACACAAAAGAATAATAAAAATGAACCTAAAATTCATTTTACTCAAAGATCCAAAAAAAGCCCAAGTTTTAAATTTTAGCCCTATTGAATGGCTTTTTTCGCGTTCGCTTACAGTTCCTTCACAGTTTCCTGTAAAAAGCAATAACTGTCATGGCTTTTTAGAATGTCCGATCTTATTAACTTTTGAAGCACCCCTGTATATACATATATCTTGTGAAGCCAATAGTATATTTCATTTAAAATGCCTCTCAAACTGTTTTTTTACACAAACCTGTACACACTCAAGAGCGAGAAAGGTAATTTAATGTTAAACATAATTTATGTTAAAGTATTTAAAGAAACAATGAGCTGAAAGAGCACAACATTTTTATCGAGGCAGTTTACAATACTATTTTGATGTGATAGTGGTAAAGCATGTCAACCTTTTCGAAGTCTACTCTCGTTAAGAAAAAAGCACAAAATAATAATAAAAGTCAAAAGGCCAAGTTTTAAATTTAAGCCCTATTGAAGCGCTTTTCCTGTAAAAAACGGTTTTTAGAATGTCCACTTTTATAAACTTTTGAAGCACCCCTGTATAAACATACATTTTGTTAGGCCAATAGGATATTTTATTTAAAATTCTTCTCGAACTGTTTTTAACACAAACCTGTACACACTCAAGAGCAAGAAAGGTAGTTTAATGTTAAACATGTCATGTTAAAATATCCAGAGAAACAATGAGCTCTCAAAAAGCGCAACATTTTCATTAAGACAGTTTACAATACTATTTCCAGGTGAAAGTGTAAGAGCCTGTCAATCTTTTCGAAGTCTACTCTCGTTAATAAAGGAGCACGAAATAATAATAAAAGTAAAAAGCCCAAATTTTAAATTGAAGCCCTATTAAAGCGCCTTTCCTGTAAAAACGCTTTTTAGAATGTCCACTTTTATAAACTTTTGAAGCACCCCTGTAGATACATATATTTTGTTAAGCCAATAGGATATTTTATTTAAATTTCTTATCGAACTGTTTTTGACATAAGCCGGTACACACTCAAGAGCGAGAAAGGTAATTTAATGTTAAACATAAGTCGTGTTAAAGTATCCAAAACACAATGAGATAAAAAAGCCCAACATTTTTATTAAGACAGTGTACAATACTATTTTGATGTAAAGTGTGACCTTTTTGAAATCCACTATTGTTAATAAAGGAGCACAAAATAAAAGTAAAAGTAAAAAGCTCAAGTTTTAAATTTTAGCCCTATTGAATGGCTTTTTTCGCGTCCGCTTACAGTTTCTTCACAGTTTCCTGCAAAATGCAATCACTGTCATGGCTTTTTAGAATGTCCGTTTTTATTAACTTTTGAAGAACTCCTGTATATATACATATATCTTGTGAAGCGAATAGTATGTTTTATTTAAAATGCTTCTCGAACTGTTTTTTACACAAATCTGTACATACTCAAGAGCGAGAAAGGTAATGTAATGTTAAACATAAGTCGTGTTAAAGTATGCAAATACACAATGAGTTCAGAAAAGGCAACATTTTTATTAAGACACTGTACAATACTATTTTGATGTGAAAGTGTAAAAGTCTGTCAACCTTTTCGAAGTCTACTCTCGTTAAGAAAAAAGCACAAAATAATAATAAAAGTAAAAAGCCCAAGTTTTAAATTTAAGTCCTATTGAAGCGCCTGTCCTGTAAAAAGCAATCACTGTCATGGCTTTTTAGAGTGTCCACCTTTATAAACTTTTGAATCACCCCTACATATATTTTGTTAAGCCAATAGTATATTTTATTATTATATTTAAAATTCTTCTCGAACTGCTTTTTAGACAAACTGGTATATAATCAAGAGCGAGAAAGGTAATTTAATGTTAAACATAAGTCATGTTAAAGTATTGAAAGAAACAGTGGGCTCAATGAGCGCAACATTTCCATTGACACAGTGTACAATACGATTCTGATGTTTGCGAATCTACTATCGTTAAGAAAAAATGAAGTATTAAATTTAAACCCTGCTCAATCACGTTTCGAAGAATCGCCAAATTGAAGACGTAATAAGCGACCACAAACAACCCCGTATCTAAAATTTCACATTCACACGTCAATTTTCAAAAAAATCTTCCGCCGTTTTTTTTTTTTGTCATTTTGACTTTGGAATCGTGATCAGCGACCTCCAAAACCCCCGTATATAAAATTTCACTTTCATACGTCAATTTTCAAAAAAAATTCCCGCCATTTTGTTTTTTTTTGACATTTTGACTTTGGAATCGTGATCGGCGACCCCCAAAACCCCCGTATCTAAAATTTCACAATCATACGTCAATTTTCAAAAAAATCTTCCGCCATTTTTTTTTTGACATTTTGACTTTGGAATCGTGATCGGCGACCCCCAAAACCCCCGTATCTAAAATTTCACATTCATACGTTAATTTTCAAAAAATCTCCCGCCATCTTGTTTTTTTTGAGATTTTGACTTTGGAATCGTGATCGGCGACCCCCAAAACCCCCGTATCTAAAATTTCACGTTCATACGTCAATTTTCAAAAAAATCTTCCACCATTTTGTTTTTTTTGACATTTTGACTTTGGAATCGTGATCGGCGACCCCCAAAACCCCCGTATCTAAAATTTCACGTTCATACGTTAATTTTCAAAAAATCTCCCGCCATTTTGTTTTTTTTTGACATTTTGATTATGGATTCGTGATCGGTGACCTAAGACATCCCCGTATCTAAAATTTCACATTTATACGTCAATTTTCAAAAAATCTTTCGGCCATTTTGTTTTTTTTTTGACATTTCGACTTTGGATACGTGATCAATGACACCACAAAAACTCCCAAGTGCCGAATTTTACTTTAATCGGAAGAGAGAAATTAATTTCAGCTAGCTCCGCCCACTCTGCATGTATGCGTAATCGATTAAATAAAATTATTACATAAGGGCACATCGATGTTAAAAGCAATCCTTTTCTCCATTAAGGAAACGGGGCATACGCGTTCTGGAATTAACGTATTTTAATTCAAATCATTATTAAAATACTAATCGACCCCTGTATATAGATAAAAATATTAAATCAAGCGGGACCGTTATGTATTGTGTGGAGATATGGAGATGCCGAACATTCACCGGACCGTAATACATTGATCGGCAGTGCACATGAGAATCTGATTATATTTTTCGCCCGTCCGAAATACATTGATATTACTGCACATTGAATCGGCCATTTTTCTGTCCAAATGCTTCTGCAAAAGAATTTGAAAGTGCTCGTGCCCTTGGTTGCGTGCGTCTGTCGACTCGAAATAATCACGTAAAAGGTCCAGAGAAGGCCGTTCTTTAACACCTCGGGTCTTGTTGGACCCTCGCAACCTTCAAAATTTCGTATTTCACGCTTAAAAGTGAATCTGTGGACACAACTCAGTTTGATGTCAGTTTGACGTTTCCCGAGATTTTTATCGCTTGTCACGGGAATGGTCAAAACGTAAGCCATTTTTTCGTTACAAAATGGAATGCACGCTCCCCTTTAAAACCCCATATCTCTGCACACGCTCCACTTAGAAGGAAAAACTCGCCGGCGAGGAACCCTTTAGAGTCCACGTAACACGCACGCCAAAGGACAGCTTTCAATTCCGCGTATCCAGAGAGGAGTTCAACCTGGCGTTTTGTCGACTTTTTCTATTTTGATAGTTTCGAAAATGCTCGGTTAAGCTCTTTCAACTAAGGCGATTAACAACAGAGGTCTGTGCGCTATTATTATATATAACTAGCTCTAACGTCCGCTTACAGCAGGTCCTCCGCTTACAACGGGTCCTCCGCTTACAGCGGGTCCTCCGCTTACAGCGCGTCCGTCAATCACTTTTAGTTGGAATCGCTTTTTTCGCGTCCGCCTAAAGCTTTTTCATATTTTCCTGTAAAAAGCAATCACTGTCATGACGCCTTTTAGAATGTCCGGTTTTATTAAGCATTTTGACTATGGATTTGAAATCGGCCTCCGCACACTCCCCCGTATCTAAAATTTCACGTTCATACGTCAATTTTCAAAAAAATGTCCGCCATTTTGTTTTTTTTTGACATTTTGACTTTGGATCTGTAATCGGCGTCCGCACACACCCCCGTATCTAAAATTTCACGTTCATACGTCAATTTTTAAAAAACCTGTCCGCCATTTTGTTTTTTTTGACATTTTGACTTTGGATCTGTAATCGGCGTACGCACACACCCCCGTATCTAAAATTTCACGTTCATACGTCAATTTTCAAAAAACCCGCCCGCCATTTTGTTTTTTTTTGACATTTTGACTTTGGATCTGTAATCGGCGTCCGCACACACCCCCGTATCTAAAATTTCACGTTCATACGTCAATTTTCAAAAAATGTCCGCCATTTTGTTTTTTTTGACATTTTGACTTTGGATTTGTAAGCGGCGTCCGCACGCACCCCCGTATCTAAAATTTCACGTTCATACGTTAATTTTCAAATAACCGTCCGCCATTTTGTTTTTTTGACATTTTGACTTTGGATCTGTAATCGGCGTCCGCACACACCCCCCGTATGTAAAATTTCACGTTCATACGTCATTTTCAAAAAATGTCCGCCATTTTGTTTTTTTTGACATTTTGACATTGGATCTGTAATCGGCGTCCGCACACACCCCGTATCTAAAATTTCACATTCATACGTCAATGTTCAAAAAACCGTCCGCCATTTTCTTTTTTTTAACATTTTGACTATGGATTTGTAATCGGCGTCCGCACACACCCCCGTATCTAAAATTTTGCATTCATACGTCAATTTTAAAAAAACCCGTCCGCCATTTTGTTTTTTTGACATTTTGACTTTGGATCTGTAATCGGCGTCCGCACACACCCCCGTATCTAAAATTTCACATTCATACGTCAATTTTGAAAAAACCGTCCGCCATTTTGTTTTTTTTGACATTTTGACTATGGATTGGTGATAGGCGTCCGCACACACCCCCGTATCTAAAATTTCGCATTTATACGTCAATTTTCAAAAAACTTTTCCGTCATTTTGTTTTTTTTGAGTTTATGACTTTGGATTTTTAATCGGCGTCCGCACGCACCCCCGTATCTAAAATTTCGCATTTATACGTCAATTTTCAAAAAACTTTTCCGTCATTTTGTTTTTTTTGAGTTTATGACTTTGGATTTGTAATCGGCGTCCGCACGCACCCCCGTATCTAAAATTTCACGTTCATACGTCAATTTTCAAAAAACCCGTCCGCCATTTTGTTTTTTCTTGACATTTTGACTATGGATTTGTAATCGGCGTCCGCACACACCCACGTATCTAAAATTTCACATTCATACGTCAATTTTCCAAAAACCGTCCGCCATTTTGTTTTTTTTTTGACATTTTGACTTTGGATCTGTAATCGGCGTCCGCACACACCCCCGTATCTAAAATTTCGCGTTCATACGTCACTTTTCAAAAAACCGTCCGCCATTTTGTTTTTTTTTGACATTTTGACTTTGGATTTGTGATCGGCGTCCGCACACACCCCCGTATCTAATATTTCACATGCATACGTCAATTTTCAAAAAACTTTTCGGCCGTCTTATTTTTTTGACTTTGGATTTGTGATCGACCACATAAGACACCTCCGTATCCAAGATTTCACATTCGTACGTCAATTTTCAAGAAATCCTTCGGCCATTTTGTTTTCTTCTGACATTTGAATCAGTGATGGGCGACCGTAAAAACTCCCAAGTGCCTAATTTTACTTTTAATCAAAAGAGAGAGAAATTGATTTCAGCCAGCTCCGCCCACTGTGCACGTTTGCGTAATCATGTGCCCTTATGACATAATTCTATATGTCATAAGGGCACATAAATGTTGAAAGCAATCTTTTTCCCTATTAAGGAAACTGTGCGTGCGCGTTCTGGAATTAACGTATTTTAATAATTCAAATATGTATATAATCATTAACCGAACAATCAACCTGTATATCTATAGAAATGCAAAGTCAAGCGGGTGCATTATGTCGAGATTGAGATGCCGAACTCGTCGGGCCGGATACATTAATCTGATATTTTTCGCCCGACCGTAGTACACTGAATCACATGCACATTGAATCTGTGACGTATTTCGGCCATTTTTCTTACCAAATTCACGTGCAAACGAATTTGAAATTGCTCGTGCCCTTGATTGCGTGCGTCTGTCGACTCGAAATAAGCATGTAAAAGATGCCGAGAGGTCCGTTCGTTAAGACCCCGGGTCTTGTTGGACCCTCGCGACCTTCAAAATTTCGTATTTCAGTCTTAAAAATGAATCTGTGCTGCAACTCACTTCGCCTGTCAGAGATTGACGTTTCCCGAGATTTTTATCGCTTGTCACGGGAATGGTCAAAACGTAAGCCATTTTTTCTGTTACACGATACTTGCACGCTCCTCTTTGACGGCGGATATCTCTCTTCACGCTCCGATAAAAAGAAAAAACTCTCCGTCGAGGAACCCTTTAAAGGTGTCTGAAAGCGCACGCAAAGAGACAACTTTTAATTTCGCTTATCCAGAGACGAGTACTTTCTGGCGTTTTACGAATTTTCATCGATTTCGGCCGCCCGGTTAAGCCGTCTTTTCACACGCCAAATAAAAGAAACGGCCGTGCGCTTTTATAGAGTATAACTAGCTCTAACGTCCGCTTACAGCGGGTCCTCCGCTTAGAACGGGTCCTCCGCTTACAGCGGGTCCTCCGCTTACAGCGCGTCCGTCAATCTCTTTTAGTTGGAATCGCTTTTTTCGCGTCCGCCTACAGCTTTTTCATAGTTTCCTGTAAAAAGCAATCACTGTCATGACGCCTTTTAGAATGTCCGGTTTTATTAACTTTTGACGCACCCCTGTATATACATATATTTCGTGAAGCCAATAGTATATTTTCTTTAAAATTCTTCTAGAACGCTTTCTTACACAAACCGGTACACACTCAAGAGCGGGAAAGGTAAATTTATGTTAAACATAAGTCATGTTAATGTATCCGAAGAAACAATGAGCTCAAAGAGCACACCATTTTCATCGAGACAGTTTACAATACTATTTTGATGTGATAGTGGAAAAGAATGTCAACCTTTTTGAAGTCTACTCTCGTTTAGAAACAAGCACAAAATAATAATAAAAGTAAAAAGCCTAAGTTTTAAATTTGAGCCCCATTCTGTAAAAAACGCTTTTAGAATGTCCACTTTTATAAACTTTTGAAGCACCCCTGTATATACATATATTTTGTTAAGCCAATAGGATATTTTATTTAAAATTCTTCTCGAACTGTTTTTGACATAAACCGGTACACACTCAAAAGCGAG
Source organism: Amphimallon solstitiale (assembly GCA_963170755.1). Classification (NCBI taxonomy): domain Eukaryota; kingdom Metazoa; phylum Arthropoda; class Insecta; order Coleoptera; family Scarabaeidae; genus Amphimallon; species Amphimallon solstitiale. Next base: position 121,953,905 of record OY720681.1, on the reverse strand, counting down.
AAAGGTAATTTAATGTTAAAGATAAGTCATGTTAAAGTATCCAAAGACACAATGAGATGAAGAAGCCCAACATATTCATTAAGACAGTTTACAATACTATTTTGATGCGAAAGTGTAGAAGCCGTAAAACCTTTTCGAAATCCACTATCGTTAATAAAAGAGCACAAAATAATAATAAATGTAAAATGCCCAAGTTTTAAATTGAAACCCTATTGAAGCGCCTTGTCTGTAAAAGGCGATGACTGGCATGACGCTTTTTAGAATGTCCACTTTTATAAACTTTTGAAACACCCCTGTACATACATAAATTTTGTGAAGCCAATAGTATATTAAAATTCTTCTCGAACTGTTTTTGATATAAACCGGTACACACTCAAGAGCGAGAAATGTAATTTAATGTTAAAGTATTCAAAGACACAATAAGATCAAAAAGGTCAACATTTGTATCAAGACAGTTTACAATACTATTTTGATGTAAAAGTGTAAAAGTCTGTCAATCTTTCCGAAGTCCACTATCGTTAATAACAGAGCACAAAACAATAATAAAAAGAGAAAGCCAAAGTTTTAAATGTAAGCCCTATTAAAGCGCCTCTCCGGTAAAAGGCGATCACTGGCATGACGCTTTTTAGAATGTCCACTTTTATAAACTTTTGAAACACCCCTGTATATACATATATTTTGTTAAGAAAATAGGATATTTTATTTAAAATTCTCCTAGAACTGTTTTTGACACAAACCGGTACACACTCAAGAGCGAGAATGGTAATTTAATGTTAAAGTATACAACGACACAATAATATCAAAAAGCGCAACATTTTTATTAAGACAGTGTACAATTCTATTTTGATGTGAAAGTGTAAAAGCCTGTCAACCTTTTCGAAATCCACTATTGTTAATAAAAGAGCACAAAACAATAATAAAAGTGGAGAGCCCAAGTTTTAAATCTAAAGCCCTATTAAAGCACCTTTCCTGTAAAAAGCGATCACTGGCATGACGACTTTTAGAATGTCCACTTTTATAAACTTTTGAAGCACCCCCGTACATACATAAATTTTGTGAAGCCAATTGTATATTTTATTTAAAATTCTTCTCGAATTGCTTTTTACACAAACCGATACACACTCAAGAGCGAGAATGGTAATTTAATGTTAAAGTATACAACGACACAATAATATCAAAAAGCGCAACATTTTTATTAAGACAGTGTACAATTCTATTTTGATGTGAAAGTGTAAAAGCCTGTCAACCTTTTCGAAATCCACTATTGTTAATAAAAGAGCACAAAACAATAATAAAAGTGGAGAGCCCAAGTTTTAAATCTAAAGCCCTATTAAAACACCTTTCCTGTAAAAAGCGATCACTGGCATGACGACTTTTAAAATGTCCACTTTTATAAACTTTTGAAGCACCCCTGTACATACATTAATTTTGTGAAGCCAAATGTACATTTTATTTAAAATTCTTTTCGAATTGCTTTTTACACAAACCGGTACACACTCAAGAGCGAGAAAGGTATTTTATGTTAAAATATCCAAAGACACAATAAGATCAAAAAGCGCAACATTTTTATTAAGACTGTTTACAATACTATTTTGATGCGAAAGTGTACAAACTTTTCAACCTTTCCGAAATCCAGTATCGTTAATAAAAGAGCACAAAACAATAATAAAAGTAGAAATCCCAAGTTTTAAATGTAAGCCCTATTAAAGCGCCTCTCCTGTAAAAGGCGATCACTGGCATGACGCTTTTTAGAATGTCCACCTTTATAAACGCTTGAAACACCCCTGTACATACATAAATTTTGTGGAGCCAATTGTATATTTTATTTAAAATTCTTCTCGAATTGTTTTTTACACAAACCGGTACACACTCCAGAGCGAGAAAGGAAATTTAATGTTAAACATAAGTCATGTTAAAATATCCAAAGACACAATGACCTCAAAAAGCGCAACATTTTTATTACGACAGTTTACAATACTATTTTGATGCGAAAGTGTAAAAACCTTTCAACCTTTTCGAAATCCACTATCGTCAATAAAAGAGCACAAAATAATAATAAAAGTAGAAAGCCCAAGTTTTAAATATAAGCCCTATTAAAGCGTCTCTCCACTAAAAGGCGATCACTGGCATGACGCTTTTGAGCATGTCCACTTTAATATACTTTTGAAACACCTCTATACATACATAAATTTTGTGAAGCCAATTGTATATTTTATTTAAATTATAGCGTCGTAGATAAGTGATTGTGAAATACCAACAGTAGTTTGCTCTTTTAATTGCATTCATAAAAAGAAATACACACAATAATATCAGTGGTAGGTATTACAATATATAATTTATTGGAAATTGAATGAAATTTAACATGCAAACCTAATCAGATATACTTTATGTTTGTCAGCGAAGTAAGAGTTTCAGTTGCTCTGCTTGCTACGGGTTGTGCATAGTGGTTGGTTGTATTCCTAAATGCAGTAATGATTAGCAAAATAAAATTGACGTAGTATAAGCTAGTAGTAATTCTAGTTAGTAAAATACCTGTATGCAATGCCCGTTAAATTACCTAATGGATGCATACTTCCTAGGCCCTGTAGTATTTTTAGCAAACGATAGTTACTATTAGATATTTCGATGTGTACATAGCAGTCACCCTTTATTAAGATGTAAACAGATCAGTGTTAGTGTTGTCAATCGGAATGAATTTATATTTCTATAGATGATGTTGTCCATATTTAACCCAACATTTCTTTTTGTAATTTCGACTTCGGATTTGTGTACAGCGACCCCAAAACCCTCCTCACACCAACCAAATTTTACCCAAATCTGAGGACGTTTTGAAGAACCTTGCCGACATAAGAGATCCGTCATTTTGTTTTTTGAAATGTTGACTTTAAATTTGTGATCAGCGACCCTAACAACCCCCCATATGCCTATTTCAGCTATGGTTAAAATACAATAAACACATTAATTTATCGATAATAATTTTTGTAGTGCTTAGGGGTAGATTGCAGCCCCTTGAACGGCGTGCAGGCGATTATTTTGGTGGTTGTAATGTAAAATATAAATGTTTCTCTACTTCTGCTATGGTTAGTAGTAGATAAGCATTTTATTTAACCCCTAATATAAGTTTTAATGAAATAAGGTGGTTGAGTTCATCCCTTTTTGGTAGTGTGTAGGCGATTATGTTGGTGACTGTGATGTGAAATATTAATATGTTATATGTTATACATTATATATAGTTAAAAATTGATAAACATTTTTATTTAGCACCAATCTAATTTTTAGTGCTTACGGGTAGATTGCACCCTGTCGAACAGCGTGCAAGAGGTTATTTTGGGTTTTTGATGTGAGATATAAATGTTTCTCAACTAAGCTGTGGCTATAATTCGATAAATAAAGCAGTTTAACAGTAATCATTTTTTTAGTGCCTTAGGGGTAGATTGAACCCGCTTAAATGGCATGTAAAGAGTTTATATTGGTGGTCGTACTATGACATATGAATGTTTTTATGCTTCTACTATGGTTAGAAGTCGATAAGCATTTTAATTTAGCACCAAATAAATTTTTAGTGATTTTGGACAGAGATTATTTTGGTGGTCGTGACGTGAGATATTAACGTGTCTAGTTCTGCTGTGATTAGAAATCAAGTCACTGATTGACACATTAAAATTAAGACATATTGTACGTGAGTGTGTAGCATTAGTGATCAAGGGTGGCTGCATGATATATAACGAAATTGTGCGTTTTTAATGACCACGTGCAAATCATTCACCTCCTAATGAATCCCCTTTTCACCATAAATTTAATGTACCTACTTTTTACCTTTTTTTAAAACCAATTTTTAGTTATTTTATCTATAGTCTTTTATATACGTTACAATTAGATTAATATTTATATATGCTCGTACACATGCTACTTTTATATTTTCTAAATTATTGGTATCTCTTAACTCCAAAATTCGAAAATGTCAACCTGAAGAAATTCAAGCAAGGACGTGTAAACGGCAAAAGTTACTTTGAGTCTCATAAGATTGAATTTATATACGTTCCTTATGTTTTCTATTATTACATATGACCTGTAAAAAAAGTTATTTATTATACAAGGGAAAGAAGTATTAGATTTTAGCTCGAGATAATGACAAAATACCGAGAGCTAAAATCTAATGTTTTTTCCCGTGTATAATACACTATTTTTTTCTGACAGGAAAAACGGTGATTTAATAATGATAAAAAAGACTCAGAAAATCAATCGATGTGACATTTGAAGTTTTAAATTGGTAGGCTGTTGTACTTATAATAGCAGCATTACACCTGCGTTGCTAAGGAAACCTGTAAATTATTCAAATATTTGTCAATTTAATTTTGTGTTTGGTTTTAAAAATTTGCGAACTTAAGTTGATTTTTAGTTATTTTGATTGGAAGTCGAAAAAGAAATGCAGTTCTTTCTCGGAGACGGTGCTATTGGCATACATAAGTAAATGCCACTTTTTGTATAATAAAATATATTAAAATTAAATGTCCGTGTTCTTACTTATGTGTACATATCCGGAAAGAAAGTACTCATTTTTTCCCGGGGAAAAATGAGTACTTTTTTCTCGGCTTTTAAAGTGACATTTTGTTACCTATTAAGAAAAATAAAATGTCAAACTTTTCCCGTCACAGAGAAAAAGTTATAAAAATACATTCGAGTCGTCTTGGCAACGGACTCGGCAAAAGTACGAACTAAAGACGACGATTCAATACCACTACAAATTTCGATTGGCCGGAACAATTTCAAAATGAAAAATTTAAGGTAATTAATCAATATTTCTGGATGTATACCGTCCCATAGTAAATACTATTACATGAAAGCCAGTTACAAATTAAATATTATAAATAAAGGTATTAAATATTACTTTCCTACACCTATATTTTACATAACATTTGGCTGTACTGTTTTAAAATGTTTAGATGACAATTATAACAAACGTCAACAAATAATTATAACAAATGTCAAAAGGTGTACAAATATTATTATTTATGACAGTCCTGAAATGTATTTAGTAGGTTATATTACATGACGGCTAAAATTTTGCAACATTTAAAATTTGAAGTCATTTTAATTTAGTGGCGCATGTCGGTTGCGAGAGCGACTGAACTATAGGAACAGTTTGTTGAAAAAGAAAAGACTTGCATCTGCGGTCATAAACTGTATTATCAATTATATTCTAACAGTATTAGATATTGCAATTTCAACTGCCATATTTCAGACAATCTAACTTGCACCAAATTTATGTAGGATGAATAAGGGCAGAAACTTTGATTGAAAAATCATATCCCAACTGTTTACTAAAAACTATACGTTTTAACAGGTTCTTTATCTACATTTCCTAAATCAAAGAGGGTTGATTGAGAAAACCGTGTTTCCATAATTTTGACCTACAAAATGTTATGTTCTGGAGGAATCGGCGCGATCTTTGTAGTGCCAATTATAATTATTATTTTAAAATTTAACTAAACGTTAACGAACACACTATTCATCCAAACTCAATTAAATCAAGAGTACTTTATACAGTGTCTGCATAAGCACCTGCCAGCTTCTGTAGAATTTCTTCAATGTTTTCAATTTCACATGTAACTTTTAAATGTAATTTTAATATGTTAATGACATATCAGGGTGAGTCTAAAATATATTCATCTAAAATTAAGTTTTAATAAGGTGCTGTTAAAAGCAATTACAAAGAAGAAAAGAGCAAGCACAATCATAAATTTTTACAAATACTTAGAATTTTTAGCAACTGAGATAAAGTCCCGGAAATGTAACAGAATTAAAAAGCTTCCAAAACACAAATATTTCCTTAGCAAGCTAAAAGTTACACATATTCAATATTATGTTTTTATTTTTAAGTATACTGTTAATTTCATGTATAAAAGAAGCAATACGATTACTAAATCACTAATAAAAATAATTATTAATTACAAATGCATAAGAAAACATAATCGCAGTCAATACTAATAAAAATCCAAATCTCCTAGGTTATGCGCACGTGTAAGTAATCCCAATTACTGTTTAATATTTTATCAGGTTTGGTAAAACACCGGTTAATACATCTTCATTTAATAACGTTCTTAATCAGTGATTAGCGCTAACCGGTGTTGGAAACACATACTAACCGGTATTTTAATCAATGGTTAGCGCCAACCGGTTTTTGCAAAAACGTACTGTCCCGTATTTTATTTAATGAGTATGCTGATCTTCATTTTAATCGGAATTGGGAAAACCGGCCCTTAATTGAACTTAATCAACTAATACAGTGCAATAATATAAATAATTAAAAGTACGTCTAAATTTGCCGTTGTAGTTGTTAGGGCGTTTTAATGTTGAAGGTTACATTCAAATATTATGTCAACTTTAAATAAACATGCGAAGATATTGCAAAATTTTAGCTGTCAAATATCCTACCTACACATGCCATTTCGAGACTTATAAATACACCTTTTGGCATTAATCATAATAACCTTTTGAAGTTTGTCATCCAAGCAACACAAATTTGTCTGCAATTACCGTTTCCCGTAGAACGCGATCACTGTCATGATGCCTTTCAGAAAATCCGATTTTATAAACTTTTGAACCACTCCTGTATATACATAAATTTAGTGATGCCGATCGTATATATTATTTAGAACTTTTCTTTACTTCTTTACACAAACCGTTACACTGAACACTGAAGAGCGAGAAGGATAATTTAATGTTAAACATAAATCATGTTAAAGTTACCAAGGAAGAATGTGCTCAAATCCAAGCACTTTTCGACGAACCTTGCCGCCATATTACATTTGCCATGTTGTTTTTTTGACATTTTGACTTTGGATTCGTGATCGGCGACTTGAGACACCCCCGTATCTAAAATTTCACATTCATACGTCAATGTTCAAAAAAACTTCCGCAATTTTGTCTTTTTTGACATTTTGACTTTGGATTCGTGATCGGCGACCTGAGACAACCCCGTATCTAAAATTTCACATTCCTACGTCAATGTTCAAAAAAACTTTCGCCATTTTGTTTTTTTTTGACATTTTGACTTTGGATTCGTAATCGGCGACCTGAGACACCCCCGTATCTAAAATTTCACATTCCTACGTCAATGTTCAAAAAAAACTTCCGCCATTTTGTTTTTTTTTTGACATTTTGACTTTGGATTCGTAATCGGCGACCTGAGACACCCCCGTATCTAAAATTTCACATTCATACGTTAATTTTCAAAAAACTTCCGCCATTTTGTTTTTTTTTGACATTTTGACTTTGGATTCGTGATCGGCGACCTAAGACACCCCCGTATCTAAAATTTCACATTCATACGTCAATTTTCAAAAAAACTTCCGCCATTTTGTTTTTTTTTGACATTTTGACTTTGGATTTGTGATCGGCATCCGCACACAGCGCCGTATCTAAAATTTCACATTCATACGTCAATTTTCAAAGAAATTCCGCCATTTTTTTTTTTTTTGACATTTTGACTTTGGATTCGAGATCGGCGTTCGCAGACACCCCCGTATCTAAAATTTCACATTCGTACGTCAATTTTCAAAAAATCTTCCTCCATTTTGTTTTTTTTGACATTTTGTCTATGGATTGGTGATCGGCGTCCGCAGACATACCTGTATCTAAAATTTCGCATTCATACGTCAATTTTCAAAAAATCTTCGGCCATTTTATTTTTTTTTTGACATTTTATCTTTGTATTTGTGATCGGCGTCCGCACACACCCCCGTATCTAATATTTCACATTCGTACGTCAATTTAGAATTAGTGACGGGCGACCGTAAAAACTCCCAGTTTTACTTTTAATCAGAATAGAGAGAAATTGATTTCAGCCAACTCCGCCCACCGTGCACGTAATCGTCTCAATAAAATTATTTCGTAGAGGCACATAAATGTCAATCCTGCTCCTTTTCCCCTTTGAGGAAATACGTGTTCTGGAATTTACGCATTTTAATTCAAAATATTACTCGACAACACCTGTATAGATGAAAGGTATTAAATCAAGCGGGACCGCTATGTATTGTGTGGACATGCCGCACATTCGCCGGACCGTAATATATTGACCGGCAGTGCACGTGAGAATCTGATTTTATTTTTCGCCCGTCCGGAATGCATTGATATCTGTGCATATTGAATCGGCCATTTTTCTCACAAAATCCACCCTCAAACGAACTTCAAAGTGTTCATGCCCTTGGTTGCGTGCGACCGTCGACTCGAAATAAGCATGTAGAAGGTGCCCAGAAGTCGGTTCGTTAAGTCCCCGGGTCCTGTTGGACCCTCGCGACCTTCAAAATTTCGCATTTCACGCTTAAATGTGAATATGCGGATACCACTCAGTTTGCTTGTCAGTTTGACATTTCTAGCGATTTTCAACGTGTTTCACGTGAATTTTCCATCCGCCGCGCCGTTTGTCAGAATTTGTTCGCCACGCCCGAACGACGACTTTTGCACGCTCCTCTCTTGGACGGCCGATATCTCTGCACGCGCACCGAAAAAAAGGAAAATCTCTCCGTCGATGGTTAGTTTAATGTCACCGGTACGTACACGCGCCGAGACGGCCTTTAATTCCGCGTATCCAGGGACGAGTACTGCGCCTAAATTCACCAATTTCAAGTCGATTTTGAGCCGTCGGATCGGTAACCATGGTGATGCGGTTAAGCCGTCTTTTCTCAAGAAATTAACACGAAACGGCCGCTCGCTTTTATAGAGTATAACTAGCTCTAACGTCCGCTTACAGCGGGTCCTCCGCTTATAACGGGCCCTCCGCTTACACTGGGTCCTCCGCTTACAGCGGGTCCGTCAATCTCTTTTAGTTGGAATCGCTTTTTTCGCGTCTGCTTACAGCTTTCTCATAGTTTCCTGTAAAAAGCAATCACTGTCATGACGCCTTTTAGAATGTCCGGTTTTATTAACTTGTGACGCACCCCTGTATTTACATATATTTCGTGAAACCAATACCATATTTTCTTTAAAATCCTTCTCGAACGGTTTTTTACACAACCCGGTACATACTCAAGAGCGAGAAAGATAAATTTATGTTAAACATAAGTCCTGTTAATGTATCCAAAGAAACAATGAGCTCAAAGAGCACAACATTTTTATCGAGACAGTTTACAATACTATTTTGATGTGATAGTGGAAAAGCATGTCAACCTTTTCGAAGTCTACTGTCGTTAAGAAAAAAGCACAAAATAATAATAAAAGTAAGAATCCCAAGTTTTAAATTTAAGCCCTATTGAAGCGCCTTTCCTGCAAAAAACGATTTTTAGAATGTCCACTTTTATAAACTTTTGAAGCACCCCTGTATATACATATATTTTGTTAAGTCAATAGGATATTTTATTTAAAATTCTTCTCGAACTGTTTTTGACATAAATCGGTACACACTCAAGAGCGAGAAAGGTAATTTAATGTTAAACATAAGTCATGTTAAAGTATCCAAAGACACAATGAGATCAAAAAGCGCAACATTTTTATTAAGACAGTGTACAATACTATTTTGATGTGAAAGTGTAAAAGCCTGTCAACCTTTTTGAAATCCACTATCGTTAATAAAGGAGCACAAAATAATAATAAAAGTAAAAAGTCCAAGTTTTAAATTGAAGCGCCTTTCCAGTAAAAAGCGACCACTGGGATGACGCTTTTTAGAATGTCCAGTTTTATACACCTTTGAAGCACCCCTGTATATACATATATTTTGTGAAGCGAATTGTATATTTTATTTAAAATTCTTCTCGAACTGTTTTTAACACAAACCGGTACACACCCAAGAGCGAGAAAGGTAATTTAATTTTAAACATAAGTCATGTTAAAGTATCCAAAAGCACAATGAGATCAAAAAGCACAACATGTTCATTAAGACAGTTTACAATACTATTTTGATGTGACACTGTAAAGCCTGTCAACCTTTTCAAAATCCACTATCGTTAATAAAGGAGCACGAAATAATAATAAAAGTAAAAAGCCCAAGTTTTAAATGTAAGCCCTATTGAAGCGCCTTTCCTGTAAAAAAAGGCTTTTTAGAATGTCCACTTTTATAAACTTTTGAAGCACCCCTGTATATACATATATTTTGTTAAGCAAATAGGATATTTTATTTAAAATTCATCTCGAACTGTTTTTGACATAAACCTGTACACACTCAAGAGCGAGAAAAGTATTTTAATGTTAAACATAAGTCATGTGAAAGTATCCAAAGACAGAATGAGCTCAAAAAACGCAACATTTTTATTAAGATAGTTTACAATACTATTTTGATGTGAAAGTGTAAAAGCCTGTCAACCTTTTCGAAATCCACTGTCGTTCATAAAGGGGCACAAAATAATAATAAAAGTAAAAAGCCCAAGTTTTAAATTTAGGCCCTATTGAAGCGCCTTTCCTGTAAAAAGATGCTTTTTAGAATGTCTACTTTTATAAATTTTTGAAGCAACCCTGTATATACATATATTTTGTTAAGCCAATAAGATATTTTATTTAAAATTCTTATCGAACTGTTTTTGACATAAACCGGTACACACTCAAGAGCGAGAAAGGTAATTTAATGTTAAACATAAATCATGTTAAAGTATCCAAAAACACAATGAGACCAAAAAGCGTAACATTTTTATTAAGACAGTGTACAATACTATTTTGATGTGATAGTCTAAAAGCCTGTCAATCTGTTTGAAATCCACTATCGTTAATAAAGGAGCACAAAATAATAATAAAAGTAAAAAGCCCAAGTATTAAATTGAAGCGCCTGTCCTGTAAAAAGCGATCACTGGCATGACGCTTGTTATAATGTCCACTTTTATACACCTTTGAAGTACCCTTGTATATTCATATATTTTATTAAGCCAATAGGACGTTTTATTTAAAATTCTTCTCGAACTGTTTTTAACACAAACCGGTACACACTCAAGAGCGAGAAAGGTAATTTAATGTTAAAGTATCAAAGACACAATGAGCACAAAAAGAGCAACATTTTCATCAAAACAGTTTACAATACTATTTTGATGCGAAAGTGTAAATGTCTGTCAACCTTTTCGAAATCCACTATCTTTAATAAAAGAGCACAAAGTAATAATAAAAGTAGAAAGCCCAAGTTTTAAATATAAACCCTAATGAAGCGCCTTGGCTGTAAAAAGCGATCACTCCCATGACGCTTTTTAGAATGTCCAATTTTATAAACTTTTTAAGCACCCCTGTACATACATAAATTTTGTAAAGCCAATTGTATACTTTATTTAAAATTCTTCTATCAATTGTTTTTTATACAAACCGGTACACACTCGAGAGCGAGAAAGGTAATTTAATGTTAAACATAAGTCATGTTAAAGTATCCAAAGACACAATGAACTCAAAGAGCGCAACATTTTTCTTAAGACAGTTTACAATACTATTTTGATGTGAAAGTGTAAAAGCCTCACAATCTTTTCGAAATCCACTATCGTTAATAAAAGAGCACAAAATAATAATAAAAATAGAAAGCCCAAGTTTTAAATTGAAACCCTATTGAAGCGCCTTTCCTGTAGAAGGCGATGACTGGCATGACGCTTTTTAAAATATCCACTTATAAACTTTTGAAACACCCCTGTATACACATATATTTTGTTAAGCCAATAGGATATTTTATTTAAAATTCTTGTCGAACTGTTTTTTACACAAACCGGTACACACTCAAGAGCGAGAAAGGTAATTTAATGTTACAACGACACAATAAGATAAAAAAGCGCAACATTTTTATTAAGAAAATTTACAATATTATTTTGATCCGAAAGTGTAAAATCCTGTCAACCTTTTCGAAATCCACTATCGTTAATAAAAGGGCATAAAACAATAATAAAAGTAGAAAGGCCAAGTTTTAAATTTGAAGCCCAATTGAAACGCTTTTCCTGTAAAAAGCGATCACTGGCATGACGATTTTTAGAATGTCCACTTTTATAAATTTTGAAGCACTCGTCATACATTAATTTTGTGAAGCCAAATGTATATTTTATTTAAAATTCTTTTCGAATTGCTTTTTACACAAACCGGTACACACTCAAGAGCGAGAAAGGTAGTTTATGTTAAAATATCCAAAGACACAATAAGATCAAAAAGCGCAACATTTTTATTAAGACTGTTTACAATACTATTTTGATGCGAAAGTGTAAAAGCTTTTCAACCTTTCCGAAATCCACTATCGTTAATAAAAGAGCACAAATCAATAATAAAAGTAGAAATCCCAAGTTTTAAATGTAAGCCCTATTAAAGCGCCTCTCCTGTAAAAGGCGATCACTGGCATGACGCTTTTTAGAATGTCCACCTTTATAAACGCTTGAAACACCCCTGTACATACATAAATTTTGTGGAGCCAATTGTATATTTTATTTAAAATTCTTCTCGAATTGTTTTTTACACAAACCGGTACACACTCCAGAGCGAGAAAGGAAATTTGATGTTAAACATAAGTCATGTTAAAATATCCAAAGACACAATGACCTCAAAAAGCGCAACATTTTTATTACGACAGTTTACAATACTATTTTGATGCGAAGGTGTAAAAGCCTTTCAACCTTTTCGAAATCCACTATCGTCAATAAAAGAGCACAAAATAATAATAAAAGTAGAAAGCCCAAGTTTTAAATATAAGCCCTATTAAAGCGTCTCTCCACTAAAAGGCGATCACTGGCATGACGCTTTTGAGCATGTCCACTTTAATATACTTTTGAAACACCTCTGTACATACATAAATTTTTTGAAGCCAATTGTATATTTTATTTAAATTATAGCGTCGTAGATGAGTGATTGTGAAATACCAACAGTAGTTTGCTCTTTTAATTGCATTCATAAAAAGAAATACACACAATAATATCAGTGGTAGGTATTAAAATATATAATTTATTGGAAATTGAATGAAATTTAACATGCAAACCTAATCAGATATACTTTATGTTTGTCAGCGAAGTAAGAGTTTCAGTTGCTCTGCTTGCTACGGGTTGTGCATAGTGTTTGGTTGTATTCCTAAATGCAGTAATGATTAGCAAAATAAAATTGACGTAGTATATGCTAGTAGTAATTCTAGTTAGTAAAATACCTGTATGCAATGCGCGTTAAATTACCTAATGGATGCATACTTCCTAGGCCCTGTAGTATTTTTAGCAAACGATAGTTACTATTAGATATTTCGATGTGTACATAGCAGTCACCCTTTATTAAGATGTAAACAGATCAGTGTTAGTGTTGTCAATCGGAATGAATTTATATTTCTATAGATGTTGTCCATATTTAACCCAACATTTGTTTTTGTAATTTCGACTTCGGATTTGTGTACAGCGACCCCAAACCCTCCTTATACCAACCAAATTTTACCCAAATCTGAGAACGTTTTGAAGAACCTTGCCGACATAAGAGATCCGTCATTTTGTTTTTTGAAATGTTGACTTTAAATTTGTGATCAGCGACCCTAACAACCCCCCATATGCCTATTTCAGCTATGGTTAAAATACAATAAACACATTAATTTATCAATAATAATTTTTGTAGTGTTTAGGGGTAGATTGCAGCCCCTTGAACGGCGTGCAGGCGATTATTTTGGTGGTTGTAATGTGAAATATAAATGTTTCTCTACTTCTGCTATGGTTAGTAGTAGATAAGCATTTTATTTAACCCCTAATATACGTTTTAGTGAAATAAGGTGGTTGAGTTCACCCCTTTTTGGTAGTGTGTAGGCGATTATGTTGGTGACTGTGATGTGAAATATTAATATGTTATATGTTATACGTTATATATAGTTAAAAATTGATAAACATTTTTATTTAGCACCAATCTAATTTTTAGTGCTTACGGGTAGATTGCACCCTGTCGAACAGCGTGCAAGAGGTTATTTTGGGTTTTTGATGTGAGATATAAATGTTTCTCAACTAAGCTGTGGCTATAATTCGATAAATAAAGCAGTTTAACAGTAATCATTTTTTTAGTGCCTTAGGGGTAGATTGAACCCGCTTAAATGGCATGTAAAGAGTTTATATTGGTGGTCGTACTATGACATATGAATGTTTTTATGCTTCTACTATGGTTAGAAGCCGATAAGCATTTTAATTTAGCACCAAATAAATTTTTAGTGATTTTGGACAGAGATTATTTTGGTGGTCGTGACGTGAGATATTAATGTGTCTAGTTCTGCTGTGATTAGAAATCAAGTCACTGATTGACACATTAAAATTAAGACATATTGTACGTGAGCGTGTAGCATTAGTGATCAAGGGTGGCTGCATGATATATAACGAAATTGTGCGTTTTTAATGACCACGTGCAAATCATTCACCTCCTAATGAATCCCCTTTTCACCATAAATTTAATGTACCTACTTTTTACCTTTTTTTAAAACCAATTTTTAGTTATTTTATCTATAGTCTTTTATATACGTTACAATTAGATTAATATTTATATATGCTCGTACACATGCTACTTTTATATTTTCTAAATTATTGGTATCTCTTAACTCCAAAATTCGAAAATGTCAACCTGAAGAAATTCAAGCACGGACGTGTAAACGGCAAAAGTTACTTTGAGTCTCATAAGATTGAATTTATATACGTTCCTTATGTTTTCTATTATTACATATGACCTGTAAAAAAAGTTATTTATTATACAAGGGAAAGAAGTATTAGATTTTAGCTCGAGATAATGACAAAATACCGAGAGCTAAAATCTAATGTTTTTTCCCGTGTATAATACACTATTTTTTTCTGACAGGAAAAACGGTGATTTAATAATGATAAAAAAGACTCAGAAAATCAATCGATGTGACATTTGAAGTTTTAAATTGGTAGGCTGTTGTACTTATAATAGCAGCATTACACCTGCGTTGCTAAGGAAACCTTTAAATTATTCAAATATTTGTCAATTTAATTTTGTGTTTGGTTTTAAAAATTTGCGAACTTAAGTTGATTTTTAGTTATTTTGATTGGAAGTTGAAAAAGAAATGCAGTTCTTTCTCGGAGACGGTGCTATTGGCATACATAAGTAAATGCCACTTTTTGTATAATAAAATATATTAAAATTAAATGTCCGTGTTCTTACTTATGTGTACATATTCGGAAAGAAAGTATTCATTTTTTTCCCGGGGAAAAATGAGTACTTTTTTCTCGGCTTTTAAAGTGACATTTTGTTACCTATTAAGAAAAATAAAATGTCAAACTTTTCCCGTCACAGAGAAAAAGTTATAAAAATACATTCGAGTCGTCTTGGCAACGGACTCGGCAAAAGTACGAACTAAAGACGACGATTCAATACCACTACAAATTTCGATTGGCCGGAACAATTTCAAAATGAAAAATTTAAGGTAATTAAACAATATTTCTGGATGTATACCGTTCCATAGTAAAATACTATTACATGAAAGCCAGTTACAAATTAAATATTATAAATAAAGGTATTAAATATTACTTTCCTACACCTATATTTTACATAACATTTGGCTGTACTGTTTTAAAATGTTTAGATGACAATTATAACAAACGTCAACAAATAATTATAACAAATGTCAAAAGGTGTACAAATATTATTATTTATGACAGTCCTGAAATGTATTTTGAAGGTTATATTACATGACGGGTAAAATTTTGCAACATTTAAAATTTGACGTCATTTTAATTTAGTGGCGCATGTCGGTTGCGAGAGCGACTGAACTATAGGAACAGTTTGTTGAAAAAGAAAAGACTTGCATCTGCGGTCATAAACTGTATTATCAATTATATTCTAACAGTATTAGATATTGCAATTTCAACTGCCATATTTCAGACAATTTAACTTGCACCAAATTTATGTAGGATGAATAAGGGCAGAAACTTTGATTGAAGAATTATATCCCAACTGTTTACTAAAAACTATACGTTTTAACAGGTTCTTTATCTACATTTCCTAAATCAAAGAGGGTTGATTGAGAAAACCGTGTTTCCATAATTTTGACCTACAAAATGTTATGTTCTGGAGGAATCGGCGCGATCTTTGTAGTGCCAATTATAATTATTATTTTAAAATTTAACTAAACGTTAACGAACACGCTATTCATCCAAACTCAATTAAATCAAGAGTACTTTATACAGTGTCTGCATAAGCACCTGCCAGCTTCTGTAGAATTTCTTCAATGTTTTCAATTTGACATGTAACTTTTAAATGTAATTTTAATATGTTAATGACATATCAGGGTAAGTCTAAAATATATTCATCTAAAATTAAGTTTTAATAAGGTGCTGTTAAAAGCAATTACAAAGAAGAAAGAGCAAGCGCAATCATAAATTTTTACAAATACTTAGAATTTTTAGCAACTGAGATAAAGTCCCGGAAATGTAACAGAATTAAAAAGCTTCCAAAACACAAATATTTCCTTAGCAAGCTAAAAGTTACACATATTCAATATTATGTTTTTATTTTTAAGTATACTGTTAATTTCATGTATAAAAGAAGCAATACGATTACTAAATCACTAATAAAAATAATTATTAATTACAAATGCATAAGAAAACATAATCGCAGTCAATACTAATAAAAATCCAAATCTCCTAGGTTATGCGCACGTGTAAGTAATCCCAATTACTGTTTAATATTTTATCAGGTTTGGTAAAACACCGGTTAATACATCTTCATTTAATAACGTTCTTAATCAGTGATTAGCGCTAACCGGTGTTGGAAACACATACTAACCGGTATTTTAATCAATGGTTAGCGCCAACCGGTTTTTGCAAAAACGTACTGTCCCGTATTTTATTTAATGAGTATGCTGATCTTCATTTTAATCGGAATTGGGAAAACCGGCCCTTAATTGAACTTAATCAACTAATACAGTGCAATAATATAAATAATTAAAAGTACGTCTAAATTTGCCGTTGTAGTTGTTAGGGCGTTTTAATGTTGAAGGTTACATTCAAATATTATGTCAACTTTAAATAAACATGCGAAGATATTGCAAAATTTTAGCTGTCAAATATCCTACCTACACATGCCATTTCGAGACTTATAAATACACCTTTTGGCATTAATCATAATAACCTTTTGAATTTTGTCATCCAAGCAACACAAATTTGTCTGCAATTACCGTTTCCCGTAGAACGCGATCACTGTCATGATGCCTTTCAGAAAATCCGATTTTATAAACTTTTGAACCACTCCTGTATATACATAAATTTAGTGATGCCGATCGTATATATTATTTAGAACTTTTCTTTACTTTTTTACACAAACCGTTACACTGAACACTGAAGAGCGAGAAGGATAATTTAATGTTAAACATAAATCATGTTAAAGTTACCAAGGAAGAATGTGCTCAGATTCAAGCACTTTTCGACGAACCTTTCCGCCATATTACATTTGCCATGTTGTTTTTTTGACATTTTGACTTTGGATTCGTGATCGGCGACCTGAGACACCCCCGTATATAAAATTTCACATTCATACGTCAATGTTCAAAAAAACTTCCGCCATTTTGTTTTTTTTGACATTTTGACTTTGGATTCGTGATCGGCGACCTGAGACAACCCCGTATCTAAAATTTCACATTCCTACGTCAATGTTCAAAAAAACTTCCGCCATTTTTTTTTTTGACATTTTGACTTTGGATTCGTAATCGGCGACCTGAGACACCCCCGTATCTAAAATTTCACATTCCTACGTCAATGTTCAAAAAAACTTCCGCCATTTTTTTTTTTTTGACATTTTGACTTTGGATTCGTAATCGGCGACCTGAGACACCCCCGTATCTAAAATTTCACATTCCTACGTCAATGTTCAAAAAAACTTCCGCCATTTTGTTTTTTTTTTGACATTTTGACTTTGGATTCGTAATCGGCGACCTGAGACAGCCCCGTATCTAAAATTTCACATTCCTACGTCAATGTTCAAAAAAACTTCGGCCATTTTGTTTTTTTTGACATTTTGACTTTGGATTCGTAATAGGCGACCTGAGACACCCCCGTATCTAAAATTTCACATTCATACGTCAATGTTCAAAAAAACTTCCGCCATTTTGTTTTTTTTGACATTTTGACTTTGGATTCGTGATCGGCGACCTGAGACAACCCCGTATCTAAAATTTCACATTCCTACGTCAATGTTCAAAAAAACGTCCGCCATTTTTTTTTTTTTGACATTTTGACTTTGGATTCGTGATCGGCGACCTAAGACACCCCCGTATCTAAAATTTCACATTCATACGTCAATTTTCAAAAAAACTTCCGCCATTTTGTTTTTTTTTGACATTTTGACTTTGGATTTGTGATCGGCATCCGCACACAGCGCCGTATCTAAAATTTCACATTCATACGTCAATTTTCAAAGAAATTCCGCCATTTTGTTTTTTTTTGACATTTTGACTTTGGATTCGAGATCGGCGTTCGCAGACACCCCCGTATCTAAAATTTCACATTCGTACGTCAATTTTCAAAAAATCTTCCTCCATTTTGTGTTTTTTGACATTTTGTCTATGGATTGGTGATCGGCGTCCGCAGACATACCTGTATCTAAAATTTCGCATTCATACGTCAATTTTCAAAAAATCTTCGGCCATTTTATTTTTTTTTGACATTTTGACTTTGTATTTGTGATCGGCGTCCGCACACACCCCCGTATCTAATATTTCACATTCGTACGTCAATTTAGAATTAGTGACGGGCGACCGTAAAAACTCCCAGTTTTACTTTTAATCAGAATAGAGAGAAATTGATTTCAGCCAACTCCGCCCACCGTGCACGTAATCGTTTCAATAAAATTATTTCGTAGAGGCACATAAATGTCAATCCTGCTCCTTTTCCCCTTTGAGGAAATACGTGTTCTGGAATTTACGCATTTTAATTCAAAATATTACTCGACAACACCTGTATAGATGAAAGGTATTAAATCAAGCGGGACCGCTATGTATTGTGTGGACATGCCGCACATTCGCCGGACCGTAATACATTGATCGGCATTGCACATGAGAATCTGTTATTATTTTTCGCCCGTCCGGAATACATTGATGTAAGTGCATGTTGAATCGGCCATTTTTCTGAAAAAATCCACCCGCAAACGAACTTCAAAGTGTTCATGCCCTTGGTTGCGTGCGACTGTCGACTCGAAATAAGCATGTAGAAGGTCCCCAGAAGTCGGTTCGTTAAGTCCCCGGGTCCTGTTGGACCCTCGCGACCTTCAAAATGTAGTATTTCACGCTTAAATGTGAATATGCGGATACCACTCAGTTTGCCTGTCAGTTTGACGTTTCTAGCGATTTTCAACGTGTTTCACGTGAATTTTCCATCCGCCAGCGCCGTTTGTCAGAATTTGTTCGCCACGCCCGAACGACGAGTTTTGCACGCTCCTCTCTCGGACGGCGGATATCTCTGCACGCGCACCGAAAAAAAGGAAAATCTCTCCGTCGATAGTTAGTTTAATGTCACCGGTACGTACACGCGCCGAGACGGCCTTTAATTCCGCGTATCCAGGGACGAGTACTGCGCCTAAATTCACCAATTTCAAGTCGATTTTGAGCCGTCCGCTCGGTTACCATGGTGATTCGGTTAAGCCGTCTTTTCTCGAGAAATTAACACGAAACGGCCGTGCGCTTTTAGTATATATAATTTCGGATATGATTTTTGATTTTTGTTTTTTATGAAGGAGATTATTTATTAATTCTTTTGAATAACCATTATTCTGAGCTATGGTGTAAATTCTATCTAATTCTTTATCAAAATTAATCTTATTCATAGGAACAAAACAAAAATGATAACAAAAGTATAGACAGTGTAGAAAATAAACAAGAATGGCCAAGTAGCATTTTGTCTAAACATGTCACAATCAGTAGGTATATACTAACTTTCCAATTTGACGTCTCTTATTTCTCGATTTCTCAAAATACGAGGATCAATAATTTCAGGTAATAAAGCGAGAAAATAAAAACACTCTCAATTAATTACCATTTCTGGCCAGAGTTCTTCATCTCTGTGTATTGTCTCATACCAAGTATCCTTCGTAATCCATACTATGAAGTAACATACATCTTTCTGAGATATGTTTAACTGTCCCTATATTTGGTACATGTAATGGTGCCTAGATTTTAAATGTAATTCGCTGTTCTAAATTTCTAAAAATATAATTAACCGCGTTTTGATTAGAAAATATTCCGTCGGAAGATGCCGCGAAAAATCAATATACAGGATGAATAAGGAGACCACAAGACTCGACTTTGAGATCTGCCAAACATTCAAAAGCTTTTACAGTTTGCTCTTCTTTTTCATTACCGTACCGTGTCGCATTCGTTCCTATAAATTCTTGGTATAATAAAGCCTACAGTATTGGCAGTAAATGTGGTTCTCCTGAATTTCATTACCTTGCCAATATTTGATGCTGTTAATCTTTTTACTCGCATTTCTTTCCCTAAAGTATTAGCTTTTTGTCCTTTTGAAAAATTTTGAATTTCATCCGGATTTTCGCTTGCTAAATTCTTCAAAAATGTGTGTTTTTTTCTTCGTACTTTTGATTATTTATATCTTCAATAAAATATGCATTTGCCCTTGGCTCATAGTCGCGATCGTCCGTAGTTCCTGAAAGTGTTTTTTGTTTCCTATAAAAATACATCCATATTTGGTCTGAAGCTTTGAGTGATATTTGCCCTTACAATTAAATGAAACTGCTGCCGCTTTGCAACGTGCACTGTAAGAATTACGTTGAACATAATACAATATTTTACCTCCTACAAATTTTGCAATGACTGAATTAAAAGATTCTACAATGTTGGAACCTACGTTTCTTATTAAAGATCTACTATTAGGCTGAGCCGACTGAAAGTGTTAATAAAGTTATCATACATATTAAAATTCTGAAATTTTTCAAACATATTGATCTCGCCTTCTCTAGATTCTTGAAAAAACTAAGATGCACAATCCGAGTGTTCACCATAAATATGTCTTGATCCAGTTATAATGTCAGGTTGCAGTTTCACTATCTGGTTTGTTATTGTTAAGTTCTAATTTTTGTAATGTTCAATTGCTTTTGTCAAGGCTGCTCTGAATCTAAGTAAATTTTTTGTTATTAATTGTCATATATCTGAATTGAATTTACGTTTTTTCAAACAGTCGCTAATTTTATTTATATAATTACATAATATATGATTTCGGCGCTCAATTTTTTCAAAAATTTTTTGGGGACCGTAGGGAGCCATCTCACGTAGTTTTCTAAGAACGCTGCTATCACCGTTCCCTATTAATCTACCATAAATTACACCGTGCATTTCACCGGAATGTCGAAAACCTTCCGGAATAATTGTCGACTCCATGGCCGCTGACGACGAAGACCAATTAGATTTACCAAATTTTGCACAAATTAAACAAAATTTGTTTTTTACACCTACATACAACATTTTTTTCGTTTGCCATCCAACAATTGCTGCCACTCCTGATAAACTGCTGTAATTAGACTTATGCGCTCGTTTGGCCCATGCTCTTTTACTTGCTCACATATACAAAAAAAATCTAAAAGCTGTCCCATGGTCAAAATACAAAGTATAAATAAAACAAAAACATAAAGGCACAACAAATTCAGATCTTTAATTTAAATAAATGCTTTTACCATCTAGAAAGTAGAAAACTGTGTCATGTCTAAAACCAATGCAACTTAGTTTCAACTGTCCGGAAAATCTCTAAGTTCGTGTCTTACAATGACATAAAGTTGTTTCTGTCAGATTTTAGTTTTCTACAAACATTGTTCATATAATTAAAACGCTTCAACATGTAAAGTTAGAAATAATAATAAGTCGTGCAACTTCATAATTAATAATAATAATGTATATTTATTGCCGAAGGAAACTGCATTTCTGAAATTCCATGTTACTGTTAGAGCAAAGGATTGTTTTTGTAATATTTTAGTTGACTACGACATTGCCCATATTATTACGGTTAAAAACCTTCAACATCTAAAGTAAATATATAGGTATCTGAATCAAGCATTCGTTTATCTAAGGTAATAAAAAAAAGTTGAATATACTCTCTGTTTATTTGACGATCGGCTTAATACATTTGACCAGGTATACCTTCCGTATCAGTGGTCTTAGACAAAAAAAAGGTTGAATTGTGTGTTGCCTATTTGCCATTTATGAGTGCAGAATTAGTGATCATTCTCATTGGTTTCATAGTAATTTTTTGCAGACCAGGGTTATTTTGAAAATAAAGTAAATACATTGTCGTGTTCAGAATAAAAATATCTACGCACCCACGATTCAAAAAAGTAGTTTTTAAGCACAGTAAGCTTTATATCGCTATAAAACGAAAAAAAAATCAAAGTGCTGTGTTTTAACTCTTTTTAATATAATTGCAAATTTTAATCTTGAGTTAATAGAACAAATATTGGTTATTTCGTTCATGTAGCGGCAACTTTTTCAAGTGCCTTAATTTTTGCGATTTTTTGCGCTGAAATTAACCATTTTGTGGCGTACGCCGTTCAAGTAAAACTCCCCCTTAAGCACCTGCACCTATGATTAGATGTTTTAATTCACATCTTCTTGTGAGTTAACCCTATCTGACAGTGTCCGGAGATGCATCCCATACTAAAGATACAGATACACGTGTTACACAAAGTAGAAATATATATAACAACCACATATAGTTAACTAATACCAAGTATTCTCCTGATTTTAGATGACCAAAATGGAAAGGTTTCTACCAATAGCAGGTCAATGTGTGTAGGAATGTAAGCAAGTTAATCAGTACAACAAGGATAGCAGTCGCACTTGCGCATTTCATTTGAATTATGTTTGCTGGAAATGGCCGATCTCCAGTTGACTAGCACATTTGTTAATCGCGTTTTGTGTAGGTGGGTAACGGTTGTTATTTAAAGGTGGATTACTATACGCCAGAAAAGAAACTATTTATGATAAAGCAATTTTGCGGTCGTATCTCTGCGGAAGTAACTAGAGATTTATTTGCAGTGAATTATCCGGAAAGTCCACTTCTACCGCAAATAAAATTCGTAACACGGTTCGACGTTTTGAAACGACTTTAATGTTAGTAAATAACACAAATTTTCCTTATAGGAATGTCAGTGATTTGGAAATACAAATATGCGCATTGGTTGAACTAAATCATAGTATGTCATCAGGGCAAGTTGCACGCGAATTTAACATTGATGCTACAATGGTCCAAAAACTATTATGTAAAAATAAGTACCGGTTCCACAAAATATCAGCGTCCCCAGAACTTCTGTCCGCCGATTATTACAGGCGTATGGAATTATGCAAAGTAATGGATTAATTATTATTTTTTAATAATATTCTGTTCACAAACGAAAATCATTTCATGTGCATAACCATCATAATCGCGCAATATGTCGGTATTATTCGCGTGAAAATCTACGTTGGAATATACCTTAAGAATAAAATAATCGGACCTTTTTTTATAATAGGTAGTTTAAACGGAAATAGATACTTAGAGTTGCTGTAAAATAATATTATTCCAGCTGTACAGGAACAATGTAATATTAATAAAATATGGTTTCTGCTGGATGGTTTCCCACGCACAGCACTCGTAATGTTACCCACTTTTCAAATAGCATCTATAGATGAATAGGCAATTCAGGTCCTATTAAATGGCTACCACGATCTCCTGATCTAGCTTAAAATGACTTTTTTCTATGGCCCTTTTTAAATAGTCCCAACAAATTAGAAACTACCAGTACTAGATGTATAACGTATTAATATCTTTCCCAGCAAAGTTTGTATATATGTATAGACTCTTCTTCTTCTTTGATATTGCTAACGCCCATATGAAGCACAGACCTCATGAAAACTTCTTCCCCATTTTAGAGTTTTTCTCCAGTGATTCGGAACTAATTTGTCAACCTATAGGTTGTGGGTTCGTTTTGCGATCGCAATTTCTGGAAATTTTTATTTAAAAAAAGTCTATGAGCTATGGTCACAGCTATTTCGATAGATTTTAGATCATGTTAGAAGTACATACGCGATGTGAATACTACTAACATCTGAACTTAGCCACGATTTTGTTCTTCACATTCTTGTCTCCAGGGATTTTCTTTTCAACAGTCCTCTTCCTTGAAGTTTACGCGTCTACCATATGTTAAGTATCTTCTTCCTGTCGCAGACTTACCAGTTTTATTTGAATTGTTAAAAGTATATCTTCATGTAGCTGATATAATATGTACACAAAATGAATTCTCCAGCATCATCAGCCATTTTTATGTTCTTACATATTTTAAACTCTTCAATATAGTTGATGTTTAACCGGTTATTGATCATTTTTCACTTACATGTACAAGTTAAAATTTAATTTTACCCTGGACAGAAATTTATTAACGATAGTGTTGCATATAAGGGGCAGTACCAACCTATCTGTCGGTATTCCGTTTTTTGTCTTGGCTTTAGTCTTTCTCGGTAATTACGTCTACCATATGTTAAGTATCTTTTTCCTGTCGCAGACTTACCAGTTTTATTTGGATTGTTAAAAGTATATCTTTATATAGCTGATATAATATGTACACAAATTCATATCATCAGCAATTATTATGTTGTTACATATTTGAAACTCTTCAATATAATTGATGTTTAACCGGTTATTTATCATGTTTCACTTATATGTACGAGTTAAAATTTAATTTCACCCTGGACAGAAATTTATTAATGGTAGTATTGCATATAAGGTGCAGTGCCAGCCTACCAGTCGGTATTTTGTCTTGGCTTTAGTCTTTCTCGATAATTATGAAGTTGCTAAGATAAGTATAATTATTTATTTGTTCAAAGTTATGGTTTTTGAGGGTTATTTTTCTCTTATGGATATTCTCAGCTTACCTTGAATCACAAATGAAGTCTACCTAGATTTTGAGTTATCCGAATTGCTTTGCACATGATTTAACATCTGAAGCTTGTACGTATATAGTTATTTAATGATTTGAAATTCACCTCGTCTATATTTTAATAACACCCTGTATAACAAACCAGAGGGTCGTAGTAGTATTATTTTAGTCTCCCACTCTATATGTACACCAACTTCTCTTCTTCTGCGTTTTCTTCTATAGAACTTCTTCTCGTAATACCCTTTTCTGTTACTAAAGTCGGGTTCTCACAGAGGTCGCTGACTCGCCGGCCAGAGGCCAAGCAAAACAAAACGCACAAGTTGACGCTTCTTCTTCTTCTTCTCCCTCATCTTGTTCTTCTTATACTCTGATTCATCTGTTCGTCTCTTTATTCCTTGGTCGATATGGTGGACCGACGGGATGGCGATGGAGTCGGTGATGACGTGCTCCTGTTGCAGGTCTTTTCTCATTGAAAAGAATTACCTACGTGTGTACAGTCGTATATATATATATATATATTGATGTGTGTGTGTGTTTTATATGTATGAATATATATTGCTTGAGTGTATAAAGTATGTAGAATGTACAAAATATATATGTATCGTATTCGGGAATTTTTCAATAATAAGCTAACAACTGAATCATTCTTTCGAACAGGTATAAATCAAAGATAGGTATTTACGAGCATATATACATTTTTACATAATGATTATATAAAACAGTTATTTTATATATACAGGGTGAGTCATCTTTACGGGTAAGGCCGATTATGCCTTTATGAGTAAAGATATTTCGAAGCGGTTTTCTCCTTGTGATAGCTGTTCATTCGGACCACATTTTAAAAATACTTTGTATTATACAGAGTGTTCCATAACTTGGTGGCTAACCATAGTTATAGTTTTTTAAATGGAACACCATATATATTATTGCATTTTTGTATTCCCCGTATAATTTTTAGTCAAAAAGTAATAAGATAGTATAGGCCTAAAATCTAAAGTTTTTGACTTATTGCCATTTTTCTGAAAAATTCAATGTTTGTATGAAATTATATTTCTCGAAAATGACGATTTAGATGGACACAATTTTTTGCAGTATTGTTTACAATAACAGGTCCTAAGAGGAGCATGTCTTATTTTTTTATAGTTACTAACTGCATGTGCAGGAAACTGGATTAAAATTACATGACACGTTTTTGTATAAAAGTCATTTTTTTTAAATGGAACACCCTATATATAGTTCATTTTTGAATTGTTTATTAAATTTCGTATCAGAAACATGTAAGACGTTAATACTTTAAAAGTGACTATTACTGAGCTACTATCGCTTTTTGATATGCTTTTGTTAGTTTTTGCAAAAAAGCCCATTTTTGAATTTATTATTAAATTTAACATCAAAAACATGTAAGACGCTAATACTTTAAAAGTGACTATTACTCAGCTATTGTCTCTTTTTAATATAATTTTGTCAGTTTTGTGGTTTTAATTAATATAGTATAGTACTGACAAAATTATATCAAAGAGAGACAATAGCTTAGAAATAGTCACTCTTAAAGTATTAACGTCTTACATGTTTTTGATGTGAAAATTAATAAGAAATTCAAAAACGAAAT
Source organism: Amphimallon solstitiale (assembly GCA_963170755.1). Classification (NCBI taxonomy): domain Eukaryota; kingdom Metazoa; phylum Arthropoda; class Insecta; order Coleoptera; family Scarabaeidae; genus Amphimallon; species Amphimallon solstitiale. The sequence continues at coordinate 121,927,492 of OY720681.1, read as the reverse complement.
AATATAGGGGCTGTTCCATTTGAAAAAATTGACTTTTTTGCTAAAACTAACAAAAGCATATCAAAAAACGACAGTAGCTCAGTAATAGTAACTTTTAAAGTATTAACGTCTTACATGTTTCTCACATGAAATTTAATAAACAATTCAAAAATGAACTGATGTACAGGCTGTTCCATTTAAAAAAATTGACTTTTATACAAAAACGTGTCATCTAACTTTAATCCAGTTTCCTGCACATGCAGTTAGTAACTGTAAAAAAATAAAACATTCTTCTATTGGGACCTCTTATTGTAAACAATACTGCAAAAAATTTTTGTCCATCTAAAACGTCTTTTTCGAGAAATATAATTTTATACAGACATTGAATTTCTCAGAAAAATGGGAATAAATCAAAAACTTTAGATTTTAGGCCTATAGTATCTTATTACTTTTTGAATAATATATAGGGTGTTCCATTTAAAAAACTGTAACTATAGTTCGCCACCAAGTTATGGAACACTCTGTATAATACAAAATATTTTTAAAATGTGCTTCTAATGAACAGCTATTACACGGAAAGAACCGCTTCGAAATATCTTTACTCATAAAGGCATAATCGGCCTTACCCACTTAGATGACTCACCCTGTATATATACCGGGTGTCCCAGCGTAGCGGTAAAGTCTATTATTGGTATCTAATAATGTAGATAGCAAATAATTTTTAATACAAACATTGTAGATAGTCACAAACTCTACAATTTAAAAATGTTTTTATTATACAGAGTGTTCGACAACGACGAACCAACACAAACTTATGTTTTTTTAAGTGGAATGCTATAATTTTTTTTACATTTTATGATAGCACTTAAAGGATTGATTAAACTGACATCCCTTGTATGTGCCCATTTTCAACTGTTTCTGAGACATCGCGATTTTTCGTTAAAAATTGTACAACATTTGGAAAGTTGCTATTAAATAATGATGATGTAATACTTTTTATGGGCTCAATTAGTAGAGATACCTTTTCAGTACGTGAAAGTAATGTTTATTTTGACATATTTACGCATGTTCTTTAAAATTACATGCCATTCGCAAAAGTTAAAAATTCTAAAAAAAATTATTAAAATTTACTATTTAAAAGTATTTACGTTTTTTTTTAAAAGTTGCTTCTATTTTCTTTTTAAAAATAAGTAATTTTTATTAAAACTTTAAAGCTCATGAAAAGTTTGGAAATTTATTGAAACCGCAATAGTATAAAAAATATCGCAGTCACTATGTGTTAAAAATTTTTTAAACGTCAAACTTTGATTTATAGCTTCCGTTTAAAGAGACATCGTCATTATAAGTACATGAATGTACAATTGTGTGCAAAATGAAATATTTAGAATTTGAATTAATAAATATGGTCTATGTTTTGGGGAAAGTGCTCGAAATTGTTTGTTGGCACAACGAATATTCAGGCAAAAATATCCAAATGCGACTGCCATCGACAAAAGCTTTTCAGAAATTGTTAACCAGATTTGAAGAATCTGGCATAGAAAACGCAGATGCGCAAATGGATGTTTTGTTATGCGTTTAAGAAAACCCACATACAAGCGTGCGTGAACTCTTTTCTAGAGTCCACGACGTAAGCAAAAACTTTATTAACAGAACCTTAAAGAAGTTTAAATACCATCCGTATCATATAATTTCATTTCTTGACAACTATCGCCTTTTTTATTAGAAAATATAGATTTGTATACGGGCCGCGTAATGTATTTCCAACACGATGGAGCTACAGCACATTATGCAAGAAGCGTTTGAAACTTTTTAAATAATACATGCAGGGAAAATTGGATTAGCCGTAGTGCTCCATTAACGTAGCCACCTAGATCGCCAGATTTAACTCCAATGGATTATTTGCTTTAGGGTTATGTTAAGGAGCGAGTATATAAAATTGTTCCAACCACAAGAGAGAATATGCAAGAAAGAATTCGAGAAGTATTTTCTTCTATTAATCGAGAACTAATGGCAAATGTCTATAGGTCATATGAAATACGACTTCAAAAGTGTTTAGAAGTCGAAGGGCAGAATTTCGTACATTCATTATAAATGTTTGTAAACATATTTTTTCCATATTTTATTACTAAATAATAAGAACATACTATTAAACCAAACATACGCATTTTCTAATTTGTTAGTTATAAATAGTTATAATAGCTGTGATGCTTGAAAATAGTAGCTTACGCCATGTTCTTCAATATAGCTGTTTTTTATAAAGTAAATTTAAATGCTCTTATTGACGGTTTGCTTTTCAACGCAAGTTATATATCTTTCAAAGTTTTACACTTTTTTGAGACATAACGACTGCGATATTTTTTAAAATATTGCTAATCCATGAACTTCCAAACTTTTCATTTCATGATTTTTAAAATTTTAATAAAAATTACTTATTTGTGAAAAGAAAATACTAGAAGTATTTTTTCTCGTTTACTTTTAGTTATGCTATGTGTAATATAAGTCATGGCATGGCAACTCAAATTTTTAAGTCGTAATCGGGTTTATTCAGATATAATACCCTATAACTTCTGCAATATCGCCCACAAGCGGAAGAAAGTAGATATTTTTGAATAGTAAATTTTAAGGACTTTTCAATGGTACATTAATATACAGGCTGTTTCATTTATTTATTTTTTTAGAATTTTTAACTTTTGCGAATGACATGTAATTCTAAAGAACATGCGTAAATATGTCAAAATAAACATTACTTTTACGTACTGAAAAGGTATCTCTACTAATTGAACCCTTCAAAAGTATTTCAACACCAGTCGTTATTTAATAGCAACTTTTCAAATGTTGTACAATTTTTAACGAAAAATCGCTATATCCCAGAAACAGTTGAAAATCGGTAAATACAAGTTGATGTCAGTTTAATCAATCCTTTAAGGGTATATCTTAAAATGTAAAAAAATTATAGCATTCTATTTAAAAAACCATAAGTTTGTCTTGGTTTGTCGTTGTCGAACACACTGTATAAATAAAAAATATTTTTAAATTGTAGAGCTTATGATTACCTACAATTTTTGTATGAAAAATTATTCGCTAACTACATTATTAGATACCAATAATGGACTTTACCGCTACCCTGGGGCACCCGGTATATTTATATATACAAGGTGTTCCGCGACTCGACCGACAAACTTATCCCATATATTCCGGGGGTCATTACAATCAAAAAATGTTATATGACCTATAAGTGAATTCCTCTTTGTTTCGTAGATATTGAAGGAATTTAATTTAAAAAAAAAATTATAGAAGAAAATTTATTTATAAATTGATAGATAATTAACACAAAATTACAGTAACTGTTCAAATTGAGAACCGCCATTTTCTAAACAAGCAACTATTCTTTGTATCATACAGAGTGAGGCAAAAAGATATGACGGTTTTAAAGTAAAAATAACATAAAAATGAAAAATGATAGAAAATGTTTTATTGCTTATTACAGAAGGGTGTACATGTAAATTAATGTTAATTACGTCAAAGCAGCCGATTTCGTCCGTTTAAGATCTGAAGACAACGTCCTTACTAAATTAATGAAAATTACATCAGAACTACCGATTTCGTCCATCTAAGATTTGAGTAAGTGGTGGGGAGTGGGATAGGCGCATCTCACAGGCCACACTTTACTCTGATGAAACGTTCTTTAATGAAGGACACAGATAGGAAAATTAAATAATGTAGCTATAATAAGTTACCGCCAAGCTTTAGTTAAAGCTTTATTGTAGCAATTAAAAAAATCTAGCTGCAAATGGAAAACGACTGATAATTTTTCATATAGAATTTTAATTGGAATATAAAAAAGCGGGCGGCTATTACGATAAAATGAACGGAATCATTTTTGAAGAATGGGTTGAACAAGTGTCACCTAAGTTGGCTGATAATGCTGTAATAGTAATCATTCACACAGAGTAGAAAGAGTACCAACTCCTTCATTGAAAAACCGCAATCAAAGTTTGATCACGTGCCTTAAATATTGAGTTTAACTAGTGCATTCTTCATCAAGACTAATTCAATATATATGTAACCGATGAAATGATAGCTGCTGTAAATCAAGCAGTACTTAAATAACCACCTTATCATTGTGAGCTCAATTCAATTGAATTTATATAAGCGAGAATAAAAGATAAAATTGCTTCAAAAGACACTAGCGTAACATGGGGCGACTTAGTGATTTTAAAAGGCTTTTTATTTGTCATTTTTTTTCAAATTTGTTACAAATGTACAAAAAAACTTGTTCTAATCAACATTTCTCAGAGAATAGACGAATGCTATCACTTTTAAAGAATTTTGTCTAATTGCAAGAACAAAAAAATAAAAGCACCCGATCAAATTTACACTTAAAATGGAACATCTTTTATCCATTCTCCGAGAGTGAGTAATATGAAGCGTTACTACTACGAGGGATGTTCCTTTTCCGCTGAGCCTATCTAGTAGGAGATGATATTTTGCGACAAATTTTGTATGACAATTTCAATCAGTTGTTCAACAAGTTTAACTATAGTGACAGTTGTCAAATATACCTGATTGTTTGTAAGTTACATTAATTTAAAGTACTCTTTTCGACAATAAATTATGGAATTAAAAAAGAAACATTATTGAACGGTGTTTTTTACAATTTCAAGCGTGGCTTAAGCCGTAAAGAATATTTTGAGGAAATCAATCGACTGTTTGGCAGCAAGTCATGGTGCTTCGCTACTGTAAAGCGGTGGTACTATGAATTTCAAAGCGGTCGACTTTCTTTAAATGACAGTTTCCGAGCTCCTAAGCCAAAAATGGCAGTTACAGAAAAAAAATATTGCTCTTATTCGGAACATGATTATATATTACTGCCAAAAGCATTCAAGCAACTTTAAAGATTGGTATGAATGCAATTAACATTATTTTACACAAACATTTGAAGGTCCGAAAGCTTTGTTTTCGGTGGAATTCCCACAACTTGACTTCAATTCAAAAAGAAAACCGTGTGACATGCTGCAGAGCTACACTTATAGCTTTAACCGTGGATCATCTCATTTGGAGTACAACATAAACATGGGTATACTGCTATGATTCTGAAAAAAGCAACAATCGACAGTTTGGGTCTTTCAGAATGAGTCGGCTGCAACAAAAGTTGTTCGTGAAAATTGTCGAAAAATGAAGATGGTCGCCACATGTTTCGGAATGACAGGGTAGTATGCTTCCACTGTAACACTGGCGGATAGACGTGCTGTTAATTCAGAATGGTATACCACAGTTTGTTTGCCTCAGTTTCTCAAAAATGTAGGCGAAAGCGTCCAGAAGAAGGACCATCTTTCATCAAGACAACACTCGTCTCCACATTGCCGCTCGATCAACTGAGACCTAGCACCAAATGAATTCTTCTTGTTTCCGCGGGTAAAGGATAAATTACGGGGTTTACGTTTTACATCGGCTGAAGAAGCGGTTGATGCCTTTAAAAATGAAATAAACAAACTACGGCCAGAAAATTGAAGAAAATGTTTTCAAGATTGGTTTTCACAGATGCAAAAATGCACTGAGTGTGGAGGATAATACTTTGAAAAACTATAAACAAATGTTTTTTGTAAATAAATTTTGCTTTACTTTACCAGGCTCAGCGGAAAGAGAATAGCCCTCGTATATATGAGTCCAACTCGCCCTATTTTAAAATCGGTTCTGCCTATTTTGTATATTTTTTCCCAAGTGGGGTGACTTTGGTAAGTTTGTAGAAATTACCTAGCTCATCCGTTACTACTAATTTTATTATTACTTTTATTACAAATGTTTAAAAACATTACAATTCAACCACACCCACTTACGCTAAAATACAAGAATTAGATTGTTTTCTTGCTTCGGAGTTGGCAAAACAACAGTAATATCTTCAATGGGAACTGTTGAGATATGCGTCTCAAACAGTTTAAAATTTGTTCTTCCTGCATCATTAGATTTTAGACCAACAACTGTAAGATTGTTCTCGAATTCTACACACGTATCTATAAATTGTAGAGTTTCTTCTCCCGGACACATACTTTATAACAACAAATGTTTCTATACGAAACCGTTCTCGTTTTGGATAACGGTAGTTTATTTCCTCAACTATTTCTTCCATGACTTATTAACTCCCCGATCTTCGACTTCATCCTGTACTACGCTATTATCATTATCTTCGGAGCTACTACTATCTAGATTTGTACTTCTTGAACAACATTATGTCTCGTTTTCTTTCGACGCACCCTCTCGGCTCTTTAACCATGCCTTTTCTCGCGAAGTAAATTAGTTAATGTGTCGTCAATTTCTTGTGTCGGATCATGTTGTACTTCTGGTAGTTTGTCTAATACTTTGTTTTGATTTCTTGGGTTAACGCCGGTAGCAAAAACTTATTTATTAAATTTCGCTTGACACCAGACGCTTCAATATCGTCTTGTTTGTTCTTACTTTGGGTAGTTATTTTCCAAAGCAAGTTTTAGCAATGGCGGGGCTTGACCTTTAGGTATTCCTGAAGTCGTTGTATGTTTCAACTTAAAATTTGACAAAACTGGCCACTGAGCTACTGTAGAGGTCTTAAAGGAAGCAACATCTAAAGGCTGCAAAAGGTATATCAAATGTGAAACAAGAAGCTATGTCATTTTCTTCACAGGTTCTTAAAACGTCGTGGTTAAAATGTGACGCTAAGTTTTTTCCTATTAGCACTTTTCTACTTTCTAGCTATCTTCAAACTTAAGGCCCATCCAACCAATAGCGTGATTTTAGACAACAGAGTCTACAATGAATGCCACCTTCCTTCCAGGTGTTACACAAATGTTCACTTTTATATATGACATATTGTAGAAGAAGCGATCCATTGGCTGATTTACATATCATAATTGTGGTACACGACATTGAGTGATTAACAATATTTTCTGGAAATTTGACCCGTCTACAATAAATTAGTCGCTTTGCTTCAGAATTGTCGCCAAGGTTTGTTTCGTCATAATTGAAAATATTAGAGGGATGAATTCCTCTAATGTATTCTCTATGTTAAGAAAATACTCCTCTATGAATTTAACATAAATCTAAAGACGACTGTATTATTTCGAAATATTATGTGATAACATGTACGAAATCTAACCGATGAGTAGAGAATTATCATTGTTTATGTTTCTTATTTCTAGAGCTTAATGCATCGCGGTAAGTGTCGTAAATATCGTTCAAGTTCAGTATCCTTACGCATACGCATATATACGAATATGTATGACTGTTGGGTGTATTGACAGTTCAAAAAGAACATTCTGCTCGTCCTTTTCCTTCTATCATTCACTGACTGACTCCCAACAGAAGCAGCAGCGGCAAGAGCGTTCACGAATTCGAATTGTATCTCCATGTGAAATCTCTATTTGTGTGTTTACTTTTCTAAACATTCCTTCTCCGCTTATAAATATAACAGCTATATGTAAGTTGAATACAGGCCGTATGTACACACATACGTACATATGTATGTAGATAGATACAGTCAAAAAGAAACAGTAAAAAACGGTATAAATAGATAAATATGGATGTGCCTGTGGATGTGAAACACATGTTACACACTAGAAAACAAGAATTTTAATTAGTAATATTATCAGAAACAAAATAACAATTCAGACGTTTGTGACATCTTTTAGAACAATACATTCGAAATCTTGAGTTTAACAGATAAAACTAGTGCTTTGCCGGTAATATTTAGTTTTACTTTGCAATATGAAACGTATTCAACATAATTAAGTTATTATTATTATGTTATCAACATATCCTGTCATATATCCTGTTACATGTGATTCCAATTTGGGCAGCTTATACCTACTTCAGGTGTAACACAAGCATCAAACCTTGATCCATTGCTATCCAACATATTTATTAACAATCTTTTAATTTCTAGAATGTTATTGTATTAGCATATACTGAAGACTTAAACATTTTCATGGAAATCTGGAATTTCCTTTGCCATTTGCTTCACGACAATCTGCAGTTCGCGGCATAGATGAGTAGGATGACAAATATAAATACTGGTGTTGCATTTGGTATATTTGTTTACTAATTAAAAACATAGCGTAATATTTAGAATATTGCAGTAATTAAATGTTCTTAAATTAGCACATTTTTAGGAAGATGGAACTGCCACAAAATGCTAAAGTGTTCAATTGTTTACTCTATTTGAAAATTATGTTTAATTTTTTTTGTCAGGAGACCGATTATTTCGGTAGTCGTGTCACAATAAGCCGGACAATTTATGACTACTCCTTTTTGAGACTCAGACTCCTGTTAATTGACTACAAAGATAACGACGTTTCCGTAACTGAAGGATACTACGCTTCAGTCATAGGAAGGTTAAAAAAAATCATTAAAGAAGAAAAGAGGAAAATTGACGGAAAGTGTCCTGCTTCTGCACGACAATGCTCCTATTACTTTACAAGAATCCTGCTGCACTAATTGCCCTGCATAAAGTGGTCCTTAATATTTTGCATCACTTACCCCATAGTACAGACCTGGCTCCAAACGATTATTTCCGGTTCCCTGAAATGAAAAAGGAGCGACGTGAGAAGAAATTTACCAGCGATGAAGAAGTAAAGAACGCAGTTTTGGTGTATTTTTTAGAAAAAGATAAAACATTTTTTATGAAGGCATACACAAGCTAATTGAAAGATCTGAAAAATGTAACCCAAATACGTTTTGCCGGTAAATATATTGAAAAAAAATAATCTTTATATAAATATAAACATTTTTATTTTCTCTTTTTTCCCAGTTTACACGAAATTTAAAACGCTTTCACTTTGCTTATGATTAGCCTCTACAAACAAGAATATCCTTAAATGCAGACAAATGTGCAATAGTTACGTACCCTATAATCTCTAACCACAACCACTTTGCTTACGGTGTAAAGCAAGTTTCAACAATAATCTGAATTGAAGAAAAATCAGAATATGTGATACTGTGAGAGTAGCATTTACTTACCGTAAACTTTGGGCTTCCTAATGGTCTTTCAAAGTTGATTGACTTTGTAATATAAGAAATAATAATATAAGCCCAAAATTCAGCCACATCTGTTTTGTGACGTAACCAAGTAATTATTTCAGTTCTAGACGCTTACCCTCAAAGAAACACAGATTCATAAATAATAATTTTTATTAATATTTGAACATATACAAATAGTTGATTTTCACACAGGGAATAATAGTAATAATAATAAACGCATGTATTTATTCAAACAATGAGAACAAAAAAAAATACATTAACAATTAATTGACCAATAGATTAATTTACAAGTATAGTTTTACGAAAAGAACATACGTAAGCAAGATAAATATTTTGAAACAAATTTTGTCGCAAAGGAGGGTAACTGAATTTTAATATTATAACAAAGGACAACGCTATGTGGCTAATCAAACTTTTGTTGATAGGTATATTAATGAGTTGCAGCAATTACTACCTTTCTGTAGTTAATTTTAGGTTGGAAATGTCACACTTAACGCTTGCTGAGACTACTACGTTTGGGTTCCTTTGAAAAGGGCAGACGACGTTGCGCCTGGACCCAAACATTCGGAATTTGTTGAAATAAATCACTTTACACTGGTGGTTCCCTAAGGTACATATTGCTGTGACTCTTGCAAATTAATGATTGCATAAAAATAAATTAATTTATTTAAATAATAAACAAGAGCAGAATCAAGCATATATCTTAGTACTAGACCTTATGCTAGACTAAAATCTTATAATTTTCTGCAAAACACTAGGTTTAGCAATTTCACACTTCACTAGCTCAGATTTAAAGTTACTAATGAAATTTTTACTCAGGGGCAGAAAATAATAACAATGTTCCTTCTCGAATACGAATGCTCTCAAGTTGTCTCCAGGTCAGATAAAATAAATAAAAATACAAAAAGAAACCTTATAATATAATTTATTAAAAATACTAATTCACAAATAAAACAAGTATATTTATAATTCACTATATCTTAAACATTAAATTAAATCTTTGCATGTTATGATAAAATAATCAAATTAATACGACAATTATAATCAATATGATGAAAATATATCAGGAAATATTCTACTAAACATTTTATCATATCTTAATTCATTTCTATCTAAATGTAAAACAATCAACATACCAACATTTTCATTATATGTTATGAATTATACTGGATTATAAATAAATAACAAAATTATATCGCTTATCGGTTGCAAATATATATACACATAAATGGCTCTGTCTTGATTAATTCTGCTCAGTAACAACAGTATCCCCAAATCACAAATTCATATAGGTAGGTACCCCAAGGTTCCATCCCACGAGTATGCCTTTCAACTCGTTGGACACACCCCTAACGTACGCAACAACGTGCTCATCCATTAATGTATATATGTCTTTAAATTCAATTCAAATGCCTCTGTGTATTTAAAAATATTGACTCAGTCCTGATTAGTTCTTAGTGCTCAGTGCTCAGTGCCTTTGCTCGCTCCCGAACAGTACCACCAAAACCAATTCGTGTTTTTAGGATTAATCAAGGTTCCTTGCTATGAATTAATTACCTAGTTAATTCATTGCACACATCCCTGACCTATGACCCAACACGTCAAAATTTCAATGCACAAGCACAATAAAGTATAAAATAAATAAAGAATATATTCACATATATAAAGAAAAATTACCAACCCCGTTCTACAAGTTCAGTATAAAACACCACATAAGAAATTTATGTAACACTATATATATATATATATATAAAAATTAACACCACTAAATCACTTTAACTCTTCATATAGATTTTCAAACTCCACGTTTTGAAGTCCCCTGATACCAAAAAAGTGGTTTTTAAAAATGTCTCTCTCTCTCTCGCCTCTCTCTCTCTCTCTCTCTCTTGAGATCTGATTAGTTTTTCAGTAAAATCGGTAAACCAGAAGTTGTACTTTACTTCAGTGAAAAAGTAGCATTTTGTAAATATTTCGTCAACTACTAAGTTTAAACAAATTTATAAAGAATTCATATGTACTTAAAATTAAAATTGAAAACCATTTTATTTAAAAAGTTTTTCGAAATTACTACCGGAAGTAGGTCTTTTACTCTTATCGAAAATCAGTTTTTTGCCAATATTTTGCAAGTCATGCTTTTTAGTAAGGTACGCCACGAATATAAAACTATTTAGAACTTAATTTCCAATATCTTTTGTATTAAAAAAATTTCAAAATTCGGACCGGAAGTAACACTTTTACTCTTACCGAATAACGATTTTTTGCAAATATGTCCTAAATTATGCATTCTATATATATTTATTAAGAGTACAAAAGTATTTAGAGTTGGTTTTGCAATATTTTTTGTATTCATGAAATTTCAAAATTCGGACCGGAAGTAGCACTTTTATTCTTAGCGAATAGCACTTTTTTTCGAATATCTTGCAAAGTACGCATTCTATAGCGATTTATTAAGAGAATGAAAGTACTTAGAAAGGATTTTGAATAAGTTTTATATAAAAAAATTCTTAAAATTGTATAGTTTGAAGCGCTCATACGCATAAGAAAGTCGTGTGGTGGCCACACCTCATTTTTTAATTTTATAAAAGTTTCAAACGCAAAGTGTTTATACTTATATTTCGATTTAACAACATATGCTTTCTCATTAAATCTTAAACTAAATAAATACAATTACTAAAATGAGACCGGAGAATAATAACTACTACTACTAACTAACACGAGAAAAAATAGCATATTGCGCATACACACTGAACCTATAGAAAAGGTGTGGATTTGACATTTGTCAAATTCTGTCATATATTTTTTAACGTCAAAATAATCTTTCCTTTTTTGCTAATAGTTTTTTCTTAATTAGTCGAGTGGTAAAGTAGTTATACAAATATGAACCCTGATGACGGCAGTAGAAGGACTGCCGAAACGTTGGAATATCAAGTTTCCACAAACGATGGAAATAGCTCAAACAATTTTTTTAACTCAAGTTATTCATCGTCAACAATTTCACGTCATGAGTTACTAAAATGTTCTACCATAACGCATAGTGTTATACTATTGGGTGTGAGAATAAAACATCCTTGTTTCTAAACAACAAAACAAAACTCATCTCAAAAAAAATTAATTAAAGTCTTATTTAAGCAAAATTTATTCTAAGTTAAAATAAATATTTCGGCGAAATATTATAAGTTCCTATTTATTAAAATATTTCTAAGTTAAAATGAAATTTAATCCTGAAAAAAATAGCAAATCCCAATTTTATCGAATTTTTTTTAAGTTCAAATAAATATCTCGGAAAATATTACAAGTTCCGAATGATAAAAATTTTTCTAAGTTAAAATAAAATTTAATTCAGTAAAATATTGCACATCCCGAATGATAAAAATTTAAGTTAAAGTTAAAAAAAAATTAAAAGTATAAACCATATTTGTATTTTTATTTAAGTGGTTCGCACCTGCTTCAAAAATTCAGGCTTATTGTTTTGAGAGCAGTTTGCATCAGCAATCTCCTCTAAAATCTTCATGTCCTCGCTTATATTAACATTTTCTTAATAAAAACTTTAGACGTGCTCTGTATCGTTATCCATTCCATTTCCCAAAAATGCATAACGATAGTGCTGCACCTATCGGTAAAGTGATGTATTACTTATTTAAAAATCTAAACAAACATCTATCTCGATGTCGACTTGTTTACGTTTGTGATTGTTAATAGCATCTCGCGGGGAATATTGTTTCGCCGGGCCTATCCATTGAACGTTTTCGGTCAAAATATTTTCTTACACTGAAGCTTGCGGGAAACACTTTATTGTGAATATTTACTTGCTATTTACAAGTCTTATTTTAATTATTAGTTTTATGAATAAAATTTATAATATCATTCCTATGATTTTAATTAAATATATTTAAATTTACTAAAATCCTAACTTAATAAGTATTTATATACAGTGATCATTATAAAATAAATAAAACAGTATTTAACTAAATTAAACCTAGAAGTGATCTTGATTATGCTTATTTACAATTCAATCCCAGACTCAAGATCACCGCAATATGTTCAAACGATCATTTGAACGAGCACTGTTTTAGATTAATTTCGTACCCTGCGAATTCCTTAGCTCTAACTACCTGAAACAAAGCGTCCTCTTAGATATATAGGTATCGGTGGGGTGTTTGTTCCTACGTCCTCTACAAATAATACAGTGGCGGCTGGTGAGTACATTTTGGCGGGGCAATTACATAGACAAGACTGATTCGTTTATTATCGGTGATATACTCCCAGATGCTGAGCATATCACCGATAATAAACGAATCATTCTTATCTATGTAATCGCCACTGAAATAATATGAATGTATTATGACAAGGCGAATAGTAAAATTTATGAAAAACAGGAAAACAAATTAAGTGTATTATGAAAACACTAGTATTCACTAGTAATCAACAACGAAGAAGTGAAATTGTGATATTAAATACCGATAAAAAATTGATTATTAGAGAAAACGAGTAATTGTAAATAAGGCGCAACAGACGCACGTTTCAACTAAATCATTTAGTTTCCTAATTCATTCTAATAGACATTTTAATAATCCACTAGCTGTGAGGTTATGCTTTCGTTAGAAGTAGACTAAAACAATGCTACGCTATATGGTATCCGCACTAGTTATATTAAGCAATAGAAAATGTATGAGTTTCAGGATTGATGACATTTATCCTCCTCATAGTGCCGACGATGTTGCTCTTCTTGAAAGTTATTTTTTCCATTCTTTAACCGATAAAAACAGGATTATCAGCGTAAGTTCTCATTTTAATTTAGTCCATAATTATCTTATTGTTGTCTTACGTTATCTACTAATAATTTTATTCCTGTTTATTTCTGTTCAATTTCTTTCCCGTAACATTTTCCTGAATGTGTCCCTGTCATCCCATTCCTTTAGATGTGACAACAGGACAAGCTTCCACAAATCCCGCTGGTATAGGTATATAATATACATATATACACGGTCGAAACTGAAAAAAACAACAAACCTGAGTTATGTATGCACTGATCAACTTCATACCGGTGCTAGTTGGTGGCTGCCGCTTCATGCTCTCGCTTGCTGCCGCTTGCCTGTACATTTCACTGGTGCCCGTGTATCGATCCTTACCTCTCTCCTTTACTGTCGCTTTAGAGTCGACTTGACTGCTTGCCATCAATGTGTATGCCTTTGCCTTTGCTCTCTGTTTCGTGCCTATATTTGTGAGAGTATGGAAGTGTTATCTTTGTTTAACTTGAACGAGTGAGTGCAGTTTTCTGTGTGTGTATCCACATAATATAATGTATAGATATCCAAGTATTAGATACATTTGTGTACGAATTGGTTTATAGTTATGTGTATTACTGAATTAATTTCTATTACACGTTTTACTTGTTTCCCGAGAGCATTCGAAAAGTACATGTTATGTACAATACATAAGCACACACTAACTATCTTTCGCAATCTTTGGTATGCAAGATTATAGCGAAACCACACTCGCGTATAAAAAATATTTGTAATTTTAATTTTATATCTCAAAAACAGCGTCGTAGTTTACTCTACTAGTAAATAAGGGTTATACCGCCAAACGTCTTTGTAAATACTCGAAAGCTTTCAAATAAATATTTCAAAATAATTCCGCAAAAGTACAGAAAATGTAGAATATCAAAATAATATATTTCCTGAGGAGGACTGTCTAAATAATCTTAGCAACTAAGCCTGTTAGTCTTTTAATAGGATTCTCAAAAATATTTGATAAAGTTGTAGACGACTTTGTTCATAATCACAACATTAGCAATCTTCTCAACAGGATTTCTTGAAGGGAAAATGTTCGATATCCCTCTTTTTGACGTTATACTGGCCACTTTGGCAATTTTAGAAAACCAAAAAGATTCCATGTTGTAATTTCTTATACCAAAACAAGGCATTTGACAGCATTGATAACTCAAGATTATTTGAAAAGCCTGAACGTTACGGAACTCAATACATATAGGGAAAAACTGTACGGTTACGCTCTCAAAGTACAACAATTGCATTGCTTTAAACATTAATACAGATGTCCTTCAGGACAGGGTTCCTTATTATTTTAATGGTGTTCATAATATCAAGGGCACCGATGTTAACGTTTTTCCACGTACAAGCACAATCATAGTGTAACGAAACAAGCCCACAAAAAGAAGCAGACCTCCTGGCGGCGACAAAAAACGTTCAGGTAAACGGGCCGTAAATCATCTACATATATATATGTACTGCGAAGCGACGGAATGTCTGGAACGTTTCTGGTATATTTTCGGGCTCATCGATATGATCGAGAGAATTTTCTCGTATACTTCTAGGCTTTTTACGATGCCGATATAAGAACAGCTGGGGCCGGGATGAGGGATTCATTCATTCAATATTAGTCGTGCGGTATTTATTTAACAGTACAAAATAAACATAAATACAGTGAATGGTGCAGTGTTATTATAGTTCAAGAAGTAAATAAATATTGCTGATATAAAAAGTAGTGATAGAAATAAATATGTGTGTTAATTTATTCGTAGTAGTTTTAAGTGCGTTACATTTATTTTATATTTTTATATTGTGATTAGTATTAAGTGTGAAAATATACAGACTGTTTTAAAACATTTGCACGAGTTGTTTATTTCGACCCC
The DNA here is from genome assembly GCA_963170755.1 of Amphimallon solstitiale. Classification (NCBI taxonomy): domain Eukaryota; kingdom Metazoa; phylum Arthropoda; class Insecta; order Coleoptera; family Scarabaeidae; genus Amphimallon; species Amphimallon solstitiale. The sequence goes on along the minus strand of OY720681.1, from coordinate 121,911,855 downwards.
GAAAACGCAACAATTTGGTGTCAGTGAGAGATGAACAATAAGTGCAAAAAAAATGGTTACCAAACATTTGGAAGAATTAAAGGTGTCCGAGTAAAGGGCAGAATTAGAAGAAAGAGACGCAGATACGTCTGGAAAAAAATAATTCTCCAGGACCGGCTTCGTGACATTTTAATAAATGAAGGTAAGGATCTCGAAAAATATTTGTTTCAAATACAGGCTGATCCAAGCTTAAAAATGGAGACTCTAAAAGATGAAATTGCAAATAATTCAAAAGCTTCAAAAATTAAATTGCAAATAATTCAAAAGCTTTAACAAATGAAATTGCAAATAATTCAAAACTATTCGAGACTACCATGGAGACTCTAAAAGATGAGATGTTAAATAAAATTACAAATAATTCAAAACAATTCGAGACTACTATGGAAACTCTAAAAGACGAGATGTTAAATAAAACTGCAGATAATTCAAAACAATTCGAGACTGCTGTGGAGACTCTAAAACAACTCGAGACTACTATGGAGACTCTAACAGATGAGATGTTAAATAATTCAAAGATTTTGGAAGAAACTTTAAAAAATGAACTTGCAAGTAATTCAAAATAACTCGAGACTACTTTTAAGGAAGACATTCAGAAGAATTCATCGAATATGAGACAGGAAATGAGACAGGAATTTTCTGAGGCCATCGAAGCCGTAGAACAGAAATTTGAGGAACGCATGTCCAGAATGAGGAACGAATTTAAAGTTCAGCTTCAATTTTCATGGATGACGTACCTGAAACAATTCGAAGCCGCTGCAGGAGCAAATGGATGGACGTTCCCAGAGAAAGCTACTGCCCTGATTGTGTCGTTAAGAGGAGAGGCCAGTGACGTTCTACAGACCTCACTTGCAGAAGAGTGTCAAGACTACCCTCCAGTAATTAAGCGCCTTGAGATGAAATATGGGTACGCACACCTGGAGCAGATTTATCATATACAATTGAAGAATCGTCTGCAGAAAAAGGGTGAAAGCCTTCAAGAATTCGAAACGGATATCGCCCGTTTGGTTCGTTTGGCATACCCAACGGCTCCGGATAGCTTCTCAGAACAGTTGGCTATGCAGACGTTCATAGTTGGTCTTCGAGATGGCTATACACAGCAAGCACTGACGCTGGAAAGACCAAAAACCCTAATTGATGTTTTGGCGCATAGTCTGGAGTTCGAAACCGCAAAGCTGTACTCTCAGAACCCTGAAAGAGTATGTTCTGTCGGAGATCTACCAGAAGCCGAAGAATCCTTAGAACAGGTAGTCCGACGATTAGTGAACCAGGTGGAACCTAAGAGAAGAACGCTCCGATGCTGGAATTGTGGTGAAATGGGCATGTGCGTAGTAAATGCAAGAAGGAGCCCAAGAAACCCATAGCGGAGCAAGCAGGAAAACTAAAATGGGTCGATGAGAGGAGGCAATGGCCGACCCAGTATCATAGAGCCTCAAAAGTAATAGCGCAAATTGCATCTTTGAAACACCAAAACGTTGATGCTCTTTCAAGGAGACCATGTCCAGAAGACTACAGGCATTGCAACCGGGTAGAACGAAAGTCGGCCAACACACTTAAAACTACCGTGGTTGACGATCAGTGGCAACCTGGCAATTTGAGGATCGATCAGGAAGCTGATGAAGACCTTCGTTCCTTGATGATTTGGAAAGATACTGGTCACAGACCGGCTTGGCAAGAAGTAGCTCCTCGTTCACAGGGACTGAAATCCTATTGGGCTCAATGGGACTCTCTGAAGGTGTTGTGTGCTTAAGCGTGTTGTGGAGAACCCAGATGGATATGGGCAAAGAATACAGGTGGTCATCCCTAAGAAAAGGATACCTGATGCACTTCAACAGCTCCACAAGGACAGGTCCTGAGGACACTGCGGCGTACATAAGACACTCGAGAAAGTGCGCCAATGATTTTATTGGGTGAATTGCACACGAGATGTAAAGGAATGGTGCCGAAAATGTACAACTTGTGCCGCCAGCAATGGGCCCCAAAGACGTCCACGAACACCCCATAATAAGTCAAGGGTGGTGCATTTTAACCGAATGGTTCCATACCATAGACGTAACAACGGCGAAGTAACGGATGTGAGACAAATTACCAGAAAACATAGAGAGCCTACTTATGGGAATTTCATGAAAGAATATTCTGGTACCAGGAAGGCTCGTTTTGGAATTACCACGGAGAAGCAACAGAATCTTTTTACGGTACCCTGTGATTATGCCTTAGCTCACTGTGTGGCCCAGGACTTATGTATGCGTAGAGGGATTGCCGTGGAATTCAAGAAGAGATATGGCGGGGTTAATGAACTGATCCAACAAAAGCCAAGGGTTGGTAAAACTCTGGAGATACAGCGTAATGGACGATCTATCTTTTACCTGGTCACAAAGGAGGTCTCCAACGAAAGGCCGACCTACCATCAGTTGCGGGAATCCCTTGTTGATTTATGAGGACGTGCACTCGAACAAAACATAAAGAAGCTGACAATTCCGAAACTGGGCTGCGGATTAGACTGATTGGAATGGAGAATCGTAAGAAACATGCTGGAGGTGGTGTTTCGGCATACTGGTATGGAAATAGTCGTATGCAGCTATCGGCCCAATCAGCCCGTTATACAACCTAAGACGGTGGATTGCCATTTCTACAAGACAGCTGGGTGCACCCGTGGGTCCCAATGTAGATCCCGTCATCCGCCAACAACAATAACATGGAATAGTGTGTTTCAGGACGAAACGCAGTTTTTAAGAAGGGAGTAATGTAACGAAACAAGCCCACAAAAAGAAGCAGGCCTCCTGGCGGCGACAAAAAACGTACCGGTAAACAGGTCGTAAATTATCTACATATATGTACTGCGAAGCGGCGGAAAGTCTGGAACGTTTCTGGTATATTTCCGGGCTCATCGAGATGATCGAGAAAATTTTCTCGTATACTTCTAGGCCTTTTACGATGCCGATATAAGAACAGCTGGGGCCGGGATGAGGGATTCATTCATTCAATAGTAGTCGTACGGTATTTATTTAACAGTACAAAATAAACATAAATACAGTGAATGGTGCAGTGTTATTATAGTTCAAGATGTAAATAAATATTACTGATATAAATAGTAGTGATAGAAATAAATACGTGTGTTAATTTATTCGTAGTAGTCTTAAGTGCGTTACATTTATTTTATATTTTTATATTGTGATTAGTATTAAGTGTGAAAATATACAGACGGTTTTAAAACATTTGCACGAGTTGTTTATTTCGACACCGAAAACGCACAATAGGATTATGCTAGTATTAGAATTTTATTGTTGATCATCTCTGTTTTGTCACATAATGCATATTTCCTCCTCTTCACTACTTTTACTTTCTTATACGTAGTATAAGGAAGTATTGTGATGATGAAAATTTTCGACCTCGAGATTTTTGCAGATGTCCACGTTTTGAGGTCCCCTGATACCAAAAAAGTGGTTTTTAAAAAATGTCTGTCTATCTGTCTGGAGTGTGTGAAGTTAGCCCCCCTTTTTTCGAATATCGGAAATCTGACGGTTGTTCCAGGTTGTTCTAGGTTTGTTCTAAATTGTTCCAAAGTATTTCAAAAAAAAAGTCAAAATTGGCCGAGATAATTGAAAAAAACGACTTTTTCACCCAGCCCCCCTTTTTTCGAAAATTGAAATTCTGAAGGTTGTTCCAGGTTGTTCTAGTTGTTCTAAACATTGTTCCAAAGAATCTCGAAAAAAAAATCAAAATTGGCCGAGATAATCGGAAAAAACGAGTTTTTGCCAGCCCCCCTTTTCTTGAAAATTGTAATTCTGATGATTGTTCTAGGTTGCTCTAGGTTTGTTCTAAATTGTTCCAAAGTATTTCATAGAAAAAATCAAAATCAGACGAGAAAATGGGAAAAAACCAAAGCCAAAAGTATGAAGTCGGACCCAGTTTTTGCAAAAATTAAAATTTTGACGGTTGTTCTAGGTTGTTCTAGGTTTGTTCTAAACATTGTTCGAATACGTCAAAACCGTATTCTCTTATATATCAAAAGATATGGCAAAAAAACCAAATCCAAAAGTGTGAAGTTAGCCCCCCTTTTATCGAAAATCTAACTTCTGACGGTTGTTCCAGGTTGCTCTAAGGGTGTTCTCAATTGTTCCAAAGTATTTCAAAAAATAAATCATAATTGGCCGAAAAAACGGCAAAAAACTTTTTTTTTCTGGCGGCCCATTTTTCGAAAATCGAAATTCTGACGGTTGTTCTGGGTTGTTCTAAGTTTGTTTTAAATTGTTCCAAAGGATTTCAAAGAAAAAATCATAATTGGCCGAGATAATAGAAAAAAACCATTTTCCCACGGACCCCCTTTTTGCGAAAATTCAAATTCTGAGGGTTGTTCCAGGTTGTTCTAGATTTGTTCTAAACATTATTCTTATACATCAGAACCGTATCTCTTATATTTCAAAAGATATTGCAAAAAAACGTTTTTAAAAAAAGTGTGAAGTTAGCCCCCCTTTTTTCGAAAATTTAACTTCTGACGGTTGTTCCAGGTTGCTCTAGGTGTGTTCTCAATTGTTCCAAAGTATTTCAAAAAATAAATCATAATTGGCCGAAAAAACGGCAAAAAACTTTTTTTTTCTGGCGGCCCATTTTTCGAAAATCGAAATTCTGACGGTTGTTCTGGGTTGTTCTAAGTTTGTTTTAAATTGTTCCAAAGGATCTCAAAGAAAAAATCATAATTGGCCGAGATAATAGAAAAAAACGATTTTCCCACGGACCCCCTTTTTGCGAAAATTCAAATTCTGAGGGTTGTTCCAGGTTGTTCTAGATTTGTTCTAAACATTATTCTTATACATCAGAACCGTATCTCTTATATTTCAAAAGATATTGCAGAAAAACGTTTTTAAAAAAAGTGTGAAGTTAGCCCCCCTTTTTTTGAAAATCTAACTTCTGACGGTTGTTCCAGGTTGCTCTAGGTGTGTTCTCAATTGTTCCAAAGTATTTCAAAAAATAAATCATAATTGGCCGAAAAAACGGCAAAAAACTTTTTTTTTCTGGCGGCCCATTTTTCGAAAATCGAAATTCTGACGGTTGTTCTGGGTTGTTCTAAGTTTGTTTTAAATTGTTCCAAAGGATCTCAAAGAAAAAATCATAATTGGCCGAGATAATAGAAAAAAACGATTTTCCCACGGACCCCCTTTTTGCGAAAATTCAAATTCTGAGGGTTGTTCCAGGTTGTTCTAGATTTGTTCTAAACATTATTCTTATACAACAGAACCGTATCTCTTATATTTCAAAAGATATTGCAAAAAAACGTTTTTAAAAAAGTGTGAAGTTAGCCCCCCTTTTTTCGAAAAATAACTTCTGACGGTTGTTCCAGGTTACTCTAGGTGTGTTCTCAATTGTTCCAAAGTATTTCAAAAAATAAATCATAATTGGCCGAAAAAACGGCAAAAAAGTTTTTTTTTCTGGCGGCCCATTTTTCGAAAATCGAAATTCTGACGGTTGTTCTGGGTTGTTCTAAGTTTGTTTTAAATTGTTCCAAAGGATTTCAAAAAATAAATCATAATTGGCCGAAAAAACGGCAAAAAACAATTTTTTTCTGGCGCCCCTTTTTTCGAAAATCGAAATTTTGACGGTTGTTCTAGGTTGTTCTAAATTGTTCCAAAGGATTACAAAGAAAAAATCGAAATTGCCCAAGATAATAGGTAAATCGATTTTACCTATTATCTATATTTTAAAATGAATAATAATACTCATTTGTGATTCAGAATAAAGCAGAAGCAGTAAATATACATATATTTTCCCAAGTAATATAATTCATTTGTTTGTTACTAAATGCTGATGCTCCTAACATAAAATAATATTAGAACAGTGACGTTAGTTACATTATTAATGTAGATTAAAAACTACCTCATAAACATATTGAGAATGATTATACCTTGCTCATAAAAAGATTAGTGTTTTTCTCATGAGCTGCTAGGTTGATGTTTCTTTGTTTATTTTTATTAGAGTTCATGCTTTAGTTTATCCCTAAAATCTAAAATATATATTTTTTCTGTAAAATTTATTTATTGATATTATTATATTATTTGATAACATTGACATAAATAATATATTTTTTTATCAATTTGGTATTGTAAAACAGCCTTTCCCAAATCGGCTACTCTTTGACGGATATACTATCTTATATTATCTAAATAGGTACCTATATAATATTTTTTCCAAATAAAGTAATAGTAGCCTTTGAATCGTTTTAGTGAGAAAATTAGACAGCATATTTCAACATGTTTACGAAGAGGGGCTACAAAAAATAAGCATACTTGATAGGAATGTCTACACGTGCTTGCATTCCCGGAGCAAAAACCATGAAAAAAAGTGGCCAGACCACGGCTAGACAAAATAACGTTGTAGTGGTTTACTATAATTAAAATTTTCAAACTTCAAAATCAGTATTTTATTTTTATTATTACTAGACAAAATAAAATAACAAAGGGAGCCTGATAGACTTCCCCATTTTGTTTGATTTTAGTTGGGTACCCATATCCAGCACTTTTTTTTTTTTGAAATACTTTGAAACTGTAAGAATTTCGATTTTTAAGAAATAGGGACTGGGGAAAAATATCGTTTTTTCATAACCGGTTTTGATTTTTTCTTTGAAATAGTTCATCAGCATTTGGTAACAATATCGTTTTGTAATAAATGAACATTATATTTCTTGTGAAAATATATATTTATTGCTATATTAGATGTTTATTTCTTTAAATAGAACTTCATCATACAAAAACTTCCTTCAACACAGTAATGTTCGGAAAGTGCATTCCGCCCATTGTAAAATCGTTTTTTCCTATTATCTCCGCCAATTATGATTTATTTTTTGAAATACTTTGGAACAATTGAGAACACACTTAGAGCAACCTGGAAAAACCGTCAGAAGTTAGATTTTCGAAAAAAGGGGGGATAACTTCACACTTTTTGAAAAAAGTTTTTTGCAATATCTTTTGAAATATAAGAGATACGGTTCTGATGTATAAGAATAATGTTTAGAACAAATCTAGAACAACCTGAAACAACCCTCAGAATTTCAATTTTCGCAAAGAGGGGGTCCGTGGGAAAATCATTTTTTTCTATTATCTCGGCCAATTATGATTTTTCTTTGAAATCCTTTGGAACAATTTTAAACGAACTTAGAACAACCTAGAACAACCGTCAGAATTTCGATTTTCGAAAAAAGGGCCGCCAGAAAAAAAAAGGTTTTTGCCGTTTTTTCGGACAATTATGATTTATTTTTTGAAATACTTTGGAACAATTGAGAACACACCTAGAGCAACCTGGAACAACCGTCAGAAGTTAGATTTTCGAAAAAAGGGGGGCTAACTTCACACTTTTTTTAAAAACGTTTTTTTGCAATATCTTTTGAAATATAAGAGATACGGTTCTGATGTATAAGAATAATGTTTAGAACAAATCTAGAACAACCTGGAACAACCCTCAGAATTTGAATTTTCGCAAAAAGGGGGTCCGTGGGAAAATCGTTTTTTTCTATTATCTCGGCCAATTATGATTTTTTCTTTGAGATCCTTTGGAACAATTTAAAACAAACTTAGAACAACCCAGAACAACCGTCAGAATTTCGATTTTCGAAAAATGGGCCGCCAGAAAAAAAAAGTTTTTTGCCGTTTTTTCGGCCAATTATGATTTATTTTTTGAAATACTTTGGAACAATTGAGAACACACCTAGAGCAACCTGGAACAACCGTCAGAAGTTAGATTTTCGAAAAAAGGGGGGCTAACTTCACACTTTTTTTAAAAACGTTTTTTTGCAATATCTTTTGAAATATAAGAGATACGGTTCTGATGTATAAGAATAATGTTTAGAACAAATCTAGAACAACCTGGAACAACCCTCAGAATTTGAATTTTCGCAAAAAGGGGGTCCGTGGGAAAATCGTTTTTTTCTATTATCTCGGCCAATTATGATTTTTTCTTTGAGATCCTTTGGAACAATTTAAAACAAACTTAGAACAACCCAGAACAACCGTCAGAATTTCGATTTTCGAAAAATGGGCCGCCAGAAAAAAAAAGTTTTTTGCCGTTTTTTCGGCCAATTATGATTTATTTTTTGAAATACTTTGGAACAATTGAGAACACACCTAGAGCAACCTGGAACAACCGTCAGAAGTTAGATTTTCGAAAAAAGGGGGGCTAACTTCACACTTTTTTTAAAAACGTTTTTTTGCAATATCTTTTGAAATATAAGAGATACGGTTCTGATGTATAAGAATAATGTTTAGAACAAATCTAGAACAACCTGGAACAACCCTCAGAATTTGAATTTTCGCAAAAAGGGGGTCCGTGGGAAAATGGTTTTTTTCTATTATCTAAGCCAATTATGATTTTTTCTTTGAAATCCTTTGGAACAATTTAAAACAAACTTAGAACAACCCAGAACAACCGTCAGAATTTCGATTTTCGAAAAATGGGCCGCCAGGAAAAAAAAGTTTTTTGCCGTTTTTTCGGCCAATTATGATTTATTTTTTGAAATACTTTGGAACAATTGAGAACACACTTAGAGCAACCTGGAACAACCGTCAGAAGTTAGATTTTCGATAAAAGGGGGGCTAACTTCACACTTTTGGATTTGGTTTTTTTGCCATATCTTTTGATATATAAGAGATACGGTTTTGACGTATTCGAACAATGTTTAGAACAAACCTAGAACAACCTAGAACAACCGTCAAAATTTTAATTTTTGCAAAAACTGGGTCCGACTTCATACTTTTGGCTTTGGTTTTTTCCCATTTTCTCGTCTGATTTTGATTTTTTCTATGAAATACTTTGGAACAATTTAGAACAAACCTAGAGCAACCTAGAACAATCATCAGAATTACAATTTTCAAGAAAAGGGGGGCTGGCAAAAACTCGTTTTTTCCGATTATCTCGGCCAATTTTGATTTTTTTTTCGAGATTCTTTGGAACAATGTTTAGAACAACTAGAACAACCTGGAACAACCTTCAGAATTTCAATTTTCGAAAAAAGGGGGGCTGGGTGAAAAAGTCGTTTTTTTCAATTATCTCGGCCAATTTTGACTTTTTTTTTGAAATACTTTGGAACAATTTAGAACAAACCTAGAACAACCTGGAACAACCGTCAGATTTCCGATATTCGAAAAAAGGGGGGCTAACTTCACACACTCATCTGTCTGTCTGTCTGTCTGTCTGTGTGTGACCACGATAGCGGTCAACCCGCTGGAGATATCAATTCCAAATTTTGTATTTACGTGTATAATCTCCCTCTTGAGATCTGATTAGTTTTTCAGTAAAATCGGTAGACCGGAAGTAGCAGTTTACTTCAGTGAAAAAATCGAATTTTGCCAATATTTCGTCAAATACTAAGTTTATACAAATTTATAAAGAATTCATATGTACTTAAAATTAAAATTGAGAACAATTTTATTTAAAAAGTTTTTCGAAATTCCTACCGGAAGTAGGTCTTTTACTCTTATCGAAAATCGGTTTTTTGCGAATATTTCGCAAGTCAAGCTATTTAGACAGGTACGTTACGTGTATAAAAGTATTTATAACATAATTTTCAATATCTTTTGTATAAAAAAATTCAGACCGGAAGTACCACTTTTACTCTTATCGAATAGCGATTTTTTGCAAATATGTCGTAAGTTATGCATTCTATATATATTTATCAAGAGTACAAAAGTATTTGGAACTGGATTTGCAATATTTTTTGTATATATGATATTTCAAAATACGGACCGGAAGTAGCACTTTTACTCTTAGCGAGTAGCACTTTTTTGATAATATCTTGCAAAGTGTGCATTCTATAGAGATTTATTAAGAGAATAGATGTACTTAGAATAGGATTTTGAATAATTTTTGTATAAAAAAATTCTTAAAATTCAATAATTTGAAACGCTCATACGTATAAGAAAGTCGTGTGGTGGCCACACCTCATTTTTTTCTGTTGGTGCATATATGTTAGTCGCTGATATATTTGCGTAGTTGCTTCTGAATCTAATATAGGAAATTATCAAAAAAACTGATTTCGATAAGAGTAAAAGACTTACTTCCAGTAGAACATTTTCTCTAATTAACTTCTTAGTACTAATAATGATTTTGTGTTTAGATCTTATTATTTAGTTAGGTAAATTTAATTTACCAACGAGTGAGATTTGAAGCCACCATTTCCCGATCTAGTCAGGTATACCTGCAACTGGGACAGTATGTGTGATGAGAGTCCAGTCTAAATTGTTCTGAATCATATCAAGGAACGATGTTAAGAAGTTGGCAGACGCATATATTGTATTTTAAGTAATTTTAAAAATTTTCTCGGTATTTAAAAGTTCAAGTAATAATTTTCTTATTATCACCGATTATATAATTGTGTAAGTTTAATTTGTTACATATGTTTCAGGACGATTTAAAAGACTCGAACTCTCATAACGCTCGATGATCTAGAGGCAAGGGATTTAACTAGCGATCAGAAGATCGTTAGTTAGAGACTCACGCGTGGGTAAATTTTTAGAATTAAATTTACATAATCGAACTATGAGTGCTAAGCTCAAAATTATAATTAGAATTTTCAAACTTTTAAATACTTTTGTATTCTTTAGAAATTCCTGTAAATCAATCAAGTGTTGAGTGGAGATTGTGCTCTTAAATGTAAGGTATTAATAGTTGTAACCGTTTTGTAGTTGTCGTCATCACAATACTTTCCTATACTACCTATAAGAAAGTAAAATCGATGGAATCTAGTAGTATTGTTTTATTTATTGCATTAAATTACTGAAACATGAGGAATGCTATCTACTGTTAGAAATTTTATAAGGAAAAATAATTTAATTTCAAAAGTCTGATTTATAAACTTCATGCCTTGCATTTTTGTCGCAGTGTATATAATTCCAATCAAGAAAGTCATAATTGCATGGAAGTATACACGCATACATTAGCTATTTACGTTTCCATTACATAATGTTACGTGAGATTATTTTAGTAGAAACGTATCAGTAACATTAAGTATTGTAAACAAGCTATAGAGGTTTTAATATGTCCTTTAATTCTAATTAGATTCACCTTTTAACGTCCGGTTTTGTGTCTGTTAATTCAAGCAACAGAAGAATGAGTTAGGTTAGACTAGACCGCCCATATCTAATCGTAGATTATAAAACTGATAGATGGCTGTTACCTGGGATGATTTATTGTAGCCTATTGAAAGTCACAGATATATCTTTTAATAACAGGTAAACTAAGATTTTTGAGAAACTGATAGATCAGACAATTCACCTACGATTTGTTGAGTACACAATGAACTCTATATTTGCGGTAGACGACATGATATATACTCAATGACGCTGTGTAAGTGCTATTTGTATTTTATTTGATATTATATAAACAGTGACACTTTATTACCTTAATTAGTTGATTAGTTTACTATACACAATCTCAATTTTAACACAAGAAACTGTATATATATATGATTTCGTTATTTGATAAATTAATTTTTGGCAAATAATAATACTTTTGTTTGTTATGTTTTGATCTTTCTATTGTATTCAATACAGGACATATATAATTAATAGCACTGGTTTATTTTATTAACATATAAGCGTAATTGTTCAAAGTTGAAAAAACGTTGTTTATGTAATATGTATTGTTAAATGGAAAAATACAAATAGTAATTGAAGAAATAAGATGTGAACCGCACAAACTTTTATACACGTTTTTTCGGAGGACTTTTTCTCACAAAAATTGTCCCGAATCTAGTTTTAAATACTTTTTCATAAAAGCGAAAGTGTTACCTTTGGTCCAAATTATGGATTCTCTTTGTTATAAACATTGTACCAAATCACGCTCTAATTAGTGAGATATTCGCAGAAAACTCTTTTTCGGTCAGAGTAAACATCCTTCTTCTTTGAAAAACAATTGCTCTTAAATTCACCTTTGAGTGCTCTTCTATATTCATTCGAAATTAATCTAAACTTTTTGTTAACGAAATGTTAGTAATATTTGATTTTCTATCGTATTACTAAACATAAAGTTTGGTATTGAACCATTTGCTCGCTGTCGTGGTAATAAAGGAAGGGGTGGGAAGGAAGAGGAACGGAGGAAGGAAAGAAGGGAAAAGAGGGAGGAAATGTTTGCGGAAAGCACTTTCTCGGTATAATAAGACTTCAAAACGTGGACATAAGCAAGAATTAAGAAGTCTGGAGGTTGAAAAACTTGTAGTAAGTAATAATTACGTATTTATTTATATGCTGCACTAAATAGTGAAGTCGCAGTCAGTATTATTCCGGCACAAGGAATATCAACTTATGATCCAGATAATATAGACCTCAACCTAAAGTGAATTCTTGAAGAAACATTTCTTCTTTTATAACTCATCTAGCCATAAAAAAACCTTCCACATTTCACCAAGGTAATCTAGAAGTATGAAAATGAGCTGCTATAAGAAATTAACAAAAGGTAAACAACGACAGCTGAAAATGCGTCCATAATGCATGTTTAGGTTGGTGATGACAACAATTGTGAATATGAGAAGACTTCGTTTATTAATCTGTTTATTTTACGCATTTTTTTTCATTTATTTAATCAATTATGTCGAATTACCTTTAGGTGTAAGACTGATACAAATACAAATATTCTGTACAACTTATATATTTAATACTCATGTTCTTTCTCGTATCCTGTTTTCCAATCATTTCTATTCTGCGTCAATCGTCTCACTCCACTAGATCCCTCACTTCTAAGCTTCCTGCCATCATTGTTTCTTTTACTATAGTCGTGGTCGTCCTAGCTTGTTATTTCCTTGTACTCTGGCGTCATAGACTTTTTTGCTAATCTTTTTCATTCATCCTATGTATGTTAGCCAGCCAACCCAAATGTCTTCCTCCGTTCACCAAATCTGTGGGTTTTGTTTTTAATTCGGTCAATACTGACTCATTTCTTACGAGATCTCTTCTCTTTTTATTCTTCTCGGGATTTTCATTTCAGTTGCGACTACTTTACTTTTGCTCGGTTTTGTTAAGGTCCAGGATTCTCTGCCATATATCATGGAGGTCATTTCTTGTCTTCGACTGCAAATATCTTCTCCATTTATTTTTCTTTTCTTTAACTTTTAATTGTACTTCTTTTGACCACCATCTGTTTTTTTTTTGGAATACATATTTTAGATTCCTGATGTTTCACATACTTCTTTAGCTGTTGGCAGGATCGTCCACCTAAAGTATTGACATCTAGTTTCTATTGTCGTGCGTGTACTTACAATTTATTGTTGGTTTTCACATCTCTTACTTCTAAGCTTCTTACTTTTTCTTTAATTATTTTCTTCCTTTTCTCAACTTTGGTATTTTAATTGTTTATTTTGTTTGCATTGTTAGCAGGTAATGGTCGCTGCCAAATTCTGCTCCTCTGTATACCCTCACATCTTTTACCCACCGTTCGTTATCCCTATTGACTCTGAAATAGTCTATGATGGATTTCTCATTCCGCAATTGTACTCCTCTGGTGTACTTGTGATCTCTTTATGTTTGAATTTCGAGTTTGTTATGACTAAGTCGTTTGCGACGTAGAGATCATATAATTTTTCTCCATTGTCGTTTTTTACTCGTTCTCCATAGGTCCTAAGTACCTTCCAGTTCCTGTACTATCATTTTCGACTCTGCAATTCATATCTCCCATTAGTATAATAATTCCTTGTCTAATTCTGTTTGTAAATTTTAAAAAAAATCGTCTTTTTCCAATTTCTTTGCGTTTTCATTTGGTCCATACGCAATGATAAGTGTTATGATATTTATGCTGTCAAGCTTTGTCTCCATTGTTAATATTCTCTCATTTATATATTTACCGTTTGTAGACTTTTTACTATATTTGGTCTTACTATCAATTCGTTTGCATCCACCAGTATAGTCAATATCCATCCTTCAATGGTGCCACTCCTTTGCCTTTTCTTACTTTTTACTTTCTTATATGTAGTATAAGGAAGTATTGTGATGATGAAAATTTTCGACCTCGAGATTTTTGCAGATGTCCACGTTTTGAGGTCCCCTGATACCAAAAAAGTGGTTTTTAAAAAAATGTCTGTGTGTGTGTGTCTGTATGTCTGTGACCACGATAGCGGCCAAACCGCCGTAGATATCAATTTCAAATTTTGTATTTACGTATATAATCACCCTCTTGAGATCTGATTAGTTTTTCAGTAAAATCGGTAGACCGGAAGTAGCAGTTTACTTCAGCGAAAAAATCGAATTTTGCGAATATTTCGTCAACTACTAAGTTTAAACAAATTTATAAATAATTCATATATACTTAAAATTAAAATTGAGAATAATTTTATTTAAAAAGTTTTTCGAAATTCCTACCAGAAGTAGGTCTTTTACTTTTATCGACAATCAGTTTTTTGCGAATATTTCGCAAGTCATGCTTTTTAGACAAGTACGTTACGGGTATAAAAGTATTTAAAACATAATTTTCAATATCTTTTGTATAAAAAAAATTTCAAAATTCAGACCGGAAGTACCACTTTTACTCTTATCGAATAGCGATTTTTTGCAAATATGTCGTAAGTTATGTATGCATTATATATACATTTATCAAGAGTACAAAAGTATTTAAAACTGGATTTGCAATATTTTTTGTATATATGAAATTTCAAAATTCGGACCGGAAGTAGCACTTTTACTCTTAGCGAGGAGCACTTTTTTTCGAATATCTTGCAAAGTATGCATTCTATAGCGATTTATTAAGCGAATAAAAGTACCTAGAATAGGATTTTGAATAAGTTTTGTATAAAAAAATTCTTAAAATTGTATAGTTTGAAACGCTCATACGTATAAGAAAGTCGTGTGGTGGCCACACCTAATTTTACTTTCTTATACGTAGTATAAGGAAGTATTGTGATGATGAAAATTTTCGACCTCGAGATTTTTGCAGATGTCCACGTTTTGAGGTCCCCGATACCAAAAAAGTGGTTTTTAAAAAATGTCTGTGTGTCTGTCTGTCTGTCTGTCTGTCTGTCTGTCTGTCTGTCTGTCTGTCTGTCTGTGTGTGACCACGATAGCGGTCAAACCGCTGGAGATATCAATTCCAAATTTTGTATTTACGTGTATAACCTCCCTCTTGAGATCTGATTAGTTTTTCAGTAAAATCGGTAGACCGGAAGTAGCAGTTTACTTCAGTGAAAAAATCGAATTTTGCCAATATTTCGTCAAATACTAAGTTTATACAAATTTATAAAGAATTCAAATGTACTTAAAATTAAATTTGAGAAAAAATGTATTAATAAAGTTTTTCGAAATTCCGACCAGAAGTAGGTCTTTTACTCTTATCGAAAATCAGTTTTTTGCGAATATCTCGCAAGTCATGCTTTCTAGGCAGGTACATTACCAGTATAAAAGTATTTAGAACGTACTTTTAAATATCTCTTGTATAAAAAAAAATTCAAAATTCGGACCGGAAGTAACACTTTTACTCTTACCGAATAACGATTTTTAGCAAATATGTCGTAAATTATGCATTCTATATATATTTATGAAGAGTACAAAAGTATTTAGAGTTGGATTTGGAATATTTTTTGTATAAATGAAATTTCAAAATTCGGACCGGAAGTAACACTTTCATACGTATAAGAAAGTCGTGTGGTGGCCACACCTCATTTTTTTACTTTCTTATACGTAGTATAAGGAAGTATTGTGATGATGAAAATTTTCGACCTCGAGATTTTTGCAGATGTCCACGTTTTGAGGTCCCCTGATACCAAAAAAGTGGTTTTGAAAAAATGTGTGTGTGTGTGTGTGTGTCTGTCTCTGTGTGTGTGACCACGATAGCGGTCAAACCGCTGTAGATATCAATTCCAAATTTTGTATTTACGAATATAATCTCCCTCTTGAGAACTGATTAGATTTTGAGCAAAATCGGCAGACCGGAAGTAGTAGTTTACTTCAGTGAAAAAATCGAATTTTGCAAATATTTGGTCAATTACTAAGTTTAAACAAATTTATAAAGAATCCAAATGTACTCAGAATTAAATTTGAGAAAAATTGTTTTAATAAAGTTTTTCGAAATTCCTACCGGAAGTAGGTCTTTTACTCTTATCGAAAATCAGTTTTTTGCGAATATCTCGCAAGTCATGCTTTCTATGCAGATACATTATGAGTATAAAAGTATTTAGAATATACTTTTAAATATCTTTTGTATAAAAAAAATTTCAAAATTCTGACCGGAAGTACCACTTTTACTCTTATCGAATAGCGATTTTTTGCAAATATGTCGTAAATTATGCATTCTATATATATTTATGAAGAGTACAAAAGTATTTAGAGTTGGATTTGGAATATTTTTTGTATAAATGAAATTTCAAA
Source organism: Amphimallon solstitiale (assembly GCA_963170755.1). NCBI lineage: Eukaryota > Metazoa > Arthropoda > Insecta > Coleoptera > Scarabaeidae > Amphimallon > Amphimallon solstitiale. The sequence goes on along the minus strand of OY720681.1, from coordinate 121,895,491 downwards.
ATTCGGACCGGAAGTAACACTTTCATACGTATAAGAAAGTCGTGTGGTGGCCACACCTCATTATTTGATAATATCTTGCAAAGTATGCATTCTATAGCGATTTATTAAGCGAATGAAAGTACTTAGAATAGGATTTTGAATAAGTTTTGTATAAAAAAATTCTTAAAATTGTATAGTTTGAAACGCTCATACGTATAAGAAAGTCGTGTGGTGGCCACACCTCATTTTTTACATGTAGTATAGGGTATTGTGATGATTAAAATTTTTGGCCTCGAGATTTTTGCAGATGTCCACGTTTTGAAGTTCCCTGATACAAAAAAGTGGTTTTTGAAAAATGTCTGTGTGTGACTACAATAGCGGTTAAACCGCTACAGGTATCAATTCCAAGTTTTGTATTTACTAGTATAATTTCCCTCTTGAGGCCTGATTAGATTTTCAGTAAAGTCGGCAGACCTGAAGTAGTAGTTTACTTCGGTAAAAAAATCGAATTTTGGCAATATTTCGTCAACTACTAAGTTTAAACAATTTTATAAAGAATTCATATTGCAGTGATCTTGAGTTGGGTTGTAAATTATAAATAAGTATAATCAAGATCACTTCAAGATTTATTTTAATTAATTGTTATTTTATTTATTTTTATCATGATGTGTATATAAATATCCATTATGTCAATAATTTGCCAAAATTTACTTTTTATTTAAGTAAAATAATAATAGAATCTTAGTATAATTTTTATAAAAGTCATAATATTAAAATAAGCATAAAATGTTACGTGAAGTATAACGAGAAAGTGTTTTCCCGCACGAAGAATACTGTTACCGGGAGAGATCGACCGTGTGGCCGGCGAAAACAATATTATTCGCCAGATGCATTGGATGAGTCATGAATATGTAAACAAGTTTATATTTACATATTTGTTTACCTTTTTCAAAGATTGTTAATACGCTGCTTTCCCGAGTGGTGCAGCACTGCGGCCATGTATTTCTGGAGGTGGAATCGTATATACCGAGGATGACCGTACGTTTTTGTGATGAAAATATCTATATAAGACTGGGACCATCAGAAAACGAGAGAGTTGCTTGGTGTAAACCGCACTCAAAAGAGAAAAGGAGAAGGTGGAAACCTCTTCTTCCTCTTAAGTGTTCTTTTAAAAGATTATTCTTGAATCTGAACTTAGAATATTTTTAAAGATTTTTCAATACTTATAAAAATTTTCAACAAGATTCAAAACTTGTAATATTTTTCGTAATAGTCATGCTGCACAATTTACATTGAGATTTGTAATTATTTTAGAAATAATTATTTATGTATGGGACAATTTTATTTTAATTCGGACTTTGAATTTATTTAATTTTATTTATTTTTCTGGAATGTTTTGTTTTGTATGTAGAGGTACTACGCCATACATTATGATAAAACATTCTAGTGATTGTAATGATTAAGCTGGATAGCATAATAATTTTATTTTAGTGTAAAAAAATTTTTCTTTACTACTTTATTTATCAGATTAAAGGATTTGCGATTAATAATTTTGTTTTATGTATATACAGAATAATTGAACAGTGATCTGTATTTGAAAGATGGAAGAATTCGAAATAATGTATGAAGAATTAAGGTGATTTGATAATGTTTGTTATAAATGTGTGTATAGTGTTGTAACAATTTTTTTTTGGTGGTGTTTTGTATTGGAATCTCACAGAAGGTAAAGTTTTATTTTAATGTATATATTTTTCTTGTATGTTTATCAAGTATATTTTGTAGTACTTGTGTGTTCAATGCTAACGTGTTGAGTAATACATCAGGGATGTGTGAAATGAATTAAGTTGTTATTTAATTCATAGCATGGAGTCCTGGTGAATCCCTAAGACACGAATTAGTCTTGGTGGTACTGTGTTGGGAGCGAGAAAAGGCGCCAGGCAGAACTAATCAGGGCTGAGTTAATTAATTGAATACGCAAAGACTTTTATTTTTATTTCATTTTATTTATTTAATTTAAAATTTATATATATGCCTTAAGGGGTGAGCACATTGTGGTGTATGTTCGGGTTGTGTCCGACGAGTTAAAAAGACATACTCGTAGGGTGGAACTTTGGGGTACCCATCTGTGTGAATTTGCTTTCTGATGGTACTGTGTTGGGAGCGAGAAAAGGCGCCAGGCAGGACTAATTAGGGCAAAGCCATTCCCTTAATGTTTATATTTTGTTCATAAATAATAAATCGTGTAAATTTTTGGTTATTCATATTCCAGTACAATCCATCATATGCAATAAAATTTTATTTTATTAAAGATGTTGATTGTTTACATGTATCTATGGCAAATATAAATCATGATAATCACGTTCACATTTTAAAAACATAAGATTTTCTCAACGTTATGCTTTTACTTATTTTAATTGCTTTATTATATTGATTTGTTGATTATGATATGTATAGATTTGGAAGATGTTTGAAATATTAATTTTTGTTTGTAAATATATATATATATCTGTATAATTTGAAATTTTTAATTCATTAATATTTATTTTAATAAATTAGATGATAAGATTTATTTTGCATTTTATTTTCTTTACCTGACCTGGAAATAATTAAAGAGCATTCAAAATCGATTGGAGAATCTATTTATATTTTCTGCCCCTGAGAGAATTATTTATTTTTAACCATTTAAAACTGAGCTAGTTGAATGTAAAAATTGCTTAACCTACTATTTAGCAGAAAATTTGTTGTATCTTAGTCTAGCATAAGGCCTAGCACTAGGATGCGTGCTTGATTCTCACCTACTCATTGATTGAATAATTTAAATTTATTTTATATAAACCTCAATTTGTAAGAGTCACAGCATATATATGACGCAAGCCAACGTGGGGTCATGATACATTCACATTTATATATATAATAATTTATTAACAATTTCCATATTATATATATATGGCACCCAACGTCGTGGGGCAATTTTTACATTTTTATACTAATTAGATAAAAATTAATTAATTATTTAATATTCAAATAGGTGTGTAATTAAAGGGAGGTATTTTCACCTTTAAGTGCATTTGAATAATTAATAAGTGCAATTTACAAATAATTTTGTCAAGTTTTGATTTACTTTTTCTCCATAAATAAGTCTCTTTAAGTGCCAGGACAGATAAAGTACATATGTCTGAGAATAAAGGTGAGGGTGAAAATCCTGAAAGTGGTACAGATACCAAATATTTATTTGAAACATACAGGGAACCACAACGTATTTCCTCTGTGACAGACTCAGAAAAGACTCTACCTCTTGATGAGGATGAAAATGTAACTGGAAATGTAATAATTGAAACGAAAGAAATGCCAGGCGGAGACAGATTTGATTTTCTATTTGAAAAACTTTTCTGTAAATTGGAAAGTGACAAGATAGAAATGAAAGTAAATATGAATAAGAAGTTAGATGAAAATAAAACTGAAATGAACAAGAAGTTTCAAGAAAATAAAGAAGAGATGAATAGAAATAAAATAGAGATACAAACTGTGGTGAAGTCGATAAATGAAAAGATTGATGAAAGGATTAAAGCTTGTAGAATGGAAATGTCTGCAATGAACAATAAATTAAATGAAGATGTGAAACAAAGTGTTACACAGATCAATGAAAAAATTGAAGCAAATGAAAAGAAGTGCAAGGATAGCAGTAATTTTTTAATAGATGAAATGAATCAGAGGGCCTGTGTAGCAAGAGAAAATTTTAAACAAATAGAAGAAAGGATTGGAGGACAAGATGAGAAAATACAATTCTTGGAACTGAAGGTGGACAGTAGTGCCATGTCAGTTCAGAAAGATGTTCAAAATTTAACAAGTAAGTTTGAGGACTGTAGAGTTAAATATGGAACATGCACAGACTCACTTTTAAAGCTACAGGATATGACATTAAATTGTCAAGATACGATAAAGAATTTGAAGACAAGAGTTGAACAGGGTACAATTACACCTTGTGTTGTGCCTCAACAGATATCAATCGGAACAGAAAATATACCTAAGTTTTCTGGGTACAACAAAGACAATCCAATGGCATTTCTCAAAACTATTAAGACATATATTCGTGGTATTAATGATGATATGTCAAAATTACATTTCATGGGAGGGTGTCTTAGAGATTATGCATTACTATGGTATGATATGGTAATTGATGAGGTACAGACGTATGAAGAATTAGAAAACATGTTTATCAGACAATACTGGGGACAAACTCAGCAAAGACGCATCAGACATGACCTTACATTTGGAAAATATCGTTCCATCACATCTAGAGAGAATTATGTTATTAGGAAATATTCTTTCTTGAAACACATACAACCTGTAATCCAGGAGTGTGACATTGTTACACAATTAGCTAATCATTTCGAGCATGAGGTAGTACAAGCAGTTGCTTTACAGGGTATAGACACCGTTGAGCAACTCTTGGAATTGTTAAAGCGTCTGGACGACGTGGAAGATAGGAGTGTATCTCAGAATAGAAATGGGTATAAAGCAGGTAACAATGGTAATCACTATAATACTCAGCAAAGGTATAATGGTAATTACTACAATAATCAACAAAGATACAATGGTAATCGGTATCAAAATAATAGTTATCAGAGAGAAAGGGTAGAGAATGGAAACAACAAAAATATGAGTAGTAATAGTAGCAACAATAATAATAATTGGAAACAAGAGGGTTATGCAGGAAAGAATGAAACAGAAAATGCCAGAGGAGTTAATAATGTAATAATCGAAAGAAAAGAAGATAAAACAGAAACCGTAACAAGAGATGCGTCAAGAGGAGCAATGAAGAAGGAAGTAAAGAATGTTCCTATAATTGAAGAATTTAAGGACCTGGATTTTTGGTAGGTCCAACCAAAGGGAAGAAAAAGAAGAAACAACGAAACAAGAGAAATTTTATAGATTTAAGTAATATAACCACTGAATTTCCACTGGTAAATGTTAAAGTAGGGGATGTATATGGTGTAGCTGTAATAGATAGTGAATTAGAATTGTCACTTTTAGATGGGGGATTATTTGATAAAAGGTTTGAAAAATTAGGTTTTTACAAGCAAGATAATGTATTTTGTATAAATATAGAGATGGATGATGTAGAACTTGTAACACAATTTATTGTTACACCAAGATTAAAATATTGCTGCGTACTTGGGATGGATTTCTTGAGTCTATATACATCGAAATTGGAAAGGGAAAATAGAACCCTTCACAATAGTAAAGTAAACATGTCTTGGGACAAAGGTGCTCAAGATGATGAAATTTTAGTAAATGAATTAATGATTAATAATTTTGATAGGGACCTCACTTTAAAAATAAATAATGATAGTTTGATTGACAAGGAAAAATGTTCACGCCATGTGGATTATCTTCAAAGGGAAGAGTCCATGTTTGTTACGGGTGACACAAAATATAGATTTACACACCATGTGGAGGGTCTTCAGAAGAAAGACGCCACGATTAATATGGGTGACATAGAAAATAAATGTGCACGCCGAAATTTTATTATGGGTGACAAAAATTTGATTTGCAACAAACAATTTAATAATGATAATGTGAGAGATCCTTTGACAAAAGATGTTAAATTATTTAATGGTAATATAGATTTAGCAGTAGGCTATATTAGTTGTATTAAAACAGAAACGACTCATCCATTTTCCCATAAGCAGAAATTAAGTGTCAAGTTTAAAATTAAAAATTTGTTAAAAGATGAAATTATAGAAACTTTAGTATATAACTTAATGAACCCCATCACAGTAATAATTAAGGAATATTTAGATTATTTAGAAAACACTAAGAATAATAAATCAAGTTTGTGTACTTGTCAACCGATAAAACAACAGCTACAATTCCCCAAATTATTAGAAACATTATTGTTAATAAGTACTAATGCAAAGTGGTTTGTAAACGTTAATTCTCTTTGGTTGGTACAGCTATATAAATGTTTCATGAAATTATATCCAATAGTGGTAAATTTATTAGTGGATTTAATTAAAATTGTTCATAAGGAACAAAATATTTTACATTATGGGTATGTAAAGCCCATACAACACATATTAAACCCACATGATGAAAATGTGTCACATCATGTGAATGATAGAATGAATTTAGGAATGGGTGTGAAATTTAAATGGACCCATGAGAGAATAGAGGCTTTGGATGCAGTTAAAAAGTACCCACAGCCCAGATATTTAAAAATGTTAAGAAGTTTTCCCAAAATAGTGGACTACAATTGCCAATTCATTTTAAGGGAACTCAATAATGCAATTACAATATTTGTAATACCAATGAAACGTGTAAAATTTAAAGAATTTGAATACACTTTTGTATATATATTGATAGGTAGTATAATTAATTTAGGTGTTTTAAATGTCATTTGTTTAAACTTTATTGTCATGAAAGGAGTAAAGTTTAAAATAAACTCCAAGAGTTTTGCATATAATTTTGAACTCGACCCTGTGTAATATAGCTGGAAAAAGATAGAATCAAGAGGTTATAAAACACTTGAGGATACGAAACCATGAAAACTACGTAGGTTGTAAGAATGAATTGGATCTACTCCTGATTTGTATATAAATATAGAATAAGCATATTATAGGGAACTTTCATGTCTCTATATTTTATATTAATAATATTGTAAATAATGTATGATTATGTTAATTGGTATTTATGGGAAATCTTGGATTTATACCATTAACATTAGCGATTCTCGCTTATAAATCGCAGATATTCCCATAGGGATATTTATGCAGTGATCTTGAGTTGGGTTGTAAATTATAAATAAGTATAATCAAGATCACTTCAAGATTTATTTTAATTAATTGTTATTTTATTTATTTTTATCATGATGTGTATATAAATATCCATTATGTCAATAATTTGCCAAAATTTACTTTTTATTTAAGTAAAATAATAAAAGAATCTTAGTATAATTTTTATAAAAGTCATAATATTAAAATAAGCATAAAATGTTACGTGAAGTATAACGAGAAAGTGTTTTCCCGCACGAAGAATACTGTTACCGGGAGAGATCGACCGTGTGGCCGGCGAAAATAATATTATACGCCAGATGCATTGGATGAGTCATGAATATGTAAACAAGTTTAGATTTACATATTTGTTTACCTTTTTCAAAGATTGTTAATACGCTGCTTTCCCGAGTGGTGCAGCACTGCGGCCATGTATTTCTGGAGGTGGAATCATATATACCGAGGATGACCGTACGTTTTTGTGATGAAAAATATCTATATAAGACTGGGACCATCAGAAAACGAGAGAGTTGCTTGGTATAAACCGCACTCAAAAGAGAAAAGGAGAAGGTGGAAACCTCTTCTTCCTCTTAAGTGTTCTTTTAAAAGATTATTCTTGAATCTGAACTTAGAATATTTTTAAAGATTTTTCAATACTTATAAAAATTTTCAACAAGATTCAAAACTTGTAATATTTTTCGTAATAGTCATGCTGCACAATTTACATTGAGATTTGTAATTATTTTAGAAATAATTATTTATGTATGGGACAATTTTATTTTAATTCGGACTTTGAATTTATTTAATTTTATTTATTTTTCTGGAATGTTTTGTTTTGTATGTAGAGGTACTACGCCATACATTATGATAAAACATTCTACTGATTGTAATGATTAAGCTGGATAGCATAATAATTTTATTTTAGTGTACAAAAATTTTTCTTTACTACTTTATTTATCAGATTAAAGGATTTGCGATTAATAATTTTGTTTTATGTATATACAGAATAATTGAACAGTGATCTGTATTTGAAAGATGGAAGAATTCGAAATAATGTATGAAGAATTAAGGTGATTTGATAATGTTTGTTATAAATGTGTGTATAGTGTTGTAACAATTTTTTTTGGTGGTGTTTTGTATTGGAATCTCACAGAAGGTAAAGTTTTATTTTAATGTATATATTTTTCTTGTATGTTTATCAAGTATATTTTGTAGTACTTGTGTGTTCAATGCTAACGTGTTGGGTAATACATCAGGGATGTGTGAAATGAATTAAGTTGTTATTTAATTCATAGCATGGAGTCCTGGTGAATCCCTAAGACACGAATTAGTCTTGGTGGTACTGTGTTGGGAGCGAGAAAAGGCGCCAGGCAGAACTAATCAGGGCTGAGTTAATTAATTGAATACGCAAAGACTTTTATTTTGGTTTCATTTTATTTATTTAATTTAAAATTTATATATATGCCTTAAGGGGTGAGCACATTGTGGTGTATGTTCGGGTTGTGTCCGACGAGTTAAAAAGACATACTCGTAGGGTGGAACTTTGGGGTACCCATCTGTGTGAATTTGCTTTCTGATGGTACTGTGTTGGGAGCGAGAAAAGGCGCCAGGCAGGACTAATTAGGGCAAAGCCATTCCCTTAATGTTTATATTTTGTTCATAAATAATAAATCGTGTAAATTTTTGGTTATTCATATTCCAGTACAATCCATCATATGCAATAAAATTTTATTTTATTAAAGATGTTGATTGTTTACATGTATCTATGGCAAATATAAATCATGATAATCACGTTCACATTTTAAAAACATAAGATTTTCTCAACGTTATGCTTTTACTTATTTTAATTTCTTTATTATATTGATTTGTTGATTATGATATGTATAGATTTGGAAGATGTTTGAAATATTAATTTTTGTTTGTAAATATATATATATATCTGTGTAATTTGAAATTTTTAATTCATTAATATTTATTTTAATAAATTAGATGATAAGATTTATTTTGCATTTTATTTTCTTTACCTGACCTGGAAATAATTAAAGAGCATTCAAAATCGATTGGAGAATCTATTTATATTTTCTGTCCCTGAGAGAATTATTTATTTTTAACCATTTAAAACTGAGCTAGTTGAATGTAAAAATTGCTTAACCTACTATTTAGCAGAAAATTTGTTGTATCTTAGTCTAGCATAAGGCCTAGCACTAGGATGCGTGCTTGATTCTCACCTACTCATTGATTGAATAATTTAAATTTATTTTATATAAACCTCAATTTGTAAGAGTCACAGCAATATGTACTCAAACGTAAATTTGAGAAGAATTTTATTAAAAAAATGTTTTGAAATTCCTACCGGAAGTAGGTCTTTTACTCGAAAATCGAAAATTAGTTTTTTGCGAATATCTCACGTCATGCTTTCTAGGCAGGTAGATTACGAATATAAAGGTATTTAGAAGATAATTTTCTATACCTTTTGTATAAAAAAATTCAAAATTCGGACCGGAAGTAACACTTTTACTCTTACCAAATAGCGACTTTTTGCAAATATGTCGTAAATTATACATTTTGTATACATTTATCAAGAGTACAAATGTACTTACAGGTATATTTGGAATGAGTACTTAAAAAGGAACTTTGAATAATTTTTGTATAAAACAAATTCTTAAAATTCTATAATTTAAAACGCTCGTACGTATAAGAAAGTCATGTGGTGGCCACACCTCATTTTTATAGTTACAGTTAGACCCAGGTAGCCCAACTTAGATAATTTCATTTCTTCGACAATTTTGTCTTCTTTCCCATTTATGCCTCTCACATTTCAGGTACATAGTTTAATTATTTTTTGGTCATAGTCTTATGCACTCTACGTTTATTAATTGCAACTTTATTTATCTTGCCCGCATTCCACTCCTTGCTGGTCGCCCTTGTCATCCTCATTTTATTTGTTACCTCAACGCTTCTTAGTTTTTTGTTATATTTACCAGTTTCCTTCCTTCCTTGTCTTTTCTGTCTTCTTGTCTGTCCCTGATATGTGCACGTATGTATTTTATATAAAATAAAATAAGATTGAGAACTATTGTAAAAAGTGCTCTAACAAATATTATTATATTGCATCAGGAATGAGAAAAATAAATATTTAAAAAAATACATATCTTACATTTGCTGTTACAAATTTGTAGAATATCCAAAACTAAATATGATTACCTACTGTTACAGCTTTCGAATAGCTTGGTGCTTACTAATAAAATTACACTTCAATGACATATTATATTGTGCGATCTATAAATGATATAGAGGCTTCCTGTTTTACGTATATATTTTTACCCAAACCACTATTTATATCAAAAGAATGTATACATATATCTTATCTAGAGTTTACAGGAACTTCGCCAAATTTTTGTACAATTTTGGATGAGGGTATTGTTATAATTAGCACATGTGTATTTCTATTTTATTATTACATTTGTTGGCCAGAAAAATGAGAAAGGAACCAAAATCATACTACATTTCTATAAATATTTTTCATCAAAAATATCGAGGTTGATGGTGATTGACATTTGGTGGTAAAATAACTGGAAAAAAATCGGGTGTGGGCAGCACACGACCTTCTTAAACGTATGTGCGTTTCGAAATGTGTACACAAAAGTTCTTCCAATTTAGTTATTAATTTCTCTATTTTCTTAATAAAATAAATTTTTGAGTAATAGTGGTACTTCCGGTCCGAATTTTGAATTTCTTCATACACAAATTATTCCAAATATAGAACAAAACACTCATAGTGTTTTTCTTTTGTTATGATAAAAGGCTTCAGTATGGAGATTTTTACAGATCTCCGGTTTTTTCAATTTAGTAAATAGGGAGTATAATTAGTGTAATAAAATTTATAAATAACTTTTGCATACATACACTATTTAAGTTCAGTTCGGAATTAATACTTTTACTCCTAGACTCAAATTCTTTTTGCGAATACAGTAGAATCGTGATTTGGTGAATTAATATCGATCAAACCAGTTCAGCCTTTAGGGGTGTTCACCTTTACGGGATTTCGATCTTAGGTATTTTGAGAAACAACTTTTGTTTTAGGTAGATCAAAGAAAAATAAGTATGTATATGTAATGTAAATTATAGATATATAAGATATATACTATATATATATATATATATAATTAATATTTTATATGTGATTAATGTATATATTAAACACATATAATCTTGTTTCTTTGCCGTATATATATTTAAATTTGAAGAGAATTTTCTTGAATTAGCGGCATTTTAAATTAATTGATGACAATTACTTGCATTATTTTAATAATTAATGATTTTAAGGAAAAGAAACACCACCCCGAGGACTAACACATATGCATCAGTTTCGTTAACCACTACAACGTGAACACTCGTCAGCCCGGTCTGTAATGTGTTCATTTCCCTACCTCCGAAATTTGTATATATAGTTTCGGAAACGATCTATGCAAGCATGAGAGATAATTTCTTATCATTCTCATTTAATGAAGGAACCATATTAATTACTATGTTTTCCTTCTACGATATTACTGCACATTCAGTGCACTCTGTGTTGGAACACAGAAATCCAAATTTCATTCTGGATAATTACAATTAATATTTTATATGTGATTAATGTATATATTAAACACATATAATCTTGTTTCTTTGCCGTATATATATTTAAATATGAAGAGAATTTTCTTGAATTAGCGGCATTTTAAATTAATTGATGACAATTACTTGCATTATTTTAATAATTAATGATTTTAAGGAAAAGAAACACACCACCCCGAGGACTAACACATATGCATCAGTTTCGTTAACCACTAACAACGTGAACACTCGTCAGCCCGGTCTGTAATGTGTTCATTTTCCTGTCCTCCGAAATTTGTATATATAGTTTCGGAAACGATCTATGCAAGCATGAGAGATAATTTCTTATCATTCTCATTTAATGAAGGAACCATATTAATTACTATGTTTTCCTTCTACGATATTACTGCACATTCAGTGCACTCTGTGTTGGAACACAGAAATCCAAATTTCATTCTGGATAATTACAATTAATATTTTATATGTGATTAATGTATATATTAAACACATATAATCTTGTTTCTTTGCCGTATATATATTTAAATATGAAGAGAATTTTCTTGAATTAGCGGCATTTTAAATTAATTGATGACAATTACTTGCATTATTTTAATAAATAATGATTTTAAGGAAAAGAAACACACCACCCCGAGGACTAACACATATGCATCAGTTTCGTTAACCACTACAACGTGAACACTCGTCAGCCCGGTCTGTAAATATCATTAATTATTAAAATAATGCAAGTAATTGTCATCAATTAATTTAAAATGCCGCTGATTCAAGAAAATTCTCTTCATATTTATATATATATATATATATATATATATATATATATATGATATTAAATTTTTATTGACCTTTAATTCATATATGTAAATATATATTAATTTTATTGGACGATTTTTAGGTCGTTATACTAGTTTTAAATAATTTTAAAACTCGCTAATTTGCAGTGTTCGAATCTCAGCCGTGTCGGTAATTTTTAAAAAAATTACCTAATTAGTTAATAGTCAGTGATAAAATTAGAAAATTGTAATTTTCAAACACTGCAAATTAGCGAGTTTTAAAATTATTTAAAACTAGTATAACGACCTAAAAATCGTCCAATAAAATTAATATATATTTACATATATGAATTAAAGGTCAATAAAAAGTTAATATCACATATATAAAGCACATGGAAGTTCAGTGCTTAATATATACATTCTCATTTCCATCTGTTACTTGATATACATATATCAGTACGATTTAGAAATTCGAAGTCAGACGCCGACGGTAGCTCAGGTGGTGGAGCAACCGACTAGTAATCGGTATGTCTGAGTTCGAATCTCAGCCGTGTCGGTAATTTTTAAAAAAATTACCTAATTAATTAATAGTCAGTGATAAAATTAGAAAATTGTAATTTTCAAACACTGCAAATTAGCGAGTTTTCAAATTATTTAAAACTAGTATAACGACCTAAAAATCGTCCAATAAAATTAATATATATTTACATATGTGAATTAAAGGCCAATAAAAATTTAATATCACATATATAAAGCACATGGATGTTCAGTGCTTAATATATACATTCTCATTTCCATCTGTTACTTGATATACATATATCAGTACGATTTAGAAATTCGAAGTCAGACGCCGACGGTAGCTCAGGTGGTGGAGCAACCGACTAGTAATCGGTATGTCCTGAGTTCGAATTTCAGCCGTGTCGGTAATTTTTAAAAAAATTACCTAATTAATTAATAGTCAGTGATAAAATTAGAAAATTGTAATTTTCAAACACTGCAAATTAGCGAGTTTTAAAATTATTTAAAACTAGTATAACGACCTAAAAATCGTCCAATAAAATTAATATATATATATATATATATATATATAGTATGTACTTACGTTGTTTCGGGTTACAATGTAGGAATGCTTGCGTCCTGAAAAGAACCAGTGCTACGTTTCGGTAGAATGTCACCTTACATCTTCAGGTGATTGTGTTTCTCTCACGGTATTGGTCTGACCGCGTGTGACCCGTAGTTCGGCTTGTATATGTACTAGGTCATTACCTGTCAGGCACTCTAGCCTTAGTGGGGCTGGATGTAGGTGGGCGTCCTCGCTTGTTCGCTCTTGTGCCTAGATGTTGTTGGGCTGTTACACTGCATACGTCGTTCCGTTAGAGCTGTCTTCCAAATCTCTGGTAGACGTCTTGAGTCATCTCGTCTCTTTAGATTGTCCAGGCGCTTTTCGATTTCTATTGCATCGCGTATTATCCGCTATTTATTAAGATGTTCGACCTTGGCTAGCATTTTTGTTCCATAGAAATCATTGCTATGTCTCGTGACTGCTTGATGTTTGTATAGCGAAAATGCTTTTTCTTTCTTAGCGACTGAGTTTATACGTTCGCCTCGTCGTACACCTTTTCGCCGGTTTGTTTGCCCGATATACATTACTCTAAAAACTCCTAACGACAAGATAATCTTCGAAAAGTACAGAGTTTACGAAATACCCTGCGAAATGCGCAGCTAGCTATATCGGACAAACAAATAAGGCGAGTAAGTCAGCTTCACCAAGTCCAGAGCGCCCATCACACTCAATCAGACGAATAATAATAAAATAAAAAAATGGCTGTATAAATGAAATTATAAATAAATAAGCAGCCGGTATTACTTACGTAGTCGCACCAGAAGGTTTATGTCTACCATAAACATGCATCTAGTGACTACACAAATAGTAACGACGCAAGCTGTGTAATATGAGTAGAGCTGTTGTGTACTATTCATGTGAGTAAATCAGTAAGCCAAGATCAATCTTTGGCAAATGACTAATCCTGGCACTCAATAATACTAACTATGTGTCTAAGGTATAAAGAATTGTGTAAGTAAATTAAAACATGAAGGTGTCAATATGTGTTAGTAGCTACAGACATACATGTTTCTACCTTGTTTGGTTTCGTCATTGGAGCATAACTAAGAAGGTGTATGTTAAAACAATAATATGTCTAGTTACAAAGTATATGTAGTATTACTTTAAAATGTATATCCAAAGAAGTCCTAGAGTTAAAACGACAGTAGTCCGCAATGTACTCAGTATTGTGTAATGCCAAATCTCATTCAGGAAAGCAGTAAAATATATTAAAATTCTTTGTCGAATATACAAATTTATTGAAAATGAATTAGTTTTCTTGACAGTAGCGGCAAATGATTAGCAAATAATAATAAAATGACCAAATGTCATTTTATAAATAATAATACTATGTGTCTGAGATATAACTATATTTCAAACACATAGTTAGTATTATTGCGTGAAAGCATATTTTTCGAATATAATCAACTTATAACCATATTGATGAAAGATTTTTGGGGAATTTTTAGGCAGCTGCATTAAATACGCATCGAGGCAGGCGGCAACGTTAGTCAAAGAACATAATGAATTATATTGGATAATAAATATTTTGTACAAATAATAATTATTATTTATTGATACATTTGTTTGACAACTATGTATGGAAGTAAAAATTTCTTACTTAGAGACTATTTCATGTACACAGATTTACTAACCCGAATGCTGTTTTACTAGCTTTAATTATGAATTATAGAAATTGCGCTCATTGAAATTTAACCTATTATCAATAATTTCAGAAATTAAATTTCGATTATCACATTGTATATTTTCATTGTTATATTACTGTACCGTATCTGCATTAATTAACTTACCTTAAACGCATTTAAGTACATTTGCACGTTAAACGCTTTATTTAGTAGGCCTAGCGTGTTGTAGATATATCACCTTCCTACACCCAGAGTAGCTTCTTCTTATAAGGAAAAACACTGCCTGGTCTATCTATGTAGCTATTACCTGTTTATATATTCAAATAAATACCTTGGCATAACCGTACTGGTTTTCTAAATGTACTCGGCATTCGCGTCACAGTCCGTGATGAGATTGTTGAATTTATTACGGACTCTGATGTTAATTATTATCTAACGAGTAACAGAGAGCCGTGCCGAAGAACAGCATAGTCTTACAGCTACTATACTGTCATGTTCGTGACGTCGTCGTCTTCTTTATACCATATTTATATATTCAAGAGGCTTTCCTGTATTCTATAATTGGAGTTAGACGCAATTGTTTGGACATGGATTAGAACTATTTAAATATTCAATGACAAACTACTGGATATACATATATAACTATATATTTGTATGTATATATATATATATATATTTAGAGTTGTTTTCTTTCTTGGGTATGTGGTTTTTATTTGAATTAAAGGTAACACATTTTTCTTAACGTTTCGTTATATTTAATAACTTTTTCAAAAGACACATAACATATAACTGTAAAAAACAATTACAAAAATATCAGATTCTTCATTACAAACATGACTTACAAAAACAATAAATAATATATTATATAATAATGTGTGGCAACGGTCAACTTACCATTAAAATTTCATTTCGTCAAATCTTATTAATTCTGAAAACATTTTGTTTTCAATTACGTTTTCTTTCCCCCTTTTTTTTTTCCTTCCGTTTTTTTTTTTGTGTTTGTGTCATTTGCTTTTCTATTAATTATTAGTTTGAAAAATGAAGAATTATAAATACTATATACTCGAAGAATTGTTTTATTTTATGTACGTATAGTGTAAATATTCAATTATACTTTTGCCTACAAGCTTCACCTCGATATGTGTTTGCCAGATGTACCTGTTATTGCTTTTTATTTGTAAAATATATGTTTCTTTTATTTTTAAAAGTTTATAGTATACATGGTTTGAAATATAAGATTTAATCCGTATAGAATTTACTTTGTCAACATATTTTTGTTAATTTTATATTATTGAGTGGTACAAATTTGATAAGTTCGTTATGTCTGCTCGGTCGTTTATTGAGAGCTTTTCTTTTTTAATGTGGATCATTTCTAATATATCTCTAGCCTTTTGGTTGCGTTCTTTATCTAAAATTTTCACGTTATTGAAGTCAAATTCATGGCCTGTGTTAGTACTATGTTTTTTTAGTGCAGTGCTGTTTTTGCAGTATTTGTGTCCGTTCATTCGGCTTTTTAAATATTGCTTTGTTTGACCGATGTAAACGCTTGTGCATTCCTTGCAAGGTATTTGATATACAAGGTTTGTTTGTTGATCTTTTGGTGTTTCTGCTTTTACTTTAGACCAGAGATATTGTAAATTATTATTATTTTTATTTGCAATTGTAATACTATATGGTTTAAGAATGTTTTGAAGATTTTCGGATAAATGTTGTACATATGGAATGGCTATGTAATTTTTTTTATCATTATTATTATTATTGTGTTGTTTGTGTTGATTATATGCTGTGTATGTTCTCCTTCTAATAATTTTATTTATTAACTTTATTGGATAATTATTGTTAATTAGTGTTTGTTTTACTTTATTTAATGTTTCGGTTCTGTATACAGGGGATGTTAGTTTTATTGCTCTATCTACCAAATTTATTATGACACTTTTTTTATGTGCAAAGGTTGTGGTTGAGTTAAAGTTAAGATATCTGCCTGACCAAGTTTTCTTAGTATGCCATTTTGTAAGCAGTTTATTTGTGTTATGATCTCTGATAAGTGTTGTGTCTAAAAAATCTATTGAATTTTTTGTTTCTAATTCTATGGTAAATTGAATTTTTTTATGAAAGCTGTTAAAGTGTCTTAAGACTTGGTCGATTTCTTGTTCTGGCATTGCCGTTATGCAATCGTCTACGTATCTCTTAAAAAAAAGGTAGTTGTGTGTTGAGATTTGGTATAATTGTTTCTTCCAAGTTTTCTAATATAAGTTGGGCAATGGCTGCAGATATCGGTGAGCCCATAGCACAACCATATGTTTGCTTGTAAAATTTATTTTCAAATTGAAAATATGTTGAGGTTAGTGTCAATTCCAAGGCTTTAAGGAATTCTGTTAGAGTTAAAATAGTATGTTCTTTTATTTTTTCCCATTTTTTTGTGACGATAGTTTTGGCCAAATCTATCGGTATATTTGTATATAGGGATACTATATCTAATGACACTAGTTTGTAATTATTCGGTATTGTTATTGTATCAATATATTGTTTGAATTGCCAGGAGTCTTTAATATAATACTCGTTTTTTCCCGTTACTTGTTTAATAGGTTCTGATAAAAATTTTGCTAAGTTATAGAAAGGAGATTGTACACAGGATATTATGGGTCTAAGCGGGATATTGTTTTTATGTAGCTTGGGTAAACCATATATTTTTGGTGAAAGAGAATTGTTGATTTTTAGTTTATTTGCTAGGCTTTTTGGAATCAGATTTTTTTTCTCCCATGACTTTATTAAATCATTGTTTAGATTTTGATAACTTTGAGTGGGGTCGTTTTTTAGTTCGATGTAGGTGTTTTTATCCTGCAATAAATCCATCATTTTTTTGTCATAGTCGGCTTTATCCATTATTACCGTCTTATTGCTTTTATCCGGTTTTAATATTATTATTTGCGGGTTGTTTTTTATAAAAGTTTTAGTTTGGTTTAACTCTTTTTGGAAAAGTTTATCGTTATTATTATTTCTGCATTTTACTTTTGAATTTTGTTTATAATTAGTGATTACATTACAAATCTTTGATCTTATTTCTACTTTTTTGTCTTCCGTAAAAGAGGTTATTCCGCTCTCAATATTAGCAATTATATTTTTTGTTGGTATTTTTTGTGGGTCATTGTGTTTGATAGCATATGTTGGCCCGAGTTTTAAAATGTTTTTTATATTTTCTGGTATTACGGTATTTGAAATATTGTTTAACCACTCGTCATTCTGATTTTTCTTATTTTTATTGTTATCAGTTGTTTTAAGTTGTAGATTATCAATTTTTTTAATATGCCTTTTTTTGATTTTTAGAAAATGTTGCTCTGACTTTTCTTGTAATGTTTGCATAAATTGATGGTATAAATTCGAGTTTAAATTTTTTAGGTGTTGCTTGTACATGTCGATTTTTTTTCCCAATTGATTAATTTGTTTTGTTGTATCTGTTATTATTAAATTTAAGCTAGAAAATTTAAAGTTACTTACTAAATTCTGAAATTTTAATTTCAGTTGGCCGTTGCCAGGCTCTAAATGTTTGTACTTTAAATTTAAAAATGTGGGCATCAATCCGTTATGTTTACAGGACAACAGGAAAATTCTTCTATTTTTGGCCTTATTTAAATTCCATTGTTCCTTTATTAGGTGTTTACATGCCATGTACGTCCCTTTGCCGTTTTCTCTCTTGATTTTATTTAATTTTAAATCCATTATTCTCCCAGGATATGTAATACATTTATTTGGTTCTTTACCACAATATTCTATTTAGAGTTGTTTTCTTTCTTGGGTATGTGGTTTTTATTTGAATTAAAGGTAACACATTTTTCTTAACGTTTCGTTATATTTAATAACTTTTTCAAAAGACACATAACATATAACTGTAAAAAACAATTACAAAAATATCAGATTCTTCATTACAAACATGACTTACAAAAACAATAAATAATATATTATATAATAATGTGTGGCAACGGTCAACTTACCATTAAAATTTCATTTCGTCAAATCTTATTAATTCTGAAAACATTTTGTTTTCAATTACGTTTTCTTTCCCCCTTTTTTTTTTCCCCTTCCGTTTTTTTTTTTGTGTTTGTGTCATTTGCTTTTCTATTAATTATTAGTTTGAAAAATGAAGAATTATAAATACTATATACTCGAAGAATTGTTTTATTTTATGTACGTATAGTGTAAATATTCAATTATACTTTTGCCTACAAGCTTCACCTCGATATGTGTTTGCCAGATGTACCTGTTATTGCTTTTTATTTGTAAAATATATGTTTCTTTTATTTTTAAAAGTTTATAGTATACATGGTTTGAAATATAAGATTTAATCCGTATAGAATTTACTTTGTCAACATATTTTTGTTAATTTTATATTATTGAGTGGTACAAATTTGATAAGTTCGTTATGTCTGCTCGGTCGTTTATTATTTAGCTTAAATTTAATAATAACAGATACAACAAAACAAATTAATCAATTGGGAAAAAAAATCGACATGTACAAGCAACACCTAAAAAATTTAAACTCGAATTTATACCATCAATTTATGCAAACATTACAAGAAAAGTCAGAGCAACATTTTCTAAAAATCAAAAAAAGGCATATTAAAAAAATTGATAATCTACAACTTAAAACAACTGATAACAATAAAAATAAGAAAAATCAGAATGACGAGTGGTTAAACAATATTTCAAATACCGTAATACCAGAAAATATAAAAAACATTTTAAAACTCGGGCCAACATATGCTATCAAACACAATGACCCACAAAAAATACCAACAAAAAATATAATTGCTAATATTGAGAGCGGAATAACCTCTTTTACGGAAGACAAAAAAGTAGAAATAAGATCAAAGATTTGTAATGTAATCACTAATTATAAACAAAATTCAAAAGTAAAATGCAGAAATAATAATAACGATAAACTTTTCCAAAAAGAGTTAAACCAAACTAAAACTTTTATAAAAAACAACCCGCAAATAATAATATTAAAACCGGATAAAAGCAATAAGACGGTAATAATGGATAAAGCCGACTATGACAAAAAAATGATGGATTTATTGCAGGATAAAAACACCTACATCGAACTAAAAAACGACCCCACTCAAAGTTATCAAAATCTAAACAATGATTTAATAAAGTCATGGGAGAAAAAAAATCTGATTCCAAAAAGCCTAGCAAATAAACTAAAAATCAACAATTCTCTTTCACCAAAAATATATGGTTTACCCAAGCTACATAAAAACAATATCCCGCTTAGACCCATAATATCCTGTGTACAATCTCCTTTCTATAACTTAGCAAAATTTTTATCAGAACCTATTAAACAAGTAACGGGAAAAAACGAGTATTATATTAAAGACTCCTGGCAATTCAAACAATATATTGATACAATAACAATACCGAATAATTACAAACTAGTGTCATTAGATATAGTATCCCTATATACAAATATACCGATAGATTTGGCCAAAACTATCGTCACAAAAAAATGGGAAAAAATAAAAGAACATACTATTTTAACTCTAACAGAATTCCTTAAAGCCTTGGAATTGACACTAACCTCAACATATTTTCAATTTGAAAATAAATTTTACAAGCAAACATATGGTTGTGCTATGGGCTCACCGATATCTGCAGCCATTGCCCAACTTATATTAGAAAACTTGGAAGAAACAATTATACCAAATCTCAACACACAACTACCTTTTTTTAAGAGATACGTAGACGATTGCATAACGGCAATGCCAGAACAAGAAATCGACCAAGTCTTAAGACACTCTAACAGCTTTCATAAAAAAATTCAATTTACCATAGAATTAGAAACAAAAAATTCAATAGATTTTTTAGACACAACACTTATCAGAGATCATAACACAAATAAACTGCTTACAAAATGGCATACTAAGAAAACTTGGTCAGGCAGATATCTTAACTTTAACTCAACCACAACCTTTGCACATAAAAAAAGTGTCATAATAAATTTGGTAGATAGAGCAATAAAACTAACATCCCCTGTATACAGAACCGAAACATTAAATAAAGTAAAACAAACACTAATTAACAATAATTATCCAATAAAGTTAATAAATAAAATTATTAGAAGGAGAACATACACAGCATATAATCAACACAAACAACACAATAATAATAATAATGATAAAAAAAATTACATAGCCATTCCATATGTACAACATTTATCCGAAAATCTTCAAAACATTCTTAAACCATATAGTATTACAATTGCAAATAAAAATAATAATAATTTACAATATCTCTGGTCTAAAGTAAAAGCAGAAACACCAAAAGATCAACAAACAAACCTTGTATATCAAATACCTTGCAAGGAATGCACAAGCGTTTACATCGGTCAAACAAAGCAATATTTAAAAAGCCGAATGAACGGACACAAATACTGCAAAAACAGCACTGCACTAAAAAAACATAGTACTAACACAGGCCATGAATTTGACTTCAATAACGTGAAAATTTTAGATAAAGAACGCAACCAAAAGGCTAGAGATATATTAGAAATGATCCACATTAAAAAAGAAAAGCTCTCAATAAACGACCGAGCAGACATAACGAACTTATCAAATTTGTACCACTCAATAATATAAAATTAACAAAAATATGTTGACAAAGTAAATTCTATACGGATTAAATCTTATATTTCAAACCATGTATACTATAAACTTTTAAAAATAAAAGAAACATATATTTTACAAATAAAAAGCAATAACAGGTACATCTGGCAAACACATATCGAGGTGAAGCTTGTAGGCAAAAGTATAATTGAATATTTACACTATACGTACATAAAATAAAACAATTCTTCGAGTATATAGTATTTATAATTCTTCATTTTTCAAACTAATAATTAATAGAAAAGCAAATGACACAAACACAAAAAAAAAAACGGAAGGAAAAAAAAAAGGGGGAAAGAAAACGTAATTGAAAACAAAATGTTTTCAGAATTAATAAGATTTGACGAAATGAAATTTTAATGGTAAGTTGACCGTTGCCACACATTATTATATAATATATTATTTATTGTTTTTGTAAGTCATGTTTGTAATGAAGAATCTGATATTTTTGTAATTGTTTTTTACAGTTATATGTTATGTGTCTTTTGAAAAAGTTATTAAATATAACGAAACGTTAAGAAAAATGTGTTACCTTTAATTCAAATAAAAACCACATACCCAAGAAAGAAAACAACTCTAAATAGAATATTGTGGTAAAGAACCAAATAAATGTATATATATATATATATACCCATATTTATATTTGTTTTTATTATTATTCATAAAAGCATCTGCATACGTACTTGATTTGGTGCTGCGTATAATAATAACTTTACTTGATACTTAGAAGTTGGTTGTACAATTTTTACATTCGTTTTTGTTTATTTTAAGATAAGGACAAAAAACATTTTAAGGATTAAACTGTAACACAAATCTTCAGCTTAAAAAATAATATGCATTGTGGGAAACAAGAACTGTAGGTTACCATGTTTTAGAAGCTCCTCAAAACGTAAGGAAAACATTATTTTGCATGTCTCTCACAAATATTTTCAGCTTTATGGTACTTCTAATATATGTATATCCGGAAGTGGATACAACCTTTGTGTTTTTAATGGGACGCATAGTATATTCATTCTTCAAATAACATACTTAAGACTATAGATGGTGGTATGTTATGTTCGTCTTGCACAAATATGCTATTCCTACCATATTTAGTGTTTAGAAATTAAAAAGAAACTTTAACATTATATGATACTATAAAGATGACTCTAACGTATCTATAAATTTATTAATTCCAAAATTATCATCTTTTAAACATGAATAAATAATATATTAATATATAGCAGATATTTTAATAATATGAATACTAGGCAATGTAATTTACACAATAACAACGTTCTTCCCCAAATTATGTAATAACGTATTTTTATTCAATTTTAATATAATATTTACATTTATAACGTGTTTTATTATCAATTATTATGTAAGACTTTCTTACCTAACTCAAAAATGTCTATTAAACGAATTGCAGATGTAAAATATGAAAAACACCTAAATAACAATGTTAATATTCAGTAATTCAAACATACACAGCAAAAGAAACAATTCAGATGTTTATTCGTCAAATTATTTTTACTCGAAATAATTATTACAACACCTAAATTATACGTTATTTGTATACTAGTTTCTGATGTATCTTTCAGTGTTTAATCTTGTCAGTGTCAGTCCAAGGAAATGTGTCCTTATTCGTAGCACGTTATTTATATTATTGGCTATGTATATGAGATGGTCGGGGCAGTTCCTTGCGCACTTCTAGGCTCAAGATAATATTTTCAAATTCACCATGCTGAAATGAAAGTTTGACTTGCTATACTATTATTATTTACTATTTAGCTTCGAACCCCAAGTGCTTTTCCATTTGAATCATGTTTCTATACTTAACATTTTTCATTATATTAATAATTCATTATTATGTAATTTAATTGGATGATGTCACGTAGATATATTTATACCGTAAAATATTATTGATAATTGGTCATGTATACAATTTTCTATAATACACAGATATAATTTACATTCTTCTTTTCCGATTTCTGTACATATTATTGGTTCATTTTAATTGTCTCTTTAATTCATTACTTCAAACTAGTCAAACTTGGTTATTTATTGTGAATTGCTAATTAAAATGGATAACATTCGATTGATGTTCTATTGCAATCTTTAAAATTGCAACACATTTGTTATGGTTGTTTACTTTAAATAGATAAGTTGTTTATATATGTTTAAATATTAATAATAAAAACTGTGATTGTGATTTTGTGTATGGTTACTGTACATAAAAATATAACCAGAGACCAACGACCATAGAGAAGCGACAAAGATGTTAAAAGCATTTCCCTGTTTCTTGCATAGACGGTGCTAGCGGTTTTTTTGTCGTTATTGCTGCGTGATTCACTGTCAAGCAAAGCGCTTGGCTAGTCCGTCCCTGGTTCGTATCCCGTTAGTCTAATCAGATTGAGATTTCGTTAATTTGAATAAAATGCGTGATTATTATTGTTGACAATGATTATTATGATCAGAATTTTCATAAGACGCGGTCGTGTGAATCGAGGAATCTGAAGAAATTCACCGAGATTTACATAAATCTAATACGTTTGTTGTTTATAAGTGTTAGAATTGAATATTCTAACGAGAATATATCGGTATATTCATATAAGAATGAAGTGTTAAAAATTGAATATCTATAAATCGTCGTTTTAACGAATTATAGTGAATGCAAACAATATAGGAACAAGCATTATAATAAAAATTTATTAAAAGTACTCACATATATCTAGTTTATCCCGAAGACGAAGTCCTATTATATTATCAAGTTTATCTATTCGACGAAGTCCATATTAATTCATCAAGACGATTCATCGTAGGAATGCAGAGACGTAAGAAAAGAATTCACAGATTCAGTACCAGTAGAAAACCTTTCTTCGAAGAGAGAGGGAGCTGAGTCTTCAAGAGGAAAAACATTTCTTCTGGAGTTGCAGTTTCATCGTAGGTATGGAGACATCGGACGAAATCATACAAATCTAGATACCGGTCAACATCATGGAATTTGGAATCTACAAATAAATGAAAATCAATCTTTTGAAGTAGTACGAAGCATAGTGGAACATTTTTACAAAAAGGTCGTATATTATAAAACATATTTCAAGAAGATAATTATTTTTCAACAAGATTTCATGGTTTTAAAATTGAAATAATTGTTTAATTCCTATTCGATCAAACATATTAAAGTTACATACACAAATATACGTATTTATAGTTTGAGGTTATTTTGACATATAACTTAAATATCAATTCTTTTAGTTTGTTTTCAGTATAATTTTCAATGTTCACAAATGATATTATATGATATATTAACGACTGTTAAGAAAGTCACTTCACGTAGGTGAAACAAGTGTCAATGCTATTGTAAATAAAGGGAAAATTTAGATATACAACTGCTATATAAACATACCTCGAGATATCAGTAATTTTAGTTAATTTCATACATCATAGTAGAAATTGTAACGTTGATTAAACAGGTTTAATTGAAGAAGTTGTTTTTACATTAATTAAATACTCATATATTTATTTTTTATTTCTGGTACTTAGAACCAAAAGGCGGGAACTAGGCGATATGATAAGTTTCTGACGCTAACCTAAAAAAGAAAATCACAATACGTAAATAAAAAATGTCAGGTTTAATAAATAGATTGATTACTTACATATATTAAATAAATTGGAAATTATAGATAATAATCCTAGGAACATTTTGTTACACGAACCATACACACGTCCAAAGAGATAGAAGTTTATATTAATTAAAAACTATTATTTAGAATCTAGTTCTATGTTGTTGTAAATACCAAACACGCAATTGTTACTATAATCAAGGATAACATTAAAGCAACAGGGTGGTATTAAGAATATTTGTATCAGTGTTAGAAGGAATTAAAAGAAAATATTCTAATAAAGTTGATTACAGTGAATTTCGAATAAATAAATAAATAATTAGAGAGTCTCATGTTAAGGAAGTAGTAATATACATATTATAATTTTATATAAAATATATTACAATTCTTTGCCAAATATACAAATGTATTGAAAAATTGAAAATCTTATATTTTATTAACTGCCTGGTTGAAATAAGGCATTACACAGTATTAAGTAAGTGCACAGTTGTTTTACATTTGGAGATTTTGGATTGACATTTTAAGGTAATACTATATATTTTTTATTCAACACATATTAATGCTTTAACATACTCCTTCTTTGTTATGCTGCACTGACGAAACCAAACTAGGTAGAAACATATATGTCTGTAACTACAAATACATCTTAACACATACATAGTTGCATCGTTGATTATGTATGTATTTCAATCAAATTGTATATGTTTAGGTAAACCTAAGCCATTTTGATAGGATTACATGGGTAATACCGATTGTCCTATGCTTATTTGCTTTCATTTACATTTATACATGACTGATTTTACATTCTATATTGTTATAATATCAACAGTTCTACTCTTAATTCTTCATTACATAGTTGTGTCGTTGTTATTTGTATAATTGCATTGACTGAACAGTTTGTGGTAGACCTCAAGCCCTTTGATGTGACTATATAAGTAATCCCGACTGTCCTATGCTTATTTGATTACATTTTCATTTATACATTTTGATTTACATTTTATATTTGTCATTGTTTTCTAATTGACAACCAGTTGTCATATTGTTATTACTTTTACTTCATTGTATGCCACTACTACCAAGAAGATTTTCAATTTTTCAATATTATAATTTTATTAACTAATTAATTTGAATTATTTGTATTTTGGTCATCTCATTAACAATTCATATACAGGGACTATGCAAATAGTTTTAGGTGATTCATTATTTTCACTTACACTTCTTATTACTTGAACATTATATAATTTATATTAATGAGATTGGTACTAAGATTGCAATATGTTTTGCAGATCATTAATATATATTAGGAAAAACGTAGGACCTAACACGGAACCTTGTGGTATTCTTAACTGCATTTCTTTTATTGTCGAATAATACCCATCGCATAATACGTACCTATTGAGTTCGACTAGATATATAGCTGCTTATAACTGTGAAGATTGTGCCTATTATGCCATATTTATATGTACTTTGCTCAATAAAATTAAAATTAAAACCTAAACAAATTGTTCCACTGTCCCAGCGTCCATATATACTGTTAGTAATTGAATATAGACCAATCCCTGCAGCTTTATTATTGATGTAACCGCTCTGATGTTGACTAAAGAGATTTTGTTTTTAGAAAAAGATGACTGTTTTATTTTTTTAAATAGATTCAAAGCTCTTAGAAAAAATAGAGAGTGGAGTAATAGGTCCGTAGTTTTCCACATTATTCCACCCGCCTTTCCTTTTGTGAAGTGGGTTTAACAAGAGGTACTTTTATATGAATATTAAATAAATACTTAAGTACCACTACTAATACTATATAATATTTTTTATAATAAATAAATTTATGCCATCATCACTTTACTGTCGTGAAAAAGTTTATCCTCTTTACTGTACCAAATATATCCATTTCACTAATACTGTCAAATTAAAGAGAATTCAATAAAAGATGCACATTTTCATTTACTTCTGTGAAATTCTGCCGCAAAAACAGAACTAATAAAATCTAACGGCATTTGTGAACAAAATTAGTAAAAGTACAAATTGTTGTTTCAATTATATATTGTTTTAATAATAATAATAATGTATGTAGGTATATAAAATTGGAGAAGAGTGTCAATGAAACATAACTACACCAAAAATATACATACATGCTTACCAAGAGTTAATAACACAACATCGTAAAAGAAATTCCTTTGTCAATTCTTGTTTCATATTTGCATCTGATTCGGTTAAATGAAAACTGACGGCATATTTTCCAAAGTGATTTTAATGTAAAAAAGATCAATCAGAGTTTACCGTGATCTCCAACAAAAGACCAACGAATTCGTTAAAAAATATGCGACCGACCTTTGGTCGTTGGAAGAACCACTTGTTTGCGTTCAATTAAAATCGAACTTCTTTGTCCAGAAATGAACAGGTTCTTCTAGACAATCTCTTCTTTCTTTTATAATCCCGAGTGTGTATGTGTGAGTGCTCCTCATTTTATTTCTCTGTGCCTTATATAGTCCGTCTCCTTTCTGCGAAGTCTTTCTATCTTCGTCCCACGCGATCGATGATCACAGCCTTATGTTATTCCTCTTCCATTGCCATATAATGATGCAGAGATTCACTAAGTTTGCAAACATATGTGTTGTGTACATGTATAACACTCGAATAGCTATCTATATATTATATACAATTATTGACAAAAAGTGTCGCAACGCCTCTTCGGCTGGAATAGTAGATACCCCACATACATACATACAATGTAAATAATTACGTATTTAGGTTTTCTTCAATTTTCTAGTATATAACGTATTCCCTAATATTTGCATGTATCGTAGCTATATTTTAAAATCGGGAATATTACAAAATGCCTAAACAGATTGTAAAAAGCCGGCACCTTGTACACGAAAGGTCAGTTTGCATTTTAACTAAAATTTTTAGGAATTTTGTGAAATGGCAGCCATTACTTTTCTAAGGTTATCATATGCCTAAGTTTCTTGCGGGCGTATAACTTACTGTGTTCAAAATTAAAAAAAAAGAATTGTCTTTTCACGAAACATGTGTCATTTTATTATTAATAACTAAATATACACTAAACATAAAATATCCAAGAAAAGCTATAAAAGATAGATTTTATATTAAAAACAAAGCTTAAACTAATTGAACTTACAGCTACAAATTTGTTTTAATGCTCAGATAAATATTAATTTATTCATTTATTTGTACATGATACACTAGTGTGGCATTTTAAAGAACAAAATGCGCAATTTTTTGCACACATACCTTTCTTTATTAAACATAGATTTTTACTTGGTTTGCATACACATTTTTTGGAAACCTTGCCCATAATATTTAGATTGATTTGCAACTGCCTTTTAAGGGGTGATATGGGACTGTAGTATTTAGCCTTTAAATATTTCCTGACACATAAATTGTATTTCTTCAAAAACTAGTTTTCTTTAAATCCGGACACGTTTTTCTCATAACTACATTGAAGGCGCTCTTAATTGATGATATAGTTGATGAACCACTGGAAACGTTACAGCATCTGAGATGTATAAAAGCTTTTTCATGTTGCGCACAAAAATTCTTCTATGACATCTTTACTTCATACGTTGCAAACTTTTTCTCCCTTTCTGTCTATTTCACTCCTTATGTGATTTATACCTGAATATTCTACTTGATACATTTCATGTTCTACAGATGGTTCGGCTACTTCAGAACTGTATTTGGTTTCGTCTTCTGGTGAGCTATATTATACATATTTTCTAGATCATCTTCAGTGTGCAAATGTTTACTACCTGATTTGAGTAAATTGGTAGATTTCAGTCCTACTTTTGGACCAGTATCGTTGCTCGATATGGTTTGCTTCTTTCCACGCTACCTTAGCTCTGTGGATAACGCGGTATTTCATGAACCATTCTTCAATCAGTTCAATATTTTTCTATAACTCACGCCATAAACTCACGTGACTCATCTCTTTGCAATATATGCGGTGCACCGAATTTCACTAAAAATTAGACGTTGATGTAAATATTTTGTTCAATAAACCTAACAGTTAAGGAACTATCTATACTCGCCATCCGCAGAAGGCTGCAGATCGATAGGATCCACTTGTCCACAAGTTTTACAGTCTTTAGACAAAATTGGACGGATGACCAGGCCATTAAGTTTGTGAAATTTGTTTAAATTGCATTTTTTGCACAAAGAAATAAAACTTTCAACAGCACTGTTATCGCACCCACCATATTCCGTACTTCTGTGGTAATCACGAAAGATATCAAAATATTTCTCTAAGTACTATGCAGGATTATCTACAGTTTTTCTTTTAAATACTGTGTTCTGTGCTGTCAAAATTTATTAACTCTTATTTTTTATACAAATGATATTGATTGGATGTCTTATTTTCTTCTGTAGAATAACCTAATTTTACGTTTTTTAACTTTCCGTTAGGCGCGCTGATGTTTGCAACGTTAGTAGTCGCGATGGGACTGATAAACTCATGGTGTTGGTTTTGTATTTTTTCACTTATCTGTTTACCTTATGTATAGGAGATCCATTATATATAAGATTTTAACATTAAGTGAACATACTACTTAACTTCTATTAGAAAGAAAATAATATTTTATTACAATATACAATATAAGAGAACATTATACAGAATCCATTATTATATTTTCTGCGGTATTACAAATTAAGCAATTTTCACAAACTGTTTTCACATGTTGATTCAAACATAGGTACAAGTGACATTTTTTACATGTAAACTTGGTACGACAGTCTTTTTTAGAGGCTTGGTAGCAAGGCTGACATCGTTTCCTTTTTGAGCTGGTAGGAACAGAAGTGGTTTTAACGTTATTAGTAACTACTTGCGGTTTATACTTCTTCAACATACTTTTCAGATCATCCGGTAGACTTGTTATTAGCGACCTGCTTTGTAGCTGCCCGGATAATAAAGTCAGAGCCAATTTTTTCAAATATGCCCGCCTATCTGAGTATTGATTACCATTCGCGAGAAAAATGACTCTTGAGTTTATTCCAGCTGTATTCAAAAGATGGTAAAAGATTACCATAGGCCATCTTCTCGTCGCTCTAGCCACATTATAACTAGCGCATAGCTTATCCACCACATCTACCCCAGACTTGGTATCATTATAATGAAGTATTATTTCCGGCTTTTTATGTATGTTATTAGACACTTCATTGGATGATACATGAAGACTTGATAATAGAACAACTGTCTTTCCTGCTTTTGGAACATATGATACAATTGTTTCATTTTTTGAAAAACCAAAAACGCTATCATATTGCTCACGACCTTTCGCTGTTACAAAGTTAGATGGAATTTCCCGTCTGTTCTTTCTTATTGTTCCTACGTACGATAGTTTCTTCTTTTCTAACTCTTGCACTAGACTCAAGCTAGTGAACCAATTGTCGGCCGTAATGTTTCGTCCAGATCCATAAATTGGTTCAGCCAACCTAAGAACAACAGCCTCAGCAGAATTGTTTTGACGGTATGGACCCTCGGGCTGCTGTCCGCAGTATAATTCCATGTTTGATGTATAAAACAACTTCGCATCAGATACGCAAAAAATCTTCAAGCCATATTTGGTAGGCTTGGACGGTATATACTGCCGAAAGCCGCAGCGGCCTCGAAAAGCTGGTAACTGTTCATCAACTGTTACATTTTGACCAAGAGATAATTGTAGCTGACAATTACGGATAAACATTGTGAACATCTGCCTAACAGCTGCCAGTTTGTCAGACTTTCTGCGATCTTCTCTTGAAGCCCTCTCGTCAAAACGTATACATCTGATTAAAAATCTAAACCGTTTTTCAGACATCGCCATTCTAAACATGTTGATACCAAGGTCATCAGTTGCCCACATATCATGAAGGTTTTGGCGCCCACCACGAAAAACACCTGCCAGATATAGCAAACCAAAGCATGCTTTCATTTCTGTAATATCTGTGAGTCGGCTATCTCTTTCTCGGTGAAATTTATCTTTCACAATTTGTATATAATTGTTAGTATTTGTAACTATCAAATCTAAAATATCGTCACTAAAGAAGAGTTTCCAGCATTCAATTTCGGTTTTAGCTTCTCTTGCCGCCTGTGTTACACTCGGTACACTCGGTAACACTCTCATAATATTCTGAGGACGACTATGTATCTTTTTCCAAGGCTGCTTTCTCCATTGTGTTCCATTTTTCCCTGAAAACAAAAATAGGTCTAATAATAACGCTTCTTTTCTAGCGTGTAGCTGCTCACCATAAAAGAAATGTGTATTATCTAGTTCTAGATTCTCTTCATTTTCACTGTCCTCTACCTCATGATCGGTATCTGACATGACATCTCGCATTTCAACACAATCCTCTGTTTCTGAATCGTCACTTTCGTTGAAATCCTCTTCACCAAAGTCGTCATCATCGTAAAGTAGCCAATGTATTTCTTCTATATCGTTCGGATTTTCGAGACCAAATATGTTCTTGTTCATTCTAATTATTATAAAATTAACAAATGGTTATGATTATAGAGTTAATAAATAACGTTAGTAAATGCGCAAGCATAAACATAACCCTTCAATTAGCAAATGAGGCACGCTTATTGAATGGCAAAAAAAACAACATACCTTGTCGCAGTGGGTCTACTGGCCCCAATTAATGATCTATACACAATTAGCTATCAAAAA
The DNA here is from genome assembly GCA_963170755.1 of Amphimallon solstitiale. NCBI lineage: Eukaryota > Metazoa > Arthropoda > Insecta > Coleoptera > Scarabaeidae > Amphimallon > Amphimallon solstitiale. The sequence continues at coordinate 121,863,678 of OY720681.1, read as the reverse complement.
CACTAGCATCGATTGATGAAATCGAAATATTCGTGCAGATTCAGATAGGTTATAACGTACTGTTAGATGTCACAACACGATATACACGTGGCTCCATCTATTAGGAAGTAGTTCGCTTTTCTAAAAATGATGGGATTATCAGACCCATGCGCGACTAACGGAAGGTTAATTCAACTTTGCTTATATCCTAGAGCTTCTGGAAAACATCTTTACAATTTACACCTTATGCCTTCATTTGTCTATAAAGAGAGTTTTTAAGTAATTTTCATTTTTCGTCACTTTTACCACGTAACTGGGTTTGTGGTGATACGTACTAGTGCTTCAATCTGTGAAATAGAGTTTTTTAAAAATTTGGATATTAAGAGAAAATAATTTAGAGAAATGTGGGAATAAAATTTAGAACACTGGGAAAGAAAATTAATGACTATTTTAGCCTGTGACAGCGTCCAGTATAGTGATAAGTATTAGATAACCAAAATTGGGGAGGGGTTATGTATAGAGGGTTTTAAAATTCGATATTTTACCAGTTCTATATAAGTCATTTACATAGTTTATATTCCGTTTACAATTTAACATCCGAGATTCACCATCTCTAAATTTTACAATTAAGTAGAGTTGGTAGTTGATTGCTGTGACCCTTGCAAATTAATTATATAAGATAATTACTAAAGTCATATAGTGTTAAAAATATGAAGGTTCACGCATATATCTCATTATAAAGGGCGGAGGGGCACGTCAATTCAGTTAAAATATGCGCATATATATGCATCGTTTTTCTCTGAAATATGCAACAATATGCATTTATTTGTCAAAATATGCAATTATATGCCTTGAATATAACATGGAAAAATGGAAATAAAGAAACGCCGACTCTTACAAAAATTATTTATTTTAAGTAAAATTAAAAGAAAAACATAATAGGTACAATTTTCAACCTGAAATAGTATAAAATGCATTTATAACGATATATTTTTCAAAATTTTCCAACAAAAATGTTTGCCTTCTGTCTGTAAAAATATGTTTGTACAAAGAAAAAGTTCTTTCAACATCTACCGATGTGATCTGGCAATATTTTAATTTGGGTAGTAAGTTATAAGGCCAAGGTATTACTTCTTTGGATGGTTTACTATCAAAAATATTTTTGACTTCCATTAAATACTTAAAGCCTTCATTCTTTCCCACAATAACTTCGAATTTCCTTCTTACTTGATTTCCTACATCACCGGGAACTTTTTTGCATTTGTCGGAAAAAGTTTCAACAATATTAATTGATTCTCTTAAACTTATATCCTACTTTCTAACGAAGTTATTATATCTGGTACAAAACTAAAATTAACCTTAATAAAAACAAGTTCCTTAGCTAAATTTACATTTTTGAATAATGCTTGACTTTGCACTACACACTGCGAATTGTCTTCTAAATCTAAAACTATGTCTTTAATGGCTTCAAAATGGTCTGCATAGAATATCGCGGCCTTAATCCATGTTCCCCATCGAGTAATTACGAGCTCTGGAGGTAAACAAACTCCTGGCAATTTCTCTCTATAGATCTGCACTCTTAGAGGTGCTTTCAAAAACACTTTCTTTACATTTGAAATTAATTTGTTCACCAAGGGATATGCTGTTCTAATAATTTCTACAACTCTGTTTATCCCGTGTAAAAGACAAGTGACATGTACCATATTGGGATAAAATATTTTTAAGTTTTGGCCTACTTTAACCATATACGGCGCTGCGTCAGACAAAAACACTAAAAACTTCTCTACTGGAACTGGATTTGGTAAAAAAAATTTTGATAGAGACTGCTGAATAAATCGAGTTACGGTCTCATTATTTGTTTTGTCTAACTGTTTAGAAGATATTAAATATGGTTTCCCTGGCTCATTTTCTTGAAGCCCTCCAATCATAATATGTGCGATATATCGACCACATGAGTCTGTGCTTTCATCAACAATAATATAAAAATGTTCATCGCCCAGTGTAACTTTAATTTCTCCCATTACGGTTTCGTATACTGTTTGCACATTCTTCTTTCTAAGTGTGGATTCGTCAGGGATGTTTTGATTACAATATTTTTGCAAAAAATCTCTGAATTGTGTATTTTGCAGTTTCTTCAAAGGTATATTTGCTGCGACTAAAGCTTTGCATAAGTCTTGATGAAACACCTCCTTTTCACTGTTTGGTTTGACATTTTGAAATGCGGTTTGCACACAGCTGAACAGGCACTGATTTATTTTTCTGCAACTTAGCTTTATGCATAGCTGTTTTCAAGTGTTGATCAATTTGGAACTTCTTTTCACAAACAATGATTTTGGCACAAACTTTGCAAAACACTTTATCCCCACTAAACTCCAACTCAGGAAAATTTTTAATCCACGAAGCGGCTTTCGGCATTTTAGGCGTTTGAAATAAAATATTTTCGAAATCACTCTTTTCACACTGGAATCTATCGACAAACTAAACTATACAATATAAATATAAAAGAATAGACCACATCTGCTCTCCATTAGGCAAGCTAATTACTTGGAAATTCCTAAACAGGGTCGCACTTAATCTTTTCATAAAACGAAAAACATAAAAATATGCACACAAATTTTATTTTTGCCGAAATATGCAATTTTTTGTGAAATTTGTTAAAATATGCAAAATATGCAAATATATGCACTTTGCATATATTCCGCCCTTTACTCATTAAATTAGCCTTATGTTAATTTGAGATGTTATCACTACTGCAGAAATGTGGGTTAGGCAATGCCGCACTTCACTAGCTCAGATAATACTATCACTAATAATACCTCATCTCAGGGGCAGAAATATTATTTCTTCAAAGGAGTGTACTCTTAAACTTTTCGACATGTCAGATACATTAAATAAAATACAGAAATATCTTACAAAATCATTTATTAATCTAAATTGTTTATTCATGTACAACCAAAAAAAAAAAAAACTTGTACGTGTTGGGTTTAATGTTTCTAATACAAAAATAAAATCAAGAAATGTATTATAGGTGATGACTGATACCAGTTATTGTTATGGTGAGCAAAAAGAAAAAAATATGATAGTTTAAACATTAAAAGATTGGTTTTGCTTTGATACTAATCCTATCCAAATGCATTTGCTCACTTCTGGATAACATTCCCAATGCAAATTCACGAGTTTATCTTTTAAAATTTATCAAATGCATCCTTGCCTCACGTCACAACGTGTTCAATTTCTAATGTTCAAAAGAAAGAATGAAAAATTATTCTGTTATTAAATTAAAAATTTTAATTAAAAAGTGTTTATATATGCATTTAAAAGGCCGACCCTGTGCTCATACCAATCTCATTCAAATGCATTTTCTCACTTCTGATGATATTCTAAACACAAGTTCATATCAGAGAATCAATTAGGGCTCCATTCCACAATTCATTATTACAGAACTTATTTAATACATTCCCAATGCAAAGAAAATTTAACATGTCTAATTTCGATGCACAAATACAAAATGTAATAAAATAATTATAAACTCTAAACAAACAAAAAATACTAACCTTGTTAATTAATTATCAATATAAATAACCGCACACTCAAAAAAAAGTTTGTTAAGACAACTATAATTTCGATAACTACCACAAAATTTTATGATTAATATAGGGATAGCAACCTGACTGGTTGTGAACACTATACTGTTATAGTTGACAAAGAAGTGTTCTACTAACAATATAGCATTGTTGATGGAACGACAATACCACATAGTAGAGTTAACAAAATAAAATGGGGTTCTGATAACTATTTGTATTGTTCTAATAAATAAATGCTTCTAGTAGCGACAAGCAAACTATACAGTGGAGTGAACAAAATGAAAGGGTTTTAAGAACCATTGATATTGTTGCGCCTACTAATTACCATCTGTAATACCAACAACATGAATATTGTTCTCGTTACCAAATGTATGTTTAGAGTCAGGAAGGTTTATAGGATATAAAAATACATGTGATTATTTTATCAAATTTATTAAACAAACTGAACAAATTCACGCTGGAAATACCAATAAGTACGTAATATTTTGGTAATATGGTATTTGCACATATTATAAAAATAACACTTATATTCAAAAAACACACAAAGACACTGTGTATCAATCAAAAGATTATGTAATTATATTTATGTGCAGTTGGTCATTATATGCCATGATTTTTATTTATATAATACTGTCCGTCAGAAAGTAAGTAGAGGTGGTAGTTACTGCAATTGGGTAAAGCATTGAATTTCACTATATATTTTTTTTCTGTCTTTGTTACATGAAATGCATGAAAATGGTCCTGCAAACCCACGGTTATCAATTCTGCATAGATCAAAAAAACTTCTTTTTGTAGAATTATAATATCTAATATTTCGGCAAAAAGAGGTAATTCTGCTATATCAATGAGTATGATATCGTGCTTCTTAAATGTTACACCTAACTTTTTTATCCACTTTAGAGTATGAATATAATCAAAATCACCATTAATGAACATCACATAGTTATAATCATTCGGACATATAAAATCTACTGGGCCAAATTTGATAGTTTCATCGAAACCGGTATGACAAAGAAGCTTATGACATAACTGTAACTGATTTTTAATTGCCAAGGTCAAAGGAATATTTTTTTTTGAGCAGCTAATGTTGGCAGTAGTCTTCAATGGTCTATGCTTAGATTCAAACCTCATTGACCAAATATGTACCAACGGTCCAACCATCTTCATAATATGGGCATAATGGATCATATTATGGTGTTTGGTTCCGATTTAGCTTCAATATTTCCCGTACATTTGTCATTTGAGTTCAAAAATGATACATCTGGACTTCCGTCTGAATTGTGGTATCTGTAGCGATTTGAAGGCAAAGTTTGTGAGGCATTTATTACGTTTAAATTGGGATTTGAATGCATTTCTTTAACATGTTTTCTGAAAGAATTTAGACAACTCATAGTTCTATTACAGTTCTTTTCAGTGCAGGTTATGGGACCATCTTCAAAAGAATGATAGTGTCGTAGATGTAATATAAGCACTTTTACTGACGCAAATGACTGACTGCACATAAAACACAACATAGTTGAAATTAGAAATAAAAAACTGAAAACATATTTTTGACTTTTTCTAAGAAAGCAAGTCTATATTATCTCATTTAGCTGAGTGAGAAATGTATTAACGGAAATGTAGTTTTTGTCATATTCTGGATCATTTATTTCATATATATATGTCTGAATTAATTGCCAAATATGTTTACTTGGTGAAGGATATTCAGCATGCAAAACATGGTAAATCTTGAAACACACGTCCAGAGATTTTATAACGCTTTCCACTTTGTATAAAAATGTATCAACTGATATCATGCACACTAAATTATTAAAATTACCGATCAAGATGGACAACGGTTGTAAAGTGTCACATTTATTCACAAATTTATTTCTTTGTCTTTCTAAAGTTGCATCCAACTCATCCGCCGTAGGTATATGTAATAAAAATGTTTCTTGACACTCAATTTTCGAAGGTCTCCACTTAATCTTTTTAGTTGACACTAGGTTTGTTTGGAGTAAATACGGTAGAACTAAAAACGCGATGGCATTTCTTCCATCTAAAATTCGTAATTTGGTCTTTAATACTCAAGTAATATGAAACGTATTCCTTTACCTTCTGAATCGTCTGCAAGATGAGTCATAAATTTAATAACATTGGGATCTTTAGATTTTTTGGCCAGTTGTAATATTTTTGTTGAAAATTCATTGATTTTTGAATATAAATTGTATTCCTGTTGCGGAAAAAGCGACTTGAAATCTAGTTCAAACTAAAAATGATTCATTTATTTACACACATTATCCTAAAATAGTTAAATTATACTCACTAGTGTATATCCAAGAGGTTTTGTAAGGGCAGGAAACGTTTTCAAATATTCAAAAATGGTGGACTGACTCTCCGAATACGATTTTAATCTCCTCTTGGACGTTTTTTGCCAATGTTCGACTACAATTGGCCAAGGCTCATAGTTATTTTTTAACCATAGTAAAAGATCATCAACATTTTCGTTCTCTAGAGTATTTTCTTCGACATTTTCCTCTTGGTCTACACACTCTCCTAAAAATTTATCTGTCCTAAACTAGGCAGCAAAGCATTATTGAAAATTTACCTTTGTCGTTTGGATTGTCCCCCAAAATTCCTGATGTCCTCAAAGATCTCCTAACGTTGTGATATTTGTCAAAAAGTTTACCCTTCGCACAACGTTTGTATTTTCCTTTTACGTATGGCGTATAATAAGTGGCTAGTGATTATTTAGGAAATAATTGTTTAATGTGACGTGCTAACTGAACGAAATGTGCTGTTGGGATTCTACAAAATTTAAAAATATACATTTTATTGTTTACTAATTTGGAGAACTATCTAGGGACCTTTTATCCGAGTGAATTCTTAGCTCTTCGTTGATAATTATTGAAACAAGATTATTGCGTAAAGTTGGTGTCAGATTATTAGTTTTTAATATTTGTCTCCCTGCTACACTTTTTTCCAGCAACTTCTTTAGGTCCTAAAAATATATAACAAACTTTAGGATGTTACATGAGAAAATGTAAGAAAGTGAAGTATATTGGGTTCCTATTACATGATATCGTCAGTTATAGGTAATGAAATAGTTATCAGACATTAGTCAATAGTTTGCGCAACACACATTTACGTTATAAATTATGTCGGTTATCATGGAAATCATATACTTAGATATAGACATATTTTTGCACTTAAATTTATAATTAGGTACACCGTTTAAATATGTATAAAGTAAAAATGTATTTCGCAAACTCACTATTGTGTAAAATCTCTAACAATATACACGTACAAAATCATAGGTCAAAGGCTCCGTCCCCTTATTGTAGTCTCCTATAAAGGCATCTTGTCTCTTATACGGAACAGGTATTTTTTCTAAAAGTGTTTTGGATTAGTTATACGAATGGCAAGTTATATAATAGTGAGAAAAATATGTATAAGTCACAATTACCTAACGCCTTGTCTTCTACAAAGTCCTCAAGTGAGTCATTTAATAAGGAAGAAGAGCTAGAACATGAACTCAAGTCTTCTAACGACAAAGTCTCTGGTGATGACAAGACGCTTTGTACAATCTGTAGTGGTTGCTCTATTGGTTGAGCTTGCGATAAGTTGTCTAAAGTTGTATAGTTAAGTCCCGAAAATTCTCCTGTACTGGTAGTGGGGGTACTTTCTAGATCCAATATAAGCAATGATTCTCTTGTTCTAAAGTTTTTGAAATGGGCTAAAAATTTTGACCTGTCCCCAATTTTTTTTATCAGCTCCTTAATTAAATCATCTGTTAAATTAATAAAGGCCTCATAGTCAATTCCTTGCTCTGAAATAAATAATTTCTTGTGAGTAATAATATAATAGTAATTATATACCAAGGGAGAGAAAACTATTTTTATAGCTGAGCTGAATTATACCCGAGACGCCAAGCGTCGAGGGTAATAATGAAAGCGAGGCTATAAAAATGTTCTCTCCCGTGGTTTATATATTATTTTATTCACTACTACCACATTTGTTTAATCTTTCTTCAATGATAATATAAAAAGTCGGAACGAATATAAGATATCCATGAAAAGCAAGTAGCTTGAGAAAACAAATTATTAAAAAATTAAATCAATAAAAAATTTCGAGCAGCGAAGAAAATAGTGTGTGCACCCCCCCAGATATTCGCGAAGAAGCAAATCAGGTGCAATATGATTTATTGCCAGAAAAATCAAAAAAAATTCACCTGAAGGTTTACTCAATCTCAGCCGCCTGTATTGTCAATTGTTTTTATGATCTACTAGTAGGAGAGAAAAATCCATTATTGTTTAAGGTATTGAAAATCAATTTCCCAAGCATCAGACGCGATACATAATGATGTTTTCTAGAGCTAGTAGTGAATAAAATAAATAAATGTACAACTGCGGAATACCTATTTGCGATCATTTATCTCACGTTTCACAATAACACTATGCAATATGTAAATGCTAAAGAAAACTACCTTAATGATATAAGTATAACGATATTGACTATTGAGTGCTTACCTTCAAAGCTCTCCCACAGATGAGATAAGCCCCATTTAACCAAATATTCTTTAACATCCATTGCACATCGCACCAATCTCAACGTCTGGTTAAACTCGAATGAGCTTGCGCGGCGACGAAGTGACGCCAACATAACGATATTCTGTAGTTCCCCGAATCGAATGTATGGTATTTACAGCAAAGTCACATTGTACTTCTGATATTTACTGAACACTATTGTCGCTACTTACTACTTAAACTGTTGTTATCGAATTTTACAATATCTTATGATCAAGAGCATCTAGCGCGATAGTTGTGCCAACAATACAAGTACAACATTTTGAATATTGTTACCGCAAATATCCGAATCATCTATATTTAGTAGAACCAACCATCATTTATGTTTGAGTGTACAATAATTACAACAACTATACCAGTTTAGTCAAAGTTACAACAAGCCTTTTTTCAGTGCACAAAACAAGAACACTGTATATTTGCATGTTCTTACTTAACCAAATACTTAAAAACTATAATGAATTATAAAAGATAACAAAATTTACATTAATTTCTATAACTAAAAGAAAAAAAAACAGAACGAGTTTGTATCCTTATTTAAATTTGCGAGAAATTGTAAAATAAAACTTCCTTACTCTAAATTAATTACAAACTCCGGAATCTTTTACCGTAACATATCGCATATAGCCATCATGACTTATAATAAAATCTTCCGGCCCTTAACTAAATCAAATGTTCTTATTTGACTTTTGAAAATATTCTAAGTTTGGAAAAAATTGTTTCCTAAAAATTATTCAAAGTCCCACAAAAGATCAATTTTTGAAGTTTTATTTCAAGAGCTCCTTATAAAGTATTAATTGAGAAGTTATAAGTCATGTGAATTATTATTTAAAATTTATGCTAAATTTCGTAAATTATTTTTTAATGTTAATACAGGCACCGGATGGTTATTTGTATTCTGAAGCAATTTTCACCAGCTATAGAATTTCTCGAAAATTATCGTGCACCTTTTATAAAGATTATTCTTAATAAAAATCTAAGCATGCCTAGTAGGTGTATTATTCCCACTCTTAAATATATTTTACTAACATCACCACTTGCGGCTTGTAAATAAATGTTATAAATTTCTTCATTGCTGTTACTATGATTTTTAAACCATTTCCGCATGTTATTTGGAAACTTATTTCTAATATTTCTTGTCTGCTTTCTCATAGGAAACTAAGGAAATACATTTATAATTGTGGAAATGCGTTTTCCTACGAAGAATGATTCATCCGTGGTTTTACAGCATCAGGAGAAGAAACATTATTTTCTCGGTCCCATGAGATTCCATTCACGAATGGTCTCAGGCGTCACGTCACATCTTTTCACGCAAAAGTTACAGATAAACAATTGGTTATCAACATTTACTTGCTATACAAGAAACATTGAACTACCAATTTTAGAAATAAAATTGTAATGACATTGTTACATTGTTTCACTTAAACTAATATAAATTTACGGAAATCGAGTTGTGTCTTGTCTTGAGAATATTTATACCGTAGTCGACATATTTTAATTTCTGATACGAAAGTGGAAAGAGGAAAAGAGCGCGACGAAATAAACTAAAAATAAACACACGCGAGGCTGCCAAGACAGTACACTCGACAAACGTTTCCTATGAAATGTAAGGCGTGAGGTCCCCCGACACTGCGTTGCTCTCGCACCATTGTTAGCAAGCAGACATCGCTGAATATTATAAGGTCATCTTCTGCATGGGATAGAAGTGTAAACCGAAATTAAAATTTGACGACTACGGTATACAGCTTAATTCTAATAGGAAAAGTTAGCTACTGACGCATCATGCAATATTAATTTAGGTTCTAACACTGTAATTATATTCATTTAAATATAAGAATTTATGTCACACTTATTGTGCGACTAAAGATATCTCCTTACGTTACATTGATTTACAAGCTCTCAAATTCGCAAAAATGGTTATATACCAGTTAATTGAATTTATTTAATAAATGTGTACCCCTGTCAATTTTTTCGATATTCTTTGTCAAGTAATTCAATGGATTTCTTTTCTTTTAATATAGCGTATTTTAGAATTTATCAACGCGTTTAATGTTTTGCTTTTGGCATAACCTCCACGAAAGTAAAAAATGAGGTGTAGCCACCATACGACTTTCTTATACGTGTATGCGTTTTAAATTATACAAAAGTTGTTCTAAACTAAGATTTAAATACTTTTATCTTCTGAAGAAATAAACAAAATCCTGCTGTACTACTTCTGTTCTCTTAACAAATTTCTATACGATGCATGACATTTTTTTTATACAAAAATTATTGCAAATGTAGCTGTAAGTACATTTGTACTTTTGATAAATATATACAGAATGCATAATTAACAAGATATTTGCAAAAATCGCTATTCGATAAGAGTAAAAGTGCTACTTCTGGTCCGAATTTTGAAATTTCTTTTATGCAAAAGATATTGAAAATTAAGTTCTAAATACTTTTATACTCTTGATAAATATATATAGAATGCATAATTTACGACATATTTACAAAAAATTGCTATGCGGTAAGAGTAACTGTGTTACTTCTGGTCCGAATTTTGAAAAATTTTGTATACAAAAGGTATTGAAAATTAAGTTCTAAATACTATTATACGCGTAACGTACTTGTCTAAAAAGCATGGATTGCGAAATATTCGCAAAAGGAAAGATTTTGGATAAGTGTAAAAGACCTTCTTCCGGTGGCAATTTGGAAAAACATTCTTAATATAATTCTTCTCCAATTTAATTTCGAGTATATATGAATTCTTTATAAATTTGTTTAAAATTAGTAGTTGACGAAATATTTGCAAAATTCAATTTTTTCACTGAAGTAAACTACTACTTCCGATCTGACAATTTTATAGCGGTTTGACCGCTATCGTGGTCACATACACACTGACATACACACAGAGAGAGAGACAGGCAAATTTTTTGAAAACCGCTTTTTCGGAATCAGGGGGCTTCAAAACGTGGACTTCTGCAAAAATCTCGAGGTCGAAAATCACAATACTTCCTTATACTACGTATAAGAAAGTAAAATGTATTTGACTGATCATATTTAACTTGTCTATATTTGTTAATTGTCGCACTTCCATTTGAGATAGGATGAGTAAACATAGTTAATGTTGAGTTTGTGTGAGTGTCTATCTGACATTTTCCTTCTTAACTCCCCGATCAAATGACTAATTAAGGACCAGTCATAAAATGTAAGAGAGTCGGCACCTTATAGTCCATCATCTTGACCTTTTGAAGAAAGATGGACTTTTAAGTTTTGGGTCCCTATTCTTACTCACCCTATAACTAGCTTTAAGTGCGCACTAGTTATCAATGAATTACTTATTTCTAGAAAAAAAAAAGACGCGCAACGAAAACACTTATATGGGAAAGAATTGAAGTTTGATTGATTATGTTCCTGGTCGTTTGTATTTACATTATCTATTAAAAATAATATATTTGCAAATTTAGATCTACTTTAAGTATTTTACAAGAAACACACATGGTAAATAATGGTTTACCATCTAAGTAGATACATACGAGGTAGGCGCCATAAATTCTCGGCCTAACAGGCTTATACAGGTTCAAATGTGTTCAAACTGCGTCACGTCATGCATGCATATACGCGAGGTGTACTTTATAAATATGACGGTTAGAAGACTAGTAGTTTTTAGTAACCAGCCAACCAACTTGACTAGCGCACGAAAACGTCTGAAAGAGAAAATTGAGTAGCACACGGTCATTAAATTTTTAACAAAAGAAGGGCATACACCTTATCACATTAAACGACGTTTAGATGGCTTTTACGGTGATTCATCTCTTTCGTATTCAACTGTAAAAAAGTCCGCAATATGTTTTCGTTTGAGACAAGAATCCCTGGAAGATGCTGATCGGTCGGGTCGACCAATTGAAGTGATAACGCTTCAACAAATTTCAATTATTGAACATTTAGTTCTAGACGATCGCCGTTTGAAAGTGAAGGAATTAGCAGTGATAACGAACATTTCCGAAACAAGTGTTCGCCGAATTCTCCATGACCATTTGGGTATGAATAAAATTAGTGCTAGATGGGTACCGCGACTTCTTTCTGCTCTCCAACGTGAACGTCGAGTCGAATGTGCGCAGTCGTTTTTAAACATGTGTGGAGACACAAAACCGATCTTGGAGTCCATTGTCACAGGGGATGAAACAATGGTTCTGTTTTACGATCCTCTATCGAACAGGAAGTCCTCGTCCCAGAAAGGCGAATGTCGGTCAATCAACAAAAAAGGTGATGGCCACAATATTCTGGGATTGTAAAGGCATTTTGCTAAATGACTTTAAAAAGCGCAATACAAGTGTGAACGATATTATGCGTCTTTATTGCATAAATTAAAAGACAGTATTCGTGCAAAACGTCGTGGAAAATTGACAAAAAGTGTGCGATTATTGCACGACAATGCTCCCGTCCATACTGCCGCCATTTCACAAGCTGCCATCCGCGAATGCGGTTTTCAAGAAATGGATCATCCACCGTATAGTCCGGATGTAGCTTCTTGTGATTTTTTTTGTTTTCTAATTTAAAAGAAAGACCTTAGGGGAAGTAGTTTTAAGGACGACAGTGAGTTGCAAGCAGCTGTTATAGAACATTTTGACAAAAAACTTCAGATTATTTTTACAAGGGTATAGAATTATTAATTAATCGTTGTAATAAATGTAGTTAGGTAGTTAGTTAGGGGAGATTACATTGAAAAATAAAAATTCTTATATTGTCCCAAGTTACCTTTTTGTATATCAGGTCGAGAATTTATGGCGCCTACCTCGTATGTATATAGAATCACATGAAGCTCGGGCTTTAATTATTCTATCTCGACGTTCATATATTCATTTTACAACTCAAGCACACTTTTAAGAGATAGTACTAGTTGAGTTTCTTTCTTTCTTTCTTTCTTGCTGGAACTCGCCACATGCCTGCACGCTACAATTATCTTTTCATGAATCGATTACATCAAATTATTTATTAAGTATGCTCAATTATAACTTTACAATGTTTTTACAAAAGGCGGAATAATATAATCACTGCTATTACACTAGGAGTGAGGGAACATTAATGACATTTTGAATCGAGCACTTTTCCTGTTGCATTCAAATGCAACATTGATAGTCGAATTCACTTTTACAAAAGGAAAAGGAAGATATTATAATATATATAAAATTATCTGATTAACGGGGTTTGTAGGTTCGCTATACAAATATGTATGTCTCGTGGAATTGATATTTATTTGTTTGGTTCAATTCATATAACTATTTCTACATCCAGCCATTTAAGTGCTAACTAGATATATTATGAGCAATTAAAACATCCAAGTTGATTTTACTAAATATTTATAACTTTAAATGTCAAATTACAAACGTTCTAACATGAAACTCTCCTAAATCTTACTTTTCTAACTCGATATTAATATAATTTCCTTTGCATTGGTAAATTTAATTTTCATCGGTTGAATCATATTTAAAAAAATGTCTACTAGAATGCCAACCGCGTTAAGAATATTGGATATAATTTTTAATAATACAAAAACTCATTTTGAAATACATACAGTCGCGAGCAATAAATACTAGTCGTCAATGTCATACAAAATCTGTCATATTTTGACAAACTAGAAATTTTTGCTGTTTGTTTATATCTTTTTTTGTCAATAATTACCAACAAGCTGTCATATATAAATTTTCTTTTGAGTTGTCAAGAATTTTGCTAGTCATCATGGAACCAATTTCCTACTTTAATAAAGTTAGGGCCATTTCCCTAGCAGAAACAGGATTATCTGAAGCTGCTGTAGCAGATCAGTTAGGGATGGGAAAGAGTTCGGTAAATTTAATTGTTCGGCGGTGGAGTGAGAGAGGATTTCTGGACAGACAGTTGGGTTCTGGACGACCTCGAGTATCAACTGCGGTGGACTATCTTATGCTGGTCCAAAATATTAAAAATAACCCTTTTCTAACAGCAAGAGAGGCAGTCATTCATCGTAACTTCCCCGCATCCGTTTTCACCGCACGACGTCGTATTCGGGAAGCGAATTTTAACAAGAAAATGGGTGTGCTTAAAACCACACAGCAGAAGTGTAAACTTCATCAAGGCGAGGTTAATAATACGAAATACAACTTTTTTTTCGTTCTGTATTACATTTAAATAATCGTCCGCGATGTTACCAATTCGCGAACGCAACACAGTTCGCGAAATACAATTTCGCGACAATTGCTATGGCAGCGGCCGTTAAAGTAAATACACATTTTGACACATGTTTAATCACACATTCTACGACTTATTTTGACAGCTATCAAGTACTTGTAGTTTATTATATTGGTCTCATTTCCATGGTAACGCATGTAAAGCAAGTAAACCACTTTAATTTAGCACCTTTAGAACTAAATTAAATTAAATTGTGTCTCAATTTAAATTAAATCGATTGAAAAATTTAACGGTTGCCCAAAAAATTGTGTGTATATCTTGTCCGCGGAAAACTTTAACGTACTCGAGATTGTGTTGCCTCGGCCGCAAGCATTATTAAGGAGATTTTCGGACGCATGTATATATATATATATATATATATATATATATATAATTTTTGTGAAGGTCCTTTGTTTTTCCTTCTTCTTTCTTAGCCGTTTCTTATATATATGATTGTATATTTTTCATGGTTATTCTCGGCTTGGTTGTGGAATCAGGTTTGGTTAAATTAAAAACATTTTTACGTTTCGACTTTATTTATAAAGTCATCTTCAGAATTTATGTTGGTCAAAAATTAAGTGAAAATTTGCATGTTTGTGTTTTAGTTGTTTTACAAAAGAATTATTTTTAATCTTTGTTTTCCTAATTGGAAAATCATATTAGTCAAAAGAAATTTTTGTTGTTGTTCCTTAAATGTTGTTTTAACAACTTTCTGTGATAATTACACTTCTTATAAAAGGTGCTAACAGTATTTATTTTTATATAAAAGTACGATCAATTGACATTATACTGTTTAATAAATGTATATTGTAATAACAATACACACGTGTACATGTACATAGACCAAGGAATCAGCGGTCGGAATTACCAAATTTATTAGCGTTTTTATATACAGTAAGTATATTACGCATTGTGACATTTCTGTAGAACAAAGTCCATAAAGTTTAAACTATTTTTCTAAGTATTCATTAAATTAAATATTTTACAATCCAGTTTTCCATATATTTTGCTCCGATAGATAACTTGTTCAAGTTACTCATTTAATTTGTCATTAAATAATGATGTTCTTAAGAAATGTTACTAGCATTACTAGCATGATTGAACTTATTTCCTTAAATACCTGGTATATCGTTGGTATTCATTTCTAAGGCACTGCTTCCATTAGATCCTGCTATTAATGCCGAGAAATTGGTGTAGTATCTATGCATGTATGTCAAAGTATGTACGGATTCTATTTAGTTCGGTTTGGACAAAACTCCAGGTAAAAAAATATTTTTGTTATTGTAGAAATGTTGAAATGTTCCGTGTTTCTTTTGTCTCTACAGTACGCCATTCACGATTTACATGTACAAGGACCATTATAAATAACAACTAAATCACGTACATCACGTAAACAAAGTACACAAAGAAAATTATAAAACAATTACAAATTGTAAATCGACCATACTTCAAGTTCATATGTACCATTTATACATACATATTATATACGTATGTATCCTCTAGAGTCTAGGTAATATAATATTAATCGCTGTTTTACTTTTAAAGATTATAAATACCGGTGTTGGCCAAGGATTAATTACAAAACTGGTATAAGATTTAGAAATTTATATGCTAAATTTTGCTTTATTTTTGGTGTTTTTTTGGTGATTACAGACCACACGATTCGCATATAGCTTGAAATGAAGAAATTGCGCCAAGATTGAAAAATTAGTCTGATATAGCTTAAGGGACTCAATAATTTGAAACGAGTAGCTTGACATTTAACATATGAAAAAGTCATTACCAGATAATTTACGTCTAACCTAAAACTGTTAAAGATTTGAAAAATTTGTCAATAAAATTTCCCATATAATAAAAACATTTTATTGCTTACCTAACAGTAAGAAAACAAACAGGCGAACACCGATGTTTACAATAGATATACTAAATGAGAACAATAAAATACACTAAAAGTACACATAAATTATTTAAGCTTTAATTCTAAAAACACATCACTATTATACTCATTTCCATTACGGTACATCTGATGTAGTGGACTTCTCAGCATGACATTCGTCTGGAATGCAGAAATAAAAAAAGTAACTCGATTACTGGAGGAAAGCCGTGGCAGGTTAAAATGAATTAATCCCAACAGATAGGGCAGTCAATCCTATTATGCAGTAAACCACGTAAAAAGTTGGCACTAGCAATTTCACGACGTGTATCCAAGAACGAAGTTATGCTAACCTAATAATACTCTATGGTCAGTGTTTTTACAGCAATAAACTTAACTGCTCATGAAGCTCAATTTCAAATTATAGCAGATATAAGTTGGATGCCAAACAACAGCAACATTAGCAAACTGCCTACTATTTCTGAGAATAAAACCCAGGGTAGCAGAGGCAAAAGTGCATACAATAGTATTCTGTCTGGCGAAGGATAAATATCGATCACGCAGGCCCATATGTATCCCCCAATACTATAATCAAACTTAGTCAGTTCCATCCTTCTAGAATACTTCGTAACCTGACATTTATTGAGAGTATGTGCCAGATCATTAGGCTGACACCATACGCAGATTTTATATTAACCACACTCACTATAGACGTAGAGTATGAGAGATAGTATTAATACGACAATAGATTTTCCGGTCGTCTATACACACCAGCATATCATAAGAAAGCGATTTCAAAAGTTTATTAATAAATATTATAAACAGTAGAGGTCCCAAATTAGACAACTGTGGAATGCCTGACGTGGCAACAAATTAAACAGTTTTAAAGCTATTGTAGAAAACAGTTTATCCGATCTGAAGATATGGTGACAAAAAATTAAAAAGATCATAATAAAAGCCCAATGCATTCAGTTTCCTCAGAAGAATAAGCATATCTAATAGTGTCAAATGCTCGCCAAAATCTGTATATATGACATAAATGCATGTCCATTTAAGTGCGAGAATCAAAAACGGCGGTAATTTCTTTGATAGAAAGCAGAGTTACTTGTCGTTGAGCGACTAGTCACACACCCATGTTGCATAGGGGATATTTTTCGATTAAAGTAAGCAAATACGATTTTTTTCAAAACTTTGAAAAAGATAGAGAGGATTGTAATCGGCCGATTCCTGAGGTTACTCCTTTTATTTAAAACAGCGGGTTAATTCTAGTTATCTTCCATCTGATATGATAAATACTTTTGCGTAGCGCCAGATTAAATATAAATTTTAATGGGTGTACAGTACATTGTACAAACACCGTAAGGTGGCAATCCATAATCAGATAAGAAGGTGTCTGCTCATCACTATCAATCGGGAGATATTGGAAACCCATTTTCTTTCTAACTCAATTTATCTCCGGCCTTGAGTGTTGCATCACACAAACCGTCTACATAATTTTCTGAAATAAAATTAAAAAATAAATGGGAAAGTCTCCAGAAACAAAATTCAATATTTAAAAAATTGTTATACCTAATTGATTAGATTTGAATTACAGATATATAAAAATCATCATATTTTTAGAAAATATTATTTAGGCTAATACCTATATTAAAATTTTGACGAAATGGAGAAACTTTTAGAATCAGGATGATAAAATGCATAAGATTCATACAATATTTTATAAGAAAAGCATCAGTTTTATTAACAAAAAAAATATGTAGAAATGCATATACTAAATTCTGTTTAATTTGAAAGATTTATAGAGGTAACTCAAGCCAAAGCCCAGACGATCCACTTGAATTAAAGAAATAGCGTAAAAAGTAGAAAATTTACTATTGCAGAATCAACTCTTAGCGGTCTTTGTTACAGCCAATAAAATGAATATGTTCGTAACAAGTGTCTTGCAAATGTTGCTTGAAATTATGGTAGCAAAAATATATCAGCACCGTTAATTACTAGATTACTTACACCAATGCAAAATCTGTTAAAGACAAGAAATTTATCTGAATTCTAGTTTATGCAGTAGCTTCACAAGGCATCTTCTCCACCACCCAAATGTACAGCATAATTTTCTCGGAAAAATCTATGACCATTTTTTTTAAATTCTGAAAAAGTTTTCCATATCTACGATATGCAGATGAAGCTTACTATAAATAGAAAGGTCTATGAAAACACAACTCTATATTTGAAAAATAAACAATTACATTTTAAATCACAATAATGTTAATCATATGGATTGCACATACGATGCAATAGACGATATAGAAAAAATTATTAAGTATTAGTCACACACATTTCAACGTACTTTTATACTCTTTATCTATATTACCTGAAAATATTTGTAAACATTGCAAGTTGAATTTTGCTAATTACCGTCAGTATTATTATAAGTTTCAAAATATGGCCTAATCCACTACTTTACATATCCCCAAAAGAAACGTGTCTAGCTCTAATTCCCCAACAAGAAAATTCTTCGGCAACCAACTCCGTAGCAACAAAATTCCTTTCATACTTTACCTCGGAATAGCATAATGCTGGCCTTCTTTACTTTCTTCATCAAGTAAGGCTGGCGGATTTACCACGCAAGTATTCTAAAAGTATCCCAACGTCATAATTCGTTACGGGGGGTTGCTATTCGTGCAGCACAATTGCGATGCTTTTTACGAACATATAGTACAAACTTTCTTCTGCAGTCAACAATAATATCATACATCATGCAGATATCGTGGTGAGTGATTTGATTTTTTGAAATTTTCTAGCAAAAGATATTTTTTTATTAACGTTTTTGTGGACGTCCATTTTGCTTTATGCAATGTAGTCAATAATTAGATGAGTATGGAGTATTCTTCTCACCAAGGCAAGGGTTCAAATCCATGGACGACATTCGTTGCAAACATAAATGCCAGTTCTTTCAGTTTCAAAGCCCATTCTGCATTGGTTACGTACAGGTTTCATAGATTTTCTGATTAAATTTTTCTAATTGTGCTTATGAAAAATTGGAAAAAGCATTGGCAATGACTTGAAACTGGAAATGCTTCATTAAAAGTGCTTATGTGAGACAGCATTGAAAGAAAATAGTAAAATATGTGGAAAAAATCAAAAAATTGAAATTTATGTATTCTGACATTATGTACTTGTGAGGGTAGTTATTTAATACGTGTTATATTACAAGAGAGGGGCACTAGAATTGTTACAATATGTTATAAAGTGAACAATTAGTGATTTAAAGAAAACATTAATTAAGTAATGTCGGCATGGTTGCTCATGAATACTACTACAATAGTAATACTGTACTGTAAAAGTAAGTATTGAAAAAAGAAACAGAGTTGTCTTTAAAACTTTTATTCAATAAAGTAAATAATAAATTAAAATATATTAATAAAAAAGCAATAATAATTTAAATCACGCAGAATTATTATTTAAGGGGGACCGTAAATAAATAGGAATTATTTACAAGTCGGTTGTTGTTTGTAGAAACTATATCTTAAGTAGTTGGGAAAAAAAGGGAATATTAGACCAACCTTTAGTTAATTGAGGCACGCGCACGGTATCCAATTTGTTGAAAATAATTCTTCTTGAATTTACTTGCGCAAATTTAAATTTTCGACCACAATATTATAATCAATAATAAAATTGGTGAACTGTTTTTGTGGAATTTTCCGAATTCCTAAAGTAGTAGTCCATAGGTGTTAAGTTTGTGAGCAAATTGTCTAGTATATTGGCTAAAAACATCAAATTCACTTTTCACAAGTATGAATATTAAATCGTATGAAATGTAAAGGTTATTCAATCTGTAATTAATTAAATTAAATGCTTCCAAAATTCACTAGCCCAAGACAAAATTTGTAAATACACTGTTAAATTGATTTACATTTTCTGCTGAGAATCAGTGATCTATAATTGGGTTCCCAAATTTACTTCCTTAGACTTTCGTCTTGTTTGCATTAACTAATTTTAATTTTCATATGGACATTTTTAGATGATGTCCTATTTCTAGTAAATCCAAAATAACAGAACATTTGGTTATCCATAACATAGATATCTACAGAATCCAAATTATGAATATATTTAGGTTTTACAATTTCTGCAGTTCTTTCTATTTCACTAATTCTTCATCAATTCACGTAAGAGTTCCTGTCTCTGCGCCTACTATAATCAAGTTATTAATTTGTTTTGTTTTAAAATTTGTTTATTGTGCAAATTCTACATATTTATATAATGCTGGCATTAGACGGTGATTTAAAAAAATATATCCATCAATTTTCATAGGTAGTTATAAACATGAGACACTTACTAAGATTTTATAAGTAAAAGAAAAGACTTGTAATACAATTTTATAAACAATTCAAACTCTAGCCAGTAAACAATTTTTTTGACATTCCCCCAATACATACAACAATCATATCTTTAAGCTGATTTTTAGAAATATTCATTACAAAATCGTGCTTGTCAAATGACAAGCACCCTAGTAAATGTCATTCATTTGATTGCCAATGTCAAATAAAAAACATAAAGTTAACAAAATTTCACCAAAAAATAACAATGTCTAAGTAATGGTCACTTTTAAAGTAATACTTACTTTGCTTACATGCTTTTGGTGCGAAATTTAGGTAGCAATTCAAAAATGTATTGATATATTGGGTGCTCCTTTTAAAGAAATGAATTCTAAGCAAAAATAAGTCATGCAATTTTAATTAAGTTTTCTGCACATGCAATTAGTAATAAAAAAAACATAATCTTTTATTATAAACAACATTACCAAAAATTTCGTCCGTCCAATACGTTGCTTTTGAGAAATAGAATTTTATAAAAACATTGAATTTTTGAGAAAAATGTAATAAGTCGAAAACTTTAAATTTTAGGTCTATACTAGCTTATTACATTTTGACAAAGAATTATATTAGGAATACAAAATGTAATAATATACAGAGTATTCCTTTTGAAAACTATAACTATGGTCAACCACCAAGTTATGGAACACTCTGTATAATATAAAATAAATTTAGAAGTTCTTCCTAATAAGTGGCTATCTTAGGAAACAACCCACTTTGAAATATGTATCTTTTCATATAAACTCACAATCGGCCTTGCCTGCGCAGATGGTTCAGCCTGTATGTTACAAAATATCCGCAACAATAAAATATAGCAGAATACATGAAAATGGCCTAAAATTTTACCTGTCAAGTAATATAACCTACAAAAACCATGCCAGGATAATATAGTTGTCCAATAACTAATTTCTACTTACAAATATGGCAGTCTGCAGCTTTGTAGGCATACGTACAAATTATTCATTTTGTCGCCTTCACTACTAATCTATCTGCAGTATTTCCGTATCTAACAGCTTATATGTGATAATAAATTAATTCTTTGAGTTTTAAAGTGTATGGTACAGATAAAAGCGTTAATCTGTATTATATACAGAATATGCAAATCGTATATGTATATGCAGGGTATAAAAACAACATTATTAGTATTAGCTATTGAATATGTTTCTGATGTGCACGTTTTGGAATTCTCTGATACAAAAAAAGTGTATGTGTGTTTGTGACCACGATAGCGGTCAAATGGCTGAATATATCAATTCCAAATTTTATATTTACAAGTACCTATAATCTTCCGCTTGAGATTTGATTAGATTTTCAGTAAAATCGACAGACCGGAAGTAGTAGTTTACTTCAGTGAAAAAATCGAATTTTGCCAATATTTCGTCAACTACTAAGTTAAAACAAATTTAAAAAGAATTCAAATGTACTCAATTTGAGAAAAAATTTATCAAAAATGTTTTTCGAAATTTCTACCGGGAGTAGGTTTTATTGAAAATCAGCTTCTTGCGAATATCTAGCAAGGCATGCTTTCTAGGTGAATGCATTATGAGTACAAAAGCATTTAAAACTTGCACATTGCATGTGACAATGATGTTTTACGTATGAATTTTAATTCTACCTCTGTTCATTGTATATTTTAAATATGATAACTATCGATTAAATACTTTTAAAGGATTCAGTAAAAACTTTACATATAACCGCATACATCTTCTTCTGACATGTGATACTTGGAATGTTATTTGACTCCGAGTATCCTATATGCATGTATTACAATGAAGTATGTATTTATTTGTTTTTTATAAGGACTTGTTAGTAAGAATATTTTATAGCAATATACTGTTATTTTGCTTAGATTCTGGGCTAAAGATGACATAAATTGTCGAAACTAGTACCTAGAGTAAATATAATAAATATTGTAAAGAATAAAAGAGGAACCATTAACATTTTACGTTTTTCCATTTAAAACTTGATTTTAAATGCTTTTCATAAAAAAAACTCAAAATTTCGACCGAAAATGACACTTTCATCGTATAGGGATTTTTGGCAAATACCTCGTAAATTATGCATTCTATGTAGATTTAGCAAGAGCACAAAGGTATTTAGAGCTAGGTTTTAAATAATTTTTGTATAACAAAATTTCAAAATTTGGACCTGCAATAATACAGGTTCATTTTTTAACAGATTA
The DNA here is from genome assembly GCA_963170755.1 of Amphimallon solstitiale. NCBI lineage: Eukaryota > Metazoa > Arthropoda > Insecta > Coleoptera > Scarabaeidae > Amphimallon > Amphimallon solstitiale. The sequence goes on along the minus strand of OY720681.1, from coordinate 121,840,942 downwards.
AAAGTACTTAAAATTTCATTTAGAACAACTTTGCATAACTTGAAGGACACATATTGCCGTGATCCCTATATTGGTTAGGCATTATAATATAACTAGATAATTAAGTAATAGAATAAGCAAATAATTTTTAGTAGTAAGTATAATTATTGAAAAATGAATTATGAGTTGCATAACCGCAACGGCGTAACATTATGATGATAGGTATATGGTAATTGAAATTGTAATAAAATTTATATGAAAGAAATAAAATAAGTTCATAAAAGATTGTTATCTGTTAGACATTTTATGGTCACACTTAACAATACTAGAAATACCTGACACTTATATCTAAGAATAATTTTAAAAAGGAATAGGTAAAAGGTGTTTTTTTATTCGACACGATATAATAAAGCAAAAACTTCAGAAATAGCAGGTTAAATCCGGTTTAATCCAGGAAAATTCCAGAAATAACGGGATAAAATTGGTTTAATCTGAATAAATCTACAAAGAAAAAACAATGTTTAATGTTGTTAACAGCTGCATACAAATTAACCTACACGAAGACGAGAGAAGGTGGTTTGAAGACAGGAATAGAGCTGTCAAGGTCCAGGTTCCTAACAAAGTAATTATAAAAGGAAGTATTCCATCCGTATGCAATGTCTTTCCTGTTATTCCTAAAGGAGATGTCTGCAAAAGAAAAATACGGATAGTGTTAAACAATGGAAGAGGGAAGTATTTAAACAATGATGAAAAAGGCAACAAATTCATTTACAAATACAATGAGGGATGGCGTTAATGGAAGAAGAATATACCTACCCAAGACAAGGAATCGCGAATGTGTATAGACATTAATAATAATCACTGGTCAACAGTGAAATTGCTTCTTAGGTGAAAGTACCCAATCCTGAATGAATTCAACGTGCTGAACACGAATATCACATTGAAAAAAGTTGATTGGCTCACGTTCAAGAGATATTGACGTTTTGTCCATTGTATAGATGCTATTGCATAATGTAATGCAATTTAGTGAGAAATTACGAAATTTTGCGTCATATTGCATCGCCCCTTCATGCAAAGAAGTTAATGCAGCATTTACTGTAAGTTTCCATTGAGAGTGTTGCGAAATTGATTGCGCAATATCAAGCAATAGCTAATTATAGTTTATTTATAAATGGCCGACGTGACAGTTAACTCGTGCAATGTCCGTTCATTCGCGCATATTTTTCGAAGCTCTAGCATACATAAGTGATTGCTATAGTGTAAAGTAACTAAACAGTAGCAATGCCTCGTAACTGTGTAAATAGTGCAAATAACTTCTGTTATATTTGCGGAGAAGTGACATTTACTGCACAGAAAAAGAACATCAGTGCAACAGTTAAGAAAGCGTATCATTTGTATTTTGGTTGCAAGATAGGCGACCAGGACGAAGACTGGGCCCCACACGTATGCTGCCGCACTTGTGCCGTAAATCTTTCACATTGGTTTAATGGCAAAAGAAAGGCAATGCCATTTGCTGTGCCCATGATTTGGAGGGAGCCCACCAATCACGTTGACGACTGTTATTTCTGTATGGTACGACCAGCTTCTGGAGGCATCACCAAGAAGAAGAAGTGGACAGTTGAATACCCTAACATACCATCTGCTCTGCGACCTGTCTCTCATGGCGAAGGACTCCCAATTCCAGAACCTCCTACAGATTTTTCTAGCAGTTCAGACGATGAGGATGGCCATGCGTCGGCGAGTTCTCCTCAACGTGGCAGTAAGGATGATGACTTTTCGTGCTTTGACGAAACATCTGCACCACATAAAATTACCCAGGATGAAATGAACGATCTTGTTCGCGATTAGGATCTGTCGAAAAGCAAAGCGGAGATACTGGCCTCAAGACTTCGACAGTGGAATCTTCTGGAACAGAATGTCCGAGTGACTTCATTTCGCACTCGCCATCAGCTCTTCGAATCTTTCTTTAAGAAAGAAGAAAGCCTTGTGTTCTGCTGCGATATTGATGGTCTACTACAAGCTCTCGGTATTGCACATGATCCCCACGAATGGCGGCTGTTTATAGACGCTTCAAAACTGAGCCTAAAGGCGGTTTTGTTGAATAATGGGAACCAGCTTCCATCCATACCTATTGCACATGCGGTCTACATGAAGGAGACTTACGGCAATCTAAAGCAGCTACTGGAGACGATTAACTACAGCAAGTATGGCTGGCAGATATGTTCTGATCTGAAGGTAGTATCTCTGTTGATGGGTTTGCAGCAGGGGTATACAAAGTACTGCTGTTTTCTTTGTCTGTGGGACAGCAGAGCAATCGATTTGCACTACATCAAGAAAGACTGGCCTCCGAGAGCATTTTTTAAGCCTGGAGAAACGAATGTACAGCACCCACCATTTGCACAGCCACACAAAATCATCATTCCTCCTTTACACATCAAACTCGGTCTTGTCAAAAACTTGGTAAAAGCCATGGATAAGAATGGACCAGCATTCAAGTACCTGCATGACAAATTCCCTCGACTCAGTGAAGCCAAAATTAAAGAGGGCATCTTTGTGGGGCCTCAAATTAGACAGCTCTTCCGAGACCCCAAGTTTGAGGAACTTCTTCAAGGTAAAGAAAAACAGGTTTGGGATGCATTCTATCAAGTGGCAGCAAACTTCCTGGGGAATGACAAGGCAGAAAATTACAAGTGTCTGGTTGAGGATATGTTGGCTTTGTTTCATGAATTCGGCTGCAATATGTCCTTAAAGATCCACTTTCTTGATTCCCACTTAGATTTCTTTCCTTATAACTGCGGGCAGGTCAGCGATGAGCACGGCGAACGCTTTCATCAGGACATTGCCACCATGGAGCAACGGTACCAAGGCAAATGGTCTACGTCAATGCTAGCTGACTATTGTTGGACAATCAGTAGAGATGCTCCACAAGTCCACTACAAACGGCAGGCCAAAAGAAGTCGAAAGCCGGAAGCAGACTAATGTTTTCTTACCATGTATTATAATATTGACATAAGTACACTTTTTCTGAAATATGCGTAAATGTTTTCTTACCATGTATTATAATATTGACATAAGTACACTTTTTCTGAAATATGCGTAAATGTTTTCTTACCATGTATTATAATATTGACATAAGTACACTTTTTCTGAAATATGCGTAAATGTTTTCTTACCATGTATTATAATATTGACATAAGTACACTTTTTCTGAAATATGCGTACATATTACAGAAAACCCGTAGCCAATTCAGCTTTTTCTTAGTCATTTTCGTGTTCAGCACATTGAATTCATTAAGAAATGACAATTTTCAGCTTGGAAGCATGAACTTTTCGAAAATTTGTTGCCCAGTGATAATAAACAATTTGAGTTTGTGTATTTTTGTGCGATTTCGAACTGTCAAAAACAATATAGGTATAGTTCGACCAGGGGAAAAACTTGAAGAAATCAAATATGAACAGGACAATGCCAACACAAACATTAGTGCGTGAATTGTGGTGCTACAGACGGAGAATGGTTTTGTCGATGACCGAGAAGTGATAAAAGGCCGCGAACGACGGTGAATTGTTCGAACGCAAAAATTTTGGTTCATGATCGCATGCGTATACATAGATACACTGCATAAGATCATTTTTAGTTAAATGTTTTAAGTAATTTTACTTTCAATAAATAGTTTATTAGATTATAATTAATTCTTTGTAATTTTGTTTAATTTCATTATTTTATTTTTACTATCAAAATGGTTGATAGAAATCAAGGCGAATTTGATGAAATGTATGAATATTATACGTAAGTTTTCTTGAAATAAATTATGCTAAAGATGCTATGTGAAAATATTCATTTTTAGCAAAGCGTTTAACATTGTTAATATTTTGAATAAGAATATTATTTTCTTTGCTATAAGTAAATTAATTTAACAAATCATGGGAGTATAGTTAATGATGTAAAAAGGGCATTAGTGGCACAACGTGGGAATGTTTGCTAGTAATGTTAGCTGTGCATTATTAACAAGTTATTAAATAAAATTTTAATAAGGATTTCAAACATATTTAAATACGTAAAAGTATGAGCATTTTTGATGGACAAATAGTCAATTTGTGGTATGTACAACGTGTAAATATTTGCATATGACGATTGGTGACAGTCTTATCAAGGTGTTTTCTGCTTTGCGAGATTTTGTATCTCCAGAGGCATTTCGTGAAAATGAATGTCTTTGTTGAAGCGAAATTAAGCGTCGTAAAAGAAAATTTTTATTTCTTTGAAACTATACGATGTTAAAATTTGATTATAGCAAGGAGTAATATTTATTTTGAATCTATATAATATATGTATAATGTATAATGTGTTTTGCGTATTTATAAGGCAAAGTGTTTTCGTATTTATAAAACACACATTTTTTTTTGTTTGTAATTGAAAAGTAAAAAGGACAATTTCTTTTTACAGCCACGTATGGCAAGAGAATTACTTTACCGATATTGTTATAAGGTATTAAGTTGAATATAAATATTTTATGAGATTTAGTTTTTTTTATTAGTAACCTTATCCTATTTAATTTTAAATAAGAAATGTTGTCGGAAAATAACGGAAAGATCACTGCTAGAACCTACAAGAATAATACGAATGTCAATAGGGATTGAATTTATAAATTTAATGAAGAAGTTTTTTTTACATGTCAACGCAATCTCTGCATGTGTTATATATTATGCTGCTTTGTCTTATTGTTGTTTTGGTTATTTCTGCTGGTACAAGATTACCATATTTTAATTTGAAAGCAAAGTGTGCACACATCTTTTTTTTACTTTAGTTTCAAAAGAAACACAAGTTACTATTGCAAAACATTTTCAACTGAGGACATTTGACATGATGTCATAATAGGTTCTATCTATATCATCGTTTCTCTTTAAAGCAAAAAAATGTAAATTACAATAATTTCAGAAAATAAAAACATTTTGTAAAGATTTCTGCATGGTTATGAAGCAAGGATAATTTATGAAACTACTGAAAATAGCATGGTACAAACACATTTTTAGGTACAATTTTGTCAACATATTCTGTTCTATTTCCAAATAAAGCATTAGTATCATTTGAATAGTACTACATTGAAACAGAACAGAAGGAGAGTGTAACACATTCAGTTTACTGTACTTCGATAGCAGGTCATTCTGACGTTGCAGTCTTATTCCTGCTATATTTTACGCAATTATGGAAAATGCACATAAGTGACAAAATCAGTATTGATGAATAAATTTTGAAAATCTGTATATTAGTTGTGTTATAATTAACTGCAAACAATAAGTTTCAGTAAGAAAGGCTGAATCATTTCAATTATTACCTGTCTCCATTTATGACTTTATTATTTTTTAAAGTTCATTTAAATCTAATTTTTATGGAAAATGTAGTCCCCTACATAAAGTTACAGGTGGCCATATTGATATTAATTCGACAGCATTTTGAATAACACTATAATATACATGTGTCTTTTGAAATTTGTCCTAACTGTCATCTAAACTAAACACATTCAATTTGTCAACAACTCTTAGCTACTAAACAGCATAGCCAAGTATTAAATAAAATATTCGTACAGAAAAGCAATAAGTATTTAATAAGTCTTTGAACTGCTTTTCATATAATAATATTTAATTATATACTTAAATATTTATTATTTAGTTTAGTTTCTGTATTTTAAAATTAATTCGACCGATATCAAGTGAAAATGTTTTTCGTACATTGCCCGTGTCGGCTACTAAAACCATTCCACTATACAGGGTAAGTAATACAGTTGTTGACCAGGAGGTAGTTATTGGCCACTTGATTTATACATAATGATCTTAAGCATCTCGTTTATGTATAGAATGCGTTACTTTTACCACTAGATGTTGGCAACATTGCTTTACTATAGGTCATAATTTCGTGTGTTTAAGTTTCTACAAGCGCGCGCCAACTGCATATTACCGTGATCCCTATATTGGTCAGGCATTGTAAGATAAATAAATAATTATGTAATAGAATAAGTAAATAACTTTTAGTAGTAAGTGTAATTATAGAAAAATGTAGCATGAGTTGCATAACCGCAACGGCGTAACATTATAATGTAAGGTATATGATAATTAAAATTGAAATAAAATTTATATAAAGGTACAAAAATATACACCAAAAATAAAATTCATGTATTCTATATTTGTAGAAACGAGGAGCACAAGATGCAATTTCAATATACAAAGATAGAACCAAATTTTATGCATTGTGTGAGAGTCGCATTGAATATATTGAGCAGTAAACCACTATTCAAACTCAATAACGTATTAAAAATAAATAACAGAGAGCGAGAGTTATGATGAAAGATGGTGTAGTCAAAAGAATTAGTCATTTGAATGCCGTAAAGTTATATGAAAAGGGTGAAATTAGACATTCACGACATGAAAACATCTTTCATCATGAGTAGACATAAATTTATAAAGATTGTTATTTGTTTGACATTCTATGATCACACTTAACAATATGATAAATACCTGAGACTTATATCTAAGCATAATTTTAAAAGGAATATGTAAAAAGGTAAATTTTTTTATTCGACACAATGTAATAAAGCAAAAAAACTTCAGTAATAGCAGGTTAAATCCAGTTTAATCCAGGAAAATTCCGGAAATAACACGTTGAAATTGGTTTAATCTGATTAAATCTACAAAGAAAAAACAATGTTTAATATTGTTAACAGCTGCATACAAATCAACCTACATGAAGACGAGAAAAGATGGTTCGAAGATATAGATGAAGTTATCAAGGTCCAGGTTCATGACAATATAATTAATAAAAGAAGTATTCCAGTCGTATGCAATGTTTTTCCTATTATTTTCAAAGGAAACGTCTGCAAAAGAAAAATACGAATAGTGTTAGATAGTGGTAAAAGAATGTATGTAAATAATGATGAAAGAAGCAATGAATTCATTTATAAGCACAATAAAGGATGGCGTTAATGAAAAAGAATGTACCTACCAAGATAAGAAAATCGCAAATGTGCATAGACATTAACAATAATAAACAATTTGAGTGCGTGTATATTTTGTGTAATTTCTGGATGTCAAAACAATATGAGTACAGGTCAGCTTAGGGAAAACATCAAGAAAATAAATCTGAGCAGAACAATGCCAACTTAAACGTTAGTGCGAAAATTGTGGCGCTGCGAACGAAGAATGTTTTTTTTCTGATGAACCGAAAATTAATAAAAAGCCGGGAACGAGGCAAGTACGAGAGAAGTCGTCGATCCATGGGTGAAGTAGCCTAACTTTTTAAAAAAGAAGCGGTCAATCTTCGATCTTTGAATTTTGTTTGATGATTGCAGGCGTATAATACACTGCATAGAAATCATCCTTACTAAATGTATTAATAAGTTATTTTTTATTTTCAATAAGTACTTTTCATTTCATAATTAATTTTTGCCATTTAGTTTAATTTCATTTTTTTTTAATTATCAATATGATAGACCAATATCAGGAGGAATTTGATGAAATGTATGAACATCATAAGTAAGTTTTACTTAAAATAAATTATGCTAAAGATGCTATGTGAAAATATTCATCTTTAGCAAAGCGTTTAAAAAATTATGTAATAAATAATGGGAGTATTGTTAACAATGTAGAAAGGCATCAATGACACAACGTGTGAATGTTTGTTAGCGATGTTATCTATGCATTTTTAACAAGTTTTTAGATACAAAATTTTATAGGGATTTCAAATATATTAATATACGTAAAGATAGGAGCATTTTTGATAGACAATAGCCAATTTGTGGTATGTACAACGTGTAAATATTTGCATATGATGATTGGTGACAGTCTTATCAAGGTGTTTTCTGTTCTGCGGAATTTTGTATTTTCAAAGACACTTCGTGTGAATGAATGTCTTTGTGGAAGCGAAATCTAGCATAGTATAAGAAAATTATTATTTCTTTGAAACTACACAATGTCAAAATTTTAATATAGCAAAGAGCGATATTTATTCTGAATCTATTTGTTTTATTTGTAATATAATGTGTTTTCGTATTTATAAAAATACACGTTTTTTTTTACTTGTAATTGGAAAGTAAAAATGACAATTTCTTTTTACGGCCACATGTGGCAAGAGAATTATTTCATCGATACTGTTATTATAAGATGTTAAAATTTAATATAAATATTTTATGAGATTTAGTTTTTTGATTAGTAACCTTATCCTATTAATTTTAAATAAGAAATGTTGTTGGAAAAACAAAAGGAATATCACTGCTAGAACCTACAAGAAATATACGAATGTTAATAGAGATTGAATTTATAAATTTAATAAAGATTTTTTTTACATGACAACGTTATCTCTACATTCGTTATAAATTATGCAGCTTTGTATTACCGTAGTTTGATTAAGTTATGCTGGTACAAGATTATTATTTTTAATTTGAAAACAAAGCTATAGCAATATGTTATGTTGTGTGTCAATCCCTGTTCATAATTTAGGAAAGTCTTACGAATTCACTATGCAATCTCATGACGGTTTTTATTACATAATCTAATATTATGTAATGATTCTTCAAATTAAGAAATTTATATTTAATTTAAAATCTTTCTTCAGTAATGTTTCGACGTTAAAACTTGATAGGTTATAAATAAAACCGCCAATTTAACATGCCAATAACTATGTGTCAAAATTGCCGAAAAAATAGTTATTGGCCGACAGTTACTTTATTTAACTATATTCTTTACACTTTTACACAATGAAAGTATAGGCAGTGGTTGGCTGGGGGCCAATAATTGTCTCAGATTGTGGCCTACTACTATTGGAATTGCTTTTTCCCTAGTTACCTGCTATTGAGGAAAGGCATGCCGAATGTGTCTGTGGGAACTCGGTCCTACAGGGAAAAAATACTAAGAAGACGATATTTCCAAAGCTCTAAAAGCAATTGAAAATGGTTTGAGTCAAAGAGAAGCATCTAGAAACTATGAAATTCTACGAGCTACTCTTCAGTTTCGATCAAGTGCAAAATTCAGGAATAAAATTTCTAATGGACCCAAACCAATGCTGTCTTCTGAAGAAGAAACACTGTTAGAAAACTGGATTTTAGCTTGCCACGGAAAAGGTTTTCCGCTCAGAATTGAAGATGTACAAGTTTCAGTCAAACATTTTCTTGACGCAACTCCCAGAGAAAATCCATTCAGAAACAATCTTACAGGGAGGGATGGTATGCAGCTGTTTTAAAATGCCACCAGAACATTACACTAAGAATATACGAGGGAATAACGGCAGCTAGCTCAGTTGTATCCGAAAAGGATATTACAAAATGGTTATCTAACGTGGAAACCTATTTAACCGAAAAACAGTTAGCAGGTGTATTATAAGATCCCACCAGAGTATACAATGGTGACGAAACTTTATTCTGGCTGTGTCCTAAGAATATGAAAGTCCTTGATCCAAAAGGGGCGAGTAATGTGTATGAGATAGAACACCACCCCAAAAATAACATAACTCTTATGTTCACGTTTTAGGCTGTAGAAAATGTCACTCCCCCTACGGTTATCTATGCTTACAAGATGTTACCATCCAATATTTTGAAATCAGTTCCAAATGAATGCGGGATTGGATGCAGTGATCATGGGTGGATGAAGAACTGAAGAACCAGTTGTTTTACAAGTACATCGGAAATATTTTTTTATCCGCATTTAAAAAAAATGGGATAAAGTTTCCAATTATGTCGTTTGTTGACGGCCACACCACACATTTCACATACGCGATCAGTGAACTTTGTTCAAAATTACAAATAATTTTAATAGCATTATATCTCAATGGCACAAGAATAATGCAACCAGCGGATGTGCCAGTATTTAAGCCTCTAAAAGATGGTTGGGAGAAGGTTGTGTTAAATTTCCGGAGACAACATCTCCAAACAAACAAATCTGAAGAGGTTCAAGTTCAGGATTTATTAAACGGGCAATTGGAATTAAATTATGCTGTTAAAGATACTAATTTAAACCATGACGAATATCAGCCGATGATCTCCGAAACAGCCCACATGCCAATTATAATGGAAGAAGATGCGAATTATAACTTGCAGATGTCTAGCACTTCATCAGATAACAGAGAAGAAGTCTTAAGCACATCATTGCTCAATGATTTTATAATTTGGTCCAAAACTCCCGAACGAAAGCGCAAAAGAAAATCGAAAAAGCTACCGTTTGTACTAACTTCATCGGCTAGAAAACAAGCTGCAAAGAAGAAAACAGAAATCAAAAAGGAAACCGAGTTGCAAAAAATGAAACGAAAAGCTAAAAGATTAGAAAAGAAGCAACTAAAGAAAGAACTTCCAAATAAGAAAGTAACAAAAATCCCAGAGAAAAAAAGGCTATTAAAAAAAGGAATAGGTGTAAGAACTGACAATAATGCCAAAAATATATTAGAAAAGAAATACAAATGCCACAGAAACTAGAAAATAGTGAAGAAGAAGTAAATGGAGCAGTAGATATTACCACAGAAGAGATGGATGTTACCAAATCAGACTATGGAACTGAAACCAAAAAATACAATGGATCTCACACCAACTATGATGTGTCTGAAAATGCGTGTGAAGATTTAAGACATGAATTTAAGATTAATATTACAAATGATAGACATGAAGTACACGGAATTTCAAAAATACATGAATGCTGTACGAACACTTTAAACCACTCACCTGAGAATGACTGTGCATATGAGTCTGACAAAGTATCTGAAAACAGAATTGCAAACCCGGAGAAAACTAAGAGACAACTGTTTAACGAGAGCGAAATAGAAAATGTTCCTAAAGCAATAAATGTTATAAGTATGGTCATTTCTAAACCATCTACACCCAACCCATTCCAGAATAAAACCATTTATTTCGGGCTATGTTTTACATGCTACTAAATGTAACTCGTAGTCAATATGGTGTTAAATGTATACATTGCATGGGAACATTCCATGTAAAATGCTTTTTGAAAAACAGCACACAAGAATTTTTAGAAAATCATTTTATTTGTAATGTTTGTAAAAAAAAATAATAAATTTTAGTAAAGAATTTATATTTTTAATCAATAAACATGAATTACCTATCTACCTACGTAACTACATATGTAATTAACATGCAAAACTATTCAGTGGCCAATTACTGTTGTATGGGATGCTAATTAGTACTAATTACTATCTCTTTCTGGCCAATAACTATATTTTTGCAAAATTCATGTTAATCGTCAATTTAAAGTGAAAAAAATATTTTAAAAGAACTATAAATATACATCATTTTAAAATTTGAAGTTTTCTTTTTCTTTAGGTACAACAGCAACGTAATTGTTTTCAGTTTCTAAATAAAGGTAAGAAAACCAAAAATGTCCATCTCTTAAGCGACCAATAATTGTATCACTTACCCTATGTATTCATGTGTAAATAGCTAAAGCTATTATAAAAGCTAATATACGCATAAACACCGCAATTAATTAATTTGTGATTTTTAATTTGAAAAAAGCAATTCAACATAAAAATTTAAAAAATGTATTTATTTGAAAGATGCTGTAGTTAATATATACTTTACCAATATTTATTAAAGTTTAGGTGGATTTAGTGAAAGTTCTTATTTTCATTAGTTTACAAAAGATATACTCTAAAAGAATAAAATTTGGATAGCCGTATATAAGTATCTAGACCCACACTCGATTCCTTACATTTCTCGAGGGCAGATGTGTGGTCGGTGGGCCTTCTGCTGAACGCTATAAGTGCGTCTGATCGCCTTGTTCGTCTTCTTATTCACCATTTTTTTCTTTTCTTTTCTCTTAATACTTTTTGCTTCACATAAACCGTCGTTTGTCGGTCGGTATATCAAGACTGATGTCTGATTATACACCCAACAAGACACATCACCTGCTGCAGACTACATATTTACATTAATATGGGGTAACCCGGGATAAAGGTTACCAGAATGTGGAAAATAGCCACGAAGAAGGTGATTTTATACCCGGTATCTTTTTGTATAATTCCTTTTTCATACTTCTTTAACAACATAATTATGTTATGTTACTTTTTGTTTCCAATATGTATAATATTGGCTAGTAGACAATGCATTGGAACTTTATTAAACTGAGCTTATAGTTGATATACTTTCAATGTGGTTAGTACTGCACACGAGTTGTCTCCCATTCCTAGTACATGTTTTACACGATTACTAAAAAATGTTGCGTGTTTCTACAGAATTCAAAGAATTTCAGTAGTACACACAAAAAAAGAAGAAGAAACATAATTTACTGGTAAGTTTAGAAATTAATAAACTCATTAAAATAGGTATAATTTTGTAATTAATAAGTAAAAAACACAAATTTTAGTTTCAAAAATATTTAATGTAGACACTACATATGTTTCACCACACTGTGGCTTCATCAGGTGATGAAAATATACAAATTCAATTTCTGTTACAATGTCACTTATAAATATAGAAAATAGATGACACAATTATTGTTGTCAATTATTGTTGTCAATTACAGTTTTAAATTTAATAGGTGGAGCTATTTAGGTCAATATTATACTTATAATATTAAACGATCAGTTGGACTTAAATAGCTCCCCCCTACTAAATTTAAAACTGTAATTGAATACCCCTACCTAACAACAATAATTGTGACATCTGTTTCAAAATGTTTTTCGTTTTTCATTCTTAAATAAGAAACACTGGAACTAATTCAAACTCCTTCTAATTGATGTTGAATTAAAGAGCAGTTTTTGAATTTTTATGTATGAAAAACAACTGATTGTAAAATGTGCACCATCCGCTTCTATACACTCAGTTAACCTGGAACTGAAATTTGCAATCACTCGCTGGCACATTACTCTTGGAATCGCGTTGATTTCGTCTGTGATTCGTTGTTTTAACACATTCAAGTTGGGTGGCAATGGGTTAAAAACTCTACTTTTTTAGTAGCCCCATAGGAAAAAATCTGCAGGCGTCAAATCTTGACTCTTTGGTGGCCAATTGATGTCCCCTCGGCGACTAACGAGTCATTTGTGACGTGGGACGTGGCTCCATCTTGCTGGAAAAATGTGTTGCGGTTGTAGGTCATTAGGTTTCGCATTTGTGGAGCCAAAAGGGTCCTCATCATACGGCAATATCGCTCGGAATTAACTGTCTGCGCACCACCACGGTTATCCTCAAAAAAGTATGGGCCGATAATTCCTTGACTTGATATGGCAGCCCAAACAACAACCCTAGGCGAGTGTAATGGTGTATGATGCAGTTCCAGTGGATTATCGGAGGCCCAATATCTACAATTTTGTTTTTAAGAGCTCTGATAAAGGACTAAATTAGTTACATATTGCTGTGGCATATAAATATTTATTTTAAATAACAATATTGCCATATAATTTATATGCTGTAACAACATATTTTTGTGTGTATTACCACACGTAGGGTATAGTCTTTTGTACACATTATACTCTTTAAATTATTCTTTACACACCAAGAACTTATAATTGGTTTTGTATTTTTATCTTATATTGTTGGGTCATGTACCTTATAACTATTGTGGGTCCTGACAATGTTTGTGGTTCCTTCTTCTTTGCTGATGATTTTCCTCTTGTTCATTATAGGGAAAAGGTAATAGCTTTGTTCAAAGAAAAAACTGTATGTCTATTCAACATAATCATGTATTTTTTATTTTGTAATTTATGGATTCAAAAATATAGTTTCGTTTATATACACACCTTTATGCTCTAAACAAGATACATAATTGAAAAATGCTCATATCATTTATACCTAATGCCGGTTGTAATGTATGTAAATCTTTTGTTCATTTATTTATTCTACCAAACAAAATAAATATTTATCCTGCAAATAAACAAATGTAAACTTTTATTGTACGTTTATGAATATACTTATCGACGTTATAATATTTATGTATAGGCTTCAATTAATTGCTTTAGACAACCATTTGCACGTGTTGTATCTAGCTCTTAATCTATGCCTTGTGAAATTCTAATTAATTATTCGCTTAATTTGAAAGAAATTAATGATGTCTAGACAATACGATGAAGAAAATGCTCATTTTCACGTAACATCTCTCCAACTGACCAACACCATTAATCCTATTTGGTTGTAATTCCAACTATATAAATTTAAAATAAACCTTACAGGATAAATTATTTACTTATCTATTTTGTCCAACAATACATTGATTAATCATTCGCACGTAAAAATCAATGTCTGTCCAACAACTCGTATAACTTCATTTTCAAAAGAAATAATAAACTTACTTGTGATCAAAAAATCTATTTTGAATGTCCATTATGAACGCTTCAAATGAATTCAAATGTATTAAATAAAATAAATTACTGTGACTATATGTGTTGAAGAAATAATGAAAAACTACAATATAACAATTAAAAAAAATCTTATTCTTTAAGAGACCTTCCTTTTGTAAGTGTTTTGAGAAGTTCACCTCTCGGATGTGTTATCAGAAAAAGTCTTCCTGTCGAATCTTGTCTTCGTATTTATAGCGGCAAAAATAAACTATGTTGACCATTGCGCCCTCTAGTCCATGTTTAGGTTGGTACTGGAATACACTTTCCCGTGAAATCGCTGCCCATATGTTGCCGCCTTGATACACGCACACATACACATTTTGTTCTGACAGTTCACAATTTTTCTTAAACGTCAACATAACCTTCCAATTCAAAGATCCCCTCTGCTTTGCACATCATTCCCAACGGTAGGTTTATTCTTGTCACTAATACCATCCTTCTTTGTACTCGTCAATGAACCTATTACCTTGTTCATTGTTCGATACATATTTTTTCTTTCCATTTATTAATGTTAGTTTTACTTTTCTTTTAGCCGGATTGTGCCTTGGCAAAATGGGAAACATGTCGAAGATGACCATTATTTTTCTTCCCGCACTGCCTGTACTTGTAGAACACGTCCGCCTCCAGTCCTTGAAGCATTGTGTTACGAACAAATCATGAACACAGATACCTTTTATTTATTTATAATGTCAGCTTTTAAATACAAAAATATGTCACTGCTGATTGCTTCTATGTTTTACATATTTTTATATCCTTTTTCTTAGTCTAGTAGTAAGCTAAGGTAAATTTTATTCTTTACTACTATTTAATTCTTAAACTCTCATAAGATTTTTACTGCTTTATGCATATCGTATTTCATTTCTTTTCATGATTTATAAACAATACATCATGTGTATTCTCTTACAAAAGAAATATATTACTTATATTTATTTTGTCTTTATTTCATACTTTTCTTTATTTAATAAATTTTTATTCTACATCTTTTGTTTTATATTTATTTAATAAACTTTATTTTGCATATTTTCATTATTTACTGGAATAATAATAAATTGACTATGAGTATGCAACTTTGTATACCTTCATGTAGTTCTTGTTGCATAGTTTTACTCAATAATATTTAAATAGGACTTTTTGTTATTTTTTATTTTTATTTCTAAGCTTAAACTAATTCTTAAATCAATCTCTAAAACTATTCTTATTTTACAAATTTTGCGAGTTCACGGCATATCCCTTGGTTATTATATTTTGTCGTGAATCGTCAACAATGATTATTAAAGCATGAACGACACATATAATAACCATTGTGAAAACTCGCACAAATGATTATTAATTTTCTACGTCTATATAATCATAGAGCATAGATATGTGATTAACGATACTTAATGCTAAATTTCTTATAGCTATTGCATTATTTGATGCGTCGCATCTTAAAACAAATTCTTCATTGAAATCGGGTAAATTTACTATTAATGCTTTGCAAAAATTCTCTTTCACTTCTTCAAATACTTTGAGAGTTTCAGGAGTCCATTTAAATTTTACTCCCTTCTTTATCATTGCAATTAATGTAAGCATGAAGGCAAAATATTTCCTTTCATCCTTTTGTACTTTGCTTCTTTCATGAGTCTTTTTAAACTTGACTCCTTTCTTTCTAATTACAAATAACATTACTAAGAATGAACAATCATTTATTGAATCATTACGTATTGTTGCCAGCCAAAAAGTACGCCTCCGATTGGTCCTTTTGAACTGTTCGATATTTACACACATTGTTAATGAAAATGTAACGCTCTGTTGAGCTTCAAAATAAGGTGAGTTTCTTGAATTTAAATATTTTGGTAGTATAGTGTCCCTTTGATCACTTATACCCCTTTTGTTTATTTCGACTACAGGATTGGTAAATGTTGATTCCGTTTTTTCTATAATTTTGTTCTTTAACATTTCTTTAATTTCTAATTTGACTTGTTCTCTGTATTTATTGGGGACAGGATAATTTTTAACTTTAAAAGGTTGTGTTTCATCTACTTTTAGCCTGTGTTCATAGCCTTTTGCTAAACCAGGTTTATTATCAAATAACTCTTTATACTTGCTGACAAGATTGCTCACATGGCTTATGTATTGTTTATCGCAATTTAAATTCGTACCATCCCTATATTGCGTGAAGTCCTCACTTTGACGATGCTTCACAGGATGTGCACACTTATTGTCTAATAAACTACTATCCATTTTATTTGTGAGATTTTGTTCAGCATTATTTATATATAAATTATTAATTAATATCTCATCTTCCTGTGTTTCCTTACACCAGGAGATTATTGAATTTTTAATATGAAATGTGTTGTTTTCCATATTTATTTTTGTACCATATTGACTTAAAAAGTCTATCCCCAAAATACAATTGCTGTTCAAATTAGGCACTATTATGAATTCTGTTAATAAATTTAAACTACCTATTCTAACATTTATACAAAAAACTTTATCTATAGTAATGATGTGTTTCTTATTTGCATTTATTAAATTTACTTTTCTTATAGGCATATAATATCCTAATTTTTCTATGTCTTTATCTATAATACTACTATCTAATAAAGATAATTGCGCTCCTGTGTCTAATAATGCTTCTATCTCTTCGTTCCCTATTTTTACTGTTATGTGTGGTAATTCCGTCGTGATTTTCTTTAGATCGTCGAAGTTATATACGTTTTGTACCTTCCTTTTCTTCTTGACTGGCCTTTCTAAAAATCCAACGAAGTCGCATTTGAGTAAGTAGAATTTACCCATTCTTTATTTGTCGGTAGTTGTCTTGAATCCTTGGGTATTGCACCTTTTGATTCTGTTTTTTTCTTCGTACTTATTTCTTCTTTCTCTTCACTTATTTGAACATTGTTCACTCTTCTTTCCCTCTCAGGGTTTCTTTCTTCCTTCCCATAATTCTGTTCTTTCTTCCCCTCATTTTCATAGTTTCTTGTTTTATTGTATGAATATGGATTGTTCCCATAGCTTGGCTTATTATATGTATAAGGGTTGTTTCCATAATTCTTTTTACCCTGATTTTGATTGTACCCATTATTATTGTACTGTTTATCTTGATTGTAACGAGGTGTCTTGTTTATATGTGGATTATTTCCATTGTTGTAGTTATTATTATCATTTCTGGGTGGATCGTTTGTATATTTGATATTTCCATAACTCTTGTTATTTCCCTTTTCATCCACATCGTCTAATCTCTTGACCAGTTCCAGGAGTGCTTCAATGTTATCAATTCCTTGAAGTGCCACCGCCTGTGTAACGTTGTGGTCAAAGTGTGCTGCTAGCTGTGAAACAATATCGCTTTCTTCAATGGTTGGTTGGATGTATTTAAGAAAAGAATATTTTCTTATGATGTAGTTTTCTCTAGAAGATCCAGCTCTGTATTTGCCAAACACTAAATCGTGTCTAATCTTCCTCTGCTGAGTCTGTCCCCAGTACTGTCTCACAAAACGAATCTCAAATTCTTTGAAATCCACTACTTCATCTATTATCATATCGTACCACTGAAGTGCATAATCCTTCAAACAACCTCTTATGAAATGTAGCTTTGACATCTCATCAGATATTCCCCTCATGTATGTTTTTATCGTTCTCATAAACGCCATTGGATTATCTTTGTAAAATCCTGAGAATTTTGGTATATTCTCTGCGCTACCAGGTATTTGTGTCAAAGATACACTAGGTGTACTAACCCCATGTACTTTGTTCTCTAACCCTTTTATAGTGTTTTCAAAGTTTAGAGTTTTGTTTTGTAGGGTCAACATTGTGTCCGTACAAACACCATATTTTATTTTACAATCTTCCACTTGGTGTGAAAGTTCTTGTATTTGCTCTTGATATTGCACATTATTCCCTTTAACTTTATTTTCAAGAGAATTTATTTTCTCATCTACCTTATCAAAACTAGCTTGTGTTTTGGCAGATCTTTCGTTGATTTCTTTTATTAAGAATGTGCCTTTACCTTCACATTTCTTTTCATTAATATTGATTTGTTTATTTAAAGTTGAAACTGACTTTTCTAACTTTAATTCTATTTTTGCATTTAATTCTAAAGTTTCTCTTCTTAACTCTGCGAAACCTTCGTCTATTTTTGAGTTTATTTCTACTTTATTTTGTTCTAGTTTTCTATTATTCTCCTCAAATTTCTTGTTCATACTCAAATTATTTTGTTCTAATCTTTGATTTATACTTAAATTATTTTCTACCAATCTTTGATTTAAATTCTTATCACTTTCTTCTATTCTACTGAATAGTTTATTGAAAAGATTCTCAATTTTTTGTTCACCAGTTATGCTGCTGATGCTTTCTGTCTGTACGCTACCTTCAAGTGTTCGATCCTCTGATTCAGGTTTATCTGACTCTGAATCAGAAAATACCGGACGATTGTCCCTGTATTTAGTGAACTGTGAACCTTCACCATTATTTTTATCCTTCTCTGCCATTTTTATCCTATTTCTAACTTATAAATTAATAACTAAACTTATCTAATCAAATACTATTCCTCCTTTTTTTTTCATCCCTTTCTAAACAAGAGAAATTGATAATTCATCAGTAAATGAAAATTAAGGTAATCTGTCTCTAACTTGGACACTGAATAATTATTCTATTTACTAATAAATAAAAAAAATGAAACAAACTTTGTACCCATTATTTGTACAAAATAAATTATTATTTTTTTGTTTAAACATTTAAAAAACAAAAATTGCATTGCTTCACAACGTTAAATGTTATGTAAATAATTATTGACAAATGAGAAAATGAATACAATGCTCCACTATGTTAAGCAACATTAATTATATATATATATTTTTTCTTTTAAACAATTATGAAAAATAATGCATTGCCTCTCTATTTTGGGCGTTAAATAAATACATGATTAATAAACAACAAGAAAAAGGAATACATTGCCCCACTACGTTGAGCGCCATTTATTTTTTATGCTGTAGCATATAAATATAAATTTTAAATAACAATATTGCCATATAATTTATATGCTGTAACAACATATTTTTGTGTGTATTACCACACGTAGGGTATAGTCTTTTGTACACATTATACTCTTTAAATTATTCTTTACACACCAAGAACTTATAATTGGTTTTGTATTTTTATCTTATATTGTTGGGTCATGTACCTTATAACTATTTGTTTTATTTGTTGGGAGTAAATTTAAATTTAATTTTCAAATTGCCATATAGTTGAGAGAAATTGTTTTTATACATTTCTTTGTAGATTGTTACTAATTGTTTATATACATTTCTTTGTTTTATTTGTTGGGAGTAAATTTTAAATTTAATTTTCAAATTGCCATATAGTTGAGAGAAATAAGTAAAGGGAAGAAATATTATTGGTATAAATATTAATTTTGTTAACACACCTGGATACTTATTTCCTGTTATATTATTTGTTACTTTTGCTGTCGGTTACAGCTACTATTTTTTTCTTTTTATATATATATTTATTTATACATATATTCTCAGTTTGTTATTTTGTCGTGTTATGCTTTAGCCATGGAACATATTAACTGTGCGTATACTTGATGCCATGGGTGATTTTACAGATCCTTTGTTTTCAAATGATTTTACTCTGGCACACCTGAATGTCCGCTCATTAATGCCTAAATTTGGTGACGTAAGGCAACTGATAGCAGATCTTGGGGCTGATGTTATGTGCTTATCTGAAACTTGGCTTAGCCGTGACATTGCGGATGAAGTGATTCATATTGATGGTTACAATTTATTTCGTAGAGATAGACCGACTCGAGGTGGTGGTGTGGCTATTTATATTAGAGATTGTTTGTCATGTAATTTAATGACGTTCAGCTCCAACATCGAGCAGATTTGGGTTACCTTTGCTTACAAATCACAAAAGTTTGCTTTGGGATGTCTTTACAATCCTCCGGGCTCTAAGACAATTGATTTTTTAAAAGAATTGGAGCTGCAGCTCACTGAATGTCATCTCTCTGTGGACGTTATCTGCTGTCTTGGTGATGTTAACATTGACATGCTCAATCTCACAGATAATTCCAATACTTCTATCCAGGATATCTTTTATGCCTTTGATATGCAACAAATTATACAAGACCCCACACGTGTAACTGCCACTTCTGCTACGGCTGTCGATGTTATAGCAGTGTCCGCCTCTGTCGAAATAGTGGAATCTGGTGTTTTATCGTCTGAGTTATCGGATCATGATGTGGTTTTTGTGAAGCTTCCCAATTGGTGTACTGGCAAGAGTCACGATCTGTTGTACTCATATCGTGATTTTTCTTCTTTCGATTACAGTGATTTCTCCTTTGATTTACACAGCATACCCTTTCATTACATGTTCACTATGGATGTGAATAGTAAAATTTATTATTTTAATAATCAAGTTTTAGAATTGTTTAACAAACATGCACCGTTTAAGACTGCTCGGATTACTAGGCCCAGACAGCCCTGGCTCACGGATAATATACGACTCCTACAGAAACTGAGAAATGAAGCCAAGGCTAAATTTAGGCGGACGGGGTTGATGGGGCATTGGGATTATTATAAATCTTTAAGAAATTTCACCACTTTGGCTATAAAAAATGAAAAAAGAGCTTATTTTAATTATGTATTTCAGCACAAGACCCGTAAGTAGTTGTGGTCAGAGTTACGGCGTTTTGATATCACTAAACGTAAAACAAAACAAGTTCCTCCTGAACTACGAAATCCTACTGAAATAAACAATTTTTTTGTTAACAGCATCCCTCAGGGAACTGCCGATGTTTCCACAACAGTTGAGACCTATAATAGATCTAGACTTCTGTCTGACTGTGTCTCCTTCTCCTTTCGCCTGGTCGATCAGTCAACGGTATCGAAATTTATTTCCTGCATCGGGAGTAGGGCTGTTGGTGCAGATAATGTCAGTATTAACATGCTCAACTATACTTTACCTCACACATTACCATACATCACTCATTTAATTAATAGCTGCCTGGTTGAGGGTGTTTTTCCTGATCTTTGGAAAAAAGCTGTGATTCTGCCCCTGCCAAAGGTGGCGCGACCTACCGCATACAGTGATTTGCGTCCTATTAGTATACTTGCAACCCTAAGTAAAGTTCTTGAAAAAATTATGCATTCCCAAATTAGTGAATATCTTGGTGAGTATTCCGTTCTTCCTCCGTGCCAGTCTGGATTTCGACGTGGCCACAGTTGTACGACCACTTTGCTCAAGGTGTCAGATGACATAATTGGTGCTGGTGATAGGGGTATGTGTACGATGATGGTTTTGTTGGACTTCAGCAAAGCCTTCGATACAGTTGATCATCGAATTTTATTATCTATGTTGCGTCACATTGGTTTTGACGAGGGCGCTCTTGCCTTGCTGCGGTCTTATCTGACGGGCAGGGTACAGTGCGTATCCATTGATGGGAGTGAGTCTGAGTGTCTTGCGATTTCTAGAGGTGTGCCGCAGGGTTCAATTTTAGGTCCACTTTTATTTTGCATTTATACATCGTTTCTTCCAAAGGTGGTCAATAGATCTGTAATTGAAATGTATGCTGATGACACTCAGATTTATACTTCGTTCTATCCTGGTGAGTGGGCGGATGCTGTTCGGGGGGTTCAGTCTGACATTGATGGGATCGTTCGTTTTTCGGAGCAGCATGGTCTTGTGCTGAATCCCGCTAAGACAGTGTCAATCTTGTTCGGCAATCCTAGGTGGTGTGAGGTCCTGACTGGTCAAATTAAATTGAAATCTAAGGACACTGCCATTCGGATTGTTGATAGAGTTAGGTACTTAGGTATGGAATATGACAATACCTTTCGATTTAAAGCTCACATTTCGAATTTAATTAGAACTGCATATTGCAATTTAAAATTGTTGTATCCTTATAGAAACAGTTTTGGGCGTCGCTTGAAAACTTTACTATGTCAAAGACTGGTTCTTTCGCTATTTACGTTTTCTGCATCACTATATGACCCTTGCTTAGACTCGTCTGATGTAGCGAGAATACAAAGAGTTCAGAACGCCTGCCTTCGCTTTGTCTTTTGCCTTAGAAAATATGACCATGTAACACATAGATTGAAGGATATCCGTTGGCTAAATATGAAGAACCGAAGACTATTGCAATCTTTTTGTTTGTTTCACAAAATCATTAGCTTAAAATCACCACCTTACCTCTACGATAGAATCACTTTCAGGACCGATGTTCATAACATCAACCTTCGTAACGTACATCTTATAACCCCTCCTTGTCACAGGACAGCATTCTTTGAGAGGGGTTTCACATTCAATATTTACAAATTATACAATTCGTTGCCTTGTGTCATGCGGGGTGTGTCTTTGAGTGGATTTAAACGCATGGTTTTTGGTATACTGTGGAATAAACAGCTTGGCGGATAGTAGAACTCTTACCGATGATTCCTTAAGTTGTCTACATGTCTATATTAATTACATGTCTTACTTTATTTTACAATCCCTTACTTACATATTACTTACATATTACTTATATATTAATCATATGTCTTACTTTATTTTACATTCCTTTACTTACATACATACATAGTACTTTCATATTACCTTTGCATATAATCTATAAGTTTTATTTAGTTTAGTTCGTAATATTTTACCTTTAAGCATTCATTCTTTTGTAATTTGTTTTTTTCTGTAACATTGAAGGTTTTAGGTTGAAAATCAGGGGACAGCCTCATTGGTTGTCCAGCTGAACCTCGCCTTCTGGTTTCCGGAGCATTAGCATTATTATCTGTTTCTTTTTTGTTGGTTTACATACTTTTATATATATTGTTGATGCATACGGAAATAAAGACATTTATTTATTTATTTATTTATTTATTTATTGTGGGTCCTGGCAATGTTTGTGGTTCCTTCTTCTTTGCTGATGATTTTTCTCTTGTTCATTATAGGGAAAAGGTAATAGTTTTGTTCAAAGAAAAAACTGTATGTCTATTCAACATAATCATGTATTTTTTATTTTGTAATTTATGGATTCAAAAATATAGTTTCCTTTATATACACACCTTTATGCTCTAAACAAGATACATAATTGAAAAATGCTCATATCATTTATACCTAATGCCGGTTGTAATGTATGTAAATCTTTTGTTCATTTATTTATTCTACCAAACAAAATAAATATTTATCCTGCAAATAAACAAATGTAAACTTTTATTGTACGTTTATGAATATACTTATCGACGTTATAATATTTATGTATAGGCTTCAATTAATTGCTTTAGACAACCATTTGCACGTGTTGTATCTAGCTCTTAATCTATGCCTTGTGAAATTCTAATTAATTATTCGCTTAATTTGAAAGAAATTAATGATGTCTAGACAATACGATGAAGAAAATGCTCATTTTCACGTAACATCTCTCCAACTGACCAACACCATTAATCCTATTTGGTTGTAATTCCAACTATATAAATTTAAAATAAACCTTACAGGATAAATTATTTACTTATCTATTTTGTCCAACAATACATTGATTAATCATTCGCACGTAAAAATCAATGTCTGTCCAACAACTCGTATAACTTCATTTTCAAAAGAAATAATAAACTTACTTGTGATCAAAAAATCTATTTTGAATGTCCATTATGAACGCTTCAAATGAATTCAAATGTATTAAATAAAATAAATTACTGTGACTATATGTGTTGAAGAAATAATGAAAAACTACAATATAACAATTAAAAAAAATCTTATTCTTTAAGAGACCTTCCTTTTGTAAGTGTTTTGAGAAGTTCACCTCTCGGATGTGTTATCAGAAAAAGTCTTCCTGTCGAATCTTGTCTTCGTATTTATAGCGGCAAAAATAAACTATGTTGACCATTGCGCCCTCTAGTCCATGTTTAGGTTGGTACTGGAATACACTTTCCCGTGAAATCGCTGCCCATATGTTGCCGCCTTGATACACGCACACATACACATTTTGTTCTGACAGTTCACAATTTTTCTTAAACGTCAACATAACCTTCCAATTCAAAGATCCCCTCTGCTTTGCACATCATTCCCAACGGTAGGTTTATTCTTGTCACTAATACCATCCTTCTTTGTACTCGTCAATGAACCTATTACGTTGTTCATTGTTCGATACATATTTTTTCTTTCCATTTATTAATGTTAGTTTTACTTTTCTTTTAGCCGGATTGTGCCTTGGCAAAATGGGAAACATGTCGAAGATGACCATTATTTTTCTTCCCGCACTGCCTGTACTTGTAGAACACGTCCGCCTCCAGTCCCTGAAGCATTGTGTTACGAACAAATCATGAACACAGATACCTTTTATTTATTTATAATGTCAGCTTTTAAATACAAAAATATGTCACTGCTGATTGCTTCTATGTTTTACATATTTTTATATCCTTTTTCTTAGTCTAGTAGTAAGCTAAGGTAAATTTTATTCTTTAATACTATTTAATTCTTAAACTCTCATAAGATTTTTACTGCTTTATGCATATCGTATTTCATTTCTTTTCATGATTTATAAACCATACATCATCTCTTACAAAAGAAATATATTACTTATATTTATTTTGTCTTTATTTCATACTTTTCTTTATTTAATAAATTTTTATTCTACATCTTTTGTTTTATATTTATTTAATAAACTTTATTTTGCATATTTTCATTATTTACTGGAATAATAATAAATTGACTATGAGTATGCAACTTTGTATACCTTCATGTAGTTCTTGTTGCATAGTTTTACTCAATAATATTTAAATAGGACTTTTTGTTATTTTTTATTTTTATTTCTAAGCTTAAACTAATTCTTAAATCAATCTCTAAAACTATTCTTATTTTACAAATTTTGCGAGTTCACGGCAATATGTAGGCCATATCCTCTTGATATTAATAATGTTATTTTTGAACATTTTTTTGATGTGCTTGAGGAATTCCTTTCTAATTATTCAAATATGTTACTTATTGCTGACTTCAATTGCACTAACTTTTGTTCTGATAATTTAAATGATTTTAGTGGTTTGCAATCTTTTACATTTTTGTAACTTGCAGCGGTATAATCGAATAACGAATCAGAATGCGCGGATTCTTAATCTTGTATTATTTAACATTTCGTGTCATGTAATGAGGGACCTGTCACCTTTAGTCCCGGTAGATGCTCACCATCCAACTCTCATGATTCATATTTCTGTTGATGTTGAAACAACGAATTTTCTGATAAATGTTAAACGCGAATACAATTTCAGAAGGGCTGACCTACCTAACCTGTATATATCATTATCCGATGTTGATTGGTCCTTTTTGGATAATTGTTCAGATGTGAATACAGATTGTGACATTTTCAATATAACTCTATATACCTTGTTTAACGAGCATGTCCCTACTTTTATTTCCCGTAAGCGTTGTTATCCTAAATGTTACACACCCGAAATTATAAAAAGACGTTAAACTTAAATATAATTTTCTATGTATATATCAACGCCATGACTGTTCTTACTAATTACTTAAGTTTAGCAGCCTCTGCTTATTTGTTAAGAGACAGGTATGCAAATTACCTAATGAGCGTGCAGCACGACATCTCTACCAACCACAGAGGTTCGAGTCTTTTATCAGTGATAAAATACAGAAAACACGCATTCCTGGGCGAATGCTTCTTGTCAGTGAGGCTTTTGATAGGCCGCAATTGGTTGTTAGTGCAGTTGGAAAGCTTTTTAGCCCTGTTTTTACAGGCCCTTCAATTGTTGGTAATGTTCATGATAACAATAGTAATATAAGTACTTTAGAATTCTCGGATAATCAAGTTTTGAGGTCAATAGCCAAACGCAAAGATAGTTGTAGCACTTGGTATGGCTAAGTACTAGTCTTTCTTATTAAAGACTGTGCTCCTGCTCTTCTATATCTTTTGGTCAAGATTTCTAATTTGACGCTAAAACTCTCAACCTTTTTCGAGATTTGGAAGTTTGCTCGCATTGTGCCAATATTAAAATCTGACGATTGTTCTGACATAACCATTTACCGTCCAGTGGCAATCTTGTCGAAATTCTCCAAAGCCTTTGAACTCTGTTTGTATTCTGCCTTTTCTACGAGTATTAACACATATCGTTCAAATAATCAGCACGTCTTTATTGCAGGGCGCTCTACTGTCAGTAACCTGTGTCAATTTACTCAAACCTTATTGCAAGCTCTAAATTCAAGAAACCAAGTCGACGTCTTGTACACCGACTTTTCTAAAGCGTTTGATCGGATTGATCACTCTATCATTCCGTCTAAACTAAGTTCGTTTGGATTCAGCGCGCCGCTAGTTTTTTTTCTCATGTCATACCTATCTAACATGCGTCAGCATGTATACTACAACGGTTAGGATTCGAACCAATATGTTGCTGCCTCGGGGGTCCCTCAAGGATCAAATCTTGGTCCAATGATTTTCATCGTGTGGGTTTCGTAATCCGCAATTCTGGTACTTTTTCTAATGTCATAGCTTTGAAAGCATTATATTTCGCTCTCGTGAGATCTCGCTTAGAGTATGCGGCGGTCGTTTGGAGTCCTTGTTATATAACTTACGAGCGATAACTGGAATTGATAGTGCGACAAATTGCCAAATTTATGTGGTTACATTTGGATGGACATTATCCGGCAAGGAATACTGATCATACCGTTCTGTTATCACGTATTTGCTTGCATTCTCCTAATTTTAGACCCATTTGTTCTAGTTTATGATTTTTATTCAAGCTATGTGAACTAGTTTTACTCAAAATGCTAGATTTCCTCGTTCCACATTTTGGCGCTCGTTATTCTAGCTCCTTCTACTTGCCCTTTGCGCGTACAAATATGTTATTGAAGTCTCTTATTTACATGATGTGTTCTCAATTCAATACGATTTCCTCGCATTGTGAAAAGATTCAATCATCTATTAATGCTGTGAAAAGTGCTGCTACTTCTATTTTCAATAATTTTGCATTATACTAAATATTTTTTTTGGATTTGTCACGTGTTCTTTGATTTCTGTTAAAATTTTTTATACATGTACTATTTAGATTATATTATATTATTTTAAAAATTCTTCAGTCTTTGTAATTAGTAATATTCTGTTGGGTAATAAAGAGTATTATTATTATTATATCTCTGATGCTCAAGCCTCCATTCATTCTGATCCTCAATAGTAGGACAATAGTTGTCCTGATTGCAATATTCACACATTCATGGATATTGAAGTGAGTGTAGCTATGGGGAAACTGAAGAATAAGATATATATATTATATTAAATCATAAATTTAATATATTGGTATATAATTTATGACCAACACAAAGTATTTGTGAAAGATTGTATTAACGTAGGCAGTATCTAGTGATTAAAGAAGAGAAGGAGATAATAGTGATTAAAAGCAGTAAAATATAAATTTAATTTACTTACCACAAAAGAATTGAATATCTCGAAGAATTTTTTAAGCGAAGGAATTCCAATTTCAAGTTTAACTATAGAGGGGATTTATTTATCAAGAGTTTCCTGGGACGAAAACATATTATAATAGGCTCATCTGACGTGCATTTTCTGCAAGATATCCGTACCGAAGTGGATACCTGGCAGGTTCGTCTAGCAAGGCGGTGAGGAGTTTCTTGGACGTACTAGAAATCATCTTTACGAGGCACCAACAGCTGTTATATTGAAGAGGTAATACACCACCGAGGATTCCAGTTCCACCGAAACTAAAAAGAGAAAAGAGATCAGTTAGAATTTCCTTGTCGAGAAGTTACACATATGTAAAATAAGGTTGTATTGTTTAATTGTTACTTTTAATATGAAAATCTCTTTATTTCAATGAATTGGCAAATAATAGATTAAAAATTAAATGACTAAATGTATCAGAAATTAAATATTGAATTATAAACAACGGTTACATAATACTATTTGAATTAGAAATTAATGGTATACATTTTAAAAGCTTTTGCTTCAGTTTACTTAATTTCGGCTAAAATCTATTCTTACCGAAATTATTATACACCTCTTCTCATAAATTTATCAGAAGTTTTTTTTTTATTTACTCTGGTTACCTTAGTGATCATTTTATATATTTGAATTGGCCAATCTCAATTAAACACCTCTTATTTATGTTCAAAATGCATTCTATTATTTTAATATTCTTTTGTATGCCTTTCTATAATTCAATACTCATATTTTAACAATTTTAACCATGAATTTATACATGTATTTCAGTATTCAAAACCATTTTAAAACATACTAACTCAAAAATTCTGTAAATGTCAAAATCTGTCAACCATTGACTTTTCCTCTAATTAAATTATGGCGGGAGTTTTTATCTATTTTATCGTTACCTCTAAACAAAGTTTCCCTTTTAAAATCAATTCTCATCATTTAAGACAATTGAACAAGTTTTTACACTTTTATATTACATACCAAACACTCAATTAATATCAAAATCTCTCTTTTACAGGTTTTGGCATAATTTGCTGAACTATGGACCTTAACCAATGGACTTTACTACAATATCACTTCAACAATTGTAAATATTAATACTAGGATAATAAATACTAATCTTCATAATACTATTTCTATTTATAAGTTTCTTAAACTTTTAACATCAAAATACTTTTAATACCACAACCAAATATAAATATTGATGGTTAGTACCTAGTACTACCTCATTTTGCCCCTTTAATAAATGTAAAATTTCAACATGTTTGAATAATTTTCATTTATTAACTAAGAAATTATCTGTTAAGTTACAATTAATTATCTGTTACCTATATAATACATTTACATTATTAACAACTTTTAACGTAACATTTTTTTTTTTAATATGCTTGCTATATTCTAGCACTATGTTTGCATTATTTTAACCATATGGCATCTTCATCATGTAAACTTTATCATATTTTTTTTTTTAATTTAACAAATCATCACTATATTATCTATGCAAAACTATATACATGTACTACTATTATAACTCTCCTGACTGTAACATTTGTTTCTTTTCTGTCTTTATTTTTTTTTTTTATATTATGTGTACTTAGTATAAGGAAAATTATTTTTCTCAAAAATGTTATTTATATTCTAAGTATATATTTTTTTTTTAATTGTTAAAATATCTGGTTATCTGTAAATACTTTATTGTCTCCAATCTCTGTATAAATTATTTACTCTTTGTATACTTCTATATCATGATTTTAAAACATTTATGAAAACTTTATTATAACTACTATATGTAATATCTTTGTCACATTATGGTGAATATTAAATCATCTTTTCCATTATTTCTTTGGAACTTAAATTGCCTCTCTGAAATATGCTTTAGTCATGCTCACTTATATATTATTAATTATTATCTATATTGTTCTTATTCGAACATTTCCCCTATATACCTTATTAGACATTTTCGTCTTATCCCCTACTTTCATCATACGAAAGTTTTTTACTTATATTTCCGTTTTATTTGCGTACTTTACCATTTAAATTATATGTAGACATTTTTGTCCTATACATTCTATAACTCTGGGTTTCTTTACCCTTTCTCATACATTTATACATTTATTATACCATATTTTCATGGATCATTTTATATTACTTTATTATAGTAAGCATTTTATAATTGCTTCAATTATCATATTTCTTCGTAAAAGGCCCTTTTTCTTTTTTCTTAATAATAATATTCTCTTATTCACCTAATGTTTCATACGATTTGCTTTATCGTGCAAACTCATCGTAGTCTATCTTCTTAGTTTTATAATACTCTTATACATTTTTTCTTGATAATATTTTCTTTCCATAGACAATTTTATTTTATTTTAAGTTTCTTACATTTCCAGTTATCTTCTTTACATTCCTTTCCTTATACACACATGTTCTTGTATTATCGACTTATATTACATCATTTTTTTGTTTCTACTATATACAAATATTTTGAAATAAGGGAATAACTTTTTATAAATGATAATACTAATTTTAATATTTATAACATTCCTACTTCTATAACTTAACTATACTTCCGGACGAGTTTCTGAAAAATTTCTGCCCCTACCTTATTATCAAATAGGTACCTTTCATATATGGGCTCGTATTGTCTGTATTCGTTCTGGTTATAAGTGAAATATCTAATTACACCATCATT
This sequence comes from Amphimallon solstitiale, assembly GCA_963170755.1. Taxonomy (NCBI): domain Eukaryota; kingdom Metazoa; phylum Arthropoda; class Insecta; order Coleoptera; family Scarabaeidae; genus Amphimallon; species Amphimallon solstitiale. The sequence goes on along the minus strand of OY720681.1, from coordinate 121,810,540 downwards.
ATATTGTCTTTTAATTACTCTCCATGCCCCTAATAATATCAACTCTTATGCTCCTAACATTAAATTGGAGGAAAATTGTAATAAGGGTCTTGTCCTTCTCTGGTCAATGTATTCTTAATTTTATCCTTGATATTTGGTGAAGCTTAACACCTACAAGAATTATCTCTATACTTCTGTCTTGGTTAACAAATTCTATGTGTGATTCTAATATTGGAAATTATATCCTGCCCCTATCTCATAATCGAGTGGGAATATCTGTATATTAGATCCATGTCCTTAAATTGGGAAAGATAATTTTATAAGGGCTATTATTTTGTAATTTGTGGTAGCTCTTGTAACAGTTGATGTCACTAGTACCAACAAATACTACCCTATATTATCTGCCATGTCCATATTCTTTATTCGGGTATAATAATTTTTATGAGGGCTTATATCTTGTTGCAGCTCTGGTAGGATGGTGTCGCCGGTACCATCAGTTGTCGCCCTTGTATACAACTGCCATGTCCATATTAATAAATGTGGGCTGTTAATTTGAAGTAGCTCTGGTAGGATGGTGTCGCTGGTACCATCGAATACTGCCCTAAAGTATCCGCCATGTCCATAAATAAATGTGGGCTGTTAATTTGAAGTAGCTCTGGTAGGATGGTGTCGCCGGTACCATCGAATACTGCCCTAAAGTATCCGCCATGTCCATATTCTTTATTCGGGTATAATAATTTTTATGAGGGCTTATATCTTGTTGCAGCTCTGGTAGGATGGTGTCGCCGGTACCATCAGTTGTCGCCCTTGTATACAACTGCCATATCCATAAATAAATGTTATTATACTATAGCATACATTATCCGAGACATCTTTTCTATTATAAATTTTAATCTTACTCTATTTTTCAATGTTCCATATGTTTCTTCTTTATCCACATCTTCTTCATACCATAACTTATTTTCTTCAGTTTTGTAAAACATCTTATTCACAAATTTTCCAACCTGGTCAAATATATTCATAACATCTGCATTTCTAGATGTAAATATCTCTGTAATTTTCTGCACTTCAATATCCCATTCCAATAATGTGTACTTAATCTCCAATATCATTGTAACATGATGAACATTTCTTCGCACATATTTTTCTGAAGAATCTCTTATACTCACCAAAGAATCATTTCCATTTATCAATTCTTTAGACTTATTACACATATTAATCTTTTCATTTTCCATAACATTTTCCACATAAGTTGGTATTATATTCCGTCCAACTTTAAAACTTCTTCCAATATACTTTTTGGCTCCTATAACTATCCCTGTTATTTGTCTTAACAAATATGAATCCAAAATATTATTCTCTTCTTTTGCTAATAAAAGTGAGTCCAAATATGATCGTAAAATTTTTCTGCCGGAATCTAAGTATTTAGTTTTCTTTTGTATAGGCTTAATCGTGTAAGTTTTCTTTATTTCAGTTGTATTTTGTTCAATGTTGATACAGTTTATAGTATTTTTCTCAGAATTTCCAATTATCCTTTCTTCAGTTGTATCTGTTTTGTCCTTTACACTTATTTGTTTTTCTGATATAATTTCTTCTGGAATTCTTACTAAAGATTCTTTACATTTTTCAATATTCCATTTATATTCTTTTCCAGTAACCATAACTTCTTCTTTCAATTGTACAATATTCTCTGTAACAACCTCATTTAACTTGTCTATTTTTCCACTTACTTGTTCGTTCAACTTATCCAATGTTCCACTTAATTCTTCCTTCATTTCCATAAAAAATTTTGTATTATCCAATTTATTAAAACATTCATCCCACATCTGTCTACTTTCTTCTTTTTCTTCCTCTCTTAAACGTCTTCTTTCTTCTCTTTCTTCCTCTCTTTGTCGTCTACTTTCTTCATTCATCTTGTCCAATTTATCATATAATTCTCTTTTATCCTCCTCTCTATTTTTTTCTAATTTTTCACTCATTTCTTTTAACATCTGCATAATAGATACCATATCTACTGCTGCTGACGACGTTCCTATTTCCAAAATCTCCCCTTGTATCTGCGTCTTATCACCCCTATCTTGTCCTTCTTCTAACTGTCGTGTCTCTTCCTGTAACTGTGGTATTTCTCCTCCATCTTGCAAATTACCTATTTGTTGTGTTTCTTCCTCACTATCGCTTGAAGACTCGGGCCTATCTACTATAGAACTACTTTTAGACCTAGTATTCATGTTTATATAATTTTATGTAACAACACTTTAATAAAAATTACTTGTATTTACGTTTCTGGTTTTATTATACTGTAAATCTTTGTATATTGAAAAATGTATTTAACTAATTATAACCAAGAGAATAAAATATCAAAACACAATCTTTGCGAGTTTCTTTTATAACGCCCCACGTTCGGAAGCCATATTAATGTCGTAACCCAGAGTGTATAAAAAATATCTAAGTAAAATCAAGCTATCAAAATTATCAATCACCCAAAATATCCCTTAATTACACCCTGAGTTAGATATTTTACTTCTTCTTACGTCACACGTTGGGTAAGCCAATAAATTAAAGTAGAATGTTTTCAATATAACACCTTACTTGTTTATAAATCAAATATTTATATGCCCTAACTAACTCAGTCGTTTAAAAAATTTCTAATACTTGCATATTCTTATTAATCATAAAAAATCTTAGTCCGGACCTGTCTCTTTTAAAATATCTAAGAAAGATTATTGTCCAAGTTCTTTTCACTCTAAACGTTGGTAATCCGCAACTAAACGATTTTACCGCTACTCATGTGAACTAACTTTGATAAATTTACTAAATGTTTTCTTTAATTGATACAAAAATCTTTATATTCAGATTAAGTTCAAATCTACACCATTTATTATCTCGTAGAATGGTAAGTTACTTTTAAACTATTTCTATATCTTCCCAATACATTAATCTGTATGTTTACTTTATTTTTAGGAGGTCAAAACACTATGAGAATTGCAGAATGTTAACCTATCAAATACCTCTACGTAAATGAAAATCAAAAATGGTTGAGTAACAATAAATATAATGTGTTGTTGAGAAATTACATACAATAATCATGTATTTCAAGAAAATGCCAGTATTATAACAATTAATTATTCAAACTTGTCCAATATCTTGGTACCTATATTTGGTTATGATAAGAATTGAGGTCATAACCCTATTTTATTTGTCAAGGTAAGTTTAATTTAAAGCATGTAATAAACTTTTAAAATGTATACCATTAATTTCTAATTCAAATAGTATTATGTAACCGTTGTTTATAATTCAATATTTAATTTCTGATACATTTAGTCATTTAATTTTTAATCTATTATTTGCCAATTCATTGAAATAAAGAGATTTTCATATTAAAAGTAACAATTAAACAATACAACCTTATTTTACATATGTGTAACTTCTCGACAAGGAAATTCTAACTGATCTCTTTTCTCTTTTTAGTTTCGGTGGAACTGGAATCCTCGGTGGTGTATTACCTCTTCAATATAACAGCTGTTGGTGCCTCGTAAAGATGATTTCTAGTACGTCCAAGAAACTCCTCACCGCCTTGCTAGACGAACCTGCCAGGTATCCACTTCGGTACGGATATCTTGCAGAAAATGCACGTCAGATGAGCCTATTATAATATGTTTTCGTCCCAGGAAACTCTTGATAAATAAATCCCCTCTATAGTTAAACTTGAAATTGGAATTCCTTCGCTTAAAAAATTCTTCGAGATATTCAATCCTTTTGTGGTAAGTAAATTAAATTTATATTTTACTGCTTTTAATCACTATTATCTCCTTCTCTTCTTTAATCACTAGATACTGCCTACGTTAATACAATCTTTCACAAATACTTTGTGTTGGTCATAAATTATATACCAATATATTAAATTTATGATTTAATATACTCAATATGTATTTCTTTTGCTTCAGTTTACTTAATTTCGGCTAAAATCTATTCTTACCGAAATTATTATACACCTCTTCTCATAAATTTATCAGAAGTTTTTTTTTTATTTACTCTGATTACCTTAGTGATCATTTTATATATTTGAATTGGCCAATCTCAATTAAACACCTCTTATTTATGTTCAAAATGCATTCTATTATTTTAATATTCTTTTGTATGCCTTTCTATAATTCAATACTCATATTTTAACAATTTTAACCATGAATTTATACATGTATTTCAGTATTCAAAACCATTTTAAAACATACTAACTCAAAAATTCTGTAAATGTCAAAATCTGTCAACCATTGACTTTTCCTCTAATTAAATTATGGCGGGAGTTTTTATCTATTTTATCGTTACCTCTAAACAAAGTTTCCCTTTTAAAATCAATTCTCATCATTTAAGACAATTGAACAAGTTTCTACACTTTTATATTACATACCAAACACTCAATTAATATCAAAATCTCTCTTTTACAGGTTTTGGCATAATTTGCTGAACTATGGACCTTAACCAATGGACTTTACTACAATATCACTTCAACAATTGTAAATATTAATACTAGGATAATAAATACTAATCTTCATAATACTATTTCTATTTATAAGTTTCTTAAACTTTTAACATCAAAATACTTTTAATACCACAACCAAATATAAATATTGATGGTTAGCACCTAGTACTACCTCAATATTAGTTCGCAACTGCAGGTGAGTGTTAGTGTTTTTTACCGACATCGTTCATCGATACCTTGGCATTGTCAACAGGTACCTCCCACACTTATAAAAAGGTACAAAATTTTGTCATATTTTCAAAAGTGGCTCCACATGATATATAAAGAATTATCCGAGGGGGAAACCGCTGAGGGATTATGGTGTACACCCCGTAGGAATTCCAGGAATTATTTGGGATTATTGGAATTATGTGGAATTATTTGAGATTATATCGGATTACATGGGATTATTTGGAATTATGTGGAATTATGCGGGATTACTTGGTAGAATTATGAGGGATTGTATCTATTGTCCTGTATAATCAACAATACTTTATGTAATTGAATCATCCCTTCAAAATAAACGTCATGTCCATAGTTCAATCACAGTAGTAAAGATCAAATTTAATTTTAACAGAAAGTGCCTTTGGTAGTTTTTCACTTCCATGAATGACGCCTTTCGACTCATTACTTGATCATACGATATTTTGCGGTAAATTGCTGATCGTACACTAGTTTGAACTGATTTTAACCGAGATTTCAACGTATGATGTGATATTCTAGGATGTTATGCTGTTTATTTTTGCTGCCACTGAATTATTGCACAGATACCTAATCTTGAGGATAATTTTTACAGCTGAAACCAAGGTATGATTTTCACTTGAAATCTATTACCGAGTCTTTTACCAAGAGAGGAATTGTAATTTGTAACCGCCCGTTGTTTTTCTTTAAATGAAAGTTTCACAAAAAAAAGGCTGAGTGCTTCACCGAAGTTGAAAATAAGCTAAATATTTCCGTGCCTGTCTGCATAAAAAATCTTTTAAGGATCAATGGATTTACTAACGCACAATTACTTGCTGAAATCACAGATGATGATATCTTGGAGATGGAGAAATTTATGGCCGAGGCAGTGCCAACATTAATTTCCAAGGAGGAATACGAATCGTATTTTGGAATATTTTCGAAAAAGCCAGAAAATTTTAAACTTATTCAAGGTCACAGAAAATTAACTAAAACGAAAATGAAAAGTGTGAACACATGGATGTTAAAACTAACATCAAGCAGTAAATAATTACTGTGACTTACATATATACCTTTATACGTAAAACGTATATGCATATATGCATGTGTTTGAGATATTGCACACATGCATATATGCATATACGTTTTACGTATAAAGGTATATATGTAAGTCACAGTAAAATTAACTACCATAATTTCTAGCCATTTCAAAAGAAACGTTCTACAACAATCAAAAACGCAACAAATTGGTGCTCTGGAACCGAGACCGGAACTTTAGGTAAGCGAAGATGTCGGCTGAAACCTCAGTTAATCTATACTATAGTATATGTTCAGTAGAACCCAGATTATCCGACCTCTGATTCATAATATTATGCATATTACTTTCTTATACGTAGTATAAGGAAGTATTGTGATGATGAAAATTTTCGACCTCGAGATTTTTGCAGATGTCCACGTTTTGAAGTCCCCTGATACCGAAAAAGTGGTTTTTAAAAAATGTCTGTGTGTCTGTGTGTCTGTGTCTCTCTCTCTCTCTCTCTCTGTGTGTGTGTGACCACGATAGCGGCCAAACCGCTGTAGATATCAATTCCAAATTTTGTATTTGCGTGTATAATCGCCCTCTTGAGATCTGATTAGTTTTTCAGTAAAATCGGTAGACCGGAAGTAGCAGTTTACTTCAGCGAAAAAATCGAATTTTGCGAATATTTCGTCAACTACTAAGTTTAAACAAATTTATAAAGAATTCATATATACTTAGAATTAAAATTGAGAATAATTTTATTTAAAATGTTTTTCGAAATTCCTACCGGAAGTAGGTCTTTTACTCTTATCGAAAATCAGTTTTTTGCGAATATTTCGCAAGTCATGCTTTTTAGGCAAGTACGTTACGGGTATAAAAGTATTTAAAACATAATTTTCAATATCTTTTGTATCAAAAAAATTTCAAAATTCAGACCGGAAGTACCACTTTTACTCTTATCGAATAGCGATTTTTTGCAAATATGTCGTAAGTTATGCATTCTATATATATTTATCTAGAGTACAAAAGTATTTAGAACTGGATTTGCAATATTTTTTGTATATATGAAATTTCAAAATTCGGACCGGAAGTAGCACTTTTACTCTTAGCGAGGAGCACTTTTTTGATAATATCTTGCAAAGTATGCATTCTATAGCGATTTATTAAGCGAATGAAAGTACCTAGAATAGGATTTTGAATAAGTTTTGTATAAAAAGATTCTTAAAATTGTATAGTTTGAAACTCTCATACGTATAAGAAAGTCGTGTGGTGGCCACACCTCATTTTTTTGTAACAAAATCGGTGTGAATATTGTGGAAACTTATTTTTCTTTTCAATTAGTGTGCTATTCATTTCGCTATTACCCCATTTCCGTCTAGTGCATCGAGAGTATTACACATTCCTAAGTCAATTGTGGTTGGTGACAAGGTTAGTAAAAATGCCAAATTTAAAAAAAACGGTAGAATAATTATTATTTAGAACAAGAGACCAAATCTTTCTCTAACATTCATTTATGATTTTATATATATACCGATTTTGATTATCGGAGCACGATCCGGTCCGCATTAACTCGGATAATAGAAGTGCTACTCTACTTGTCGTTCTTGAAGATGAAGAAGTATTAAGAACGAATTTTAGAATAAAGTTTTGCTTTACTTTTAGGGACAAGCCGACAGGCAGGTACTACATTAGTAGGTGTATCAGGATCACAACCGGTAGTTACCGACGAGATCGCTACAAATCTCCCAGAAGAAGCTTCTCATGTTTCACGTACTATAAGAAACTGGATTAAACATAAGTGCATCAGCCACGATCAATGGTACTTTTTTAAATCAAAATTTTCTGAAATCTTTTCGAAACCAAACATGGAATACGAAATGAGTTATATTGCGTTATAAGATGCTACTGTAAAAGTTCCTATAAAATTCAAAAATATGCGCAACAGCTAGGCCATTCTAAGAAATGGATTTTTGGAAATAGTTACAAGCATTTATCTGGACATATAAATGCTTATTCTGCACCTTGTTCCGTATCTAAGACCACCAAGACTAAAATCAACGTTAAATCTATCTTTGACATGTGATCCAAAGAAAAAAAGTGAGAATAAAATATTAAGTGATTTTTTAATCAGATTTCTAGCTCTGAAGCGAATACTTCGATTAAACATGATGAAAAATTTTCCGTCAATGTCAGTGATGGAGAAGTCCGAGATGGAAACTAATATTCCCGATAATGTTCCAGATGATTGTGGGATGGCAATTGATGAAAATATTGTTACCTGCACAGAAGAGTCAAATAATGTTTTCAATTAGTTTCGGACCTGGGTGACTCGGAACACGACCAGGAACAGAGTACTACATGAGAAGATGGAAATACTACACTTGAATTTCACAATGACCTCAATTTCAAAGATTTTTCTTCAAGAATCGAAAAAGAAGGTGGGAAATCTTCGAGGAAAATTTATAAAACTGGGCTCTTTGTTATAGTAAAAGCCAATGGAGAACCTGTAGTCATAAAGAAGTCATCCTTATGTTGGCTTCTGGTCGATTTATAAACGTAAATAACAGTAAAGCAGCAGAAATGATATTGCCGTCATTTTCGCAATCATGTAAAGGCAAGTCGCGACGAAAGACAATGTTTAAATCGAGATGTAATTCAATAATATTGTTTAGTTCGGTTCTTTTTTATTTTTCACGAATATTTAAGTTTATGAATTTTGCTTTTGCTGTGTTTACGTGCACAAAACCCTCAGAACTCGTGGAACATATAAAGAAATAATTCGGGATTATTTGGGATTATCGGGATTATATGGGATTCTTTGTGATTACAAGGAATTATTTGGAATTATTTGAAATTATTTAGAATTATGTGGAATTGTGTAGAATTATATTGGATTATGTGGGATTATTTACATATGATGGGATTATGGTGTACACTTCTGAGTGAGCGGTTTCCCCCTCGGAATTATCGGACAATATCTATTCTTAACAAATTTGCTAAGGTATTTGAGATGGTATTGTATTACCGAATTTATCCACCTATCAAGAAATGTATAGCCACTGAACAACTTTATTTCATGGTGAAGAAATCAACTCTCACAAATATATCCAATTTCACACAATATACTTTTGCTGCTTTCGATGCATTTGATACCTGCGGCCAGGTCGATACAAAATACACTGACTTCTCTAGATCATTCAACAACGTTGATTACAAATTATTACTGCAATAACCAAACTTCTTCCATTTCAGTACTTCACTGGTATACATTTTTTCTTCACACCTACAAAATAGTATAGTATTCATCAATTGCAACCATTTGTTTCTAATTACTATTTGTTAACCGCCCTCTTTTTTAGGTTTCCTAACTTTGAGTAAACGTTTATAAAATCAGTAATTAAGTAATAGCTCGCCAAGCTACATCTAGTTGCAAAATATTGCTTATAAACACTTTTTAATTTAGAATTCAAACCGTAGCTCAGCTAACAGTAATATAAATTGTATATTGTTATTCTGTAAATATATTGTGCATAGTGGACACCAAAAGGACGATTTATTTACTAAGTGCAATACAACAAATATATTGAAACCAATAAAAACTATAATTCCTTCAATCCAGAAGAAGTAAATCGGAGAACAAATGGCGCAATAACAGTTAAGATATCTAAAGCGTAATTAATAAACTGCGGTGTTCCACAAGGGTCTAAATTGATACCTATTATATATATATTCTTCATTTATGTTAACGACTTGGCCGATAGTAAGATCTTTGTTAAACGATAATGTGAGCAAATTGCATCACACTGTTGTTCTCATCTTTATTCTAACTTACATAGTTACTTTACATACATTTTCAACAATACAGATATCGGTGACATACCAAGCTATACAATATTTTGATAGTCTAAAGACGGGAACTTTGATAAAGTTTAACACTAAAACATTATTTACCCACTTGATAACGATTTTTATGCTCTAGATGAATTTTTTAATTACATTTTAATATAAGTTTCCTTGGGTTCTTAAGTATTACTTATTTTTGTAGCCTTATTTAACTTTCCTTGTAATTTTACGGTAATATAAATTGTACTATTATTATTTTAAAAATTCTACTAATGGGCTATATCGAATTATTATTATTATTATTATATTATATTATTATTAGTATTAGACAAGAATAAATATAATCACAGAACATTATGGAAGAATCTAAAAACCCTTCTTACTGGGAATAATGAATTATGTGACAAAGCAATAATTTTTGAAGACAAAGAAATCAGTAATAGCTTTGAAATATGTGAAAATTTCAATAAATATTTTGTGACGAGTGTGGTTGATATTGTGGCTGCTATACCAAAGAAAGTAGGTTTGGTGCATAACGACAATACCGGTAGTTATGATAACGGGTTCTGTAATTTCGAAAACATCACAATGTATGAATTAAAGAATATATTAAAGGAACTCAACAATACAGGAGATGCAACTGGAAATGGCATTAATACATCCTTGTTGAAAGATGCATGTCTAGTAACTGCGAATAGATTGTTAGATGTATTAAATCAATCACTAAAGAGTGGAGTATTTTCTGAAGGATGGAAGACATCATACATTATACCAGTGCCAAAGGTGAATGGGTCACGAAAATGCGTGGAGTTTCGCCCAATAAATACAGTGCCGGTGTATGAGAAAGTCTTAGAACGTGCAGTAAAAAATAGACTTAGTTCGTATTGTAATGACAATAATATAATAAGCAAAGACCAGTCGGGCTTTAAAGAAGATCATTCATGTCAAACATTATTAGTGAATTTAATTGATAAGTGGTTAAAAGAACTGGATAAAGGTAACATTATCTTAGCAGTCCTTTTGGATTTTCGTAGAGCCTTTGAAACAATAAATAGAGACACTTTAATTAAAAAACTGGAATCAATAGGTGTAGGTGGTACAGTTCGAAATTGGTTTTCTAGCTATTTAAATAATAGGACACAAATAGTAAAATATAATAATAGTGTATCAAGTGCGATAGAAACTAGGTATGGAGTGCCCCAGGGAACTGTTTTAGGCCCCGTTCTATTCAATATTTACGTGAATGATATGTCGTCGTGTGTCGGCCGCTGTGACGTGTGTATGTTCGCGGATGATACAATGCTCTGCGTATCGGGCGATGATATGGAAGATATGGTTAAAGTGATGAATGAAGAACTGGAAGCGTTATATATATGGCTATGTAGAAATAGTTTAAGTATAAATATTGATAAGTCCAAGTTTATGTGTATTGGAAGTAGACATAAATTACAACACAATGATAAAGATAAGATTAAAATACTAATTAATAATGTTGAATTAGAGTCAGTAACACAAATAAAATACCTTGGCGTAATAATTGATGAAAATTTAAATTTCAAAAAACATTTAAGCTATGTAATACGTAAGATATCTAAAAAAGTAGGGTTTTTAAATAGAATAGGTAAAAACTTGTCAAACTATGTTAAACTTATGTTACATGAATCGCTTATAGCACCACACTTTGAATATTGTTCAACAATTCTGTTCAATGCAAAGCAAAATGAGATACAACAATTACAAAAACTACAGAATAAATGTGCAATGTGTACAATTAATGAACATTATACAGAGACTAGCATATAGAGTACTCGTTTTTATACATAGAATTAAGTTAGGTCAGGCACCTTCATATTTAACGGATAAGCTAGTACAAGTAGGAGATACGCATAGTTATAGCACACGTAATGTTAAAGACTTTCATATAAGTAGATATCAACGAAGTCAAACAACAACAAGTGTATACGTTAATGGTTTGAAACTTTATTATAATACATTACCCAATAGTATAAAAGAATGTAATAGACTAAGTTTATTTAAGACGTTGGCTTATAAGCATATACACTTGAATTATTGACTTTAGAAGTTGGTTTGTAACACATATATCAAATTAAGATGTTATATTTGAACATATATTTATTTATCATGTATACATAATAGCAAATTGCTAAATAAACACATTATTATTATTATTATTCACTTTTTTAGGCTAACGAGCCATCGCTGTTATTAGCATTAATCTGTTTTCAGATACACATTGGATCATCAGATTATAATACATATAGGTGATAATACTGGTTCAATACGTTAGATGTGTTAGGTTAGGACCATAAATGACAACGAATTAAATTAATCATTAATTCTACAACAGTTTGATTTTCAATTTACTTATTTAACCAATCAATTGCAAATATTGACAATTTTTTTTCCGTTACATATAATGGCCTTATTACAAAATTGGTTTCTTATACACATTTAATATTCAACAACTTTCTTTGTAACATTTATTTTATGTTAATAGTCATATATTTGACTATCTACGTATTTTTCTGTTACAAAATAGTCCATAATCCGATTGAGTAGATCTTTAATTGATATTTGGTGTACAGATTACAACATTATTACAGACATCACGGTCATAAGAGTCGTGGTCTTTACTATCATTTAGAATCGAAGAGCATTACGTAAAAATGACTCCGTTAAAGTTCACATCATACTTATTGCGAGGTACTTAATAAGCTATTTCAAACAAGCATTTTATTAATCATAGCGTTGCGATATTTTTGTGAACTTACAATTACATTAAATCTATCTCATGTCATAAAAATACTTTCATGATCAATTTTTTGTTCTTAAAAAATTTTTCCGTTCTTCTCACAATACTAAAAATGTAATATTTATATTATAGCAATATAAACCCAATTTGAGGGTAATACCTTAGTTACTGTAAGGAATGTATATATGTAGTAGATCTTTTTTGCAATATTTAAAAATATAGACACATAAAAAACAATGTTATTACAAACAGAAAAAGATTTTTTTTTTAGGGCACCGGTACTACATATTAAAAAGGATCGTTCAGGTACTTAGGTGAAAAGATATTTCAGACAAATGAAGAGATAAAATCCAAACAAATGCCTATTCTGATTTTCCAAAAGATTAATTCATTTTTGGTTTATTTGAAAAAATTGGAAACTCAAGAGCAAGAGGATTATATCGAAAGACAAAATCTATTTTCTACAAATAATTGAAGAAAGTGATGGATTTCTCTTGGTGAAACATTTTAACAACAAATTGCAAATAACACAAATAAAACACTAGGTATAATTTCACTATTTTTTTTATAAATGTACATTCTGCCTTGTGGCATCTTCGGGAGTTAGGGAGATAAAGAACACATCATTTACTTATGGAGAAAACCGACTGAACAATGCCTGGATTTATTAAAAGAGAATTTACTAGTTTATTATTACCTGTATGCAGACGTAGACCCTCTTTAATATACAAATCTTCTAAAACACTGGATTTTCTACTTTTATTTAAATTTAGTATGACCTCCAGATTGTCTAATAAACGTTGATAACCAGTTTCTAAAATGTAATTTGCTACGTTTTCATAATTCAAAAAATTAATAACGTAACAGAGCGCATATGTTCCGGGAACCTCAATTTCATCTTCAATGTTACTCCCCTCCATGTTTGACTTGTATAAAATTTGTCACATACGCTACAATTAATTTTATAAATTTCCGACTTACTAAACTTAGCACCCGATGTTTTCTTATTAATTAAGTGAATTTTTAATAAGAATAATAATGTTTATGCAGGAAAACCTGCAGGTATGGTAAATGTTAACGTTAAAGATACACCAGAAAAGAACAACATTTTCATATATAAAATCCCACTAGACGGGTTTATCAATATTTGAACAAAGACAATATTGTTACACACTATAAAATGCATTCTCTGCCAATAACTGCTTTATCGCCTTTTTAAATGCTTTTATTTTTAATTTTGGCAAATGATCATTGATTCTCAACATATGCGTTAGCACACCATTGATTAGACTTTCACTAATTGTTTGCAGTGTTTTAAGCCCCACCCTTCTATTTGCACATATTTCACGAAAATGGGTCATTTCATGACTATTGAACAGTCTGTTATATCGAATTTTCACAAAGCACAGTCAGAAATGTAGATGCAAGGTAAGGTTAAATATTTGATTTGATTTGAAGGTTTACACTCATGATTTTTTTCGTTGTACTTTGTATAAGGTTTGTATGCACGTTTTTGTAAGTTTAATATTCTATATTTTGTTCTAGAGTAAAAGTGCCCATAGTAAGAAGCAACTGATGCACTTTCACTAAGCAAAGCTGATATAGCTCGTATTGCATAGACAAATGAACATAATTCTTGCAAAAGGTCATTGATATGGCTCTTGCAAACCATCTTTGAATCCAACACAACACCCAAAAATTTACTATGATTTGCAGATGTTAGCACTGTTGCCCTGTCATGTACGTAAATTCTTTCTTCCTTCTTTAAATGAAAATTTAAGTCTGAAGATCATCATTAGTGTAAATTATGTAGAGCATGGGCCTCTGTGAGATACCCCTATTAGTCGATATCAAGTCCGTCACAGTTTCTAGTCCAGAGTTAGAATGAAGGACTACTTTTGACTTCGATTGTTTAGCAAACAGTATATTGGATCCCGAAAACCCAGCAAATACAGTTTCTACCACAATATTATATGGTACATTATTAAATATGTTTGACAAATCTAAGGACAGTCCTCACACTTTCTTTTTGTTGTTTATTGCTTCAAAAGTATCTCTTAATGTTAGATATTTTGAGGGTGTAGTTGATCTGCCACTCATGCATGCATTTATTGTCTGAGATTATAAATTATATTGGTGTATGAAACTTACCAATCTTTCTAATATAGATTTCTCGAATACTTTTAATTTGTTATTTTCATCAATAAAACATTACGTGGTCGACTTTAAAAACATTTCTTTAAAAAATTGCTGATTTTTTGACTAATTCTTCCTAAATATGGCAGTTTAACCCATTGTTCCAATTACAGTTATTGATTGAGGAAAATTCTGATCTTAAGGCTAGTTATTTATGAGTTTTTCTAACTAATCTGTCAATCAAAAGCGAGTTGTATCCATTATTGTGAGCATTTAATTTACTTGTGTTCAATTCTTGTGTAAAATTTGCATATATCATTGGAATTTTTGGTCTATTATTGAATTAAAGGTATCATATTTTATGTTAGTAGCGTAATTGTAAGTATTTAAAATTAAAATATTACAAAAGGTGTGCTTCTTATAAATGATATTATACTCAAACATATTACCAATAATAATGTTTAGTTCCTTTTCTATATCAAATTGAAAGTTGTTATTTATTTTATTAAATTTACTTAAGAAATGCTAGGACTGTGTATCAAAACCTGAAATGAAATGTATGTCTAGTATTTGTAAAGAATTTGTGAAAGAATACCTAGTGTTTTATTTGTATTATTTGCAATTTATATTTTCTATAGTAAAACTCCTCTCATATATGAGACTTCAAAAACGTCTCCTAAATAAAACAATGTATATTACTTTCGAAAAAGGTTTTCTGCTTTATTATAAAAAAAGCAGCTTTAGATAAAAATTAAATACGTGTTAAATTGGAAATGCAATCTCGATAATACTAAAAAGTCTTCAAAACTTATATAATAAAATAATAACCATGCGAGTAAGAATTGAAACATTCCGAGTGGAAATAATTAAGCGCGAAACAAAAAGGATCGCGTCGAAATCACCACACTTCAGCTTATAAATCCTTCCGCTACTGAAACTTGTTTCTCTCCTCTCTATATATAAAGTTTATATCATGTTGCGAAGTCCTGACTGCTTGTTTTGCCGCCCGCTCGTCCAACAGACCGACCAACCGACCATCCCGTTCACCTCCTAGCTAAAGCCTTTCGCCTAGTACGTGCGTTAGAGGTCGTATTGATCTTCTACGACGAGGAGGTTCGACCGACGAGAGACTCTCTTCCTTTGGCATCACGTGGTATATCCTTCTCCACTGTTACACTGACGACGAACCCGGCCGGGATCAGAGAAAGTAATCTAGAATAGTAATTTGCCGTAAGAGCAAAGCTATCGTGAGATACACGGCGAGTTGACGTCTCGGAATTGCCACGCTAACATGTTTTCTCTGTCTGACGCGCGCACGGCGATGGAGATGGGCGCGAGGGGTTCACTTCGGACGTGAAGATGAATTAATCGGAACGGAATAGAAGTTGAATGTGGCTCCGAGAACCATTTGTGTATTCAGCTTTGATCTTTGGTTAACAATCTAGGAAGCATTCAAAGAAGTTTGCGTTTGTATACACACATATATACATGTATAAATACTATATACTTATGCGTAGTATTCAATAAATTGTTCAAAAATTTTCGACACATATTAATACTAACGCGTCCTCTGGTTTATCACACGAAAGTATTAAATAAACAAGACAATCACAAAACGCTTGAATGATGGTGTTTCCTACTCTCTTCGCATTTTGGTAATATCACATTATTAAATAGTAATATAATTTATTTCTGGGGTACAACTAGGATATGTAATTAATAAATATATAGCAAACAAAAAGAAAATAATGTATAAGTACGTACGTACAGTGAAAAAAAGAAGGTACTTGCTCCTGCATAAATCATTCACAAACAATAAAAATACAACGTAACTAAAGAAGGACTGAAACTAACTTAAAACTAAATTTCGTCTAGAAATAGCAACTAAATTAATGTAGATTGTGATGAAACAAAGCATAGGCATTGCCAAGGAAATATAAGTATAAAATTAGTTGGATTTTTCAATCTCTTCGAGCTTGATTTCACCTCGTTTGCTTCTGCTTACAGTTTTATTACAATATCCTGTAATGCGCGAGCATTGCTAAGATTTGCCTTTTATAATGTCCGATTTTCTAAACTTTTGACGCGTCCTGTATATACGTTTAATTTAAGCTTTTGCATAAACTGTCCTTGCGTCAAAACTTTGTTGACATTTATTCGTTTCTATAAACTTCAAAAAACTATTGAGAGACCTAATTGTCAAATTGAATGTCATTGTTGACATAAGTAACTGTGGCAATTGTGTGCAATATTTTTTTTTGCAGTAATGACCATTTTTTATAATATAAAAAAGTCGTTATTTTTATTCTTATAGTATATTTTAATTTTACTGACAATTTATAGTAATAGAGAGACAATGATGGGAAATATTTCATTAGATATTAGTGCCTTCGGTATAGAACAAATACATAGAGAAAAGAACGATATAACAGAAATAATTGGTAATAACAATAATACATATCTCGTTTCAGTAAAGTATCACACTTGAACCTAGATTTTTTTCATTTCTTTGCCATTATTTATCCATATTATGACCGCTCATTCGGGCCCATTTAATGTTTGACAGAAGTTACAGAACCTCATAAATTTAGAATTTTTATTTACAAAAAATCGAATAATATCGATCCCGTTTGATCGTGTAAGTATCATGTTCATGTAATTAACCAAATAAATGCATTTTTCGTTCCTAAACTGTCCAACATTTGTCGGCTTACTGATGTTTAAGCTTTACAATTGATCAATGATATTGACTATTCTTCCTCGATATTTTTTCGTACGCCATACACAACACATCTCTCGATCGTTACATCTTTGGTGTTTTCAGTATTTACTTCTGTCAATTCAGAGCATTTATGAGACGCCATAACGCGTCGTACTGCAGGACTGACACTATTATTTCAGTGAATTCTGACGTCTGCCAGAACTGTCATCGCCTAACGATCATGTTGAGGGTTCATAAGTAAAATAGAATTTTCATCGCAAATCAAACGGCAGATGGATTTTTTTTCGTCAATGTTAATATTTCTCGTTACTTTAGTGGATATTCTTACAGTTAAGCTTAATTACATACCAACATGTCAAATTAAAGATTGCATATCGAAAATATCGAATTTGTGATCAATGAAATTAATGCCATTTAGTATACACTTTAGTGGTTTCGCATTCGATACTCTCAATCTATTTGGATATTTCCAGTTTTTAACGAACAAAACGTGCAAACGTTTAAGACTGTAAATGTTACTCGATACATATTCGTTTGAAGTTACTGACGTTGTGGTTTCAATTCTTTCCACCTTAATGTACAACAGGACTCCGTGTAATCTGTCTTTCTTCTAAATGTGAATACTCCAAACTTATCGCCTGTCAAAATTTGACCTGTACTTGAAGCGCTCCGCATGACTGGCACTATTCTGTCTAGATCTGACATTGTATCATCGCGAACTAAAATTGATTAATGGTTTCAATAGTTCATAACCTGCAACTGTATTTTCGTGCACCTACCAACCTTAATAAAACGTCAGATGGTCTTTCACCCTTCAATGTTCACGTTTACTGTAACATTTAACTCAACCTAACGTGGACTTTAAGGTGTCATGGTCAGCTGTTTTTGAATCTAGAAATTTCATGTAGACTATAAAGGAATTTGATGGTCTACATATCCTTCTTACGGGGAAAAAATTAATGCAACTCAATTAAACATGCCGCATGTGTCAATTAACATTAGCCATAGGGGATCTGTGTATACGTATTGCTGTGAACCTTACATTTTGAAAATATGGATGGAACAATAAAGAGGGTGAATCATTTGAACGCTATTAAACTCTATGCGCAAAATGAAATCAGATATGCTAAAGAAAATAAAATAATAACATAGGAAAACGTAAATGTTGATATGAATAAAAATGATTCATAAATATGACTCTAGCATAAATTAATGCAACTCAATTAAACATGCCGCATGTGTCAATTAACATTAGCCATAGGGGATCTGTGTATACGTATTGCTGTGAACCTTACATTTTGAAAATATGGATGGAACAATAAAGAGGGTGAATCATTTGAACGCTATTAAACTCTATGCGCAAAATGAAATCAGATATGCTAAAGAAAATAAAATAATAACATAGGAAAACGTAAATGTTGATATGAATAAAAATGATTCATAAATATGACTCTAGCAATAAAAGTAAAAAGGTTTCAAATACCTACAGTTCATAGAAAAAGGATATAACTACGATATTTATCTTATAAGATTTTATATCGTAAATAAAACATTTGGTATATAATAATGAAAGTTTGGAATGTGTTATTTAGTTCCTATATTTATAGCCTTTATGTTTTTGAGTCATCAATAAAGATCAAGTATGGTTTACACCTGCAAAAAGAAAATAAAACGTCAATACTTTATTAGTAGCACTTTGGAAGTAACAATTTCACCTCAGATGAAGAAATGGTTTGAAGATAAGGAGAAAGAAATAGCAGCAACGGGTCTTCCTGGCACGGGGTTGGAAATAAAGATAGAAGTTGTTTACAACGTCTTTCCATTATTCCCAAATGACGGACTGGAAAACAACAAATTAGAATACGATTAGTAAATGGTGAAAGAAAATACTTGACAAACAATACAGATACAACAGATGTTTACAGTGAAGAAGAAAAGGAATAACAACACACTTAACTAGAATAAGATGTAATAAATTTGTAAACTTAATAAGGAGGAACTTGTATGGCGGACATTATTGTATAGCTGTCAAAGTGAATGAATAAAAAGCGACAACTTAAAACAGCCAAGAAAGAAATTTAACCATGTGTGTGGCAGTATGGCCAACTAAAAATTCAAGACAGAGGGCGCAAATGTACCGATCGTCTTTTGTCTAATAATACATAAACGAAAAACAAGATTGAACATTAAGGTTTTCGACTGAGATTTTGATCGCGAATACATGAATTTGAAAGCGGAGCTCCGACGGCATATCGTTTCAGAATAATATATACAGTAGGGCAAATACGCACTACCTGTTCCTTTATAGATTGAAAATTTGTATTCAAGAATAGAATTTAAGTATTTAATTAGCATTTTTAAAAATATTTCGTTTGATTTATTTTTCTTTTTTGTTAAACAAAATGGAAGATATTTATAAAAAGGAATTTGATGAACTGTATGATCAAACGAAGTGAGTTGCGAAAAATTCTTATGAGTTATAATATAAAAATGATCATAATTTGTTTTATGAAATGAATGTTCACTTTGTTTTTTAATATTTAGTTTATTCATTACTAATTGGAAATATATTTAAAAGCGTTGGATAGACCATAGAGGTACTACGTGCAAATGTTTGCCTCAAGTAGATTGTTGAGCATTATTAAATATCGCGTTACCACATGACAATAACTTACATAGCTGAAGACGAATATACGAAGATATTTTATTGGGTAAACACTAAGTGGCTAGAAGTACTATGTGAAAATGTTTGCAGCTAGCAATTAGTGTGAACTGATATCAAAATATTTAAGTAGCAAGACACTAGATTACTAAAGTACTGCATGCGAATGTTTGCTTTGGTAAAATAGTGCTTGCATCGTGTTCAATTTTCACAAATCATTCTTTTAAAATAAATCGAACACATGGTGAACATCCATTTAATTACTATCAAATCCACTTCATACAATTCGTAAATTAAAACGTATATAAGCAATTCTATTAAGAATAAATTTTTAAAAAAGGAGTTAATGTTATTATAGTAATTTAAAAATATATCTAGTGTTATTATAAAACATAGGTATTGTGTTTAATTTCCTCACCTCATCCCAGAATGGAGTAAATAAGAGAAAGACAATAAGGTAAGAGATAAATCGCTGTTCGAATCCACGTATAAATTTAATAAATTTTATGCTGTTATAAATAAAAAAAACAAACGTAACGGTTTTACCATTTTTATATTTTAATTTCAAAGTGGATACCACAGCATATAATTATTTGGCTCACACCAACGAGGAGCAATGTTGCATCCACTGCAGTATGTATGTACGATGTATAGACACCGCGCTGCGACGTATTACATACATAGTATAACTGATTCTCTATGGCTAATGGTATTGTACACAACCGGTATGTGTTATATAAATGTTACCCTAAAGTATGCCAAACTTAAAAAACCTATTCATGGACATAGTGTTCTGCAACAGTATCACTAATATATTCATTAATTTCGGTGAGGCATACTAGCAAAACATTAAATTATTCATAGTCAATATATGAAAGGCATGTATAAAATGAATCTAGAAGTCATCTGGACTCAGCGACTTCATTGATCAGCAAACTAATGGCAAGAAATAACAAATGGGGAAACAAAAGCGAATTTGTAGCTTCTGTCTGGAGTTCCATAATTTATTTGTAGACGACATCCCAAGGTCTTGTGTACAAACAAATACTAAACAATCTTACTTAATATATCATAATAGCCTCCGAGAAACTAGTACAAAGTAGTAATATAAGAAGAAAAATCTAAGGCCGCAGACACACCAGCGTGTCGTGAGGCGTTGAAAGCATATCGGATCCTAACATTTATTATGGCTAAAGACACATTGTCGTGGACTGATGCGTCGTGATGCGTTCTGTCGTGTCGCCGATTGCTCGCCTTCGAGCGCGCCAGAGGGGTGGTAGGATTTATCACGCATTATTACGACACAACAAAGAAATTAGCAAAAGCTTTGACACTCTAATGGATCGAATACCACTGATCAGCAATGACACCAGAACGCGCTATGACTCGGCAGATTAATGTGCACACTCGCTGTCACGACACGCCACTACACTCTGGTGTGTGTCCGGCCTTAGAGTATTAAGTCAGTGATGGCTAATATTAAAATAAATATTAGATTAGACTGAACAGAATTCCAGGACAGTCGAGAGAATTAATGTAATACCATTAGAATTATGACCAAATACATCACAGTATCTATATGAGTGTGTAAATGCGTTACGCCATATAGGTATGTATTATTACAATGAAAGAGGAACAAATTGTGAACGTATTGTAAATGGAATAGTACGAATTATTTTTTATGTACCTTCACGTAGGTGTTAATTTTCTCAATTTTCAGATAAAGTATTAGCAACAGTTGAGCGGTCCTACACCGAGATAGTGATATAAAATTGGTGCGATACATTCAACACGAACTACTTGTATGTATTTTACGTTTCTATAGAGCATTACATATGTGATGAATCATTGTGGTGACCAATCAATTGTTATATTATGTTGTGTATTGTGTTATATATCTATAATTTTTTAAAGATGTATTATAATTAATTTAAATAAATGATTTGCAGTAAGTAAAAGTTGAATTATTTCTAATCTTGCCTGTATCCGTGTCTGATCATTTTACTTTTGAAAGTTTCTTTAAACCTATTTATTTGGAAAATGCAGCTCACTACATATTTGAAACAGTTTATTAATATCCAGATTACTAGGACTTCCACAATTTCCAATACAGCATTCTGTAGACTTCTCTTTTCTATTTTACTGTAAATATTTTCAAACGAAGAAGATATATGCCAGCATTTTATTTTTAAATAATAAAGTTCTAACAATTTTAAAGTATGGATATTGGTTTCTTATTGAGTTTCTTATCTGTATGTACCGTAAATAAGTATTAGCTTCGATTCCCAATGGCGATACGCAAGGTTGAAGAAAACAGGACAATTATTTATCTCATAATTGCGAGCGGCTTGTTTCTTGGAAGACAGCGAAATGGATATCTAAGGTGTGGTCATGTATGTTACGTTATGCTATGCATCCTGTATATCTACTATATTTATACGTAAGTATTACCATGCAAACATAGAGAATACGGATACACAAAAATTCGAAATTCACCGCATGCACCGCGGTTGCTCTGATTTTTTGCCGCTTCTTTGTCGATAATCATACTTATTTATTGCCTAGACGATGGACGAAGTTACTAATTTAGTTTCCAGTTCTCGTTTTATCAAGATAGAAGGTATTCGGTTTATACGTACTTCTGCTACGCTAAATAAAAGTCAGCTAGTTTCTCAATGACGGGACCGACATCAAGTGCAACAAAGTCCACTCACAAAGTTGCTCAGATGTTTCTGCTTATTAGATAAATACTGGTCTAAAATTCGTCTTGGTTTTGTTTTATAATTGAAACAAACTGGGACTATTAACTGTAACTAATAAGTACGCCAATTATTTTAATGTGCTATGTAACAAATCTGAGACGTATTGAACTACTTCACGATTACATACTGCTGTAGTATTTGCCTTTAAATGAAATTTATATAATTTATTTATTTATTAGTTAGATAAATAAATAAAATTGTAGTTTATGTTATTTTTATAGGCAAAACAACATAAATTGTTATCTCTCGTAGGTTCTACTGTGATTTACTTCTTTCCTTACTTGTTTCTCCTTAATTATTATTATTTTAAAGTTGTGTGGGATAGGAATTCAAATAACTATGACACCAGATTATTTATGTATAAAAATATGTATTATCTGCTTAGTAATTACAATAATTAAAATTTATTGTAGCATGTATATTACTTATTTTATTTTCTTATTTACAATACTATATAAGTGGCAGTTTTCATGATAATATTGTAATCGTTTATTTAAATATGAATTCAGTCAGTACCGAGGTCAGTACAGGGTTTCTCCACCTTCACTCTTTTCTTACTAAAGGCCTGTATATTAGGTCCAAATTATGTTGACCTGATAATGAAGGTACTGACTAATCGGCTTTATGCAAACATTCACACGTACTACATAAAGCTTGGATCAATCACCACCCCAGGTACGTTCCTAATGCATCACAAACTAATTGTCTAAACCTCTATTCTCACGGAGTCTTTAGATTCTTAGTGCGAAGCTTTTAGGCGTTCCTGTTTGTAAAAGTTTGACTATTATTCAAAGCTGTGCTTACTAATGTCTTTTTTACTGAACACTGGTCCGTTATGCAAGTATTCGCACACAGTACACTATTAAGACAAGTGTTCTTTATTTTTAATAAATATTGTGTCCCTATATTTACTTTCTATTATTTAAATAAATAATTATTTAAAAGAAATGGAGTGCTTGGAGAGAACCTGTGTATTTTGATTGAATTTAATTGTAATGACAATATTATTAACTACTCACTGCGTAGATTCATACAATTCTTCGAATTCTGCTTGAAATTGTTTGTCCATTCTTGTTGATTCTTCCTTCCGTTGAATCTTCTATAATTTTACTGGTGACGCTTACTTCTTATAAATATGGCGACGATAAAACAATTGGGAATTATTCCTCTAGGAGCGTGTATGCTTCTACTTAGTTTGTGAGTTGTTAGTTGGTTTGTTTATTTATTTACACTGCGTTAGTAATGGTAAGTGTGTAAAAACTCCACTTAACCACTACTCGCTTGACGCATAAATGTATTAAAAGATGCTATCACTTTGCTGTGTATTGGAAGTTTTTAAAGTCACAGGTATCAGCTAACAACTAACTCTTTTTCTTCAAAAACTCCCTTTTTATAGTTGAAAATAAATGCCGCTCGTTATTTGATTGTCTTTGCGTGCTTTTATTTTCAAATTGTTCGTCGTGGCGCCTCTAGCGGATATCTCGATACTTATTCCATATCTCTTCTTATTCTTCTCAAATTTTAGGTTGGCGTTTATTTTTATTATGTTTATTTCTGACATTTGATGTTTCTCCACATTTACCAACGACGGTATTTGTTGTTTTATTTATTTATATCTAATGTACAGTAAGTATATTGATATTTATTTTATTCTTTTATTGCTATCGTAAATATTTATTGTACTTATAAATGTATTCATTGCTACTTTTGCTGTTTTTCAGGTAGATTCTTCGTCCGAGCGCTAGCCTTACTCGCACCTTTGTTTTGTTGCTTTTGATCGGAAAGAATGGGAAGAAGTTGGTTATTGTTTCAATTGCCAGTCCCTCCGTCTGTGCTGCTCTTTCCTCGAACCATCTTTCCGTTCTTGGAGAATTTTGTATGTTTAATATGCTGTAATGAATCATTGCTTTTATAATAATGCTGCTTATTTCTTTGGTTATAGATGTTTATTTGTATGTGCACAAAGTTTGGAACCATGAAAAGGACTTCTGTTATTCGTATTGCGAAGAGAATTAATACTTTTTGTTGTGTATATTGAAATATTATACGATTCTGTGCTGTTCTTTATGATATACTTTATTTTAATATCCTTTTCATCGCAACTGTATGTATTTTATCTTTAAGTTATATGAGTGCATTAAGCCTCTTCATATTCATTACGAGCATATCTTATTTTATTCTCTGAGTATAATTTAATTGCTTTTAAATGATTGACTCTTACAATCGTCCCGTTGGTTAACATCACTCTTTCACGGTTGTTGGTTTTAAGGGTCTTTCCATTTTTAAATGTAGGTTCTTTGCATAATATACTCAGAGCTCTTTTTGTTCCTAACTTGTAGTCAGGTTCTTTATTTTCTAAATAAAACATTACCTCTGGTTTATCACTTCTGAAAATAAATATTCATTTGTGACATTTACTATTATTGTTGAGGTTTTGCCTCACTTATATCTAAATAGTGTTTATATACATATAATCTTAATTAAAGTGCTTATACCCTATGTGCATACCTGTGTTATTGTATGGCTTAATAAAATTTATTTTAAAATAAATGTTTCTTAAACTACGAGTGTGTTTTCTTATTGCTAATATTAATCTAAATGTACTAGTATATCTTGGTGTCAACATTAATCATGTTTATTTCTAACATTATATATTTATGTACAGTATTGTCTTAAATTCTAAGGTAAAATTCACGGCATATCCCTTAGTTGTTAAAACCATGGTTTGCCATTATGAAATAATGAATTGACAAATGTGTAAATTATGTTTTCACAACTAACGTGAACTACAAATGCAATTTTATTGATTATTTATTTCATCGTAGTCATGTAGCATGGACACATGGTATTTTCCTTTTATATTTCTATTGTCTACTTCTTGTAGTTCATAAGTTACATCTCCTAGTGTCCTACTTATTCTGTAAGGTCCACTGTAGGGTAGGTCCAGTTTTGCACATTTATTTAAATGTCTCTTACCTAGTTGATAGTTCTTCACTACAACTAGGTCTCCTATTTGATATGTTTTATTCTTATTTAACGTGAGTTCTCTATCTTCTCTATGCTTTATTTCTAGTATCTCAGGTGTTCGTTGACTGTCTTCGATATCTTCTCGATTGTATAAATTTGGAGCATGTTCGATATCATATTCATTTATCTGATATGAGTGTGATTGTTTATTACCTCCATGGGCTCTGCTTAGTGCGTCTGCAACTATGTTGTCCGTACCTTTCCTGTGCTTTATTTTAAATGAATATTCAGATAGTATGAGAGACCATCTGTATATTCGTGAATTATTAAACCTTGTTTTCATTAAGAATATTAGAGATAAATGATCTGTCTCAAGTAGGAAAGTGTTTCCTAGTAGGTAATATTTTAATTTTGACACTCCATATATAATGGATAGCAATTCCCGTTCTGACGAGGAATAATTTTGCTCATAATCCTTTAGAATTCTTGATAGGAAGCATATGGGTATTTCTTCCCCATTTCTTATTTGTAGGAGTTCTGCGGCTACAGCATTGCTGGAGGCATCGCATCTTAGTATGAATTCTTCATTGAAATCTGGTAGATTTATGATCAATGCCTTGTAGAAATTTTCTTTTATGTCGATGAATGCCTTTTCCCTTTCATGGGTCCATTTGAATTTTACTCCTTTCTTGATCATTTTGTATAACGTGTGCGTTTGGTCGGATATTTTAGGAATGAAGTGTTTATAGTAGTTTATCATTCCTAGGAATCCTCTAAGCATTTTAATATTTTTTGGTTTGGGATATTTTCGTATCGCCTCAAGTTTTTCCTCCTCTATTGATATCGTCTTTCCATCAATTATGTATCCCAGATAATTCACTTTATTTTTATAGAATTCGCATTTCTCAAGGTTTATTTTTAAACCATTTTCTGC
The DNA here is from genome assembly GCA_963170755.1 of Amphimallon solstitiale. NCBI lineage: Eukaryota > Metazoa > Arthropoda > Insecta > Coleoptera > Scarabaeidae > Amphimallon > Amphimallon solstitiale. The sequence goes on along the minus strand of OY720681.1, from coordinate 121,784,045 downwards.
TAATGTATTCAGGATTTTCTCTACTGATTCTTTGTGACTTTCTATGTCTTTATTAAATATTAGAATATCATCTACGTAGTGTGAGACGTATTCTTCGTGTGGATCCAGGATCTGCTGCATTGCTCTTACTAGTGCTGCAGTAGCTGACGCTAATCCAAATGGAACCACATTGTAAGAGTATACTAATGAATTAAACATGAAGGAACAATATTTCCTAGAATCTTTGTGCAATGGTACCAGCCAAAAAGAACTTTTTAAATCAAGTTTTGTAAACCACTTTGCGTCTGTACATTTTGTCAATAGGGTTTCAATGTTTTGTGGGGCTTCAAAATTAGGTGCGGTTCTGGAGTTCAGACATCTGGCGTCAAGGCATACGCGTAATTTGACGTCTTTTTCATCATTAAGTTTCTTCTTTATTACTACAACCATTGGATTTATGAACGTTGATTCCGTTCTTGTAATTATGCCGTTTTTCAACATCTCTTTTATTTCTAATTTGACTTGCTCTGTATACTTTTTTGGAATGGGGTATGTTTTTATTCTGAAGGGCTGTGTCTCGTCGACTTTAAGTTTATGTTCGTAACCCTTGGCTAATCCTGGACTATCATCAAATAACTTTATATGCTTACTCAAAAGATAATTCACATGGGTTATATACAGTTTATTACAATTTAATTTAGTACCATCCCTATTTTGCGTGAGGTCTCCGCATTGAAGTTGCCTCACAGGATGTGCACTTTTCTTAACTTCATTGTGTAAACTACAATCCATTTTTGTTGTGATTTCTTCTTGAGCATCTTCTTCATATAAATTATTGATAAGGATCTCTTCCTCATGGGCTTCTTTGCTCCATGATATTGTTGAGTCCTTTATGTGGAATAATTTATTTTCCATATTTAATTTCGTACCATACTGGCTTAAAAAGTCCATCCCTAATATACAGTCGCTATTCAAATTAGGTGCTATGATGAATTCGGTTAATAAATTTAAATTATCTATCTTTATATTTATACAGAAGATTTTATCTACTGTTATCATACATTTCTTGTTTGCAGTAATAAGATTTATTTTCTTTATGGGTTTATAACACCCCAAATTTTCAATATCTTTGTTCATGATATTGTTATTTAAAAGTGAAAGTTGAGCTCCAGTATCCAGCAATGTTTCTATCTCTTGTTCCCCAATCTTGATTTTTATATGTGGTAGTTCCGTGGTTATCTTTTTTAAATCATCGTAATTATAGATGTTTTGTATTTTACGTTTTCTCTTGGCTGGCTTATTTAAAAATCCAGCGACGTTGCACCAGAATAATATGCTGCATTCACCCACTCTTTGTTTGTTGAGTTATGCCTGTTTTCTTTTGGTATCGCACCCCTAGATTCTTGATTTTGTTTTGTTGTTGCTTCTTTTACTTCCTTTTCAATTTGTATATTTTGAATTCTTTTATCTTCTTTACTTGTCTTCTCTTCCCTCTTGTAATTTTGGCTATTATCTTTCCTTTTGCCATCATTATTTCTGTCCGGGTTATAGGTATTTTGGTAATTATTATTGTTTCGCCTATTCCCATTGTAGTTGTTTCTGTTGTTGCTGTCGTTGTTTCGAGGCTGATTGTTCATGTTTCCATTCCCTCGGTTCACGTTATAGCCCTTTTCATCTATGTCGTCTAATCTTTTTACTAATTCAAGGAGTTCTTCTATTGTTTCCATTCCTTGAAGTGCGACTGTCTGAGTAACATTGTGATCAAAGTGTGCAGCCAATTGCGATACTATGTCACTTTCCTCTATTCTGGGTATAATGTACTTGAGAAAAGAATATTTTCTTATGACATAGTTTTCTCGAGATAATCCAGACCTATACTTTCCAAATATCAGGTCGTGTCTTATGTTTCTTTGTTGCGTTCGACCCCAATACTGTCTTGTGAATCGCCTTTCGAAATCGTTAAAGTCTATCACATCATCCATTATCATGTGATACCATTGGAGTGCATAGTCTTTGAGACATGCTCTTATAAAGTGTAGTTTGGATGTCTCATCCGTTATGCCTCTCATGTATGTCTTAATTGTTCTCAGGAATATCATTGGATTGTCCTTATAGTGTCCTGAGAATTTCGGTGCATTGTCTATGCTTCCCACAGTTTGTGGCAAAGACACACTAGGTGTATGAACCCCGTGCATTACTTTGTCCTCAAGCTGTTTGATCGTGTGTTCAAAAGTTGATGTTTTCCCTTGTAGATTGGACACAGCGTTATTGCAAGCTTCATATTTTGTTTCGCAGTCTTCTATCTTGTGTGTAATTTTCTCTATTTGTTCTTTATTTTCCACTTCGTTGTGTATTATTTTTCTATTGATAGCTACTATTTCCTCATTCACTATGTTGAAGTTTTCTTGCGTCTTCGCAGTTCTTTCTACCATTTCTTGTACAAAGAATTTTCTTGTATTCTTGCACGTTTCTGTGTTGTCATTTATTTGTTTTCTCAGGTCTGCTACTGTTTTGTCCAGTTTTTCCTCTAATCTGGCATTTATTTCTAGTGTTTCTTGCCTTAGTTCTTTAAATCCCTCGTCTATTTTTGAGTTGATTCTTTCTAAATTCTTGTTTAAATTTTTATTATTTTCCTCTATTTTGTGGCTTAGAGTTTGGCTTAGAGTTTTATTATTTTCCTCTATTTTGTGGCTTAGAGTTTGGCTTAGAGTTTTATTATTTTCCTCTATTTTGTGGCTTAGGGTTTTATTATTCTCCTCTATTCTGTGGCTTAGGGTTTTATTATTCTCCTCTATTTTGTTATTATTTTCCTCTATTTTACAGAATAATTTATGGAAAAAGCTTTCAAATTTTTGTTCCATAGTTGTACTACTTGTGCCCTCTGTGAGTATGCTTCCCTCAACTGTCGCATTTCCTGAATCATCCTCTTTTGTCTCAGTTTTATCCGACTCTGAGTCCGAGGTTAGTTGCGTAGGTTCCCTATATTGAGTGAATTGTGGCTTTGTTTCTATTTCTTTTTCAATATTGGGTTTTTCACCTTTGCTACTGTTTTGTTCTTTGTCTGACATTTTTGTTGTGTACAAATAACGCTTTCTATCTAATATTTTACTTAATAGAAATTTAAATGAATCCTATCCCACTTGAATAAGATTACATGAAAGAAACAATTTTATTTTGCAAGGAAAGAAACACAGCCAGCAAGTTGTGTTTTTAAGTTTAGCTTTGATATTTGACAAATTGTGTATTTAATTTATTTTGTAAGAAAAACACAGCCCCACGTTGGGCGCCATATATATGCTGTAGTATTTGCCTTTAAATGAAATTTATATAATTTATTTATTTATTAGTTAGATAAATAAATAAAATTGTAGTTTATGTTATTTTTATAGGCAAAACAACATAAATTGTTATCTCTCGTAGGTTCTACTGTGATTTACTTCTTTCCTTACTTGTTTCTCCTTAATTATTATTATTTTAAAGTTGTGTGGGATAGGAATTCAAATAACTATGACACCAGATTATTTATGTATAAAAATATGTATTATCTGCTTAGTAATTACAATAATTAAAATTTATTGTAGCATGTATATTACTTATTTTATTTTCTTATTTACAATACTATATAAGTGGCAGTTTTCATGATAATATTGTAATCGTTTATTTAAATATGAATTCAGTCAGTACAGGGTTTCTCCACCTTCACTCTTTTCTTACTAAAGGCCTGTATATTAGGTCCAAATTATGTTGACCTGATAATGAAGGTACTGACTAATCGGCTTTATGCAAACATTCACACGTACTACATAAAGCTTGGATCAATCACCACCCCAGGTACGTTCCTAATGCATCACAAACTAATTGTCTAAACCTCTATTCTCACGGAGTCTTTAGATTCTTAGTGCGAAGCTTTTAGGCGTTCCTGTTTGTAAAAGTTTGACTATTATTCAAAGCTGTGCTTACTAATGTCTTTTTTACTGAACACTGGTCCGTTATGCAAGTATTCGCACACAGTACACTATTAAGACAAGTGTTCTTTATTTTTAATAAATATTGTGTCCCTATATTTACTTTCTATTATTTAAATAAATAATTATTTAAAAGAAATGGAGTGCTTGGAGAGAACCTGTGTATTTTGATTGAATTTAATTGTAATGACAATATTATTAACTACTCACTGCGTAGATTCATACAATTCTTCGAATTCTGCTTGAAATTGTTTGTCCATTCTTGTTGATTCTTCCTTCCGTTGAATCTTCTATAATTTTACTGGTGACGCTTACTTCTTATAAATATGGCGACGATAAAACAATTGGGAATTATTCCTCTAGGAGCGTGTATGCTTCTACTTAGTTTGTGAGTTGTTAGTTGGTTTGTTTATTTATTTACACTGCGTTAGTAATGGTAAGTGTGTAAAAACTCCACTTAACCACTACTCGCTTGACGCATAAATGTATTAAAAGATGCTATCACTTTGCTGTGTATTGGAAGTTTTTAAAGTCACAGGTATCAGCTAACAACTAACTCTTTTTCTTCAAAAACTCCCTTTTTATAGTTGAAAATAAATGCCGCTCGTTATTTGATTGTCTTTGCGTGCTTTTATTTTCAAATTGTTCGTCGTGGCGCCTCTAGCGGATATCTCGATACTTATTCCATATCTCTTCTTATTCTTCTCAAATTTTAGGTTGGCGTTTATTTTTATTATGTTTATTTCTGACATTTGATGTTTCTCCACATTTACCAACGACGGTATTTGTTGTTTTATTTATTTATATCTAATGTACAGTAAGTATATTGATATTTATTTTATTCTTTTATTGCTATCGTAAATATTTATTGTACTTATAAATGTATTCATTGCTACTTTTGCTGTTTTTCAGGTAGATTCTTCGTCCGAGCGCTAGCCTTACTCGCACCTTTGTTTTGTTGCTTTTGATCGGAAAGAATGGGAAGAAGTTGGTTATTGTTTCAATTGCCAGTCCCTCCGTCTGTGCTGCTCTTTCCTCGAACCATCTTTCCGTTCTTGGAGAATTTTGTATGTTTAATATGCTGTAATGAATCATTGCTTTTATAATAATGCTGCTTATTTCTTTGGTTATAGATGTTTATTTGTATGTGCACAAAGTTTGGAACCATGAAAAGGACTTCTGTTATTCGTATTGCGAAGAGAATTAATACTTTTTGTTGTGTATATTGAAATATTATACGATTCTGTGCTGTTCTTTATGATATACTTTATTTTAATATCCTTTTCATCGCAACTGTATGTATTTTATCTTTAAGTTATATGAGTGCATTAAGCCTCTTCATATTCATTACGAGCATATCTTATTTTATTCTCTGAGTATAATTTAATTGCTTTTAAATGATTGACTCTTACAATCGTCCCGTTGGTTAACATCACTCTTTCACGGTTGTTGGTTTTAAGGGTCTTTCCATTTTTAAATGTAGGTTCTTTGCATAATATACTCAGAGCTCTTTTTGTTCCTAACTTGTAGTCAGGTTCTTTATTTTCTAAATAAAACATTACCTCTGGTTTATCACTTCTGAAAATAAATATTCATTTGTGACATTTACTATTATTGTTGAGGTTTTGCCTCACTTATATCTAAATAGTGTTTATATACATATAATCTTAATTAAAGTGCTTATACCCTATGTGCATACCTGTGTTATTGTATGGCTTAATAAAATTTATTTTAAAATAAATGTTTCTTAAACTACGAGTGTGTTTTCTTATTGCTAATATTAATCTAAATGTACTAGTATATCTTGGTGTCAACATTAATCATGTTTATTTCTAACATTATATATTTATGTACAGTATTGTCTTAAATTCTAAGGTAAAATTCACGGCAATACGTATGAAGAATATTTGTACTTAACACTTTTGAAAGTATTGCACTTATAGAAGTTCAGCTGTACTATGGTGTTACTTTTTTATGCGTAGTAAAAGCAATTATTGTGATGAACATTTTCGGCATCGAGGTTTCAACAAATATGTGTGTGTGTGTGTTTGTGTATGCAATGAGTGGGCATGATAGCAGCCAAACGATTGCGGATGTCAATATTAAATATTATATTGAAAAGCATACATTTATAGATATCAATATTTATGAAATTAAATCCAGTCTGACAAACGTCCAAAAGTCTTAACAATATGCATTCGTCGAAGATATATGGTTTGATTTACGAGTAAATGCGATAAGCACCTCTTAGTAGCACTATCAACATTCAGTTGCAACATACCATTGTCAATTGGACTGCAATGAGTAGATTTGAATGACGTAAACAAGGGCAGAATACCGTTATTTTTAGACTTGAACATCGATGAGGACCATGAATAACTACGGTCCTAGAACAGACCCCAGCTTATAGTACGTCGTGAAAACTGTAGCCATTAGAGCAGACATGAATGTACCTGCCTGATAGACAGAACAAGAATAAAAAAATTATAGGCTAAGATCAAAGACACTTATCTTACATCGCTTAATTAGTATTCCATGTCAACTGAATCGAATGCGCTAAAAGTATTAGTATAAATCACATGAAATTATACAACAGCTTAACCAGAAATGTAATAATCCCAGTAATGTTCGTGAGTATTATGCATGATATACCAGACGGAGATCAACAAATAAATGCATAAACTAGTTTCAATCATTTTTAATAAGAAATCGAATGCATAGATGTGTTTTAAATGTTTATTATAAGAAATCGTTTGCATTTGTGTGGATTATATGTCCAGGGAAGATTACCTGGCATATATCTGCTGCCCATTGTTGAATGTAGCATATTAAATTGAGGCAATGGGAGCGAGTATTATTCAGTGAAGTATCCATATTTAGATTATAGCCATACAGCATGGCTTAAACCGGGCATACACAATAACTCATATTTTGCCCAGGAAATGCCTGAACATGAGACTGGTGGCGTAATATGGGCCAAGATGATTACCGATAAATGAAGCTCTCATTACGCACGGATATCTAGATTAAGCTCCTGAAACATATTGTGTTTCGATATGTAGCAGCAGTGGGATAAGAATACATACTTAACTTACATAAACGGTAAATCATTTATTTGTGTTTTAGTTCAATAGGTTTTATTTATTTATTGATTTACTTATTTAGTTGTTAGCATCGGTCCCCTCTAGTTTGATTTACAACGCCGTTGTTTGAGAGTAACTATGTTCCCACTGCTGCCGTCGCTCCACAAATAATTTTAAACAACAACAAAGATTCGAATTCATGCTACGGGGTCGAGTAGGATGACTTCTGTACCCCCTTATCTCATAAGCGATAGTCGCTACACCCGCGCGACGAGGAGGTTGGTAATTAAGAGAATCTCATATGTCCAGTTGATGGGGAGAGGATGCAACGGAGGTGTGGTACCTGGCCTCAAGTGGGATTATGTATTCTTTACGGTATCGGCTCACTTGCGCTCGGCGCACTTGCGCTCCCACCTGAAATCGACCTATTTGCGCTCTAACCCTAATCACAAGAAATTAATGATATCTTCGCCGGCCGACTTGCGCTCCCCTTCTCTCGGGATATATACATGTATAAATACATAAAACTTAGGATATATATTGTACATAGTGACTTTCATATTAGATGACCTACCTTATTTATGCGAGTATATGAAAATTACTTATTGTATTATTATTAATTTGGCAAAATACTCAAGAAAAAATGGTTTGAGTTATTCTATACATAGTCAGGTAATTATATAATAAAAATACGAATTGAAGTAGCAAACAGTTTTGGTCAGGTTAGAGATACATAAAAAAATAATTCTTGTATAGTTTTATGTATATATACATTCATATTAAATGACCTACCCTATTGAAGCGAGTATATATACTTTATAAAAACCTACAATAAGTAATTTTCATATACTCGCCTCAATAAGGTAGGTCATCTAATATGAAAGGCACTATGTACAATATATATCCTAAGTCTTATGTATTTATACATGTATATATCCCGAGAGAACGGGAGCGCAAGTCGGCCGGCGAAGATATCATTAATTTCTTGTCATTAGGGTCAGAGCGCAAATAGGTCGATTTCAGGTAGGAGCGCAAGTGACCCGTATTCTTCTTTACGAACCTAGGCACCCGGGAGAGGGATGTAAGAGTGCCTCGAAATGATATGGACATCAAGTTTCCGCGAAGATGAAGGAGTCCTAGGGTGGACGAAGGAGGTCCTTAATTATTCGGACCCGCACCTTGGGGGGGGGGGGTAATCCTCATTTGGGGCAGTGACCACGTTCAGTAGTGGGTTGTCAGAAGCGTCTGCTCTATCCCAAGCGCCGTTGGCCAGCCTGTGGATAAAGTCATTCAGGCTCTCCAGACCAAGATCGGACCTGAGGCGGTCATTCCTGAAATACCACGGAGCACCCGTGATTTGCCTCATCGTGGTATTCTGTAAAGCCTCCAATCGGCTCAGGTTGGTCCTGGAGATGTTTAGCCAGGCCAGCGACGCATAGGTGATATAATAATTTTAGAGGTAAAAATAGAACAATAAATCAACCAAATAAAGGAATTCAAATATAGCATAGAAATTTATATGTCGATAGGAACAACTAAAGAAAGGCGAGATATGGTGCGGAGTATTCCAAAAAGAAAATAAATAAAACCTGGTTAGATAACTAACGTAAAATTTAATTTTTAATTTAAATTAATATACACGGGCCTCCTTAAAAGAAGAGCAAAATATATTTGCTCTAGAAATAACAAACCAAATTAAAATTGTACAATAACTATGCGGAAAATACAGCTATTTACTTGATCTTTATGAATTATCGGTTATTTGCTTTGGACAATGTAGAATTTAATGAAACCACACTGAATGATGACTAAAGACTTATGCTAGGTAATAATAAAGAAGAGATGGTATATAAACAAGAGCTACAAGTAATTCTCATTGTATGTCGGTATATTCTTGTTCCTAAAGATCTTCTTGTACTCTTTAGAACTCAGTCATTCAGACCATTGACCTAATAATACTAATGAACAAAGTTTTAACATGAACTAATGTGGTGTTATTTGAATTGGTATGCAACTGATTTTAAATCACTCTGTAATATTATAATAAAAGTCAGGTAAGAAAGTTTAATAATTTCTTTCTGACAACTAAATAATCAGGTGACATTCAAATTATTCATAGCTTTATAAATTAAAGAATGAATACTAAGGCATACATTAATTTATATATGTGAATAAGATTTTTGTAACAGAAATATTTTACATAGTGATATGGAAATAAATACTAAAATTTATTATAATTGATAAATTTTTCAACAAGTAGATAATTTACTTTGACAAAAGTGTATACACTCAGAAAAGGATAAGTACAACAAATTATTTAATATTAATACAAAAACACTATAATAAATTCTGGAGTATGAGTAAAGGAGTATTCAAAAAGAGGAATATATTTCTTGTAACGTCCAAGAGTCGATATACCGAGGTAGAAGTCAACTCAAAGAAGGAGAACTATAAGTAATAAGAAGAATGTGTCAATGACTAGCTAGTAGAGAAAATGCCCCGAAGGAGGCATAAAGTGGTACTTAAGACAAAAGGTCCCGAGTATGAAAAATAAGTGTACAAGCTAGAAAAGGTGTGTTTATTAATAAGAGGATTTAACTGCTGAATTGTGCTATAGTCCCACAACTTTGAAAAAATATTGGATGAGAGGTATGTATAGCTAATAGAGAAATAATGCCATACCGTTGAAATGAATAATTCAGATAGATTAATTAATATAACAGATGCCAAAATGTCCATCATTTTTCCTTCGACACCTCATATTTACAACACGTAACTGTCTATTAAATTAGAAACAAAATAAATTACGCCAGTCGAAATTCAACCACCTGTCAGAAAGTGCATGTAGTCTGAAAAACTTTCTGAACCTTTAAATTTGAATAAAATCTGATCTATACAATATTTTTAAAAAATAGAAAAATTTTCCTGATTGCGCTTCAGTCGTAGAATAATTTAATATCATGACTTCAATCTTCTATTCAAAATTTGACCATACGCTATTGCATGGTCAACTGCGAGGCAATTTTACACATCTAACGTTCCGAAAATTTTGAATAAAATCGCTTCTAATAAGGATTTTTCAAAACGGAAAAAACTGTAATTTGTAGGAAATGTTGTAATATTACTATGCAAAATTCCAGACTTCTAGAAAATTGACGATTTGCTCATGAGGGTCACCTTTATTTTATGCAAATTTTGTGGGTTTTTGGCACTTTACCAAACCCCGTTTTGGTTTCGTGAATCCTAATTTGACGTACATCCTACACTCGCCCCAGCGGTCATTTAAAAAAGTCAAGTCAATCGCCCAAGCAGTTCCTGAGAAACATATGGGTAGACTAATGTTAAATGAAGGTGATTTCAGAGGTGGCCGTACCTCTGAAATTAATATCGTCAACGCAAACAATTTTAAATTGGGTATATGGAGTTGAGTAAACCAGGAAATTAGCAGGTCACTAGACCTTTCCAACAGATTCATTTCAATAAGATCGCCAAACACAGATTGTAAACGCTATTGTAACAATGCTTTCTAATTCTCTTATAATGTATACCTTGAAATATATTCATATTTTAATTGAGAAGTTACTTTTACATTTAGCAATAGCAAAGTTAAATAATATGGAATAAAAAGACATACACATACACACAACTTTATTAGTGTTTCTTTTTCTAAACAATTAAAAATCTCATAGATTTAGAGACAAAACACGTGTTTGTCCGTAAATTAAGCAATAAGTGCCATTTCGCCAAACAAATTACATACGAAAAAGATCTGTTCGTACTGTGTTGTAAAAAAATTCTTTCAAAAATAAATTAACAATTAAAAAAGAAATGGGTGTGCTTAAGACCACACGGCAGAAGTGAAAACTTCATCAAGGCGAGGTTAATAATACGATATACAACTTTTTTTTGTTCTATATTCATTTATATTTACATTTTCCATTTTTGTTCGATATTACATTTAAAAAATATATATTTATTATTATTGTGTACATTTCGCTCGGTCTGATCAAATTTTCACTACAAAAATTCATACGTACGCATGTATATATACAAATAGACAATATGATAATTCTCATACGAGTACCCGCGCTGATCTATTGGTAACGTGCCGGCCTTACACCCGGGCAGCTCGGGATCGCATCTGCACGCGGACAAGAATTTTTCAGAAAATAAAAATACAATATTTCGCGTATTTATTCTAAATTTCAATTTAAATGAAATTAAATACCGCTAGTTAGCGTTATAATACAAAGCCGAGCGTGAAATGGTTGCCGAGCGGGTATAGCAGAGACCGGCAGAGACGCGTTAACTATATCTCTCTCGTTCCTTTAGTCGACTCGACTTGAGCCGACTTTACCCGAACCACAGTATAGAGCTGTATAGACACAGTAGTTCCAGTCGCCGTTGGCACCTTTGATGTTTGTGTCCCAAAATGGTACTGCGCATTCACGAACGCGCATCCAGAGGCGTAGTCAATTCTTCTATTCAGGAATAAACCAGTGGCGTCAGAACCAAGTCGTTTATGAGAAAATTAAGTTAATCAATTTTTAAAATTATGAAAAAGCTATATCAATAAAACAAAAAAAGAGGATAACACTTTCTTTTTATTAAGTACATATTACACACGCATTTAAAATGTAATACATTATACGTACAACACAAAATATTACCGCCACGACTCAACAGCTGATAGCTGACTACTGCGCACTCAGAAATTGTAACGCACGCGTCGGTTTTACGGAGGACAATTATTTCCCTCGACTGACACAACTCATTCTATTATATAGCTATACACTGTGCCCGAACGAGCGTTACATCCCGAGCGTGACTACTCAGTCTCGTTCAGTGCCCAACAATCAATGCATCAATGCGCCCATAGATGTTTTCACTTCAAAAATGTGCTACATACTAAATGTCGCACATGCCACTATACTTACACTAATAATAATAAACGAAAGTCATATTTTGACGGTTTACATACTGACTTTAGTCGGTCAACTGACTAAAGACAAAACCAACCTATCTCTCTTTCAAGTTGTCACCACTGCCTCTCTGTCTACATTCCATCCATTAACAAAGTACTATCAATGATTCATCTCTAGGTGTGAAGAGTTGTATTTCTCTTTTCAACATTTTCTTTATTCGATTTGATAGGTAAATGAAGGAAATCATCCACCAGCATAAAGGCGGCGTAAAGTTGTAGGCTCTTACAATATATTGTAAATAAAATTTATGAACTACTTAAAAATAATAAATCATTTGTATTACTTCTCAGACAAACCACGTATATAAGATAAGTATGACAATATAGTTGCATTTTATTCAATTACAATAAATGTTAAAATATAATTACTGCATGAAAGCAATATAAATATTTTTTTAATTAGTGGAAACTTAGCCGCGACCTTTACCCTTGTTTGCTTGCAAATACCGTAATACTAAAACGTCACAAGCCGGTCGCAGCGTACTGGATGATAATTGCAGTTCGTTTGCCGTCAACGAGTAGGCAGTGTGACGTAGGAGTGAAAAGTGAGGTAAATTACGTCACGAGAGTGATTTTTCACGGGTTGGGAAGAGTGGGCGGCGATGTCAGCGGTAGTGGGGATAGTTCTGGTTAGGAAGGTGGGAGGGCGCATGATACGTAAGGAGCGGCGTGAGGTATCCCTCAGGAACAGATTGCGCCACTCACTGATGTCTTTTACTCCTGATACGACAGGATCCGATGTGGATGTGGAAAGAAGTGAACGAAAAGCGTAACGAAGAATTACAACAAAAAGAAGTAGAGTAAGAAGAATGAAAGAATAAGTTCGTTCTTTCCTTCTTATCCTCACGTTATATTTACGGGGATAGGAAAAGGGTGTACTGGGAAAGGGGATGGGGAAACGAAATTACGGAGGATGGGGTGTAAGGGATTCTTTGGAGAAAAGCTGTTTGCTTCGAGGACAAGACAGACGGGCAAATTAACTTGACGCTAGTAGCGGCCAAGATATTTTCACAGGTTACGCTTACGGCCGAACTAAATAAGAAGAAACTTGAAAACAAAAACAATAATAACAAATGTTAAATATAGTGTTCTCACTGAGAATTATTAATTTGATATATGCAGATGATTTCTTACTCAAACTGAATTTTTGACAAAAAAATTCATACTCACATCTTTAGTTTACAGTTCGGATACTTTACTAATTAGGCTTAATAAATTTCAATATTTATTTAAGCTTTTAGTCATATTACAACACAAACGTATATACAAATACATTGTATATTTAATGTATTGTATTTTTGTTGGACATTGTTTATGCGTATAATTTTTACTCTTTATAAATGAATGTTTGTAAATCACTTAATTCTTATGAAATAGATCTCTACGGGGCTCTATCAAATTGCAGAAGCACGTCGAATATCTAGACAACTGCTGTCCAGAGAATGTAAGTTTATCAAAATATATTATTTACTTATTTAAACAAAATCCTTTTCTGTAAGATTATAGGATTTACCTGAATATTTTGGATAGATTTTCTGGTGTCATGGATGTAGGGCTGATATTTAATAGTGAGCTATTATATCATTTCAAATTATATAGATCATCTTTCGTTAATAGTCTAACAAGAAAACTGAGTTTTATACTTTTGATTTCGAAACAGCTTTATGGTGTTGTAATTATTATGATTCTTTACTCTCTCTTTGTAACAATTAAAACAGAAAACGCAGCTTTACTGTGGAACTCTTTTATGCAAAATATAGTGGTATAATTGTGACTATTCAAAGAAAGTTTTTAAATTATATTTGGCTTGTAACATTTAACTGCTATCTTTCAAATAACTTTGGCGTTAGTTTCAATGACCTAACTGTTTAATTCCAATCAAGAAACATAGAACATTACAAATAAGAAAATAGAATTAACAAACAGACAAACGAGGAGGAGATAGATATAGCAGTTCAAAAGCCTTCAAAGACTAAAGCAATATTAGATCTAAAAGTACATGAAGAAGAAGTCTTCAAGAAGAACTAAATACATGAGATGTTGGCGAAAAATAGAGAAATGCGGGTAAAGTGAGTACGATCACTACCACAAAATTTGCCAATTATGTTTTGCCTGAAAGTTGAAAGGTACTGCAAGTCACCAAACTCAAGATAGGCTCCCGGAGAACATGTTCATGAGTGTGGTACTGTTGTGCGCTGTGTTACACTAACTTGGTGAAAGTAAATGTTTGTGATGTTTACTTATTCTATCAGTAGTTCTGGTAGAACAAATAAATTCAACATATGAATGTGTCCTTTTGAGTCACATGGTCACTGTGGAAGGTTTGTCATTGGCTTTGCTAGGTTTGTGATGTGCCCAGTTCTGCTTGTTCACTGAAACATTCAGCTTGAAATAAGCTTTATCGCTTATTATTATCATTGCATTTGGGTTCAGATAATACTTGCATCTCTTTGTTCATTCTCCATTTACTGAGCTGTTGAACCAGCATCATTTTGTAAGAATGGAATTTTAAATGAAATCTTAATTTCTTCTCTTTTTAGAAATGGAACCAAATGACCAAAAACATAATGTTGTACATGTAAAAACATATAAAAATAAAATAGAAATAAATTATGAAAAGTTTATGATCTATTTATTTTATACTATCACTGTACTATTTATAATTATTAAAACGTAATGAATAATTATTTGATAAACAAATGGAAATCTACAATTAGAAAACTTGAAGTAGTACTGCAGTAATTTAAAATTCTCGCTTTAGATTTTAATTCTGAGCAACTATTTTTGGTAGAGAGGGTAAAAAGGTAGAGGGGTAGAAGCATGTTCGATGGCGTTCATCAACAAGCAAGTTTTCTATCTTATTTGCTGTAATTTTTGATTGCAACTGCGACGACATGTCATCCAGAAAATGACATCTTTTCTGTAACGATACGAGCATTACCGGCTGTATACTAGCCGTTTGAGAATCGTTCATTTTCCATAAGTCACCGTGTATATAAAAGGTTTGTTCCAATATAAAATCACAATGAGTTAGAACCTATCAAATGTTGCAAAAGCAAAAAAATACATAGGGATTTGTGTTAAGCAAACCTAAGATATATCTTTTTAAAAGACTATTTAAAATTTTTGAAAAAATATTGTATAAAAATTCAAATAAACTCTAATGAACATGTGGAAGTAGAGACTAACGGTTCCCTTCGTTTCATTGACGTACTACTATGCCGTCCATCAGATGGCAAACTAGGACACTCAGTATATTGTAAACTCACAAACACTGACAGAAACATTAATGGCCAGTCCCATCACCACCCTTCTCAAAAACAAGCCGCCATCAACTCCTTAGTAAGCAGAGCTTTTGCTCTGTCTGGGCCTGACGCACTACCACAGGAGCAACAAAAACCTTACTCGAAAACAACTACTCCAAAAAGGATAATCATTCATCGACACTTAAATCTCAGTGGCAAAACCACACCTACTAACACTAACCGCCCTACATACGCTTACATACCCTACATACATAGCGTAACCGATCACATCAGCAAAATCCTCATCAAACACCGTCAAAACTATCTTCAACCCCCCCCCCCCCCCAATTCCAAACTATGTGATTTTCTTTCGTCTGTTAAAGACAAAAAGCCTCTTGAATCCTCCGGTGTATACTGGGTGCCATGTTCGTGCGGTAGTGTATACATTGACGAGACCAAACGATCGATCAACACTCGTGTCTCCGAGCATGAGCACTGCACCCGGATGTTGCGCGCGGCCGGGGCTGCACTGGTTGATCACAGATTGGAAACCGGGCACCAAATTCAGTTCAACTCCACTAAAATTCTCTCCAAAGATTCCCATTATTACAGCAGCAAAATCCGTGAATCCATGGAAACCAGATATATCCTAATAACTTGAACCGATACGAAGGTTACTTATCTCCACTTCACTTGGAAATCTCTCGTACAAGCTCAACACAACCATAACACACACGCTTCACTGAAACGCAACACTAAACACAATATAAACCACCTCCCTGCCAATACAAGCCAGTGGGTTTCAGGTAATCGCAGCAGCACCCGTGACGAAGCACCGGCTGTAGAAGAAGAGACGGCGACGCGGTTTCAACCCAGAAACCATGAAAGTATGTTTTACCTTCATTTACATCGAGTTGCAAAGAGTACATTTTGTTCAGGCAATTTTCTTTTACTTTGCAAGTAACGAATGTCAGCAAAAAATTTTATATTGTTGCCTTTCGCAAAATCATATTTTTTTGTTCATTTATTGAATATATCGTAAGAAATTCATATATTTTTATTTCACGGCAACCGTATACCCAAAAATTTTGCTGTGTTACCTAACATTCGTTGGATATATTTCATATCAAGATAACTGACAACTATTAATGTCATACGTTTTGGAAATAATTTTTAATTCTTTGAATAATTATCCAAATATATATAATTAAAGGTTTAAGAAAGCAGACGAACAAATTATTCTTGGCCATTATTACATACTTATTTTGAAACAGAGTGCAAGCAAAAGGGAAGTGACTGTATTATAATTAGGGAGCGGAATCGAGCGAGTCATGACTCATCGTCCATGGGCGCGCTATTGAAATGTTGTATTTTTAAAGAGGTTTTAATTTTATTTATATAATTGAATAACAAGTGGCTGGTGATTATAAAATACAAAATACCCCACTATTTGTTCATTTTCTCTTCTGTAAGACTTGTTCTCTTTGAATTAAGTACATCCTTGTAGATAGAAAACGTCCCTTCTACATTGGCATACACAATTGTCGCAATGTTATTAAACCTGGATTTCTATTAAAAACTGCGTCTAAGTCACTTGGAATTATTAATAGCCACATCTAATGTGGTTAATCCATTTTAATTTCTTATACGTAGTATAAGGAAGTATTGTGATGATGAAAATGTTCGACCTCGAGATGTTTGTAATGTCCACGTTTTGAAGTCCCCTGATACCGAAAAAGTGGTTTTAAAAAAATGTCTGTGTATCTGTCTGTCTGTGTGTCTGTCTCTCTCTCTCTCTCTCTCTCTCTCTCTCTCTCTCTCTCTCTGACCACGATAGCGGTCAAACCGCTGTAGATATCAATTCCAAATTTTGTATTTGCGTGTATAATCTCCCTCTTGAGATCTGATTAGTTTTTCAGTAAAATCGGTATACCGGAAGTAGCAGTTTACTTCAGCGAAAAAATCAAATTTTGGCAATATTTCGTCAACTACTAAGTTTAAACAAATTTATAAAGACTTCATATATACTTAAAATTAAAATTGAGAATAATTTTATTTAAAAAGTTTTTGGAAATTCCTACCGGAAGTAGGTCTTTTACTCTTATCGAAAATGAGTTTTTTGCGAATATTTCGCAAGTCATGCTTTTTAGACAAGTACGTTACGAGTATAAAAGTATTTAGAACATAATCTTCAATATCTTTTGTATAAAAAAAATTTCAAAATTCAGACCGGAAGTACCACTTTTACTCTTATGGAATAGCGATTTTTTGCAAATATGTCGTAAGTTATGCATTCTATATATATTTATCAAGAGTACAAAAGTATTTAAAACTAGATTTGCAATATTTTTTGTATATATGAAATTTCAAAATTCGGACCGGAAGTAGCACTTTTACTCTTAGCGAGGAGCACTTGTTTGATAATATCTTGCAAAGTATGCATTCTATAGAGATTTATTATGAAAATAGAAGTACTTAGAATAGGATTTTGAATAATTTTTGTGAAAAAAATTCTTAAAATTCTATAATTTGAAACGCTCATAAGTATAAGAAAGTCGTGTGGTGGCCACACCTCATTTTTTACTTTCTTATACGTAGTATAAGGAAGTATTGTGAAATTTTCGATCTCGAGATTTTTGCAGATGTCCACGTTTTGAAATCCCCTGATACCGAAAAAGATGTTTTTAAAAAATGTCTGCGTGTCTCTATATGTGACCACGATAACCGCTGTAGATATCAATTCCAAATTTTATATTTACGTGTCTAGTCTCCCTCTTGAGATCTGAGTAGTTTTTCAGTAAAATCGGTAGACCGGAAGTAGCAGTTTACTTCAGTGAAAAAATTAAATTTTGCCAATATTTCGTCAACTACTAAATTTAAACAAATTTTTAAAGAATTCATATGTACTTGAAATTAGAATTGAGAACAATTTTATTTAAAAAGTTTTTCGAAGCTGCTACCGGAAGTAGGTCTTTTACTCCTATCGAAAATCAGTTTTTTGCGAATATTTCGCATGTCATGCTTTTTAGACAGGTACGTTACGGGTATAAAAGTATTTAAAACGTAATTTTCAATATCTTTTGCATAAAAACAATTTCAAAATTCAGATCGGAATTACCACTTTTACTCTTATCGAATAGCGATTTTTTGCGAATATGTCGCAGAGATGATGGAAGAGACATAGTGAAGAAAGTCGCCAGGCGAATAAGCATGGGCAACTGGCAACAAGAATGGAATGATAATGTTGATACGGCCCAGAGGAGCAAGAGACTCATCCCACATATAAAGGAAAAGGTCAGTTGCAAACATCGTAGTATTGATTATTATATTACCCATGCTTTCATGGCATGGGTCGTTTAGTACCTATATTAAACGGATAGGGAAGCGAGAAACAGATGACTGTATATATGTACTGTCATACAAATGTAGATATACCGGAGCAATAACTGTTCGAGTGTGGAAGACGGAATGAGGTGCGGGAAGCAACATGGGATGAACTTGGGACCATATTAACACCGGACACAATAGCTATAGAAATTATGGAGAGCAGGAAAAGGTGGAAAATAATACAAGAAATGACTAAAAAAATAATGCATCAAAAAAACAAGGACGAAAGAGAGCGAGCAGACAACAGAGGAAACTAGATAGACTAGTAGCTGGATACACCTGATACATGTCACTAAATGATGATCCCGGGTGTATTAAAAGGGCTAAGGGGGGGGGGGGTTAGTGGGTTAAAGTTCCACACTACTACCATCAGAAATACAACACGTGGTGTGCGTGATGCATTTCCCCCCGAAAAAAAAAGGTATAATATGATAATTACACAACAGCTTTCAATAATATCAATAAATATGATAAGAAATTTTGCAATTCTGTAAAATAAAAATCCACCGAATACCCATCGAAGGCATTTATAATCTGAAGGATATTGAAACAGTTTGATTTCATTTATTTAGTTTGAAATTCTGTATATTTTGACTTGATTAATGAAATCGTTTAAATATCTAAGAAAATTCTTGGTAAAGCGAAGAATTTTTTTCTTTTACATTTTTGCATTTATTTTGTAAACCAGATATTATCAAATTTATAAAATGGCAATTGGTATAAGTGACGGAACTAGTTTGCAGATAATCGAATTCAAAGTTATTGAAGGCAAATAAATGTTGCAATTTTTATGACTTAACAATAATTCTTATATTCTTTTCTCATTTTCTGGAGGAAATGTTTCACAATTCAAATATGCATATAGGTTTTATGAAAATTTTTGTAGAGACATTTTGCACTTATACACTTTGGCTTCAAACAAAATAATACAAAACTAAAAACTGGTTTACTTAAAATATACATTTAATTTCAAAAAATGTAGGCGAATGCAATTAAAATGGTAGGTATTGAAAATAAAAAGAATCTATCAATCCTCATCCGCAGAATAGAGATTATCTTCTTTATGTACGTGGACTTCTTGACTATTTTCAGTGCAAGTGTAGGGATTTTCTTTCTCGAAATGCAGCCATTGCATTTCGCAAATTTCTTGCACAGATTTTCTAATGTAAGGAAAGAACTATCAAGATTAATAAAGTTTTCATCTTGAATCTGTACTTCCATAAACTTTCGAAAAGAGAATGCAATCAGTTCTCACCAGTGCTCTGGAACACAAAGATCTCTTGTACATTGCCTCTTTTTAATCTATATTAGGCCAAAATCTCGATTACATTCATTATACGATTTCCCAGATATCAAAACTTTTTAATATGAGTATTCTTTACGATGTACAACCAAAAACTTACAATAATCTGCCTCTTATACTGATCACAATTGTCGCTGAAAGCTGTCATATGCCTAACATCTCTGGGAAGACTACTGATAAATTTCAAGGAACAGGACACAATTTCCTTACATTCCCGAGAAACTTGTCCTTCGTGCCTGATGTACATGTGTCCATTTCCAGTGAAAAAATTGTGAATATCTCAATTGTATGTTCATAGCTGCCTGTAGTAATAAGCCCTACAAAGTAACATTAAAACAAATACATTGTCAAAGCAAAAATGAAATTCGTTCAGTAGAGAAAAGGTATAAGTGAGTTTGTATCCTATGTGCTCCAACTTAAACTCAGATGTGGGAAAGTGACTAAGTAATTTTGTCAACAGATAGTGGCTAAGAGTGCGAAAACATTTACATCCTTTGGTTACCACACAAAAAGCATATTTTGCTGATATTTTATGCCTTTAACGCATTATATTTAAATTTGTCATTCATACCCCTTGGCTTCTAGGGGCCTCATATATTAGTGATATCTTCAGACAATTAGAACATAATTCCATATTCAATTAACTCAATGACAAAAAGCTGATAAAGTAATTTGATAAAAAACAATTGATTAGGTTGTGCAGGGTGAAGTGAAATGAATTTTCATATATGTACATGCCAAGACTGTGTGAAAATCAGTTCATCCTGCCTTTATTTTCAGAAACTTGTTCTATCTTGTTTGCATGTCTTGAAACAAATGTATTACAAATATTCCTTCAATTTGTATAATAAAATTTACACATTTTAAAGAAGAGTAAAAGTACAACCCAAAAATAACCTCTATAATTAATTACTGTTTAAGGTCTAACAAAATGTATTACTGTCAGACCACTCAGCATAAACACTTGAGTTTTTAATAATATTTAATAAAACTTCTGATAGTTTTATCAGTCGACCGAGGTCTACCATCATATCGTTCGAATAATTCTATGTTGGTAAATTTATTTTTCTTTGAATCAGTTTGTGGAAATTAAATAAAAAAATGAGGTGTGGCCACCACACGACCTTCTTATACGTATGAACGTTTCAAACTATATAATTTTAAGAATTTCTTTATAGAAAAATTATTCAAAATCCTATTCTAAGTACTTCTAATCTCTTAATAAATCTCTAAAAAATGCATACTTGCAAGATATTCGAAAAAATGAAGTGTGGCCACCACACGACTTTCTTATACGTATGAGTGTTTCAAACTATACTATTTTAATAACTTTTTGCACAAAAATTATTCAAAACCCTATTCTCAGTACTTCTATTCTCTTAATAAATCCCTATAGAATGCATACTTTGTAAGATATTCCAGAAAAAGTGCTACTCCCTAAGAGTAAAAGTGTTACTTCCGGTCCGAATTTTGAAATTTCATTTATACAAAAAATATTGCAAATCTAGCACTAAATACTTTTGTACCCTTGATAAATATATATAGAATGCATAATTTACGACGTATTTGCAAAAAATCGCTTTTCGATAGGAGTAAAAGTGGTACTTCCGGCCTGAATTTTCAAATTTTTTTTATACAAAAGATATTGAAAATTATGTTCTAAATACTTTAATACCCGTAATGTACCTGTCTGAAAAGCATGACTTGCGTAATATTCGCAAAAAATTGATTTTCGATAAGAGTAAAAGACCTACTTCCGGTAGGAATTTCGAAAAACTTTTTAAATAAAATTATTCTCAATTTTAATTTTAAATACATATGAATTCTTTATAAATTTGTTTAAACTTAGTAGTTGACGAAATATTGGCAAAATTCGATTTTTCGCTGAAGTAAACTGCTACTTCTGGTCTACCGATTTTACTGAAAAACTAATCAGATCTCAAGAGGGAGATTATACACGTAAATACAAAATTAGGAATTGATATCTACAAGGGTTTGACAGCTATCGTGGTCACACACACAGAGAGACACACACACGCACACACAGACACGCATACATTTTTTTTCGGTATCAGGGGACTTCAAAATGTGGATATCTGCAAAAATCTGGAGGTCAAAAATTTTCATTATTTCATATTCATCATTGAGGAAAAGTGTTACTTCCGGTCCGAATTTTTAAATTTCATTTATACCAAAAATATTCAAAATCCAGCTCTAAAGACTTTTGTACTCTTGATAAATATATATAGAATGCATAATTTACGACATATTTGCCAAAAATCGGTCTCCATATCAGCAAAAGTGTTACTTCTGGTCCGAATTTTAAAAACAAATTTATACAAAAGGTATCGAAAATTAAATTCTAAATACTTTTATACTTCTAACGTACTTGTCTAAAAAGCATGACTTGCAAAATATTCGCAAAAAACTGATTTTCGGTAAGGGTAATAGACCTACTTCCGGTAGAAATTCCGAACAATTTTTTCATAAAATTCTTCTCAAATTTAATTTTGAGTACATATGAATTCTTCATAGATTTGTTTAAACTTAGTAGTTGACGAATAATTGGCAAAATTCAATTGTTTCAATGAAGTAAAGTACTACTTCCGGTCTGCCGATTTTACTGAAAATCAAAAGAGAGAGAGAGAGAGAGAGAGAGAGAGAGAGAGAAGTTTTTTAAAAACTACTTTTTCGGAATCAGGGGACCTCAAAACGTGGACATCTGCAAAAATCTCGAAGTCGAACATTTTCATCATCACAATACTTCCTTATACTACCTGTAAGAAAGTAAAATGAGATATTTCAGCGAAGTACTTCATCTGGTAACGATAAAATCACCACAAATTTGTGGAAACTCTGTGTAGATGAATAACTGTGATCGACGGTAGGCTCCCTATTCTCGAAAATGGTATTGAATAATAATTGGCTACATATCGGCCAATATCTGTATTAATTTCGTTATCAAAGGAATTTGAAAAAATGATCGCAAATAGAAAATAAACAATTTTAGAGAAAAATAATTTATTGACTGACCAGCAGTTTGGTTTTCGCAAGGGTCTTGGCACCTCCAGTGCAATAATGTCTTTTCTTGACTTATTGCATATTTAACCAGTTGCAGAAACTTCGTGTATCTGTATAGACCTTAGAAAGCGTTCGATTTAGTATATCACAAAATATTGCTCAATAAGTGGTATTTTTACGGTACACATGGGAATGTATTGGAATGGTTTAAAAGTTCTCTCGGTGGTTGGAAGCATATGTGCATGCAAACGGTGTTGCTTCTGAGGAAATGCTTAAGCAAAGAGGGGTGCCGTAGGGTAGTGTTCTTAAACCCTTGTTGTTCATGCCATATGTTAATGACATTGATGTAAGTAAAATGTTTCTATTTGCTGATGATGAATGGTTGTTTGTGTTTGCCTCAAGAAGACTGATTGAACATAGATTGCTGAAAATTCATTGAATACTATTAAGAACTTCACTCAGAAAAGAGACGTAATAATAAATTTAAAAAAAAAACATATTTCTAAGTTCAAAAATACCTCACATGATAGAGATAAGTCCTAGTAAAATATAAAGGCCGGAGTATAGTTCAAGTGGATACTGTTATATTTTTGGGATTGACAGTGGATTTAACCATTACAATTTCAATAGGGAAAGCACTAAATGCGATACATCTTTGAAAAGGTCATTGTACGGAGAATTTAGCAAAGTGATTGTTTCTTGCGCTATTTTTGATTTTAGCGCCCTCTAGAGGGATAAAAAACGGTTAAGTATTCCAAAATGTGACAAATCATTTTAAAGCTAATTTTATTAGCAAATAATACGTAATATTTTTGGCATTTATTATTCATCATTGTCAAGTACAGAGTATCAGCGTCTATTGTAAACTAATTAAGTTCGTAGTTTCTAATATTAGAGCTCTGCAAGGTTTTCAATTATTTAAATTAATATTTTTTTCAATTGTGCATTAAATTGCCACTAAATTTATCTTTGAAATGATGTGTCGCATTTTGAAATACGTAACCGTCTTTTATCCCGCCTGAGGGCGCTAAAATCAAAAATAGCGCAACCAGCAATCACTTTGCTGAATTCTCCGTACAATTATCTTTCCAATAATGTATCGTACTTAATACTTTCCCTATTTAAATTGTAATGGTTAGAGTGATGAAGGGGAGGGGGGTGATGTATGACAGTTGAAGATATGATGGAAGGGTGTCCCCCTTGGATCAAAAATCGACCTGTTTTTGCGTTTTTTTTAAAAACGTTTTCTCCTTCGAGATATTCAATCTGTTTGGTTTTCGGTGGGGCACCCTGTATACATATAGGGTCACACATTCCCTTAGGAATTGTGACCGCTTATTTCTAGTTTGAGCTCTAGCAACTCATTTATTGTGATGACTAGTGATGAGTTACTCACCGTTTTTCCATTCTTGCCTTACTCTAAACTGTTTTTCCTTTGCTCTCTCAGCAATCCTCCTCCACGCATCTCGGTCATAGACCCTGCTCCTTCAGTCCCGTGTCTTTAGTTTCTTAATATCCTCTATCACCTGATATTCCCACCTGTATCTCGGCCTCCCTCTTCTTCTGTCTGTTTGGTCTCCATGTCGAGATTTTCTTTACTTCCAAGTTGTTTTTCATCCTTCTTATGGGGCCGTACCATCGGGGTCTTTGTACTTTTATGTATTTTACGATATCTTCTTTCAAGACGTTTTATATTTGGAAGTTCATTAGCCGTCTATATTCTCCATGTGCCACTTTCTTCGAGCCATATATTTTTCTTACAATTTTCCCCTCAAACCTTCTCAGTTTTCCTGTTCCACATTTGTCAGGTGCATTTACATACAGAAAGTATTGTTATATGCTAAGGAAGATATTAAAACATATACTTAATTAAGCAGCTATTATACATGCAGCGCACACAATGCATCTGTCTTGAAAAACTCGTAGACACAGGCTATCTTTTTCTAGAATATATAAATCTAAATCGGGAAATACTTTTAGATTTTTGAAGTGTAAACTTCTTTGGGCGCGTTGCGTTGATTGTGGGCACTGAAAAAGACTGAGCCGTCACGCTCGGCTACGTAACGCTCGTTCGGGTAAAATCGGCTCGAGTCGACTAAGGAAACGAGAGGAATCTATCATATAGAGGTATTTAATTTCAATTAAATTGAAATTCAAATGAATAAATAAATTCATGTTCCCGAGCAGATTCGAACCCGAGCCGCACGGGTGAGAAGCCGGCACGTTAGCATCAGACCAGCGCAGAACTAGTAAGCGACTATTCATATCGTCTATATATATATATATATATGCGTCCGAACCGACCCAGAAGCGAATGAGAAAATCTCTCTGTCGAGGAACCCTTTAAAGTTGTCCGTACACCCACGCGATTATATTTCGCGGCCTGTGTTGCGTTTGCTAATTGGTAACTTCGCGGGCGATTAACTAAAAAATTTGTTGTGTGTGTATGAGATATTATCTCTATAATAATATAATATAATATTTCGCGCTCAGGTAAGTTTTAGCATGTTTATTAAAATGATATGGATGACTCGGAAACTGATCAGTATAATCCGGGTGTTAAATAACGTCCACACGCATTTACTATAATTTGTATACCAATGCAAAACAGAAACGTTGAGAATAGAGCATTGCTTTAATTGCTCATTATATACGACATATATATATATGTATATATAAATGCTCGTATATATATATATATATATATATACGAGCATTTAATTCTTTTCTGTTACACAGGATGGATGAAGAAAATCAAATCGATTACAAATTAAAACGAAAAAGGGAATTGTCTAATGCGCGCGTGAAGAAATATCGTCAAAAGAAGCACACTAAATCTCAGCATCTGAATTCGTCGATGCAGTATGACCCTAATGTAATATAGAACGAAAAAAAAAGTTGGATTTTGTATTATTAACCTCGCCTTGATGAAGTTTTCACTTCTGCCGTGTGGTTTTAACCACATCCATTTTCTTGTTCTTATTACTGTTGCAGAAATACTACTACACGTTCGCTAAGTTTTGAATAATAACAATAGTTAATGGTTTTTTTCTATTACTACAAAATAGCGACATATTTGCTGGACACACGCTCTGCCAAATGAATAACAAAAATATGTATTTACATGAAAAATATGTTTTTTCATATGTCAATAAAAGAAATTTTAATATGATTGCATTAAACTTCCTTCCCAGAAGTATCAATTCTATTTGGTTGGAGTACATTCTAAAGTATTTACTATATTCCATACTGAAGTATGTTGTCAGTTGAGCGAAGTTAAACTGCATCATTCGTTTTCTGTTTTATTCAGTGTAGGTATTTTCTGAATATAATGCTTTTAAAATACAATTTGTCTGCACCACTAAACAAATGCATAAATTGATATTATTAAAGGAGATGCGCGAACAATAACAATGCTACCAACGCAAAGTTCGATTCACTGACATGCGCCTACGCGTATGTACATGGTTTGTGTGAAGAGACCAAACTAACTGTCAATTCGATAATGATAGGCATAGAGTACATAGACGCAAATGGTAAGTAATGAGATGATGACCTCCAGAATAAGTATTACCCGAAGGCGGATGTTAATGCAATATCCGGCGGGAAAAATCGTGTGATTTCACATCTTCGCGCACAATGAAAAACATGGGAGTGAATGTCTGGCGTTCTTACGGTGTCCTACAATGGGCGTGACATTGATTGTTTACAATATTCATTCACAAAAAATGATTACTCATATATAAATATATATATATAAGCATAAAGTTATATATTATTTAGTTAATTTAACAATAATAAATAATGTACAATTAAGGATACCTTACTTAATCCTAATTTCTAAAATGCTTTTTCCTTTAAAAGAAAAGCTGTTATTGTAGTGTAAATGTTTAAATTTGTGACAAGGTATATTTTGTATTCATTACGACTGTCTTTGAATAATTTAAAATTAACTTAATGCATTTTTTTTTCTTATTCTTGATGCTGGATAGTATTTTTTTCTAATTATTACTTATCTACTAGTCTACGTACTTATCTAACATGTCTCCAATGGCGTTTCTCTATTTTCTGTTTAACTGCCAAACCTTTCAATTTCTTCTTTGACTACGGCCATTTTTACATCTTTCAGTAAATGGCTATTATAAGAATAGCAAGGGAATTTACTTAAACTTGATTTTGAGGATCTGTAATCAGTACGTTAACTGTTTGGAAAATACCTACTAATTACTCGATCACTAAATGTGTTCCTTAATAGTATTTTTACTGTATTGTGTATATGAGGTGGACCTCCATATTGCTTACAAATAACGTAATTCTATATAATGATTATAAAATGCTCGTATTACAAAGTCGTGCAACATTCGAAAATATCGCTGTCCGTTTACCGATATTGTTTTCATTTGCCCATTTACTATTTCTTCATACAAATATGGCCTATATGGACTATAAAATTTTACGTAAAATCACACCAAACAGTAACCTTAACATCATGTAATCCTTGTTGAACAATCGTATTTGGATTATTATTTGACCATATCCTCCAATTGGCACAGTAACCATAGAAACAAAATAAATATCGTAAAAAACTTTTATCGCCAACCGTCAGTAAAGTGATGCGTTACCATAGCGTTTTGCGGAGGTAAAGAAACACTTTATCGTACTGTACAATAAAGTACTTTACCTGCCGCTAATATCTGTCAGCGTAGCATGACTGATGACTTTTAAAAATAAATTGTTTGTCACTGTCATAAACTGTCAAAAGTTATTATATCTTTATTTCTTAAATTAACAATTTTAACGGTTGGCGATAAAATTTTGTATGCACCACGTCAGTAAAGTACCTTTACCGAACTCGTCTGTTACTCGCCGCGCTCGCTTCACTCGCTTGGCTCGTAAACCAGACTCGTTCGGTAAAGTATCACTTTACTGACTTGTTACATAAATAACTATATTATACCATCGAAGGACGACTAATACTTATTGAATAGCACGATTGTAGCCACATTTAACCTTTTCCTAAGTCTTCTTGTTATAACAAAATCCCGTTTCTTTATGGACAAATTAGTGCTTATACTTTTTTATTTTTACAATATGTAACAATTATTATTCTTTTTATCAACAACACGTTATTAGGTATTGTAACTTCATGGCGATGAATCAATATTTTTTATGTAATTGTTTTTTCTTTTCTTTCTGATATTTTCCTACCACCGAAGTTGAGCATCTCAAACACATTCCTATCTTGCCGTATTGCAATATGGGATGCTTTATTTTTTATGAATATCGAGCTGCTCACAAGTATTTTCTAGGCAAAATCGATATACACCGATTTGCTCTCATTAATTCTTAATTTTCATTGAGCCCGGTCAAGACGTTAAGAAGAATAACACAACTTCTCTGGGAAATGTAAAGTATGTATCCGACACCTGTTCATTGCATTTAACATACCCCGAAGAGGTTATGGAGGCTATAAATAGCTTAAAGAACTCAAAGGCTACGGGCAATGATGACATACCTGTGTCTGTGCTGAAATTTTGTGCTGAGGAAATTGTGACACCTTTAACTCACATCATAAACATGTCTTTCAGAGATGGGTTGTTTCCTGACGGAATAAAATATGCAATAATAAGTCCTATACATAAAAAGGGAGACAGGAGTGATCTCCACAATTACCGACCTATTGCCCTTCTATCAAATATTTCAAAGATATAGGAGAGATTGGTGGGCGATAGACTGGATGTGGTGGCCTGTGCATTCATGGATCTGTCAAAGGCTTTCGATAGTGTACACCATCGAATGCTTCTGGATAAGCTTGAGAGAATGGGTTACCGGGCCGTGGCGTTGGAATGGATGCGGTCCTATCTAGTCGGCAGAAAGCAGTGCGTGTCAACCAATGATGAATCGGGAATAGAGATAAGATCACCTTGGCGGGGCATTGTGTGTGGGGTTCCTCAGGGCTCGATACTCGGACGATTCTGTTTCTGCTGTATGTGGATGACCTTCCTACTGTTGTGAGTGGCCTTGCAGTACTGTATGCGGATGCCACCTCATGCGTACTAAGAGAGCGTACTCTGGAAGAAGTGACGCTGACGATGGAGAACAATTTTTTGAACCTGGGATTGTGGTTTGAGCGTAACAATTTGAAGCTAAATATCAAGAAAACTTGACTAATATCTTTTGGCACTGGTGCAGGGAATCTGATTGTCCGACATGAGGAGGAAACGCTCACGTGTGCAGATCGGGTGCCGTTTCTTGGTGTCGAAATTGACAGTAGACTTTCCTGGGGACCTCATATAGAGTCTCTCGCGGCAAGGGTGAGCAGTTTTTGCTATGCATTGCGAGTGATTGCAAGAGATGTCGGTGTGGAGGCATCTTTAACCGTGTACTATGCATGTGTGCAGTCTCGTCTCAGATATGGCTTGGTGTTCTGGGGAAACGCTGCTGACGTGGTAGAATTTTTAAATTACAGAACGCATGCGTACGTGCTGTGTTCAATTTGAAACTTCGTGACTCCTGTAATCAGGTATTTATAGAAAACAGAATACTTACTCTGGCGTCTCTTTATATCATTGAGGCAGTAATTTTTGTGAAGGCGAACTACAATGATTTTTTTAAGAAATATGAGGTGAATCTTGCACAGCATACTAGGACAAATGAACGCAATGACTTGATGCAGCCGCGAACGCATCTGGCTAGGGTGCAGAGACAAATCCTGACGCAGTGCATGAAAATATACAATCATGTCCCGAACACTGTGAAAAGAATGAACAGCCAACTGAAACGAAACTTGACGAATTACTTCTTAAGCAAAGCTTTTTACTCCATTCAGGAGTTTTTAACTGTATCGTATCAGGTATAAGGTTGTATAGATTTACCATATATTTTTTTATATATTCTTATGTTTGTATGTCTTTTGAATTTATGTGACAGATATTTGACGTATTCTATGTATGTTTACACTACTGAATTTAATAAAGATTATTATTATTATTATTATATTTATTTCTCTTTATAGATTTATTGCACTTTGATGCTGTTTTATTACCGTAATTGCTAATAGTCAATGTGACGTGACTGTGCTATCAGAAAAGCTAGCAATTGTTAGTTTTTTTGTTTGGGGAATATCACTAGGGCGAAGCAGATATACACAACACGGGTACACTAGCATTTATTTATTTCAAGCATGAGAATTAATTGTTTCTCTCCTTTAATTTTAAATATCCTTACGGATATTCAGAATTCCAGTACTTTAGTGAACGGTTTTGGTAGATTAATAGGTATATTCAACACTTCTTGCAGTTCAGTGTAATCAAGAAAACTGTATACTGTTAAGTACGCATCCAGAAAATTGTTAAATTTTTCCTAGGAATATAGTTTCATTTATATATCAAGAGTGTTAAATATAATAATCAAAAATTCGGAATTCCCTTATAAACTCCAGATCATAAAACTAATGAAACTGACGGTGGACAGCTCTTAATCAGCAATAACGACAAAATCAGAAAACATTGAAATTAACAGAGGATCAAGACCAGGATGTTCTAACAACAAATTAGGAAGAATAATTAGTAAAGCAAGAGGATTGTTTGAGTCAAATCCGTTCAAATTAAAGGTCGCTTAAACGACGTAGCCATAATAGCAAGGGATAAAGGAAAACCTTTCAGAAATACTCTATGAAGGGTTAAACGTAAACAGAGAAAAAATAATATTTATAAAATATAATAGGTAAAATAATAGAGAAAGGAAAAGACAATTTCAGTTTGATCCAGGTATGATAGTCTCTGATAGTAAACAGCAATAGTTCAAGAAAATTTGTTACCCCTTCCTGCTGTTATACGTAAATATCTAGCAACAAAACGTCAGCAGAAGGCGCAGCAAAGTGGCGCTGCCGGTAACTAAAGTATATTCATCCGTTCGGTAATATAAGATTGAGCCCGTTAGTCTCATCTAAAATAAAATTACCTGCAGCTCCGCACAATAAAATCATATGAAATTTTCGGAAAGTGTTGATGTGACGTCCTCAATGTGCCTTACCTTTACTTCCCTAGGGTACGGTGGATAATATGGACAAGGGTTTGCCACTAACTCATCGGCGGGTGGTCGTGTAGGTCTCCTCTAACACAGATGGACGAATGAGCGCCAGCTTTCTTAGGAATAAACCCCACCCAAAATGTCACTTGTTCCGAAAGCAAGAACAATTAGAGTACATTAGGTTGTAAAGATCAATCAAACACGAGATAAACAAACAATAACAAGATTTATTAAGGTACTGCTGCCCCCCCCCCCATACACACACACAAAATTTAAAAATTTGCAAAAAAAAATATTACACAAATTGAGAAAAGAGAAAACAAGGTTGAGATTATAAAGTTAAAATTACCAACTGAAAGTTACAGTCCAACACATAAGTAAGCGTACATTTGATCAACCTTGTATGTCATTGAATAAATTAAATAAGGTTACAAAATAAATGTTTACAGTTAAATTAAATTAATGCAGGTAAACGCAATATGATTCAGTTAACGTAGCAAGATACAATATAATTCAGTCAACGTATCAAGATATAATATGATTTAGTTAACGTAGCAAGATCTTGCTTCACAATATGCATAACCATGTGTACCTATAGAATCAACCTGTAGATCCAAAATTAAAATCTAATCGTATATTAGCGAATAATAGTACCACTGAAGGTTGTTAAATATTAACCAAATCAACATTAAATCTAGCTGAAGGCACCAAAAGAAACAAAACTTAATTACAGCAATGAAATGAAACAAAACTTAACTCTTGCTTCGGGTAAGAGACATTACAAGTTCGGATAATATCCTGTAAAATTTAGAATTACAAATGTTCAAATGAATTTTTAAAATTTAAACAACGCTCTTAACAACAAAAACACACGAACAACTTGCAAGAACTTAGATTTAGACTAGGCCTCTGATCTTAATCTCTATCGTGGCCAAAATTAGTGACCCTTGCTCAGAAAGAAGATCTAAAATTACGTAATTACTTGACAAAGGTTGAGCAAGGCTTAGATAACAATAAATTGCAATATAGCTCTTCCAAGGGACATAGTAACATTAAAACAATCTACTTATCTTGTGAAAGATACAGCATCCTTCGAAATAAATAACATATGGACATAAATTTCCCCTCAAGACACTCACACGTGCTCAATCACGGTAGCTTGATCCTCTAGGCCTGAATTAATTGAAGGAACTTAACTCCTTTACTCCAAATTTTATTTCATTCACAGGTCTATCACGTGTAACATACAAAATGGCGTGCAGCCATGACACCTACTTCGCACCAGAAGTCGTTTGATTAGGGATTATTGGCAATGTTCTGCGTCGTAGAGAAAAAAAAAAGCTGAATGAAAGGAAACGAAACGAATATGTTAATATGTTACTAAAAGTCTTGAGTAACGTTAATGGCTTACCAGCAGATAAAAGGTCCGAACACAAAATCCGCTATGCGTCGATCATAAATTCGAAATGCTATTCTCTACCGAATCTTATTTGCTAGTGAAATCATAATTTAAACTGCAATATACTATATTAAAATTATCGCAGAGAATAGAACGGAACTAATGCTTCTAAACTGGAAGACGATTAAAATGCAAGTCCCCAGCGTGCTTCTCGAATCGCTTAACTCACTTCCCCCAAATCATGTGCGGTAGGCGACAACGCCACCTTAACAAAACTACGCCAAAAAGACAAATAATTAAGAGAATGAAGGGAAACATAATACGAAAATAATTATCGAAATAATAGAGAATAATTAACCCTCAGAGGTAGGAAATACAAACATTCAAATGAACGTAAATTTCCAACAAGCGATAAAGTAGTTATCTACTAAGCGGGACTCCACTAATCGCCGACAGATGTCCGTGCGAGTAGAACTTAACATCAAATAATTACAAAAAGCTTATAAAAATGGTAAATGAACGTAAATCGCACTGGTGAAAATATACACCTGTAAAGATGACAAAGCCAGTAAATAAAACACAATTTTACGGAAATAATTGAATACTACAAATTCCGAAATATATATATACAACGTCGCTCGAAATTAAATGAACTAAAAATCTAAAATTTTGGTACATGAGACAAAATCATATGACATTCAGTGGAAAAAAAAACGTAACAAATTTTAGAATACATCTCTGCAACTCGTTGAATTGACTCCCATTATGGTTCTAATTGCATATTTTTATTGCTGAAATATTTTGCGTGACTCTGCTGATTTACCCAACACAAAAATACTACAAGTAGTACTATTGTGTATTATAAATATACCGTCCTAGCAGCGTCCATCCCAGTATTTTCTTAATCATTTGATTGACTGTACAATCATGAGGGCTGCCCTGGATTCTGATAACTTGTCATGCTCAGAAATGTATGGATGATGTCTGTATTTATATTCCATACTTGACAAAATGTGTAAGTCTCTTCGATATTTCACAAGATTTCAAATTATTGGACATATAAGTTAGAAATAACTTCACAGCTTGTAAAGAAGTGGTATAGTTGCAGTTTCTAATTTACTAATGTATAATGTTGTTAACAATCGTGCTGACTGTGTCAAACTGCAGACTAACTTTACCATAATCAAAAAACGGTGTAATCTAAATTTATATTCTTTAACCCTTAACCACCGTAGTCCAATTGTTGTCGCATTGTCACCGTAGCGGCGTCACACAGACGTCGCTGGTTTTTGGTTTTTATTAATAAAATGTGATAATAATTTTCTCGTTATATCTCTTAGATATGTTACTAGAAGGTATATAATATTAAAAAAAGTCAACAGATAATAAATTTAAAGAAATTTATTTAAAAAAAGTTGTATTTTCTTTGCAGAAGTGTAATTTTGAACATTTTTTACATACGCTTTAACTCAATAATTTTACAGGATTTAAACAACACTATAATATAAAATAATATCGGTGTTTGGAAACTAAAAGAATTCCTATTTATAATAATAACAAAATTTAAAGAAAATTGAAAATATGATAAAAATTACAAGGCCTGATTTATTGGAAATTTTTCTTACAGTCTATACACATTTTAGATGAACATTCAAAACATATTGGTTTACGACAAGCAAAACACATATAGCTTGTCCGTCTTCTCAGTTTAGAGGGACAGGTGAGGCATAATTTACGTTTTTCTAATTTTTCGACATTGTTTGAAACAAGTGGTTCACCGGGGATTCCCAGAATTCGATTTATTGTTAATCGTAAATCTCGTTTTAGTTGTAAGTTTTGAGCCCTTCTAGCTAACTGTAGTTGGACCAACTGGTCGGCAAGTACCTTTATAAAGCCTGCTTTTTCAAGTTTTTCATTATATTTGTATGCTTGATGAAGCACATGAGCATTAACACCACTTATATCTAACAGTCTGAAAAATATTGCCATGGGCCAACGTTGAGTACGGCGACTAGTAGTGTGTTTAGCACACTTTTCATCTAATGCATCGACCCCCGATTTAGTGAAATTATAAAAGGAAATAATATCCGGCTTTTTAATTTCAGGATGGTATGTTTCGGTGTGGTGCATCGATGACACTAAAACAACTGCCTTGTACTTCTTTGGCACGTAGGATACGAGAGTCATATTTTGAGTAAAACCAAATAAAGAAGTTTCACATTTTCTAACTCTGTTAGGTAAAAATTGCGGGGGGATTTTCCTTTTATTCTTCTTCATGGTACCTGCATACGTTAGCCCTGCTTTCCTGAGTGCTTCCACCAATTCTATCGACGTGAACCAATTATCCGCTGTCACGTTTCTATTAGAATTAACAATAGGCTTAGTTAGTCTCACAACAGCTTGAGTGGGTTTACTGAACTTTTTTTCGTCTTC
This sequence comes from Amphimallon solstitiale, assembly GCA_963170755.1. Lineage (NCBI taxonomy): Eukaryota > Metazoa > Arthropoda > Insecta > Coleoptera > Scarabaeidae > Amphimallon > Amphimallon solstitiale. Next base: position 121,749,215 of record OY720681.1, on the reverse strand, counting down.
ATTTAAACCAATACCATCGGATTTTTCCCACTGTACACGTACGCATTATACAAATAATGATTTCTAGCATCTGTCATACACATTATCTTTAGCCCGTACTTATATGGCTTGTTTGGCATGTACATTTTATATTTACATCGTCCTCGGAAGTCAACTAGCATTTCATCCACGGTCATATTTGCACCTGGGGAATACATAGCCTGGGAATTAGCAATTAACGCATTGAAAAGTTCGGAAATTGGAGCCATTGGGTCTTCCCCTCGCCTGAGATTTCTGTCATCAGGATTGTCAAATCGTAAACAGCTAAGTAAAAATGCGAATCTGTTTTTACTTAGAACACAACGAAAGATTTCACGTCCCGTACCATCAATAGTAAAAATACGTTCAATCTTCTCATGGTTAGAATTAAAAACTGCTGAATAATATAATAATCCTATGAAAGCTCTTAATTCCTCCATATCCAAATCCCCCAGCTCTGATCTCTTCGGATTTTTGTACTTGAGCTTTTCTTTTTGTATTTTGACATTAGTCCAATTCAAAACCACACGCAGCATTTCTTCCGAAAACAGTAAACTCCATACCGCAGAAACTTCTGCTCTAGCACCCAATTTAGCAGTAGGACGCAGGCCCGGTAATTGGACAATTATATTGTGGTTTTGTGTTCTACTGCGCTTGACAAAGTTTGTTGACACCCACTTGAAGCGATTTTTTCCGTAATACACTTTTTTGTAATGTTATTATTATCTTCACCATCACTACTTATACTTTCATCGTTATCGTTTATTACAGCCTCTTCTTCACTCACTGCTTCAAGTTCCGAATCGGAATCATGATCACTTAGTTCGTGGTGATCTACAGAAACAACATCACTGTCACTTTCACCGCCATCAATTTCATCAATCCACTGTAGAATCACATTTTCAAAGTCAGGATCGCCATAGCGAACTGTTTTTGTAGATCCAGAAGCACAATCCATTACAATAAAGCACTTTCAACTAAACCGCGCAAAATTTGTAAAACTTACGAAAACGCCGTAGCGGAGTCTGAGAGATCCAGGACAAACTTTAATTATCACAAATATACATATATCCATTTATACGTAAATGTATATGAATATATGTACGTGTAGCACACAGCATACACTTAGGCGTCATTACCAACAGCGAACGCACAGACAACGGTGTGTCGGCCTTTGAGGCCTCTTCAGTGTACGTGGTGCTGCTGGCAATGATCCACAACTAAAACCGTGTCTTATGTCCGTTGAATCGCAGAAGTGCCTATGAGAATATTTCAGCGACATCTGCCATCCAAGCTCGACACCGAACACGACAGTTTCATCTTGCACACTGTGCTAAAGACAAAACCTTAACAAACTTTAATTATTTATATTAGGGAAACAAATGCGTTTATTGCCACAAAATGCTAGAAAAATACTGATACACGTTCAACTTGAAGGTACATAGACGCTAAGTATAGTTAGTCAAAGAGGGGGTAAGTTATTAACCAATGAAGAACCTGATGCGTCTCAGAGACGCCACTACGGTGGTTAAGAGTTAAATGTGGAAAAATGTGCTATTGTTTCTTACACAAGGTGCTCCAATCCATTACAATATCAATATAGGTACATCAAATTCCACACCTATTGTTAGAAAGTCTGTAATCAAGGATTTAGGAGCTTTCTTCCATGATAAACTAACATTCACGCAACCCATATCCACAATTTGTTCTTCAACCTCTAAATCTCTGGGATTTCTTTTGTGATCATGTCGTACATTTAATAACTTAAACAGTATTGAGGTATTATATGACACCATAGTGAGTAGCAAGTTGAAATATGTATCCTTAGTCTGGTATCCACATTGTTTGCGTCAGCAAATTTCGATAGAACTCTTTCAAAGGAGGTTCTTCAAATATTTGTCATATGAGTTAAATGGTACCTACCCTGATCATGACTTTTGAACTTGTTAAGAAATAAAGCCTTCACTGCTTGCTCAAATTAACTTTAACGTGCCGGCTCGAGGTACTCGCCATTTCACTTTCATTGCTACTCCAAGAGCTAGGACCAACATACTAGTAAAATCTCCTGTTTCTCACATGTCGGCTAATTATAACAAATTATACAGATTTAAATGTTTAATATTTAACTAACTTTGTAATATTTCTTAGTTTTATGTCCTATAAATGGTTTGTACTGTTGGACAATAAAGATTATTATTATTATTATCTTCATAATAATACTATCGTACACAAGGCAATGGTAGTCTTGTAGAACAATATGTATGAATATGAAAACAGAAGATACAAAAATCAATGGGGAATGGAATGGAACCAAGCAAAAGAAATGCACCTTATATTATAGAGGAAGAAAGTACCGACAAAACCGGTATTCAATAATAAAGATAGGAACATATTATAAATAATTTTATTCCATATTTTGAACTATAAAATAATACATTTTATATGTATTATTTTTATATTTGTAGAGTAATCTTTTAAAATCTAAAAGTATTCATTTGTGGAAATGCTAGTGACGCTTTCAATGACAGGTTGTGTCCTTGTATATATACCAGAAATAGTGTAAGCTAAAGGTTATATGCGTACTTACATACTAATCAATACAAGATCTATATAATAAGATAGACACGAGTACATCTACATTTGTAAACATTTTTATGGAAATAGATGCCACAGAGTATGTATGTTTAGAAATCTATTATTTTCTTTTTTTGTCTAAAAGTAAAACGGAAATGCCTCCTTGTCGTGTGAACTACATATACTATGTACGTTCTTGTGTGTACGTTTTTAGTGTTGTCACAAAACTGTTTGAACAAATATTGAAATAACCTTCCAGCATTCAAAGCCGTTTTGAACTGTGTCGTTAAAAAATAAGAAAATACTTCAGCGTACGATAACATTTCTTTAAACACATGTGAATCAAATCCCACAGTTTCCAATTTATCTGTAAATTAGTACGTTTAGATGAACTGTAAAATGACCATTGTGTTGTTCTCTAACTAGAGCAAATTAACTGTTTATTTGAAAATATTGAAGTCAGTTCTTATTAGCGATTGTTATTTTAAAGAGTTAAATTGTGTTTGCTCATAAAATTTTTAAAAAACTGGTATTAAAATTCTTTTGTACGTGATTGAACAACTTATATTGCAGTATTTATTTGTATGCTTATAAGAAAATCTTTTGTAAAAATATACTAAAACAAAAGTATGTAAAATAATTTGTTTGATATAAAAGATAATGCTAACTTAATAAAATAATACAGAAATTTAACTGTCAAATTATCAATAGGAAAATTTATTGTGCACAATGCTCTTTACTCAGTTATTTCCAAAATACTAATACTTACTCTTGACATATTTAATTTTCAACACTTCTGTGCAATGTATAGAAACTGTTTCCTTCTCTAAAACATCAAAATATTACACAGAATTTCAAATAAGATACAGTGTGCAATTTTTGCTTTGTGAATTAGGAAATCTGATATATATTCAAAAAAGACAAGAAAATCCCGAGCAGATTCTCAAGTATTTTAGTAACTATTTTATTTTACGTATATCATTTGATTAAAAAAAAATATATGCGCCAACAAAATCCAGGCCCAGATAGACGGGGAACTCACTGAACCAATTCCTGTAGAAAAGGGAATACGACAGGGCGACTCACTAAGCCCCCTTCTGTTTAACATAATTATGGATGAAATAATAAAACAAGTACAGAGTTTGAGTGGATACAAAATGGGTGACCGCAACATTACAATTCTGTGCTACGCCGATGATGCTGTGCTTGTGGCAGAAGACGAAGACGACCTCAAAAGACTACTATATCACTTCAACTGTACAGCTATGTCCCTTAATATGATAATTTCTGCCTCTAAAACAAAAAGCCTGACAACATCAAAAATTCCTATAAGATGCAAACTTGTCGTTGACGACAAAATAATACAGCAGGAAATGAAATTCAAATACCTCGGTATAGATCTATCCGGATACGGTGACATTGACACAGAGGCCAGACAGCAGACAACAAAAGCACTAAAAGTAGCGGGATGTCTCAACGACACTATATGGAAAAACAAATGTATAGATGTCGAGGTCAAATCAAGAATATACAAAACTGTCATCAGACCCATAATGACCTATACAGCAGAGACCCGACCGGACACAACAAAAACAAAAAGGCTCCTAGAAACAAGCGAGATGAGGATTCTAAGGAAAATTACTGGGAAAACGCTACTACACAGAGAGTGTAGCGAAGACATAAGACATAAAGTGGGTTCTGGGCAGGAAGCACGAGTGGGACGAACATATAGGTCGAATGGACGAAGAAAGAATAGTAAGGATAGCACGAGACAAATCACAAATGGGGAGAAGAAGTATGGGGAGGCTGCGAAAGAAAGGGCGTGACAATCTTGTAAACTGAAGGCACGTTGCGAAGTTTGAACAGGCAATTTGCCTAGAATAGAGAGAGAAGAAGAAGAAGAAGAAGACGTATATCATAAAAGCTTATTACGATAGGATAATTGAATATCATTGCACAAATTATTTGAAGAGTGTTAACATATCACTTGCGACAGAACATTTAATTAAATTTGTGATTTCCATAAAAAATAAACCCTGGTACTGACGATATCGATTATTATACAAGCTATTCTTTCCATCATTCGGCATGCATTATTAAATGACTTTAAACAAGAATATAAAACTTTTGAAAACTTCAAGAGTAACACCAATTTCTAAAGGGAATAATTTCAATAATTCTGTATTTGACTCTTCGTCAGATGAAAACGATTATTAAAATTTAATAAAAGTCTAGTTTCTTAATTTAAATTAATCTTTATTTTTATTTTAAATTTATTTCTCTAGTGTTGAGGTTTACATTTTCATTTGTTTTTCCCATGTGGTTATTAATAATAAAACAAAAGAATGGAGTAATAATGTACATTGCGACAATAATACTGATTCTGTATTTGACTATTCATCAGATAAAAACGATTACAAAAATTTTATAAAAGTCTGGTTTTCTAATTTAATTTAATCTTTATTTTTATTTTAAATTTATTTATCTAGTGTTGAGGTTTACTTTTTCATTTGCTTTTGCCATGTATATAATAATAATAAAACTTGTGGATTGCAGATCTTTTTCCATGGTGTTTGTATTCAAAAGTAGCGGGAAATATACACGATCGTTTTGGTGTCGATATTTTTAGCACGGATAGTACAGAGTTTAAACCACGCCTCGCGCATCTCAAGTCCCATCAGGGATCGGGCTCTACTATTTATGGCGTAACATAGTTTTAAATTATTTGCAGATAGTAGTTTCTGGCATCATCTATATAGGCAATGAATATAAAATAAATAATAAATAATCTAAACATAATACTCCAATAAGCACGTAAAACACGCGCGCAGCTTTATTTAGAGTTTATTCACTTCAATCTTCATAGAACTTTTCCATCACTGTTTGTATATTATTTAATTTTGATATTTTTATAGTATTATATCGATTTATACAAATATAGATTTGTTCTTCAGGTGTATACGATTTAAAACATAGAATTTCAAGGTTGCATAGCTACATATTTTAACTTTTTCGAAAGTATCATATCCTATTGATTAATATACGTGATCCGTAGTATAGGCTGCATCTAATATGTAACATTGACAACTCAATTAATTTTCAATGTTCACTTCTTTTTTCTCTCTGTTCTATCTAGTATTACCTGACGTTGTCTTAAGTAAGTAAATATGACGTAAGAGAAGGATTCAGGAAAAATATGTTTGTATGAACGCACGTCAATTAGATAAATCGACTGAAATTTATGTACCTACACTCGAAACCGGTAGACTAATAAGAACGGTAATTTAACAGTAGATGTCTATTTCAGAATCGTGTATCAATTACGGACTGAGAAAATTATTGATGAGCAGTGCGTTAATTAAGGTTTTTGTGTTACGAAACGGTCTTTTAATTGATTGTATGTGAAATAATTTATCGAAGTCTGGCCTAAATTTCTAGTTTTGAATTTATGGAATTGTGTATTTTTAGCGATTTCCAGGTTGAAGTGGAGCTATGGGAATCTGACTCATAAGCGTGTGAAATATTTATTAAATTTAAGTAGCAATATAGTAGCTAAGTAGAACAAGAAGAAACAGTTTTGATCAAATGAATTCGCAGTCAAATAAGTAGGAATATAATAATCAAAATTAAAACAAATCTTCAAGCCAAGACAATTATATAATCAAATCAAGTTAAATTATAAAGTTCATATACGAGGTAGGCGCCATAAATTTTCGGCCTGACAGGCTTATATAGGTTCAAACGTGTTCAACCTCAGCCACGTCATGCATGCACATAAGCGAGGTGTACACTATAAATATGACGGTTCGAAGCCTAGTAGTTTCTAGTAACCAGTCAACCAACGTGACTAGCGCACGAAAATGTCTGAAGTAACGAAAATAGAGTTCCGCGCGGTCATTAAACTTTTACCAAAAGAGGAAAATACAGCTTATCACATTAAACAACGTTTAGAAGGCGTTTACGGTGATTCATCTCCTTTGGATTCAACTGTAAAAAAGTGGGCAAAATGTTTCCGTTTGGGACAAGAATCCCTGGAAGATGCTGATCGGCCGGGTCGACCAATTAAAGTGATAACGCCACAACAAATTTCAATTATTGAACATTTAGTGCTAGAAGATCTGCGTTTGAAAGTGAAGGAATTAACAGTGATGACAAACATTTCCGAAACAAGTGTTTGCCGTATTCTTCATGACGATTTGGGTATGAATGAAATTAGCGCTAAATGGGTACCGCGACTTTTTTCTGCTCTCCAACTTGAACGTCGAGTCGAATGTGCGCAGTCGTTTTTAAACATGCGTGGAGACGACCAAAAACCGATTTTGGAGTCCATTGTCACAGGGGATGAAACAACGGTTCTGTTTTACGATCCTCAATCGAAAAGGGAGTCCATGGAATGGCGGCGACTTGATGAATCTCGTCCCAGAAAGGCGAATTCTTGCAAAACGTCGTGGAAAATTGACAAAAGCTGTGCGATTATTGCACGACAATGCTCCCGTCCATACTGCCGCTTTTTCACAAGCAGCCATCAGCGAGTGCGGCTTTCAAGAATTGGAACATCCACCGTATAGTCCGGATATGGCTCCTTGTGATTTTTGTTTGTTTTCTAATTTAAAAAAAGACCTTAGGGGACGTAGTTTTAAGGACGACTGTCCAAGCAGCTGTTAAAGAACATTTTGACGGGAAAACGTCAGATTATTTTTACAAGGGTATCGAATTATTAATTTATCGTTGTACTAAATATATAGATAGAAGTTAGGGGAGATTACATTGAAAAATAAATATTTTTATATTGTTCCAAGTTCCTTTTTTGTATATCAGGTCGAGAATTTATGTCGCCTACCTCGTATGTATATATAAATATAATTATAAAGGAATAATTTTCTTGGGAATTGTAAATACATACACTGCGTGTCTAAAGTACTCCCCCCCCATCCGTAATCTTTTAAACGAAATGGAATAAACCGTTAAAACAAAAATAAAACATCATGAAAATACTATCTTGTTGATCATGTCTCATTTTAAAATCTTTGACAGATGGCGTTGTAGGATACATCAACTTAAAAAATTTAAATGACAAAAAGAGTCGATTGAAAGATCTATTCAAAGTTTATGTTTTTTTTAAAATTCCTTCATTTGTTAAAAAAACGCCGAATTTCATGGGTAACGAATAAAAATAAAAGAACTAACTACCAACATTGAAAAAAAAAACAATCCTGAACAGATCACTATGATTTTAAATTAAATGTTCTAGTTGAAAACCCTCATACTCTTAGCAATAGAACAACCAATTGCAAAACAATGATGTAATCATCCTACCCGTGAAATTCGGCGTTTTTATTCTTTTTAACAAATGATGGATATTCAAAAAAAAACAAATAAAATGAATTTTGAATAAACCTTTTCCAAACACCTTTCAAATGGAGGGGGAACTCGACCCCATTTGGCTTTTAAAATTTTTGAGTTTTACTGTAGGCTATACAGTGCCATCTGTCAAAATTTTAAAATGAAACATGGTCATAAAGTCAGTATTTTTATAGTGGCTTTATTTTATTTTTATTTCAACGTTTTATTACATTTCAATTAAAAGATAACAGGGAGGGGGGGGGGCATTAGACATGCACTGTATATAAATACTAAATTATTCATAGCCAATATACACGCAATTAATATATAAACGTATATATTAAACTAAGCTCTAAGCTGTCGTCATGGCGTAGAGGCTTCATTGATCAAAAACAGTTAACAGATAACACTCTTTTGACATTTAACACGTAGGTGGGCATTATCTGCCGTATAGTGATGTTGGATGTCGTCTTTGATAAAAATTTGACATAGCTGTTTAGGTACTTTGCTAATTGTGATTTTTGTTATTAGTTTACTATTTTTTATAAATAAAGCCTCTATGTCACGATGACATATGTGTTCAATTATTTATTTTTGTATATATCAGTATCCCAGTTAAGCGGTAATGTGGATAATTGGTATCTAATAATGTAAATAGCGAGAAAATGTTAATTCAAAACTTATAGATAATCATATGCTCTACAATTTATAGATTATTTGTTATTCTGTAAGTTTGAAAACGGCATATTAGAAAAATAGTTATTTATTGTACAAGGGAAAAAAGTGACGAGGTAATGTTTATATGAGATAAAATACCGACAGCTAAAATCTAATTTTTTCCCCGTGTATAATACACTATTACTTTCTTATACATAGTATAAGGAAGTATTGTGATGATGAAAATTTTCGACCTCGAGATTTTTGCAGATGTCTACGTTTTGAAGTCCCCTGATACCGAAAAATTGGTTTTTAAAAAATGTCTGCCTGCCTGTCTGTCTGTGACCACGATAGCGGTCAAACCGCTATAGCTATCAATTCCAAATTTTGTTTTACGTGTATAATCTCCCTCTTGAGATCTGATTAGTTTTTCAGTAAAATCGGTAGACCGGAAGTAGCAGTTTACTTCAGTGAAAAAATCGAATTTTGCCAATATTTCGTCAACTATTAAATTTAAACAAATTTATAAAGAATTCATATGTACTTAGAATTAAGTTTGAGACAAATTGTCTTAAAAAAGTTTTTCGAAATTCCAACCGGAAGTAGGTCTTTTACTCTTAACGAAAATCAGTTTACGTTACGAATATAAAAGTATTTAAAACATGATTTTCAATATCTTTTGTGTAAAAAAAATGTCAAAATTCAGACCAGAAGTACCACTTTTACTCTTACTGAATAGCGATTTTTTTGCAAATATATCGTAATTTATGCATTCAATATATATTTATCAAGAGCACAAAAGTATTTAGAACTGCATTTGCAATATTTTTTGTATATATGAAATTTCAAAATTCGGACCGGAAGTAGCACTTTTACTCTTCGCGACTAGCACTTTTTTTCGAATATCTTGCAAAGCATTCTATAGCGATTTATTAAGAGAATGAAAGTACTTAGAATAGGATTTTGATTAGTTTTGTATAAAAAAAATTCTTAAAATTGTATAGTTTGAAACGCTCATAGGTATAAGAAAGTCGTGTGATGGCCACACCTCATTTTTTTTTGTGATGGGAAAAACGACGATTTAATATTGAAAAAAAAACACGTTAATACTATATATTAAAGTCAGAAAATCAATCGATGTGACATTTGAAGCGACATTACACCTGCGTTGCTAGGGGAACCTGTAAAGTATTCAAATATCTGCCAATTTAACCGGGAAAAAAGTGAGTATTTTCTTCCCGGTTTGAAAAAGTGACATTTTGTTACCTCTCAAGAAAGATAAAATGTCAAACTTTTTTCCCGCCACAGAAAAAACTTATTTTTTTTTTTGAAATGATATTTTATTTACATTTTTTGTCAATAATTGTAGTGTTCGAAAAATTGCTACGAAGTAATGATTAATGATAAAAAGCTTATTATAGGCTGAATTAGTAGAGATATAATATGAGCACAGGAGTTTAGTGTTTACTGCGACGTTTTATTGCATGTTCTTTAGAATTACATACCGTTTTCTAAAGTTAAAGATTTAAAAAATATAAATTGTATTTTTACATGCATGACTATGAATAAATTGACAAGATTAACAAATAAATATAAGGATATTCTTAGATTGCTTTTCAATAGTATCTAAGTAAGTCACTATATATTTTGCTATTTATTAAATGAATACCCAAAGAAACAACTAATTATTATTAAGATTTGACTGGGCCTGAACAAACACCACTTTACTGGGTTGTAAAATTTTGTGTTACAATTTTGGTCAAAAGTAGTACATCTACTATGTAAGACTCTGTAAAGTAATATATCATAGAACTTACAAATTATCTTATATTAAGGAATTCTTATTATAAAGTTCTGTTTTCAGAAATAGAACTATGTGTTGAAGTTTATTTTTTGCTAATATTACTTAAGGCTATGACTTGCCATTGCGTGTCATATATTCTCTACTTTTATTCTGAAGTTTAATTACAATTATTATATAAAGTATGACTTACTCAGAAATCACTTTAACAGATTATTGTCCGTTGGATAATTTTTTTACGTGAGTGTCGTTTTTGAGGTTATGTTAAATCAAAGTATTTATTACGACTACTAGATGAGTGGAATCGTAAATTCGAGAATGTATCTAATTACGCAAATAATCCTTCTAATGAGAATTTTATTAATATGGTGCATAACAATATTGAAGGAGAAACATCTTAAACGATAGCAATAAAAAAGGAAGGTGAGCAAGAACTCTTCGGAAACCAAACAGAGGAGCAGTGGATATCATGTGTACCATTTTGCAAGAAAATAATGCTTGCTAAAACTGTGAAAACTTAAAATTATTGTCGACATTTGTAGATTAAGATACAGCAAGCAGGTTAGTAAATATGAATAAAATCATATTTCCAAAACTTCTTAAAACTGCATAAAATATAATCAGAAACTATTTTATTAGCAAACTTTAATAAAGTTGTACAAAATAGAGGTTGAAAATATCAAAGTGACCATAGATTTCAAAAACGATTCAATAGAATAAAAATATTTTTAATTGAAAACTGCTCTCTTGAAAACAACATTCCATAATTTCCATGTCCATTGCTAAATTCTACATAATAAATTTTCTAATTCCTGATTTTTAGTATTTTTAATTCCTTGGTCGCATTAGAACAATCAATCTTACTGTGTTTTAAATGTAATGCGCATTTGTACCGTGGTTAACAATTTGTAAAATTGGATTTATATTAATATATAGATAAATCTAAAAATACAACTACTTCGCTTGTTACCTATCTTAAATCATTATCTATAGATAACACATATAAACAACTGTTGCGTTTAATTTTTTCAGTATTAACATTAAACCATTAAAGCATAGCCACATAATATATAGGTCTAATGTTAGCAATATTTCTAGAGTAATAAAGAAAACTCAGTTTCAATAGAATAAACAAAAATAATGCAGAAAATACAATTTACATGTCACACTTAACGTCTATGTATTGTAACGAAATATGTATGAGGCAGACCGAGCGACGTTAAAAAAAAGAGGTTGTAAATCATCTCGACGCGACTGGTAAACATCGTAAAGCAGTGAATCATCCATTTACGTATGGTACTGTGTCGGAGACAGAATGTCTATGGAATGTTCTAAAAACATCGAGAGGAAGATGGAGTTTACGCGAATGCCTCGAGATGTTTCGTACGCGTATATAAAAAGGCAGTTGAACGGATGGATAAGTAATTGCGGAATAAGAAGTCGGTTAAGAAGTGGTTTCGTGCGGAACAGTAAAATAAATATAAGAAAGAAATAAATAGTTCCCACATGGTAGCCGAAGAGTAAACATAAATATAAGTAGTATAAAATAAATATAGTGGTGCGTGTTATATAAATAGAAGTGTTACATAAATATACGGACTTAAATAATAGTAGTAGTAAACAAATACCTGTGTTAATTTAAATCGTAGTAGTTTAAGTGTGATACATTAGTTTTATACATTTTTATATTGTAATTAATTTTAAGTGTATAAATATACAGACTGTTTTAAATAAATAATTGCACGAGTTGTTTATTGCGAACCCGAAAACGTTACAGTATATATTACAATGTAAGAATCTAACAAAAGATAATTTACTGAAAATTAGAATAAAGTGTATGTTGAGAAGAATCCTTTTGCCAAAAAAACAGGGTAAAATTAATTACATGCATTTTATCATTTAAAGTTGACTTTTATATCTCTTTTTATTGTTTTACATTGAAAAATAATACAAGAATACACATGTGTACACATATACAGACATTTTCAAAATCTGGTGTGAAAATACTTACGTCGATTTCTTAATTATGAAAATATTTATATTAACAAATATGTTCTTAGGTATTTATAGATTTATCTATAGATGGTGTTACTCTACGGGTTCACCTGAATACCTTTTACTCTATGGACATACACGTACAATCGTACCACAACGTATTAACCTAATTAGAATGTCGTAATGCAAGTGTAGGTGCAGTTATTATTTAATGCTGTCATGCACGTTTATTTCTTTTTATTACATAAGTCAGTTTCAAATGTAAGTACATATATAGTAAGTACAGTTTGTGGAGGACATGATTATGAAAGAGAACATAATCCAAAATGCCGTTAAGACAAAACTACACGTGTATATAAATGTAATTCAATACACTCCAAGATATATGTATGGAAATAATTTGACTACGGAAGATTAAGCTTTATTAAATTGTCACGTTTAAATAGCATTTTACATACATTATCTTATTTGTGTAGTATTCATTTAATGTAAAGTAAAAATTTAATACTCTCTGGTTGACTACAATCAATAACTGAAATAAATAAAGTGCTGCAGTTCAAATGACAATATTTTGTTGCAAAACACCTGTAGAGTGGTGGCCAGACACTCAAATACTGTCTGTCAAATGCCCCCTTTGTTGTAGATTAGAAACTATATTCATTAGAGGATCGAATCTTACATAGTAATGTCAGCTCTAGGAAAATTAAATCAACAGTTATTTCAACAAAGCCTTTAAAACTTTACAAAAGAAAAGGTCGAAATACGTATCTACTGATGGATGATAGAGATGCTGCTTGTATTTGTCAGGACGTAAGGTTTGGTGTGTTCATATAATATCCAAGTGGATATACTATAGTATTGCGCTTAATTATCCGCTCTGTATTATAGAGTTAAGGTATCACAAAATTGTTAAACTGACAGTAAATTTAAATTTATAGTAGATTTTTGGTGTACCGAGTTGGCTAGATTGTTTTCGAAATAACAATCGAATATTTTTCTTTATGGTTGTGGTGTTCAAAGTTAACGCATGTGCCGTCAAGTACTAGTGTGAATGATTGAGTCTATGCAAATTTTTGACCAGAAAATGAATATGACGCCAAATATATGTGGTAATCGGATGTGCCTCTGGGGATCCCAAATAGAGTTGTTCTATCTCAGCGATCTAATCTGCTCTCCGCATGCTCACGCGGTCGAGCAGTGGAAATTTGTCGAAACCTGGCAATACAGATTTAGCGGTTTACATGAGAATAATATAGTTCATACAACAAAAGTTTAGTTTTTACTTCACAAAAATTTTAAGTATTATAGAAAACCCAAGTACTGTAATTTAGAAGTTAAACAAGAGTGTCCAGTTTTATTCCATTTTATCATTGTTAAATGTGTTTTGATAGAATCTAAGAATGTTTAGAGTACGGACGTGGGTTCGCTTTACTAATTTACTTAGAGCTGTTTTCATCATTTAAAACCGTATGTTTTATATTTTATTTCAACGTATAAAGTAATTTAATTTATTGCCAAACATTAATGTCTTTATTAAAGTATGCTTTTGCAATATGTTTAATTAGTTTTTATAATATTTTATTATAATTAATTTTATTATCATATATTAAGTATTTCGCACATCTGTTTTGTTAATCTCTTTTACCTTTTAGAATTGGTACTTGTGCTTTAAAGTGCCTGGCGCCCTTTAATTTACACAACCAAACATAGCATACTAGTTAGGAACCCACTCCAAAGCCAACATGAGCTAATAGCCGGAATACGTTGCGAAAGGTAAGTCACTGAAAGCAGGCGTAATCGTTTATTGGTGCTTTTTTTTAATTTATAAGGCCAATCGTGTCATTTACAGACAGATTTTTTTAAGCAGAAGTTAGCAGCTGATCAGACAATTGTAAAATATGATTTTTATCTTAAAGTGTAAGAGCTACTTCTCGCTATTTGGGTCATAAACTAGGTTATAATCTATTACTCGCGTAATTACGTATATAGAATCATATTTCTACTTACTAACATTACTGTGAGCTTCTACTGTGCTTCTCAGTGCGGGTAAATTCACCGGCTCCGGCTATTTCGGTAGTCCTTAAACTATGTTAGAGACGTGGTCTTGTGGTATGAAAACGACTAGCATCTGAATTTTATTTCCATCTGCCAATCACAAGAAAGGTGTTTCTTTATTATTCAAGAATCATTATTACTTAATGTAAGATTAGTTAAACAAAGAAGAACACAATAATGCAGTTACAATTCTTAGACAAAACCACAAATATCATTTGTTAAGTAGTTTAAAAATTCGAAGATATGGTATTATTTTATTTTTAATATAATATTAAAGCAATGAACTATGGAAATTAATAAAAGTTATACAGTGTGCATAAATAAATATAAAAAAATGGAAAGGTTGAAGGCTACTTTAAAAAGTACTTACGAGTTTAAGCTAAATCTTGCTTCCGTACAGAGGCATTTACAAAGTAAACACATATACATACTTACTGAATTACTAAATTAACAGTTTTATGAAAGAAAATTTCATCAGCAGTTGAAGAAGGATGTACTGACAAGAATTTTACATACAGAGTACCTACACAAAATTATTACACAGTAAGATTAGTTATTTGAAGTATATAAATTGGGGGAAATTGTTATAAATGTTAAAAATTTCATTGTAAAATAATCATGATTATGATAGTCCAAATTCATATTATATCAAATTAAACTTTGTATATCTAATATATAAAATTCTCGTGTCACAGTGTTTGTCACATAACTCCTCTGAAACGGCTTGACCGATTCTTATGAAATTTTGTGTGTATATTCAGCAGGACTGAGAATAGGACGTAAACTATTTTTCATACCCCTAAGTAAGTGATAAGGGTGGTCCACCCCAAAAAATTTTTGTTTGTTTTTTGGACAACATTTTGTATTTTATTTTTTTTATGATTCGGCATTAAAAAATACATTTAACCCCAAATTTTCACCCTTCCACCACCAACCCCTATTTTTTAATAGCGATATTAGTACTTTAATAATGTTCTACTCTCGGTGGTTTGAGTTAACAGAAAGTATTGAATATGAAAGAAAGAGCGCAAATAGCAATAACTGGTGAGGATAACACGTTTATGGTACTTGCGAGTGTAGTCGAACACCCCGCATACTAGTACTACGAAAGTTAGTAGTCAGTTAGATGTAAGTCAAATTTGAAAATCCAAAATAATTGGGAAACATGAAATTCACCCGCAGCATATTCATACACAGGGTTAGATTAAAGAAATTTTCAGAATCGCCTACATTGTTGTCAATTGGCAGCAGATAAATTATCCTAGTTTTCTCCATTTTTTGTTGTTTACCAACGAAGCCACCTTCTATTAAAGTGAATACGTTCATCGTCTCAATTTCCGTTATTATAACGCATAAATCCCCCCAGTTTATCACAACTGTACACTTTCAAAATCGTTGGTCATTAAAACTGTGGGGAAGAATAGTGGGTAATTACATAAAGGGACCTTATTTCTTTAATGAAAATGTTAATGCAGGAGAGTATCTTCGCTATCTACGGACGGAGTTTTCAAAACTTTTTGAAGACATCTTCAAATATGTCAGTAAACATAACCTTTATTTTATTTCGATGTTCGCCAACAGAGTCAAAAATTAAATACTACAACTGGATATTGCCGGAATTAAAAAATTGAAATGCGATGCTCTTCATTCTGTACAATTATTACTTTTGGAAGAGTTGGATTTAACATTTACTTTGTTTGACAGTTGACTAAGGAAGTCAGGCGGCATTCCTGCCTTCCATTGGTTGAACGAATATTTTGGTGCATAGAACAACAGCGATCGTAGTTCTTTAATTGACCGCTAATTGCTCCTATAATGATTATCTCAGAACTTACAAAAGAAAGGTATAGGACATTTTTAACGAAAATGAAAGAGAATAAAAAAAGGAACAAAATGCCTCAATAAATACTGGGTGTTCCATTAAAAAAAAATAAGGTTTTAGTAAGTGAAAATTTCAGGAAGTAGACATTGAGGTATTGTCGAGTGCAACTTTACCAAATGATGCAGAATTTTCTTGGCTACGAGCATCATCAAAGTTAATGTTTTACTTTTAAAAACAGTGTGAAAATAATTTTTTTCTGAACACGTATTTTGGTCAAATATTTTCAAAAAAAGATTAATAACTCAAAAACTATTGGCTCAAGTTTGCAAAAGAAAAAACAGTTGAACAGACAATTTAAAGCAGTACAATAAAATCCAAAAATATATAGGGTGAGTTATTTAAAAAACTTGAATTCCGTGTATTTCCAGTGAAACCGGAAGTGCGTCAGTGCTAAAAGTATTTTTGCAATATGCGCCACAAGCAACCATGGATCTTCCACTAATTGTTTTTTCTTTTATTTAAAACACAAAAGAGCAATCGAAGATGCGGCTACTAATGACTCACCCTGTACATCCAAACCCAGTTCAACCAGAAAGTTCTCAACGTACACCTGTCAGCATCTGTAGAATTTCTTACATGTTTTAATTTCATTTGTAATTTTTCAATATAGTTTAATATGTTAATGACATTTCTAGAGAGAGTCCAAAATATGTTCGATTAATATGATATCTTAATAAGGTGTTGTTAAGTGCAATGACAAACAGGAAAAGAGCAACCGCAAGCATAAATTGCCACAGTATCTTACAACCTTCACAAATATAAGCCACAGAATCGTAGTATAATTAAAACACTTCCAAAACTAAATCCTCCTTATCGGAAAAATCAATGTATTTTTGATTATCAATTAATTTTATTTCTGTAGTAATCTAAAAGTTACACATATTCAATATTATATTATTTTTATATTTAGTTATACTGTTGATTTCATTTATAGAAGAAGCAATACAATTACTAAACCACCGATGAAAGCAATTATTAACTAATTGTAAAAGAATACTTCATACAGCAAGCAAAGGCATAAATGCTGTGAATAATACATAATAAAAATTCAAATTTCTAAGGTTATGCGCATGGGTAAGTAACCTTAATCACTGTCTAATATTTTATCAGGTACTACAAACACTGATTAATTAAGGACGTTCTTAATCAATGATTAGCGCTAACCGGTGTTGGAAAAACGAAAAATTTGTACTAACCAGTGTTTTAATCAATGATTACGCTAACCGGCGTCTTAATCGGAGTTGGAAAAACCGTCCCTTAACATAATATATGGGATAAGTAAAAGTAGATTGATAACAACTCTCGATATTAAAGAGACTCAGAGAATTAAGCAACCTATTAAAATTGTTATTGGTTGTAGTTAGAAACGTGCAATTTATTTAAAGCCTCATGATCCAGCACAATATATTTCGAAAACATTTTTGCGTAACTTAGAGACTTTTATTGTTAACAATACTAAAATTGATTAACAAAAATTGTCATTTTAATTCATATTCGTTAAAACATCATGGAAAATAAACCACTATTTAAATAAACTACTCAAAAATGAATAGGGAATTAGATCTTTTTTTAAAAGATCTAATTAATTCGATTAAATTTAACGTATTTTCTCAAACTATAGATAAATTAGAAGGCCCACAGTCATTTGTGGACATTTTATTTGGTAAATGTCTTTTCTGTGTGATAAAATATTGAATATTGCATTTTAACCTTAAATTAATTTAAAATACAAAATTATAAAAATCGCATTTTTTAACAAATATTATTCATTTTAAACGTCATTTCACATTTCACTATGCCAAGACGTCATTTAAATAAAGAAATTGTCGCAATTTTTAATGTGTCTCCAATTGTTGTTAGTAGGGCTCTAACAAGATTCCAAAAGACAGGATCTGCAAGGAGAAAACCCGGTAGTAGATCTGAGAGGAAAGCAAATCATAGACAAGACGGCAACATACGAATTCAGACAAGGATGAATCCGTTTAGAAGTGCTGTATGGTTGCAAACACAGTTACGTGCGGCCACTGGAGTTAGAGTTTCAGATCAAACCATCAGAAACCGTCTGAGGGAAATGGATCTTCATAGCTGCAGGCCTGTGAGACGCCCAAAATTAACTAATGCCAACAGAATGGCTAGAAGAGCTTGGGTTAACCAACGACTAGCAGAAAATTTTCAATGGGAGCTTGGTTTATACACCGATGAATCCAGATTCTGCTTATTTAGTGATAATCGTAGAGTAAGGGTCTGAAGAACTCGAGGAGACCGTTATAGACGCGAGTTTACAAAAGTTGTGGTAGCTTTTGGCGGCGGTGGTATCATGGTGTGGGCGGGCATTAGTTTGAATGGACGTACGAACCTCCATCTCTTTGAAAACAATGTCAATGGACACATATACAGAGATGACATTATTCAGCAATATGTGGTCGACTTTCGTGAGGCTGTGGATGAAAACATGGTTTTTATAGATGATAATGCACGACCTCATCGTGCACAAATTGTAATGCAAGCAATAAATGACCTCCATATTAACCATCTACCTTTACCACCAACGTCTCCCGACTTGAATCTAATTGAGAACATTTGGGACAGACTTCAAGAACAGCTCAACGAACATAATCCACCCCCAGTTAACGTGCAACACTTGCAGGAAATTTTACCGCTGTGTTGGAGAAGAGTGTCACAAGAACATATTAATAATTGTATTATGAGTATGCCCAGAAGATGTACAGCTGTGAGAGATGTCCGTGGCCATTATACACGATATTAGAATTAATTGTTACACAAAAATGTTTATTTTAGCTATTGATAAAGAAGTTGCTTATTTCATGATTGATCATTTCTTAGTAATCTAACGATTTTTCTGAAGAAATATACTTGAAAATTTTAAATTGTTGTGTACAATTATGTATCTAATATAATACACTATAAATATTTACCCACATTTTCTAAAAAATACAAAAAAGTAAAAATTCCTTATTCATTTTTAGTAGTTTATTTAATTATTTTTTGAATCAAAACAAACAATATTTATTAAGATCCGTAAAATCTAAGCATATTTTACACTGTCTAAATCTTCTAAATGACACTTAATAATTTACCAACATTCATTTGTAAATTCAATACCTGTGTAAAGAGAGCTAATTAGAACAAATTTAAAATTTAAACAGTGATACTTCCACCATTCTAAATCAATGAGCTATATCAGTAATACCGTAGGTTGCCAAACGCTCGGTGAGAGTCACATTTTATTACACTTTCTTTTCTTTCCGACTGGCCGTCGTTACAATGGACATTCACACTTATGCAGAACCTAAACATGTAAGTGGTACCTGCTACCCACTTACGTACACTACGAACGAATAGCACGATGCGAAAAAAAATCGATTTCGTTATGTACTATCGACTTTTGCACACCGACGATCTAGGATCTGGATCATGACACAACTTGACTTTCAATTTACCGATCTTATACAATCACACACGCGGAAGCAATGTATTATAAACTTACAACTGTTTAAGTATTTGAAAGAGAAACGTTAAACAATTTTAATTGTAGAGTTGTACAGTCACTTTGCATCATTGAAATAAAACAATTAATTATAATAGATATTATTGGCGATAGGTTAAGAATTACGTCCACCGTCTATGGTAAACGAACTTTAAAAAAAAAATCAGCTAAATCCAATCTTGCTAATTTTGAGAAAATGATACACATATTATTTCTAAACAATAAATGAATAAACAAGTATAAACAGCATCTGTATTCACTAATAAACATAAAAGAAAAGGTTATGATTTTATTGTAAGTCTAGGAATAGGGTGTAATTTTTTTTTAATATGTTATAAATAATTTATGTGAGAGAACTAATAAAGGCAATACTACTAATCTCCAAAATAAATAATAAATTCATTACATTTACTAAATTTCTCAATTAGACTGTATATTTGACATAACATTTACTTTTACACTAGAGTGTACAATAAAAATGCCAGATTTAATATAATAAAATTTATTCTTTAAAATGTAATTAGAAAGAAGTTATTTTCTTATCTTCTATATAATTACCAATTATATGTAATGATTAATAAAATTAAGGGATATGAGAGTAACAATTTACAGAACATGGTGGATTACCATTGGATGAAACACACAATATACTACGGGAAAGTCAGTCGACGTAAATATTTATATTAATACACAGATTTAAAACAAATATGACAAAGTTAATAACATCTAGCGTCACATTTTGAATCTGTTTGACATGTTTCATAATTATAATTTTACATTAATTGAAGAATAAACGTTTAATAATGATAATCTTTCTTGTCTAACAATATTAACCATTTATAAGATTAAAAACTAAAACTTATTTGCAAAATAAAGAAATGCACATTTTAGAAGTTATACAGGTTAACAATGTTAAATAAAATAATTAATATTAAACATTTAAAACATATCTGTGTATAATTTATTATAGTTATCTGACATGTGGAAAACAGAAGACTTTTAGCTAGCATGTGGGTGTAAAAAAAAATGGCAGGTATCACCAACCGGTAAGTTAAACTTGATTTAAACAAGAAATGAAGAAGAATCTGTTCTATGTTTCAGAATGCTTAGAAAGAATTTAGCAATGTAATAGTTACGCCGTACAACGAAGATTAAAAATCGTGGTACGCTATTAGAATTACATAGTCTACTTTATAGCCAGGAAAGTTATAAATTAATGTATATTTCCTTCGAAATCTGCTGATGTAAATAATACGGATACCAAACTAAATAACCATATTATAAATTACTAGGCACGAGGGTGTAATGCAATACTTTAATACTGTTTAAGTTAGTAAAAATGCGACATGATCACACAAGGAAACCAAAAAGATTATAAACTGGAAAAAAAATTGTTGATAAGTGTTAGACAAAGGTTTTCAGCAAAGGTTCATCACAGAAAACTTGATTCTAAAAATCTATCTATAATGTAGAATTCGATGTAAAATTGATATCTTAATGGATTGGAGCTCCTTGTGTAAGAGAAAATAGCACATTTATAAATATTTAAAGAAAGTAAATATAGGTTATACCATTCCTTGATTATGTACAAGTTGGTCTGCTGTTTGACACACCCAGCACGATTGTGAAAAATATTATACATTTTTAGGCCATGCGTGTAACCTAAAAATTCAATGTTAAGCTTTTCCTTTAAATTGTAAATATGTTTTTATTGAATTATATTATATAAATGCATAACCCATTCTAAGTAATAAATAAGAAGCAATGAGTTGTACAAAGGCTGCAGAGAAGCCAATTTAATCTAGTTTGGCAAGAAGCAAATTGTGATCAATGGAGTCAAAGACCTTAATCAAATAAGTATACAGCATGTGTCAATTTTCATTAGCCATAGGCGATTAATCCATACAGTAAGTGGCAACATAGTACCCCTTCTTTCCTTTCCAATGCCAGCACGACCGATGCATGCTCGTAAATACAAGTTAGCGTGGTTAGCAGTAACTATTTGACCACCGGCTTGGGTGTTTGTAATGCGATCAGAAATAATATTTACGAGTTGCAAGGGTTTGTTTTTCTTTTTCGTTTCAGTAAATGCAGAGAATTATTAAGCTGCGTTCACGCTGCATGACACAAACAAAAGCGTAATTCTAATAAAATTAAAAATAAGGTACAGAAAAAGGATTCTGAAAATAATATTAAACTACTAGATCAGGAGATCGCGGCGGCCATTTGATGTTTCCCGTTCCACTAATAAGACGGCTTTTATTGCAGACTAGAACGGAACGTGTTCGCAGCTAAACATTGAATGTAAAATCTGGTGGAGAGAAGTGGGAAGATCGGAGAAAATCGTTGTGATGTCGATTGTTGCCGGGATTGGTGACGGGCAGTAGGGGTGACACCTTGCCAAGTATTACTTGTATACATATAAATCGCACGCAAACATTGAATCCCTATACCTAATGAAAATTGACACATACGGTATATTACTTCTACTTGCTGGCACTGATCTATTGCTGTCGAAAAGTGTTGCGTAATTTCTTCTAAATTGTAATTGTCAATTTTCCTAGAACATATCCATATTATTGTACAGATAAAATAGATTTTATGTATATTATTCAGATACACCAACTCTTTAGTGAAGTTAGTCAAGATAGTTACCGAACTATAGTTTTTTATTTCATTTTTCTGACCATTCTTGGTAACCCAATAAGTCTGCAGGTCTTTCAAGAGTCAGGAAATTTTGAAGCTTTTATAATAAAATCGAATAAGACTGTAAGTAGTGAAAAAAACTAAGACACTAATACCAGATGTCAGATTTTTACCTAGTTCCACTATATTTCACTTCGTTCTCACTAATGTATTATAAGCCCTCCGTGACTCAATCTCCACCAGATATCTCAATTTTTTGAGTTTACTTAATTAATGTGAAGATTTTATAGACTTTCATATGAATTAGTTTTTTAATTTTAGCGGTAAACCACTCAAGATAATAATTAGATGTTCGGAACATAGGAAAAAATCAATTCAAACTAGAATAAAATTTGTTATAGAACGACTACTTAATAAGCCAGGAATATAGATAGGTTACCTTACTCCAGAAAAGCATTAAATTAAAGACAATTTTCTATCTGATAATAAAGTTGCAATTAGAACTTTATATCAGGTAGAAAATTTTCTTTAATTAAATGCTTTTCTGGAGTAAGGTAACCTATCTATTTTCCAGGCTTTCTTGACATAGATGTGTTAGAAACATTCCTGGCCTGATTATCCAATAAGAATGTGTCGGTTCCGAATATTATGAACTATACATGATCGTGTTTGTTCGATACGAGTGCCACAGCCTAAGAGTCAGATACTTCCCAGTACCTGGGGCCACTCTACAGATGAGTAATCTCATATAACGTAATACGTTAAATACCCTTAATTTTATTCATTCAGTGTTATTGCTATAGTATTTATCAATATGTTACCGATATAAACTATTAGCAGTATTTTCTTGTATAATCCTCACTATATAACTCAAATGTTTTAAAGTTTTAATCAATTCATCGAAGAACATATCATTTTAATTTCACCGTAATTGAATGGTTATAAATACAAATAATACAATTTAACGTTTAGGTAGTTGATGACATTGAAAGAGATGAATATAGAATTGCGTGTCTTCTCTTTAAATAAATGTGTTTGTATCTAACATATGAACAGTGTTTTACAGTGGTAAATTCAATAATCATACTTTTTGTACTTACAATTTATTAACGAGATGATGTTTGGGACATATGAATTAAAATTTGCATTGATATACGACGGTAGTCTGAAATATTTCCGACCCCACGAGAAGATGGCAGCACTCGTCAATAAAGGCTGGGTAATGTGGTTGCGTATCCATTGACAGCTACACATCAAAAATTCACCCAT
The DNA here is from genome assembly GCA_963170755.1 of Amphimallon solstitiale. NCBI lineage: Eukaryota > Metazoa > Arthropoda > Insecta > Coleoptera > Scarabaeidae > Amphimallon > Amphimallon solstitiale. Next base: position 121,725,467 of record OY720681.1, on the reverse strand, counting down.
TTTGGACGCGCAATTGTTATTTGACAATCGTTTGATTGAGCCGATATGAGTGTTTTAGTGAAAATGGACAAAATCGAGTATCAAGCCATCAATAAATTTTTGTTTCTGAAAGGCAATACTCAATGCAAATTAAAGATGAGTCGGACGCTGTATACGGTAGTTCTGAACCATTATTTACCACAGTGAAATTTTGTGCAGCAGATTTTAAACGTGGCCGTACAAGCTTGGGAGACGATCAGCGTTCGGGAAGTCCAAAAACTGTAACCACTGACGATAACATCACGAAAGTTCACCAAATAGTGCTGAACGACCGCCGAATTAAAGTGAGAGAGATAGCAGAGGTTATGAATATGTTCAAAGAACGTGTTTGTCACATATTGTTTGACACGAAACTCTCGAAGCATAACGGTTTACTTTACTCAGTTCAGGGCCATCAACATAATTTTGAGTGAAGTTAAATAAAAAACGAATGCTGGACTGTTCAAGGCATGTTGCCACAGACGCCATCCCAAAAAGTTGTAATAAAAGATCGCGAGAAAAACTTCGGACAAGATAGGAATCATCTACTATGAAGTACAGATGTAGCAAATTTGTGAAATGGCATATGTCCGTGTAAAGTTTTGTGTAGTTCTTATCACAAATGCTAACATTTTCAATGCAGATGAAATCTCCGAAATCTGTTTTCAAAAGCTAAGCATCTATTAAGTAGCAGATCACCAGAGAGGTATTCGTAATATAATGGACTATATTTGTTGTGGCTATCAAAATCTGACATTGGTTATATTATTGACACACGAATATTTCATAATATGATCCTGTGACTAAAGAAATTGACCATCCTTGATGGAGTCAACTATTAAGAGGACTTTTAAATCGTCTGCGAAAAGCAATTCTCGCGCTGTAGCTTATCACACAGATGATTAATAAAAATTAAGAACAGTAAGCAGCCCAAGTTAGTTCCCTGAGGGTCACCCGACGACAGCACAAAAATGTCAGACTCATATTCCACATCTGTGCTTACAATCTGTGAGATATGATGCAAAAAATCATAGCAGTTTGGATGCAGAGCCAAATGTAGATGGTTTACTAAAACAGCAACTGGTAATCAGTCTTGTCGAAAGCCTTGGAATAGTCAGTATAAACACCAAGTACGTGAGGATTATTATTAATACTTTCGCATAAATATTGAGACAAATAGCCAATTTAAACAATTTAGACTTTATTAACGAAACCAAGTTGATGGACAGATATGTAATTCTGAACACAGGAAAATAAAGGCACACAAAGACGCCTTTTAAAAGGTTTGGCATAATTAGTTATAATATAGTTCGGTAATAGTCTATAACGTCCACTACTTTAAAAGCGGGTGTTAATTTAGTAATTTTCCAGCAGTCAGGGAAGGAAAAGGAAAGAGTTGTCAAATATTAACCAAATCCTAAACTAAAGGAATGCGAATAAATTTATAGAAGCCAAACCTCTAGGATAAGTGCGTTTTATATTAAGATAAGAAAGTTAACATTGTTGTTATTTTACGGTCCAAAATAATAAAATAAAATGATATTTGTAAACTGAACAAACAGCTATAAATATATAAGCACAGAAGTTTTGTACAGAGCCTAGTATTAATGCTTGTTTGTTTAATATTTCAAACAATTAATATTTATTATGATAATACTTTCTACGAACGTATTTTATAGCGATTTCTACATTTCAAACAAAACAGACGCAAATATTTTTGTTTATTCTTTATTTTTTCCGAAAATACTTCCTCATAAAATATTTACATAAAATAAACAATACTGTAAATTCGAACTCATTAACAGTAATCTATGATTCTGAGAAAGTTTTACACTCTTTTTCCAACAACTCGCAACTGCATATTATATTCATGTGGCGAAATAATACCATACTTTTTTATTCCAGAGAAACATCAACGCAAACACTACAATTTAGATGTCAATATTTGTAAACTAATAAGTATATACTTAGTCTAAATTATTCAATATTGCATACTTTCAGTTGAGTATGAAGGCTGTTAAAAGTTTGATGCACGTTCTAAAGTGAGAAATTGTAACAGGCATAGTTTAATTTTTCGTAATTCTAAAACTGCTTGTCAATAATATTTCAAAGTATGTAATCAGTGGGTTGAAATTATAGTTAACAGTAGACAAGCGAAATAATTTTTATCGCCTAACGAATCACAAAACTTAGTGGAGTAAATCACGAAAGGAACGATTTAACAATTATCTCAAGAATTTTGTAACGGATAGGTGTAGTAGAATTGATACACGTTTACCTTTATATTGGTCTATTATATGAGCACTGTATTGCACAGCTTTATTACAGGGACGTATCAATAGAGCATAACAATATTAAATAATTAAAAGTTAATAACAAAAAAAAACGCATATTATTGTACTAAAGTCTAAGTAATTCGCAACTTCAATAGTATTTCTATTACTGTGAAATCTACATATTATCTAATCTTCTCTAAAAGATGTGAAAGAAATACGATACATTTTATTTTTGTTATATTTGTCCATGAGATGTTTGAAAATGTGAACGTTTTCTAGTCGTTTTACTAATGAAAAAATTAGGTGTGGCCACCACACGACTTTCTTATACGTATGAACGCTTCAAATTATACAAAATTTTTCTAAATTGTTATAAATAGTTTTATCTTCCTAGAAAATTAAGCTGAATTTTAAGATTTTTTTTATATAAAAATTATTCAAAACCCTATTATAAGTACCTACTTCTATAATAGGAATCAGGACTTGCGAAATATTTGCAATAAACTGATTTTCGATAGGAGTAAAAACTACTTCCGGTAGAAATTTCGAAAAACTTTTGTAATCAAATTCTTCTCAAATTTAATTTTGAGTACATATGAATTCTTTATATACTTTTTTAAACTTCGAAATATTGGCAAAATTCGATTTTTCTCTGAAGTAAACTACTACTTCCGGTCTGCCGATTTTACTGAAAATCTCATCAGATATCAGTAGGGAGATTATACTCATAAATATAAAATTTGGAATTGATACCCATAGCGGTTTGACCGCTATCATGGTCACACACACACACAAACTCTTACAAACACACACGGAGACATTTTTTAAAAACCACTTTTTCGGAATCAGGGGACTTCAAAAGATGGACATCTGTAAAAATCTCGAGGTCGAAATTTTCATCATCACTGTACTTCCTTATACTATGTATAAAAAAGTAAAAATAGTTTCTTCAAACATCTCTCTCTCTCTCTCTCTCTCTCCATCTCTTTCCATCCCTCCACTTCTCTCCCTGTGTGTGTGTGTGTGTGTGTGTATTTGTATACGTAACCAGCCAAATGGTTGCTACTATTAATCAATTAGAAAGAAAACAAACTCGTTTCACAAAAAATATATGATTTATTTGATACACTATATGTAGGTACATTTCCTTTGCCAAGCAAACATCATCGGTAGTATAACAAATTTATTCTGTGTTTTTACATTATATAGATATTCAAACGTTTATTGTGAAAACATTCTTATTGTAGTTGTTAAAGCCTTCTTAAATCTAACCGTACTTTTATTACAGTAATATTATAAACTATGGTGGGTTTTTACTGAATGTCTAAGGGTGGTTTGAATTCTAAGAAACTCTGACTAAATGGCGATACATCTGTGTTTAGTAAGTTAGTTTTATATTTCTTGATACAAATACCTTCCGACATATTTAAATTTTTACATCTAGTTCTCTTGATAACTTAAGCTACACCTATTTGTATTCCCTTTAAAGTTTTAAAATTTGGGTGCATCTCGCCTGTGTAACAGATTAGTTGTATTAATGTATGTGAGTTTAAGTCTTGTAAATTGTGTGTATGTGTGTTTGGTTCTACAAGGTGTGTGTGAATTGCCTTACTTGCTTTGTCCATCCATGTGTCTACCTCGATGCCCGTCAGTGTTGTGACTTCTTTGTGTGTCTTGTTTATGTAATAATAATAATAACTCCTTATTATAATTTATTTCTGAAAGTGGTGTGTTCTGTAGTCTATTGAGAAAAACAAAGAATGTACTTTGTTTGTGTCTAAAGGAAGTGTACGAAGTGTTATGGATATAATTATCTGTATGTGTGGCTTTTCGGTATACGTCGAAATTGAAATTGTTCTCCCTAATAGAGATAGGTAAATCCAAAAAGGGTAAGGTGGGTTCAATTTCCATTTCATGAGTAAAGTTAATAGATGGGTGCTGATTATTAATACAATTAACAAATTGGTCTATATCAAAATCTCTTGGAATAATTGCAAAAATGTCATCTACGTATCTGATCCAAAATTCAGGAAAAGTTGGTCCATTTTCTATTATATCATTTTCAAAATAATTAACAGATTTGCAAAAAACGGTGATAGCGGGTTGCCCATGGCTGTTCCAAAAGTTTGCTTGTAGAACTAATTATTGAAAGTAAAAATGTTTTGGTCCATACACATCTTAGTTAGTTTTACAAATTTAGTTATCTCTTCTTCTTTGACATCGTTGAAAAGTAGAAAAGAATTCACTTTTTCTAAAGTTTTTTCGACAGGGACGTCAAGAAAGAGGGAGGTTACATCAGATGAAATTAACTTATCATCAGGTGAAATCTTATATTTTTCTAGTTTCATCATGAGTTCTTTTGAGTTCTTAATTAAATGATCATTTTCAAATTTTAGCTTACTTAGTTGTTGTACCAGCCATTTTGACAAGTCATAGGTTGGAGAATTAATATTTGATACTATCGGTCTAAATGTATTTCCCGATTTATGAATTTTAGGAAGACAGTAGATGTGCGGGATTTTAAGATTGCTCATGTTGAGTTTAGAATAAATTTTCTGTTCTATTATTTTAGGGCATGTTTTGAATGTTTTTGTAATATATTGAACAGGTCTTGAATATGAGCCAAGACCAGTCAAATACAAACACAAACGTAAATTCATCCAATAACCCCCTTTCTGCATGCAACCAGGCATACATCAGCGATTCTTAGCACACGACCCTTGTATAAGAGTATAGGTAAAAGTCCCCGATAATAATTCAAATATTGCTAACAAAACTAGTATATTATGATACCCCAATTAAATATTGAATGCTAGAAAGCAAATTACTTCCCCAAATAGAAAAAACAAACCCATGATTACTCTTTTCAGGAAACCCAACTGATACCCCCTTTATAGATACATATTACTAGAATTAAATACTTAATTAACTTATTAAACAAATTAGTATAATTTTTATATTCATAATAAGTATATTTTTACAGTACAACAATGACAAGTACAATTTATTTAGGCAAATAAATAATTTAAAATGAATTTGGCAACCATTACGAATAGTCAATCTTGATTTCAATTTTTAACAATTACCAAACACACTATAGCAATGGAAATTATTACCATTTTAAAGTTTGGACTTTTAAGAACAAAAAGTCACAGAATAATTATAGGTCATAACTTAAAGCAAGTTTGATATCCACGAAAGCATCATTTCAAGTAATATAAAATTATAGCACATACATGGCTAATTTCTAATTAATAGTGCATATTGAAAAACCAAAATGAACTAATGTTGAATACCAAAAACATTTACCTCATGAACCAATTGTCAATTTACAATTATTGTACTGAGCATTAAGTCTATTAGATTCACATAATTAATCTAAGCATCATCTTAGATTTGAATTATGATTCGCCATATTGAACGAAATTGAACGAATCATAATTAAATTCAGAAATTTCACATACAGAGTTAAAGTTAATTGTAAATAAAACCAAACAGATACAAAGTTTATCAAGACTTAGTTACGTTGGAATAGCCCTCAGCGTTATATTTACAATTTAAATCCAAATATTTAAGTAAGTACATTGGATAGTTTGACAGTTGTCAACATGAGTTACAAAAACGCTTAAAAATACAAATTACAAGCCAAGTAGTTGATACAAAAAGGTGTTGAAATATTCAGAAAAGTTCATAGTTTCATGTAATAGCAATAAATCATAAATAAATTGAAAGACCATTTAGATATAGCAATTCAAAAACTAACCCCACAAATTTTGTATATAAATAAAGAGATTTGGAAGAATTGAAAGGTGAAAAATTGTTAAATGTGTTTAAATGTATCTTTTGTAAAGGATAGGTTCTACTGAAAAGGCATATTAATCCAAAATTTTGATATTTTAATTAATTTTATTAGCGTCCATTACGTCATCGAACATATGACAGTCGAAACGCTATATTGGCCCTTTAATCTTTAAACAAAATGTGATTTTCTAATAGATAACTAATTAAAATAATATTATTGCACTAAAAGAAAGATGAGAAAATATTATTGTTAAAAAACATCATTTCACTAATAATCCAAAGTAATTTGTCCATAATAAGACTTTGTAAAATATTACCGTATATGTTGCCTTGGAAACAACAATGACAACACAAAATGTATATAAAAATGCACATACGGCGTAAAGCCGGATGGTTCTTCAAATTTTTCCTTTGTCATAAGTGGATGGTCCAGTATCGATCATTCATCGACAAATTAATTTTCCACGTGCGTATTAAAAGTTACGTTGTGCGACCTTCAAAGTGACACAAGAAGAACACCCAATTGGACATGTTCGCGCCTAGTAGAGGTTCAAGGTCGAACTTTTTAATTTGGAAGCTGTAAAGAAAGGATAAATATTGGAGAGGTTACTACCAGTATCAACAAACCAAACGAGGTCAGAAATAATCAAGATACACACTCACCTGTCATCCGTTAATCCACACCGTAGAAGGACATTCCGACAATAGAGGGATAACTGAAGGAAAACTTCGCTGTCCACCTCCCCAAGCAGCTACCAGAAACAGGACAATAGCCGCGACATCACTTGAAGCCCACCTCAAACTGCCCAGGACACCTGTTCTCCAACAATTAAGGAATTAGTAACTTATTAAGGTACAAAGTCTATTTAATGTTGAATTCACATTGAGAGCTAAACCTAGGTCAAACTTATTGCTGTGACTCTTGCAATTTGAGATTTATATAAAAATAATTTAAATTATTCAATCAATAAGTAAGTAAGAATCAAGCATGCATTCTAGTGCTAGGCCTTATGCTAGACTAAGATTCAACAAATTTTCTGCTAAATAGTAGGTTAGGCAATTTTACATTTAACTAGCTCAGTTTAGAATGACTAAAGAAAATGTTCTCTCAGGGGCAGAAAGTATAAATAAATTCTCCAATCAATTTGAATGCTCTTTAATTATCACCAGGTCAGGTAAAGAAAATAAAATGCAAAATAAATCTTATCATCTAATTTATTAAAAGAAAGTATTAAAGAAAGAGAAATTATAAATTACACAAATATATATTTACAAAAATTTAATATTCCAAAACATCATATAAAATCACACATATCATGATCAAATAGTCAAAACAATAAAGAAATTATAATTAATGAAAGCATAACATCGAGAAAAAAATTATATTTTAAAAATAAACGTGATCATCATGATTTATATTCGTCAAAGATACATGTAAACATCTTTAATAAAATAAAATGTATTGCATATTGTGAATTGTATTGGAATATGAATAACAAAAATTACGCGATTTATTATTTACAAAAATATAATACAAAAATATAAACATTAAGGAAATGGCTTTGCCCTAATTAGTCCTGCCTGGCGCCTTTGCTGGCTCCCAAGACAGTACCATCAGAAAGCAAATTCACACTGGTAGGTACCCCAAAGTTCCACCCTACGAGTATGCTTTTCAACTCGTTGGACACAACCCGAACATACACTACTTGTGCTCACCCCTTAAGGTATATATATAAATTTTAAATTTAATAAAATAATAAAAAAAAATGTCTTTGTGCATTTAATTAATGTATATCAAGTATATTTTATAGTGCTTGTGTGTTTGATATTAACGTGTTGGGTAATAGATCAGGGATGTATGCGATGAATTAAGTAGTTGTTTAATTCATAGCATGGAGTCCTGGTGAATCCTTAAAACACGAATTTTTCAATACATATAAAAAAAAATATATATAATAAAATAAAACTTTACCTCACTCTGAGATTCCAACACAAAACAACACTCAAGAAAATTTTGTACAACACTATATACACATTTATAACAAACATTATTAAATCACCTTAATTCTTCGTACATCGTTTCAAATTCATCCATCATATAAAAGAAAATCTCGATCACTGTTCAATTATTCCATATATACATAAAACAAAATTATTAACCACAAATCTTCTAATCTGGTAAATAAAATAGTAAACAAAATCTTTATAAAAAAAAATTATTATGCTATTCAACTTGATCATTACAGTTACTAAAATGCTTTATCATAATGCATGGTGTAATAATCCTACATATAAAACAAAACATTCTAGAAAAATAAAGAAAAAAAATTCAAAGTTCTAATTAAATAAAACTGTTCCGAACATAAATAATTATTTCCAAAAATAATTACAAGTCTCAATGTAAACCAAACTCCAAATTTAAAACGATATCTAATTCATAAAATTATTCTAAGTTCCACTTCGGTTGAAAAATTCTATAAGTACAGTAAAATTATTACGGAAAATATTACAAGTTCAAATTCTTGTTGAAAAATTTATAAGTGTCGTAAAATCTCTTTGAAAATTATTCTAAGTTCAAATTCATGAATAAACTTCAAAGTTAATATAACATTTTCAGAGGAAGAAGAGGTTTCCACCTACTTCTCCTTTTTTCCTCTTTTGAGTGCGGTTTACACCAAGCAACTCCCGGTTTATGATAGTTTCCGGACTTATATCGATATTTTTCTTCACAAAAACGTCCGGTTCTTCTCGGTACGATACGATTCCACCTCCAGAAATAGATAGCTGCAGTGCTGCACCACCCGGGAAACCAGCGCATTACTAATCCTTCAAAAAGATAAACAAATATGTAAATATCGACTTGTTTACATATTCATGACTCGTCTAATGCATCTAGCGAAGAATATTGTTTTCGCCGGGCCAAACGGTCGATCTCTCCCAGTCACGGTATTCTTCGTGCGGGAAACACTTTCTTGTCATCATTCACGTAATATTTTATGCTTACTCTAATATTATAACTTTTATAAAAATTATAATAATATTCACATATTATTTTACGTAAATAAAAATTAAATTTGCCAAAATATTAACTTAATAAATATCTATATACACATCATGATAAAAATAAATAAAATAATAATTAATTAAATTAAATCTCGAAGTAATCTTGATTATACCTATTTATAATTTACCACCCAACTCAAGATCACTGCAATATGTAACATCTCATCTCATCTGATTCTCGATCTTAAATAAAAGTCAACTCTTAAAGTATACATAATAAAAACTTTTGGGTCATTTTGCTATTACAATTACATTAATCTTTTATTAGTAAAATATCAGGATATACTTACAATCAATATCGTTCTAGTCCATTGATACGTTCACTTTAAATTTAGTTCACAACAATAAGGTTTAAAATATCGCTTACAGTTGCCATATGATGCTTTTAAGAGTAGAAGCTTTGCCTATAGTTGTGTGGTAGGTATAAAATACAAAGTTTATTGGATAGATCCACGTCCATATTATTAATTATTGTGTTTTTTTTTAATTCGTCAAATATTTATACCAGATCATTGTTGTATTCTGTTCCATAATTTTACCATTTTAAATAAATCGAAGTTTGTTTGTTTTGTAAATGACGTGTTTGTTTCCACCATCGATCAATCCTGTTTCACCGTCAAAAGCAGAGGTACACGTATTTTATTTTGTGCACTAGCATTAGCGCTGTGCCGCAAATCAATCTTTCTAGGTTATGATCTACGAGATCTTCTCACCGTTGGAGGAAGGCTGATTCGAAGGATCAAGGTAAATTCGAATCCCATTAACGACCCGAGATAAATAATTAGAGTCATTTAGAGCACCCACCACTGAAATAACCACAACATCACTATTTAACTTCACTTTCACGGTAACAAGTTGCACACACGAGTGTTTTTGCAGTTTCGCGCTAAAAGTAAAGCGTGGCTTCCTCCCTCTTGAATTAATTCTACACGAAACTTATGAAGTTATACGCCGAGTACCGCGAAATTTGAAACATTAATTTAAATGTACTTTTCAACTTATGGCGATCTATAGATACACATATACCGATTAATTTAGAACATCGTTAATTCAGTACTAATATAACCCCCCTTAGCTAGCCGGTAGATTTAACATTGTCCGTACGTATTGTAACGTATGTAACGTATTAAAACTTATATAAAAATATTAATCATTCAAATTATTATCATTATTGCACGAGCTACTTCATTCTGTCCCCGCAACGAGTGGCTTTCATAGTGGTGTTTCATGATCAGTTGAATCAATTTTCCAACCCTATCATACGCGATTTAAATTCACCGCCCCCCCTCTACTTCATCATCTTTTATATTTGCCTAACGGGTCTTTTACTATTTTAGTCTCTCTATCATATTTTCTACTTGTTCAATATATGAGTCTTTATTTAGAATTACTACAGCATTGCCTTTATCAGCTTTAGTGTATATACAATTTTTCTTTTTAAGTGACTGTATAATGCCTTTTTGACGCTTAACATTTGTGTTTAATACATTTTTCAACTTTGAAGCTTGGTCTATCTTCTTTCAGGATGTAATATGTGGCTGTCTCCAAGTCATTTATAAGTTCTTCTAGTTGGAGATTCGCAGGTTCCACCAAAATATCAGTCCTTTGTTTAAAAATTGAGGTTGCTCTTGTGTGAAAACTTAGTAGCGTTTCTTCTTGCGGTAGAAGGGACTTGAGTTTCTTGTTGTTTGTGTTATTTTATTTTCCATTTTTGCGTTTACTGTTCTGTGTCTTCTTCTGTTAAATTCTTCCCATTCAACAGAGCTCAACTTTTTGCTGAATTTCAAGTGTAGTTCAACTTTAGGTTCTCTAATTACCTATGTGTAATGTTTCCGTATTTCTTGATTTATCCAATACGATTTAATCCTTTTGCCAGCTTGCAGAGGGAGAGCCTTGTTTATTTTCACGTCCGTAAATTTGGGATACACTTAAATTAGATGCAATCTTTTAGAAATTCAATGTCCAAATGTAACAATCTAAGTTTTGTAGTGGCACGAATAAATTTATTTCATTCACTTGTCCGAGAAGACGACTATCAATTGCTACTTATTAATACCACTCACATTGTACTTAAGGATATATTCTTTTTCACAAGATCTTATTAGATTTGCAGTGAAATAGTTGTTTAGTATAAAAACAAAATTTGAATTTGAATATAAAAAAAAAGGTTTTCAAATCTTATAAATTATACATTTAGATTTAATTTGGAACAACTTTTGTAAACAAATATTTTCTAGAATCGTATCAGAAATACACCTGCTTTCATCAAAAAACAGATCTTATCTGGCAATATGCAGATTTATTAAAAGTATAAGAGTGTTTTGAGCTTGATTAGAACAATTTTTGTAATAGGGTACACCGGGAACAGTTGAAAAAGGGGACAATAGAAACGTCCCCAATCTTTGCAGGTTTTTTTGTTTATATCGCTCGCGTCTGTACCAAAGGAAGTGTCTGTCGACATATATGGGCCACTGACGACAGCTGAGAATGTAACTGTCCACATCGTATAATATATTTTGCCACTCTCAGTATAAAGTTTTTTGTTGGTGGAGAGAGTAAGCTACAAGAAATAAAACGTTTGGTTTACTCTCTTTAATTGAAACAGTTCAGATTATTACTGTCATCCGAGATGAACAAAATAGTTAAGAGGGGCGTTTACCTATCGAAAATTAAGGCATCGCCGTTTCGCGTTTTTTAAACTCATTTTGTAATTTTAGAATCTCAAATTTGGGTTAGTGATGCAAAAGGCATAAATTTATAATGTCAAGGTCAGTTTTTGTACTAATTTATTTCCTCGACCTCTACGCGCCAGCTGCACATTTGATGTACGATATAAAGAAAAAATCAAATTTATGTAATTATTTTTAAAGATAAAAAACGTTAAACAGTAAACATTGTCACACACACTTTACACGAGGTTTATCGCGTCGTCTATCCCCACTTTACGGTATCTCTACCGGTCCTAGCGAAGACAAAAATCTATCGGAATCGGTCGGCTATTGCAGACTTAAATGCGAGTGACAGTTTAATTACAAACTGTCACTCGCATTTAAATGTCATATATACCTATAATATTTGAGTGTATAATAAATAATATAACAGTTATGGGCAAGCGAAAATTGGCTTATTATAAAACATCAACAACATCAACAGTTCCGTAAGTACTCATTCTTTATACATTATGTTTCGTATCTATAGTATTTCTTTATCTATGAAAGAATCTGTGAATAAAACCGAAGCGCTGTGACAGAACCGAATATCGTCTACTTCTACCTACACACACCTCCTTGCGTCTACCCGTCCTGCGATTAATATAAGTTGCATAAGTTTCTATTTGTTGGTAATCGTCACTCTTAAGTATTTACTTACAAATGTGTTGTGGGATAATAATGTAAGGTTGAAATTTGTTTCAATTTTTCCCATCGTGAATTGTTTCATGAAGCTTACTAATACACCTAAATTCTGTTTATATTTATTTATTATTTTTTAGGTTCAGGATGTCACGAGTAACAGTGATAAAAAAGAGGAGAGGTTTAAAACCCGATTCGACCTACAAAAAAGGCTATAAAAATGATATCGAGAATAAGGTCTCTAAGGTCTGCGGTAGCATAATTCGACCTACATTACGAGTCTTTAAGTAGATTTATGGAAAAAAAAGGAAGAAATTGAGCAACGATCACTTATTCCTCCAACTATGGGTTATCATTGTGTGAGACGAGTATTTGACGTAAACCAGGAAAAAACATAGTTGGGTATATAATCAAAGCAGCCCACATATTCTACGGATTACCACCTAAAGAAATTCGCAAATTTGCATTTCAATTGGTTCAAAAATATTTGTTGACTGATACCTGGAGACATAATTTTATATCAGTAGAGGATTGGTTCCTTGCCTTTATGAAGCCTAATCCTCAACTTTCAATCCGCTGCACGCAAGCCACAAGTCCAGTGGGATAAACTGGGAAAGAAACGCGAGTGGTTCTTGATGTACCTCAACCATTTTAAAAAGCATACTAGCATTTCAATAGAAAATAAAGTATTGCTTTTATTCGATAACCACAAGTCGTACATAGGTATACCATGCCTAGGTTTCTGTAAAGAAAATGATATTTTTCAAGTTGTCGTTTCCTTCGCACTGCTCGCACAAGCTGCAGCCGCTGGAATAGCATGTTTAAAGTTGTTTCAAAATGGCTATAAATTGAAATTGCTACGCCTAGATGAGAAGTAACCCTAAGAAAACAATAATAATTTATGACATCCCTAGTATTGATTTATTTGCACCGGAATATGTCCCTTTAAAAGTTAAAGCTAAATTTGGTCCTACGTCATGGTGGTACCCATGACATAGGAAGGACCTGATTCCTGATTAAATAACATCGAATACCACTGAAGTTGTACTAGAAACAAGTACGACTGCTGCTCCGTCCCTTGCGGCGTTGATACGTTGCCAGCATCAACAAGTTCTCAAATTTCACCAACATCATCGACCATCGGGAATACAGATATAACGGAAGTCAGTGATGCTGCCGTAAGACCAATCATCGACGAAAAAGTAGAAAATCTGCAGTTTATACCTACACTTCTGAGAAAAATGCTATTCAAGAAAAATATAATTAACAAAAGAAAAAGCAATTTAATAAAAAACTTAAGGAATTCAAAGTTAAACCCAAAGCAGTTCTGCAGTCAAAGAAAGCCATACAATGCCAAAACAATCAGTAATAGCGTGACAGCACTAAAAGATTATTTTTGTCTAGTTTGCTTGGAACCGTACGGTAGCTGCCGCCCTAGAGAAAACTGGGCGCAGTGCATTGAACATCGTTATTGCTCCTACGAAGAATACAAGGTTATTTCTGGTTCTGAAAATTAGAGGTCCTACATTGTCTGACTCATGCGCAATAAGAAAAAAGTGTTCAGGTTGTGATCGGATTGTTTCGGACTATCCCGTTTCCTGTTCTGGTTTGCTTTTAAAAATAATCCTGGACTATTCTAAATCGTTAATAGTCGTTAATGCTTCGAAGTGCGGATAAGTTCTGATTGTTTGGAATTGTTTTGTGAACGCATGCGCTAACGGAGTAGATATTGATTTATTAATTGTGTTTTTGTTTACATTTCGAAAGTTGAAATTATAATTGTGTGTTTTACGATATCTAAACTAAAATTGACGATGGATCTATTAGACTTTTTGTCGTGTTCATCCTCATCTGATGATGAAAATGAACCAATGTTCCAGGTAATAAATACTGTTGAACTTTTAAAGCAATGTCCTAAAAATGAACAATTTAGTGAAACAACGGTGTGTGTTTATTTACTGACGATGAATTTAAGCAGCCCTTTAGGTAGGCATTTTCAATTGAATGTTTTAATTTAAAACTCTAGAAAAAATGATATGATCTTGATATTTTAGGATACCTAGACATATTGCTTTTGAATTGGCAGGGCTACTAGAAAGTTCAATATATTATCCAAAGTATTTGCAAATTTTCCTGTGGTTTGCGGGACATGAGGCTATTGGGTTCAGAGATGTAGCAGATTGATTCAATATATCCATTAGCAAGATGCATAATATAATAGAGCAAGTTTCCTTATTTTTGTCAAATATGTCAAAAGATATAATTAAGTTGCCATCAAATGAAGAAAAAGTAGAAATCCTTGAAGAATTTGAAAGCGTGAGCTTTCCTGGAGTTTTGGCAGTCATAGATGGCACTCATTTTAAGATAGATACTCCCAAAGAACACCCGGTGTCTTATTATAATCGAAAGAAATATTATTCGATCCATGTGAGTACCAAATATTTTTAATTCCATGTATTGTTTTTTTATTCATTTAAGCTTCTTGTCTAAATCACAATATGAAAGTGTTGATGTACATTTTAATTTTTAGATGCAAGCCGTATGTGACAATAAAAGAAGATTCCGGGATGTATTTATAGGTTTTCCGGGATCAGTGCACGATTCAAGAGTTTTTCGCTATTCATCTTTATTCAATACACTAGAAGAAAAATGTGGTGAGCACTACATATTGGGAGATAGTGCCTACCCATGTTTAAAGAATTTATTGACACCATATAAATATAGAGAAAATTTAGGTGCCACTGAAAAAAAATTTAATGAAGAGTTAAGCCACTGTAGAATTTTGGTAGAACATTCTTTTGGAATACTGAAACAGAAATTTAGAATGCTCACTACATAAAATTGAAAATATTTACCATTTTATTAGAGCATGTTGTGTATTACATAATTTAGATATTGACGAGGAAGTCAATTTAGATGGCATTAACCCTTCCGCACAAAATTTGCTCATCCCTGAAGATGATGAAGAATACGAAGATGTACCAAACCAACCAGGCTTCGCCTTTCGAAACTACATATATTGCTTTAGTATTAAATATACAATAAATGGTTTTTTTGTAAAAATTATATATGTATTCACATTATATACCTGTTCATATAAAATAAAATATAGTACATACATGAAATTTTATTTATAATAAAAACAAAATGAATATATTTCTTACAAAAAAAAAAAAAGAAGCTATAATTTGTATATTATTGAGAGGAGTTAAACTGTTTTAGATAATTTTTTTCTAAAAGTATGGTCCTTTTTTTCTTCTCTTCCAGTTTCTCCCTTTCTATTTTCAGTTTTTCAACATAATATGCCTTAAAATCGTTTTTCATCTCCATAACAATGTCATTGCGCTTTGTGTAGCACTTTGTGGGCCTTTTTCTCTTTTGGGGTGTTTCCTGTATAGTAGTCTCGGGTATTGTTAGTACTGTATCATTGATGTCTACAGATTTATTTATATTAAACTCGTTATTGTTATTCTTATAGTACATTTCAATTTTATTGATTATTTATAGTAATAGAGAGAGAAAAATGGCAAATATTTTATTAGATATGAGTGTCTTCCGCATAGAACAAATACATATAGAGAGAGACAACAGCAATAATTAGTAATAACAATAATACATAACTAATAGGTATCTCATTTCATATAAATGTTTGGCAGAAGTTACTAAACTTCATAAATTTAGAGTTTTTAGTCACAAAGAATCGAAAATATCGAATCCCGTTTGATCGCTTAAATATCATGTTCATGTAATCAACCAAATAAATGCATTTTCTTTTCTAAACCGTCCAACATTTGTCGACTTCCTGATATTTAAGTTTGACAATTAGTCAATGATAGAGACTATTCTTCCTCGATATTTCTTCATACTCCACAGCTCACCTCTCAATCGTTACATCTCTGTTGTTTTCACTATTTACTCCTGTCAATTCAGAGCATTTATCAGGCGACATAACGCAACGTATTGCACGACCGATACTATTATTTCAGT
This sequence comes from Amphimallon solstitiale, assembly GCA_963170755.1. Classification (NCBI taxonomy): domain Eukaryota; kingdom Metazoa; phylum Arthropoda; class Insecta; order Coleoptera; family Scarabaeidae; genus Amphimallon; species Amphimallon solstitiale. The sequence continues at coordinate 121,708,972 of OY720681.1, read as the reverse complement.
GAATTTTGACGTTTGACTGCAAGTGTCATCGCCAATCGATCAGAGGAATGTTTGTAAATATCTTATTTAATATCATCATAGGGCAATAAAATTATGTAAATAGAAACCTAATTAGTTATGCTCTCAATAATTGGCTTGAAAATTGAGAAATTTACAATAGCCACATAGAAAAAAAAACAGCAAGCAGAAATGTTTCAATTGCCCCCGTTTTACCCTACAAAAATTTCAAGATTCATACATGAAGTAACATTTTCACTCTAATCAAAAAGATCATATGGTACCCATATCTCACTTTTTCACGGGCACTAGGTGGGCCCGGGACAAAAAGAATGTGCTTGAACAGTGCTTTACCAGCGATCGAAGAAGTAAAATATATGCTGAAAACATTTTTCGAAATGCCATAATTTAACATTTTTTAAAGCAAAAATACATATTTCAAAGACTCAAAAATAATTAGCCATACCCCCTGGAAAAGGACTGCTTCACTAATTTAATTAACGTCTGCAAATTAACCACGTAACCTATGTTCACGCATACTCTTTTCAACGAGATTCGTACAAAACCGACCAATTGGACCCAGCCTGTACATTACGTTAATTTATTAATACGCCGCTGTTTTTCATGGATTATTTGTGTATTGCTTTGTTACCAGAATCTCGTGCTCACATTATATCGATGCCAATGTGTAATAATATTCAAACAGCTAACGCTCTGTCCTCATTATTTACAAGCAATTGCTGAACACACGCAGTCAGCCACCTACTTTTACTTTTCCTTGTTAATATTTACCTTGCAGTGTGGTGTGTTTAGAACATTGTAATACAGAAAATAACCATATTAGGTCTCGGTGATATTTTATTTCATGAGACCCCGCTGCAAGTAGGTACACTCATTTAACCGACAACTTGTTAAATAAGGTATGCGTGCAGTAATAATGAATCTGCGATATGTAATTTGTTCAATCATATACAAGATGTACAGCTGTGCTCAATTCTCTGTGGAAAATTCTTGCTATCAATTGTGTGAATAAAAACCATAAAAGTGATCATTTCTTTATAGTTACATAGTTATAAATTATTTAGAATATTTACTTATTTGCTCAAGGTAGGTATTGTAGGCTCCCCATGTGATGTTTTCATTTTGTTGCACTTAGCACTCTAAATTTTGTTGGTTTTCGTTTTATTAATCAATATTTTGTTGTTTTTTTCACTGCAATTCGAGGTCTGAATTTCTTTTGTTGGTCTACTGTTTTGCTTGTATGTTTGTATACAATTGTTTGTTTTATATATAGCGGTGGTTATTCCTAGTTTTCTTTTCGTTTTATGTATACCGTATGTGTCAATTTTCATTAGCCATAGGCGATCAATCCATGCAATATGTTGCAACGTGGTATCCCTACTTTCCTTTCCAATGCCAGCGACGCGACAACCGACACATGCTCGCAAATACAAGTTAGTACTTAGCAGTAACCATTAGACCACCGACCCGTGTGTTTCTAATGCGTTCAGAAATAATATTTACGAGTTGCAAGGATTTGTTTTTCTTGTTCCTTTCAGTAAATGCAAAGAATTATTAAGCTACGTTCACGCTGCATGACACAAACAAAAGCGTAATTCTAATAAAATTAAAAAATAACCCTAATAAAATAAATAAAAAAAGAATTCCTCCCTGCACAGCAAGACATTACCCTAGGCGGTCGTAGAAATTTACTCTTACGTTTTCTAACATGTGAGCAGTTACTGAATTAGCAGCCTCAATTATTTTTTCTCTCAAGGCAACTATGTTTTCTGTTCTACCAGCTTCATGGGTATAACAATATTTTTTAAATATCCCCACAAAAAAAATCATTTGGAGAGAGATCAGTAGATCGCGGAGGCCATTTGAAGTTACCCGTTCCAGTAATAAGACGGCCGGGGACCACAACGTGTCCCCACCTAAACATTGAATGCAAAATCTGGGTCGGGATCGGAGAATATCGTTGTGATGTCGGTTGTTTTCGGCATTGGTGACGGACAGTAGGGGTAACACGTTGCCACGTATTATATTCATACGTATAGATCGCACGTGAACATTGAATCCCTATACCTAATGAAATTTGACACATGCGGTATGTACTTCTCTGTTGGTTTTAAAGTCAGCATTCTTTGGTCTTATCAATCAATAAGTGTGATATGTGTTTTAAGAATGTCATTGACCAAACGTGAAATTAATGGTGTGAACAAGTTCCTCATGTCGTGTGAATGACTTAGGTAATTGAAGTGAAACCTAGACCAATGCTACTCTTTCTTTGTTAATTATATAAATTAACTAAATTTTTAATATTTATTTTTGATGCTTTTTGTACTTCATTGCATTTCAAAATATAAAACGTTAGGGTTACTTGTTATAGAACTCATACACTGTATATATATATATAAAATAGAGTAAAGTAAATCAGAAAAAATAAGTTAACAAATGTAATAATATAAATAAATTATTAGCGTAGCGCAAGAGATTTATTCCAATCCAATAATCACCCACAGCCCCACTATAAATGTAAGTGTCTATAGTCATCCGATTGAATTGAGAATTTAACTATTTTATACCTTGCTTTGGCGCGGTATCAAAAAACAAATTACGCAATATAAGGAAACAAAAAAGCTCGCATAACATCAAACCGCAACAAACTATAATTGTAATTCCTGTCGCGATAAACACCGACAATTATAGATTGTATGAGTGTCAAAAACTCATTTTGTAGTGACTCAACTAGGTTGATATGGATTTGAAAACTTTTTTTTTTTATTGTGTTGATATCATTTTGATCGTTTGAGCGCAGATGTTGATTGATATTAGATGTGAAGATGCGATTATATTCTACTTTTTACTCGTTGTTGAATTGTAGCGTCTTTTTCATTATTGCTATTGCTATGTCATTTTTTAAGCTTTTCAATTGAAGATCAGGTTTCTTTGTGACGTTGTCTTGCAAACAGGAATCAAAATAAAATTGAGGTCTTAAATTTTTTCAAAGTATTATTACATATTTGATAATGCGAAAGTAAAGCAGAAGCTGAAAAATAATCAATCGATCCTTAAGCTTCTTGCAATAAGCAGTATTCTGCCGCCCTAATCGTTATTTCTAATTCGACTGCTTCATCTAGTTGTGGTGCACCAGTTTCAGTTTAACCATCGACGATTGTCCTTTCGTCTGATTATCCTGTACCATTTTGAACTGCTAATGCCATGGACCACAATTTTTAAAACGCTGTATTAATAATTGTATTTTTATTTTAAAATTTCATAATAGATAATAAAGAAATAGTTTCAGTAATTATTCGCTTGCAAATAAATAGCCTGTCGAATGTATAGTTACTTATTTTTCAGAATTTGTCATTAAATTATCTCATCTTCAGAACTGTAAGAAGACTATGAACCTGTACCTCGTAGAGTTACGAGGAAGTTACGAGGAGGTAACTGAAGGAACCTAAGTTATCCTTTTAACTTATTTAATTTTTAATTAAAAAAATAAACTAATCTTTTATGTCATTCCTTAGTGATGCAGGCAAAACGCTTTCCTTTCATGTCTCATTTCATTCGGAGAAGTAAAAGAAAGTCGCGTGGGGCAAGATCGGATGAATATAGTTGGAGGGCATAAAGTCATGCCATTTTTGGTCAAGAATTGGCGCACACATAGGGCTGTGTGAGCAGGAGCATTATCTTGGTGAACAAACTAGTAGTTCGTTTGCCAAAAGTCAGACTTCTTCCGCCGCAAACTGATTCGCAATCCTTTAAAAACTTCCAGTTAGAAAGCCTTGTTAACTGCCTGACCATGTGGAATAAACCCTGAATGCATGACTGCAACTTGCAGAAAATGAACAGCAGAGATTTCACCGAAGATGTTTCAATACCAATCTAAAGTTTAGTTAGGAGGAGGGTGCGATCGATAGCCATTGTTCTTTTGTTTCTGGTATAAATTTCAAAAGCAGGAATGAACATGAATTAATTCTTATTTCGACTTCGAAGGGTAAAGACAATTTTTGAAAAGCTAACAAAGAATTTGAACGTAGGGTTGAATACACTACGATTAGACGCATAATTATTTAGTTTGTATTAGTATAAAATTTCAATTTTCATTTTCATTTTAATTTTTATATTTGAATATGGAGATGCCTAAAGCAGAGTTTGAAGAAATATTTGATGAAACAAAGTAAGTTGTTCAATTGTAAAGGATTATTAATGCTGCAATGAGTTTCTAAGAATACAACATGAAAATGTTTATTCTAGTATAACGTTGAGATAGATATTATCCTGTTAAATAATAAGTCATTAGTTTTTTTTATAACACAGAAAGGATCATTAATGGTGTTGGGTGTTTCGGAGAATACAACGTGCGAATGTTTATTCTCAAATACATTATCAGGAATCATTAATTCTCGCATTTTATCATTGATTTAAAATTTCAAAATATAATAATATATTTAAAAAGGCGAATGTTTCTGTGTGGCAGGTGTTGAAACGCTAGCAACAATACGTGCGAATGGTTGCGGTTAGTGATCAATTCAGGCTAATCTTCGAACATTAACCATTGCGAATTTCTAAATTATCAGGGCATTACGTGCAAATATAATGTTTCTGGTAAAATAGAATTAGCTCAATATTATCAGATTATCTATTGGGAATCGAGTTTTTCGTTGTTTAAAACAGGATAAATATCTCATGACTATCATTATAAAAATATATATTCTACAAAACATTATAACCAAAAGATGGTAGAAATGTTGCCCTTCAATTACGTGTATTATAAATTTTAATGTGGATATAGTATAGCGATGCTATCTATAATTGATATTCTAATAAAAATATACAAATATGATTTTTATATAAACTTAGACTTTTCTTTAACAAAAAAATTATAACCTTATCCCAGAATAATACTAAGAAAGAGATTTACCAGGAGACAAATGGGCTGAATACACTGCTAGAACTCACAAAGTACTTACAAAGTACGTGCTGTTGAGAAATAAGTTCATACATCGAATATAAAATTATATTAACTATTAGGATTCAGTAAAAGTCATTGAACCTACAGCATAAATAATATAGTGCCTAACGTGTGTCTATGGTCATTATTTTAATAACAAATATGCTAAACTGAGCTACCACAGCAATATGTGTGTATGCTCCTTGGAGTTGAAGATTCAAGATATTTAATTTCTCGAATTTATCATCACAATAAATCATGTCGAAACTTCTCGGGTTCCGGTCGGTTTTCTTCTTCTAGAAAAATGGCGACTTCATCTCCTAACTCATAAACACGTTGTAAAAATTTCCCACATGATATCTATCTTGCCTCATAATAAAATATTAATACTGAATGTACTGCAGCCATGTCTTTAGTAAGTGCAGAAAAGATTCTTGATTTTAGTGGTCTCATTTTATATAATTTACTATGGTTATCACCGTCGTTAGCACAATGTTTAGATCAGGGCTCATTTCGTTGGAAGCCAGAGCTTCTCTGTGAATCATGCAATATGTCCAGATACACTGTGGAGATTTTTGTTTCACAAATACACGTACACTTTGGAATCTTTCTAACATTGTACGAGCACCATCGGTGAATATTTCTACTCAATTTTTCCACCCCAAAAAATGCAAGTGCTGCTTTGAGTTCTATTTGTTTGCAAAATAATACTTGTACTGCTAACATATCATGACAAAATTGAACATAGGCTATTAAATGAACATCTTTATTGTTATGCATTTATTTATTTTGAATATTGATAAGTAGAATTAATATGATAATTGACGAAAAATGTGAAAATGTTGTATGCTTACGCTTACGCTTATTGCAATAGATTTCATTGCAAAACTAATTTGGAAGTAATTTCTGAGTTTTATCAATGTTGTAGTGTAGTTTTGGTGTCAAAATACAATTTAAATTCAATAAAAACATTAAAATATTAAAATTAAATCACGATTTTAGTGAAAATTATTATAGAGATGAGAATTGTTATTGAAAATTGGGTCGCAAATACTAAAAGGTTGACAACCCCTGTATTAACGCATTATGCTTGCTATACTAATTTAAAGCCCATTTTAAATGTCTAGAATGAGCAGTCACCAGCGAATTCTAAGTAACGTGTTCACAATTATACATATTCTTGGATATGGAGACTAAAAAAAAATTAAATAGAGTATGAAAATACGCTCTAGAGTTCCTAGATATTATGCATGTTCGTATGAATGTATTCCGCAAACGTAAGCAGTTCTTCCTTGCTGATTGTGTTCGTCAACGTTTGTAAGTCACCGTTTGTAGAAAGAAAGATAAGAAATACGGGATTTTCGAGAGAAGAGAAATGTTTGTCAGATCATTTAGAGAATAACAAACCGTATAATTTCTTCTACCTAACTGTTTTAACTGTTATTGTTGTAATTTGTAATACATGCCATGAGAACGGAACACAATGAATGACAACAGAGTTTACTTTTCTCGTTAGATCGGATTAACAGAGAAAAACATTGATATTCATATGCGTCATAATAATTATATATCTTTTTCTGTCTCTATATATATATAAGCACGTTACAGCGCAAAACATGTACCGGACATTTAATAAAAAAATATAATAAATTTAAAAAGAAAGTTCATTTAACACACTTCTTTGTTTGCAGTTTGTGAACAAGTATCAGAAAATATTACTGCATGATTGGTCAAGGCTAATTTAAAGAGTAAATTATATAACGCATTGTTAACGTAATAAAATCACAGAAAAAATTAATTTTACAGAGGTTTTATTGTAATAAGTCTTACAAAAAGAGAAGGTGTGGACACCACATGACTTCTATAAGTATGTGCGTGTGGCTCTAATTTTTTAAAAGCTGTCTTATTTGGAACTATAAGATTTGAATTGCGCGCCATTTGTTTTCTGTGAAATACAGGGCACCAATATTTAGTATTCGTCATCATGATGGGCATAAATGTTGAAAAGCGAATATTTTGTTTATGAATATGCAATTGCATTAAGATAAATCGCACAAGATTAAAAAATATGTTCTGTTCGAGTTGTTGTCGTCCTCGGTCAAATGCCAATATTGCTACAGTGCACGGATGATCGGCTTGTTCAGTTAAATCAGGGGGTTTTCCGCCTAATCTACCTACAAACCGTTCAAACTACGTATTCTATAATGGTTACGGATCCTTTACTTTCCGTGCAACCAGTGGCGTTCCCCAGGGTTCCAATCTTGGACCAGTGCTGTTTAACATTTTCGTCAACGATATATTTCCTCTTCTGACTTGTCAGGCATTAGCTTATGCTGATGACTTAAAATTTTTTACAACAGTCCATTGTGATGACGATTCCGTCAAATTGCAGCACAACCTTGATGTCGTCACTGTGTGGTCGCACTCGAATGGCCTGGTTCTAAATATCTAAAAATGTAATTCGATGTTATTTACTCGCAAATCCGTTTCTCTGGACTACAATTACACCATTTGTGGGCATTTGATCAGTGGAGTTCGGTCGATCAGGGACCTGGGCGTTGTATTTGACACGTCCTTGACGTTCACGCTACATATAACATCTGTGTGTGCCGCAGCGTCAAGGATGTTGGGATTTCTGATGAGAATCTCGAGGTACCTCACGGATCCCTGCCTCCTCAAGTCCCTCTACTTTGCGTTGGTAGCCAGTAGGTTGGAGTTTGCCTCGGTCATATGGTACCCCCTCTACACTTCACAACAACTTCCTATTGATAGAATTCAGCGAAAATTTCTAAGATGTTTGTCTTGACTGGAACCTACCCGGAATGGAACATTTCCTACACTCATTTGTTGGAGGTGCATCAGCTCCAATCCTTGGCCGTGCGACGCACCATGCATAGTGCCAGATTTTTATTCAAGTTGATTAACAGTAGGATTGACTGTCCTCAGCTACTCGGTGCTGTGCCTTTCTACGTTCCGCGATGCTCGGCTCGGCATGCAGCATTCTTCAATCTGCCAACGGCCAGGACCAATATGCTCAAGAAGTTGCCCTTGCACCACATGGCATGGAATGCCGAACTTTTGTCTTCTGGCATCTACGCTAGATGCTTAAACCAATAGTGACGTCTGTTACATTTTTCTTTATGTTTCCTTTTGTATTACATTTTCATTACTTTGTATTTTTCTGCATTAACGTATGTGTTTATTTATATTTTGTCCTTTAATTGGAAATATTCTGTTGGGCAAATAAACGTGTTATTATTATTATTACTATGTACGGCATTATTAGATGGCGCCACGGTGTTAGAAACAAGAGACCTATAACTAAATTTGAATCATGACTTAAACCGAATAACTTGAGATGTCGCAACTATAGCGCTGTCACTTTATGGAAACGCGTAGAAACGTCAACCAACAAATTTTGTGTGTTGCTAAACATTATTTTTCTTATTACTACTTAGTTAGTAGGTGTTATAATCGTACCGTAAGTTCTGTAAAGAGTAATATGATAATTTTATTAAGTTGACATAATGCATTTTAGACTTAACGGATGAATAGAACCTGGTGCATTGTGTGTGGGGCGTACAAGCAGGAAGCAAGAGCGATGCATATTTTCCGAGAATGCCAACAAGTAACTAACGGCATAATAGTTGACATATAACCCGAAGGTGAGCTGGAGATTTTTTGGTTGTAGTTCTGTGTCCAAGTGCAATAAGGACCACCTGGTTGTAGCAAGGATTTTGTTGGTTCCCGATTACAACAATTAAAGTTTAAATGACAATTAAGTAAGTATTGGTAATTATTATATACAATATAACAATTACCTTTGATTTGTACGTTTTTTGATTGAATTTTAGCAAAATTGTAAATACGAGATCACATGATATCAGCTGTTTTTATTACATTCGATGGTGCTTTTAAAAACATACAAATTGACCTAAATTGTGTGTGATTATGTGAAATAAACATCAATTATCGTGATTGTCATTATATCAATGATCTATATGGGATACCTTACATGAGATGTAACCTGCAAAATTGACTCGGTCAGTACCCTAATTTATTTTGTATCTCCATTTCTCTATGTTTGCATTAATAATTTTATAAGAAAAAGTTGTTCTATTATAGGTCCACTATAAGGTACGCTAGTCGCCCGACACCTCAACTGCAATTTAACCCTATAGGTGTATAAGAAAGCCTTTACAATACACGAAAAACTTACTACTTGTTTTTAAGTTTCTATATTATGTTTTTTCACAAGCAATCAATCGAAGTTTAGCAGTGTTAATAGAAACTTCAGATTTCTTGGTACAGAAGCATTTATGGTTTTTCCTAATGATTTTCCTAGGCAGTTTCCTATAATGAAAACGTGCCTTTATACTATCGTAGATATTTGTTAGTATACAGTTGTAAATATTTTATTATTCAGGAGCGAAACTTGGCAACAGCAAATGGGCATGAAACCTGTGCTAGATGCCAGTACAACATATAATAAGAAACTTTGCAGCCTACATTTTGACATAACCTGCTATGCACACCCTCATTCAGTACCTACGCCTCAACAGAAATGCAGTGCCGAAACTCCATCCCATGAGGCCACCCACGGAGCCTAAGGCAGCCATATCATTGGAAGTCTCATTTGTTTTACGACAACAATAAATTAATCAATTTGCTGTTAGTTATTGCAGGTTTAATTTTTTTGTTTTCTTCTATAGCCATGTAATTAACATTATTTAGTTTTTAAGCCCTAATTGTCACTCTTTTAATTATATGTTTATGAAAAGACGTCTACTAAATTTGTTAGGTATCTTATGTATCCATATTTTTATTTATGTCGCCTTATTTTATATTCATTATTTATGTAATACTAGAATTTGTAAATGGTGGTAGTAAACATGGGCTAAGTCATTGTGTGTTTATCAGATTTAATTACCTACTTTATAGTATTTTGAGTAGGTACTTGTGCTTTTTCGACAGAAATTTTATCTTATTGTTAAAAATATGTTTGCTAGTCGAATATTCTACTTTTGGTAGATTATGCTATTGTTCGTTAATTTATTTTTGTACTGGTAATTTAACTAAAACATACGTGTTGGATGTTAGTTATAATTTTTAAATAGTAATCATAAATGTACTTTCTACCTCTTCTACGTTGCACTATTTTGAGTAGGTACTTGTGCTTTTCGACAGAAATTCTATCTTATTGTTAAGAATATGTTTGTTAGTCGAATATTCTACTTTTGGTAGATTATGCTATTGTTCGTTACTTTATTTTTGTACTTGTAATTTAACTAAAAAATACGTATTAGATGTTACTTATTAATAATCATAAATGTACTTTGTACCTTTTCTATGTAACAATATTAAAGTGTTATTATTTAAGTAATTCTTTTCTTTAAAACGTTATTGTGTGGTTACAGCATTGTAATTGAATATCGTAGTGTATACTGTTTTCCTTAGCAATGATTCCTCATTACTACGGGAACTAGTAAATACTATGCAATTTGATGAGTGTTGTGATCATGTACCGCGAGATCAAAAATTATATTGATAAAGGTTTGCTATGGAATGTAAAACGTCTGTCTTAAGTTATATCATTAAGTGTCACACTGTCATTAATATTTGTTATTACATTTTCTCTTTTAATGACAAATATTAATGACAGTATGACACATAATGATATAACTTAAGACGGACGTTTTACATTCCATGGCAAACTTTTATTAATATCATTTTTGATCTAGCGGTATTAAACCCTAATTTGTAATTTTTTTTTTTTAATTTCGCGCTACCAAATACATTTTGAATCGCCCGCTATTGGCTTAGTGTTATTGTAAACTGTAATTTTTTGATGTCAGCGCCATCTATATTTGCCCGCAGGTAATACATTATGTAAGTGATATAAACACAGTTGTAATAAATTATTTCTTTTCGTATTCACAGAATCATACACTTGACCAAATACCTACGGCGTGCATCTTAATTTATTTAGAGAAATTACACAATACTTTATCACAGAAAAGATATTTTCCAAGGACGTTCTTATTTTTGATCTAATGCACTCGTAAATATCTACCGTGCTTAATATGATAGCTTTTGAATGTACTTCTTAGACGGGTGGGTCATTCGTTCTTTAACATATGCGATACTTTTAACTATGCGCTTTGCTGGCCCTCTACTACCAAATTTTGTTTAACGAGTCGCGTTATCATAACCTTCCACAAATTTTGGAAATTATTTTATATACTATATTCTGTTATTAATTACATACAATATAACAGCCAACATTTTAGTAGTAGTAGTAGTAGTGTTTATTGGTCATCAAAAAAATCTTTACATGACATGTCATAAAATACTGCAAATAGCAAAAGATACAAAAGATAGACATTTAAAAAACATATTAATAAAACATACAGATGTAGAAATAAAACAAATTCACAGTTGTTATCTAGGAAACGCTTGTAAACATCCTAGACAAAAAAAAAAACAAAACAATCAAACATGTCACTTGGACATGTTACTACGCATATGCTTCCAAGTATTCGTCTATGCTGTAAAAGCTGGCAGTGACCAATATTGTTTTTACTCTTCTTCTAAAATGATTTAGACTCATGTCCTTTATGCTTTGTAGCAGAGAATTATAAAGTTTTACACCCCAGTAGTCAACTCCAAATTGCGTAGCACTCAGTCTGTGATGTGGAACAACTAAAGCGCCAGAATTCCGTGTATTGTACTCGTGAGAGTTTCCATTTTGAGCGAATTTTGATTTATTTTCGTGAACAAATTTCACACACGAATAAATATAAATACTGACCACTGTGAGTATATTCTCCCGCCTGAAATACTCTCGACACGAGTCACTATACCCAAGTCCACATAGTGTTCTTATTGCCTTCTTCTGTAGGACTAAGACCTCCTTTGCTCTTGTAGACATGCCCCATATGAGTATACCATATGCAGCAATGCTGTGGAAATTCGCGTAGTATGCACTTCTTGCAGCTTGGTGCGTGGATACATTTTTAATTCTTCTTATTGATACATTTTTAATTCTTCTTATTGAAATTTTAATATCATAATGAACTTACCTTTGAAAATGTTTACTAATTCGGGAAAATTCCATTTACATAATAGTTCACTTACACTTTCCATATTATTAAAAATATTCGAAAAGCTTCACAATTAAATTTTCAAGCGTAGGGTAGACTGCACGCAATACAGGTGTCCAGAAATATAAAGACGGAGTAGCAGAAATCGGAAGCTAGATTGTGTAAAAACGTACCCTCAAAATATCAAGTCTTTATTCGTTCGCAGAGGGCAGAAAAAATAATAATAAAGAATTCAATTGGCCTTCGCCGACTCTGGTCGACTTGCGGTATAAAATTGCACCCATGCATGCATTGGCGGCTGGTCGGTAATAAAATCGCGCGGCACACGACAAAAACGTATGTATTTTTGTAAATAACATCCATTGTCAAACAGCACAATGGATGTTATTTAAAAAAATACATAAGTTTTTGTTGTGTGACCCGCGATTTTATTACCGACCAGCCGCCAATGCATGCATGTGCAAGGGCGATAGATACACAGATGTTCAGTTTGTCATCAGCCGCCGATGTGACTTGACACGTAGTTATCGACATGGCTTTTACGACGCAAGAATTATGGGATATGGTGTATCTGTACGGTGAAGTAGGTGGAAATGGAAGAGCTGTTGAACGTTTATACGCCGAACGTTTTCCTAATCGCAGGCGTCCGTCGTATCAATCGTCGTATGGACACGGTGTTTAGGTTACGCGAACAAGGCACACTACACCCACGCTACGAAGGCAGGGGTCATGAAAGAACACGGAGAGTTTTACATGCGGAAGAGCATCTCCTGGATGTGGTAGATAGGGATCCAGGTATAAGCACGCGATCTGCAGCAAGACAAGTCGGAGTGTACCGATCGACAATTCATCGACTCCTCTGCGAGAACTTGCTGTACCCATACCACCTGCAACGGGTGCAAGCTCTAGCACAACAGGACCGTCCCGCACGTGTTAGATTCTGTACCTGGTTTCGACAAAACAAGCTAGAGATGTGGACTTTTGTGCCAGCATATTATTCACGGATGAATGTTGTTTCACCCGAAATGGTCTGCTTGGACCGCACATACTACCTGCACGACTGACCGGAGAGAGTTATTTAGAGTTTTTGCAGAATACGTTGCCGGAATATCTCGACGAAGTGCCTCTGCAACTTAGAAGACAACTCCGGTTCATGCACGATGGCGTGTCTCCCCACATTTCATTGGCAGTGCGCAATTACCTCAATGCTTCATAACCTCGATGGATTGGACGTGGAGGACATACACCATGGCCGGCGCGCAGTCCGGATTTAAATCTATTAGATTTTTTTTTATGGGGGTATATGAAAAAATTGGTGTATGATGGGGATGAAATTGCCACAGAAGAAGATCTTCGGCAACGTATTTTTTCAGCTGCGAAACGTATACGTGGGGAACCAGGTACTTCCAACGAGTGCGTGATAATCTTCTCCGACGGACTGACGCCTGTCTTCGTGCGCACGGCGGACACATAGAGCACCTTCTATAAATATCCACCTGCTTCACTTACACAATCGGTTCTTTTCAGGACCACCCTATTACTTGTGTTAAAAAAAAGGAGGAGGAATAGATACTTCATAATAAATATCACACCATTAATTACTTTTTAAACGTGCTAGAAAAAAGTAATTACATTTTGATATTTACTACGATTTATTGAATATTCTAAAATAATAATAATCAGCTGTTTCCGACTACAAACACATTAAAGGGCAACAACCTTCCTATTTTAAAAATAAAAATAATCTTTTATTGTCTGCAATAAAGTGAGTCAGTCGCCCATCTGCGTCAATAATCGAATACATAGCTGCGTTATTTAGACGCTTCCGGCAAAAAGTATGTTTTATTACTAGGCCGCGGACATGACCGAGCTAAACTACGACGAAGTTACAACGGAGCAAAGAAATAATGTAAACAACACATATTTACTGAATAGCATTATTCACGCATTATTCATATGGAGAACTGCAACATATGTTATTGACTCACATGTTGACGGAAAAATAACACAAAAAAGTCCACTGAAGTCGTAAATATCCTATTATCATCGGCGGAGATATAGGAACGTGAGAGGTTTTTAAAATTTATTGTATTTACCTTATATTTCGCATGATAAATATAGTTATATATGTATATACCTATTCATACTTACATTAGTTCCGCTTTTTCATTGTTTTGACTGTTAATTACGTACTTCGTAATTATATATACTAAAAGCCAATTGTCTCGCTCTTTTTAACACGAACGATTAAAACGGCAAAGCTATACCCCAAAATTGACGAATTGGGGAGACAGTTTTCTGAGAACCTGGCGCATCTACGCTGGGAACGAAAGTGTCACGCGACGGGGACCACGGTCCCACGTGCCTTAGGCCATTTTTCACGTCTCCGAAGAGAGAACGAGGGCCCGAAAGGAGTTTTTGAAAATTTTAGAACGTGCAGAAAAAGAGTATGAATCATAGTATTTTGCCATAAGGCCTACGTGTAAAATAAAAAATATGGACTAGGTTCGATTTTAAAATGGCGGTGGATCGATACAGATGACCGTGACACATCAAACTTCGGATAAGGTTAAGTTAAACGCACGAAAAATTCAATTTCAGGTTATAAATTATCAAAACCGTCAAATCAGTTTGAGTTCGCGATATGGCATTTGCCGGGAAACGTCAAAATTAGCGGAAAGCACCAGTCGTGTAATACACAACACATAATGACTATCTATTCACGTTTATCGATCGGTTGTCAAGTTTAAATGTCAGAAGGCCGACAAATAAAGGGATTATGAAGGGAAAGTGGTACCTTTCAGATACGTATTAGTGTTATTATTATCAATTGTTACTATTTCTTTTCTATTTATGAATATAGGAACAATGCCGACGGATATGATAAAATAAACTTAAAGTGTATTATCGCACGTAAGTACAGTGACAAATATAACGATCTTTCTATATTTTATTAAGATATATTAAACACAAATCGAAATGTCGTCACTTCTCGCGAAAGAAGTACCGAAGCAAGCCTAAATAAAGAATCATCTGAGTTTTCTTTATTTGTCAGATGTGTCCGAAACACTTCAAAATAACATAAATACATCAAATATGTAAAATTCCCATAAGCATTTATGTAATTTCGTTTATCAATTCAGTTATAAAAGTAAGCATTTAAAGTACGCGACTATGCGGGTTGGCACAAACTAATCAGAAGTACATTTTCGGTTAAATGGTATTAGGAGCCAGCAAGATTTTTGATTGGGTTTTACAAAGTACATATATATACAACTATTAAAGCGTAATATGAAAATTAATTAATTCTCTCAATGACCTGTAAGTTTAAAGCATGTTTTGTTAAAGTTCATCATGTTATGTTGTTAATTTCATTTGACAATTGGAAAGACAATGTTGTTAAGCACTCTCAGTCTGACATTTCGTTCTCACAAGTTTATGTGTGAACGAATACACAACAACGAAGTATTGTCACGATGACAGGTGGAACGACAATTTGGTTAAACATCAACTTTTTATTGTCGTATAAGTGTCACGATGACAGTCTGTCAAAAAATTTGAAGTATACACTATTTTTATCGTAAACTTGACACAAGGCATGGTACTACCAATTTTATAGAACGAATAACATGAAACAACATTTCATTGCCGAACCGTCTTGGTTTTTGTTTTGGTCTGTCGACGTTCACCTTGGGCTAGATGCACACAATTAGACAATTAGACTTAGCAATCAGTAAAAACATTAACAAAACCATAAAGATAGAAACTGAAAGTGTCATGAGCTCTGATCACATTCCAATTATAATAACTTGGAACGAAGACATAACCGAAAGAACATATCACACCTTCAAGACAGACTGGGCCGGCTACAAAACAGAACTAGAACAAACCATCACTGCAGTTCCTAAAATACAAAACACTGCAGAATTAGAACAGACCATAAAATCACTACAAGATAAAATAACAAACGCTGTTGAAAATAACACCATCAAAATAGAAAGGATATATAAATCAGGTAGTCTACCACATCATATTAAAGAACTAATAAAGGAAAAGAACAGAGCTAGGAGAAGACAAAACTATACTAAACAACCTTCAACATCAAGTACATAAGAAATTACTGGAACCGAAAAATGTAGAATGGCAAAGAACACTCGAAGAAATAGGTGCAGAGCCCTCTAAGACATGGAAAATAATCAAGGCAATCAAAAGAGAACAAATACAAATCCCACCACTTCAATTCAATAACTCCACACAAGTCACAGCAGAAGAAAAACCAGAAGCTCTAGCGGAATCACTAGAAGAGCAATTCACTCCGAACTTGGATGAAGTAGACATGCAACACGTAATGCAGATTCACAAAGTAGTAAGCAGAGAAATACGTGAACCCCACTCCCCTAGCAACGACCCAGTCACAGCCGAGAACCTAAAAGCAATCCTTAAAGCATGAAATCCCAAAAAAGCTCCTGGTATAGACAACATCACCAACAGATCACTACAAAACCTCCCCCCAAAAGCAATAATGTCAATTCCAGCAATAGCAAACTCCGTTATCAGACTCCAAACATTCCCAAAGATATGGAAACATGCCAAAGTAATAGTTATACCTAAACCAGGAAAACCAAAAACAATACCAAGCAGCTACAGGCCCATAAGCCTGTTACCATCCATTAGCAAAGTGATAGAAAAAATAATCCTACAGAAGATAAAGTACCACTCTGACAATCAAGACATAATACCAGAAGATCAACATGGGTTTAGAGAAGAACATTCAACGATAACACAACTTTCAAGAGTCACTGAGATTATCCAAGAAGGATTCTACAAAAATCAAGTGACAGCAGCTGTATTTCTCGACATAGCAAAGGCATTTGATAAAGTCTGGAGGCAGGGACTCATATATAAAATGATAATACACAATTACCCAACACACGTCATAAAAATCACGAACAGTTTTCTCTAAGGACGCTGCTTTCAAGTTAGCATCCAGAACACACTTTCCTCAATAAAACATCCAACAGCGGGAGTCCCCCAGGGCTCATGCCTGTCACCTCACCTATATACAATATTTACAGCAGACATACCAGTATCAAATCCTACAAGATACTTAAATACGGCCACCTTTGCAGATGATTCGGCACTGCTCTCAACATCAAGATGTCCGACGAACGCGGTACAGGAACTCCAAACGCACCTAGACAACACGATAAAATGGTTCAAACAATGGAGAACACCAATAAACGAAGACAAATCCCAAGCAATAATCTTTCAAAGGAATCTGAAAACAACAGGCAACGAAATAACCATCAACAACAACACTATACCATGGAGTAGAGAAATTAAATACCTGGGAATATACCTGGATATAAAGCTCAATTATAACACACACATAGCAAAAACGATAACCAAAACCAAACAAACAAGATGTCAACTATGGCCTCTTATAGGCAGAAGAAGCCAGCTGAACACGAACAACAAAATTCTACTTTACAAACAAGTATTAGGTCCAATATTCACATATGCATGGGTGCATATGTGCAAGACCAACATCAAAAAACACCAGTCTTAGAATGATACTAAATGCTCCATGGTATATGAGAAATAATCAAATAATGAATGAAACAAATACCCCAACCATTATTGACTACATCAAGGAAAGAGCGCTCAGTTTCTATAACCAGATGGAAAACCACTCAAATCAAAATCTTAAAAGAGCACTTGCTCATCAATTATCATCAATTATTATTATTATTACTATTGTATCGGTCATTTATCGTATCTTTAATGTCTTGGACACATCTCTGTCATCTTTCTACATACAAATATACATACTGCGTCTTTAATTTAAATTTAGAGTAGCTTATGATATCAATATTAATTTGGGAATACTGTGCTATAGTAATGTTTTTCATTTTGGCTACTGTCATAGTTAAGTCAATTTATTGAAAAGTTCCACAGTGTTTTCAAATTAATATTGAAATCGTAGGTTATTCCAAAAAAAATTAATTGAAGGCACGGTATGTCTACAGTGACATTCAATTTGACAATTCATTCTCGCAATAGATCGAACTGTCACCAACATGACAGTTTGCAAGAAAATTTAACGTATGGGCAACGTTTATCATAAAACTTGAGACAAATAAAGTTAGAGTACTACCAAATTTAAAAAACAAAGAAATTTATATATGATACAACAAATCTTGATCATACAACCATCTTAGGTTTACCTGTTCGGCCTACTTACATTCAACTTAGACTAGGTGCACACGCATTATATCAAACTTGAATGTCAACGAAATGTTCCAAGTAATCAGCTTTCAGTAAATTCTATAGAAATGTTAAACATTTTATGGGAAATTTTTTAGTTAATAAATCCATTTGTCTATAATTATAGATGCCACAATAATGTATAATTAATTTCTAGAGATATTTCATTTAATTTGCATCTTCATTCATAAACTAATTAAAAGAAAATTTATAACCGTTAAAATTCAAGTGCCTCTGCGACTGGCAGTAGTCACGTTCCAAAGAAGCAATTCAAACTCGAAGAGTTTCATGGAATAACAAAAAGAGCAAGTATTCTATTAAATTAATGTGTCCTAAAAAAAAAAAAGAAAAAAGGTGGAAAGAGTAAATTGAATAATCAGCACTTGATGACTTATATCGACATTTTATGACAAACATTATGGAGCACTGATGAGCTTGATTATTTGCAACGAACGTCATATAAATTTATTTCTATTGACTATTGTCCCGTAAGCCCTACGTTAATTGTAATTCAAAGAAACGAATACATCATGCTGATCAAAATTGGTGAACATAGTATATTATTAAACTAAAATTAAGTAACAGTTAAAGGGTGTAGCCATCTTTACTCATCTATTATTATTTTAACACCGATATATTTAACTAGAGCATACGCGAAATGTTGGTCAACTCAACATTCACGTTAGGTGGCTTAAATGTTACAGGAAACGTCAGAATTGTCAGAAAAAGTCCATCTGACTTTTGATTAATGTTGGCAATTTCACAAAAATTTAATTGCAGGTTATAAAACGTCAAAACGATCAATCGATTTCAGTTCGTGATGAAATTTAATCTGAACTGCTTTCATGATGACAATTATTTCAAAAAAAAAGGTTAAACACCCTGACATCTGTCTGATATTTCATGGTTCATGTTTTTAAGCTTCATCGATATTTATTGTAGACCTTGACACAAAAAGATATGAAATTACAAATTTTATACAGCGAAATGACTAAAATATTAATGAGAAAAGTGCTATCAGATCCATTTTAGTTTTGCCTATATACCGTGCCTTCAAATACCTACTCTCCGCATTAGAGACGGCCATGCTTTTTTTTTAATGGTTGGTGACAATGCATAATTTTAATAGTTTGGTTATGTCATATAAATAATAATAGGCGTCTATAATTTGAATTTAAGTATGACAACTGTCAGAATTTGAAGTTTTCAAAAAATTAGCATGTACACCAACATTGATTACTTAAAAACTTCAAAAACAGCCTACTCTAATGCGGAAAGTATTTGACGGCACGGTATTAGACAATTACCTTAAAATATGATTTATATTATTATTACTAGGTGACAGACGAATCAAATTCCAATGTAATGATAATGGTTTTGTAACTATTCAATTTACTAAAGTAAATATTCCAGTCTAATTCAACAATTACTTCTACTAAATAGTTTGATTGTCAGTAGAAAGTTTGAAGAATGGGCAGCGTTCAATCATTTAATGCGATATGTTTGAAAATACACCACTAAATCAAATTGTTAATCAAACATTCTGATGATGGTTGATGATGATCGTGTCCCAGGCTGGTGGCTCTTATTTCGATGGATTGGTTGTAATCATGAACTACCTTTTTGTGTTATTTTTCCTTAAATACTTAATAAAAATCACAAAATGATCCAACAATTACAAATTATATTCTTTTTACAGTGTGTGTAAGCAAAATGTTTACACAGATATTCCAACGTCGGTCAGTATTATTTTTGGTTATTGTTTTTAGTTCAACTACCAGCGTCACTACTAAATATTGAAATTATAATAGGATCGTCTCAGCAACCGACATAGCCAGAGCACGATCTACAGGCGACGACTCAATGTCACTGCAAACTCACTTTGACAGGAACAATTTCAGAGCAGACAAATGAAACTAATTATTAATATGGAGGCCAGTTATAAATTCACTATTATAAATAAAAGTAATAAGTCATACTTATTCTATAACAACATTTTATTTAAAACTTGATTCTTCTGTGTAATGGGCATGCATTGTTCACAAATTTGCATTATAACAAAGCTCAAAGGGTATGTCAAAAGTATGTTTGCGGGCCATGATAATTGGCAGGTTAAATTATGCAAAATTAAAATAAATCTGATATTACATTTTCAATAATGATTTAGTCCTTTCATTGTGTAAAACTAATAAAACTATGAATCTTTTAGTGTCAAGTCTTAGTATTACGCTAAATAGCATCTAAATTTCAAACTCCAACAACGAAAAGTCAGACTGACGTTAAGATGCTTTAAATTGTCGTTCCACCTGTGACCGTGACAGTACTTCGTGGACAAAGATATACGTCTATACAAGGTGTGCCAAAAGTTTAGAGAATCAAAAATGATTTTTTTTGGCGTTTTACAGCGAACTGTAATAAAACTGTAAGCGGACGCGAAAGGCGATTCAAGCTCGAAGAGATTGATGGACAGCTAGTTTATGTAATAGTTCCTGTTTAATCCCGTTTCATTGAATCGACTTCTCAATAATATACGCATACATTTTTAGTTATCATTTATTTAGATCTAGAACATTGTTTATGTTGCTATGATATGGAAGAACGTCGAGAAATACATTGTGAAACAATGGCGAGGTGGATTGAGGGTCATACTGATTGTATGTCCATTGTCAGTGATTCCGATATTTATTGCAAAGTCTGTAAAATGTTACGGAATGCCAAAAAATCGCATAGGTAATAGCATCTATAGTTATAAATACAATTGACGGGGAAACAATTGCTAAAACCATTGACGAGAAACAACATGCTTCATTCGGACGACAGGTACAGGGAAAAAATACTTTTATTTGTTAGTGACAGTACCGTATATATGTTAAAAACAGGCAGACTATTAAAGCAAACATATCCTTATATGCTGCATATTACTTGTGTAGCACATGCTCTCCACAGAATCTGTGCATATATCAGAGTCTCCTATCCGGAAGTTGATAGACTTGTATCCGCTTTTAAAAAAAGTTTTCCGAAAAGGACCATCGAGAGTGGCCCTTTACAGGGAAAAACTTCCATCTTTGTCACTGCCACCCTCGCCAATAATAACTAGATGGGGAACATGGCTGAAAGCTACTAGTTTTTATGCGGAGAATTTCGATACATGTTTAAATGACGACGCTCGAAGTAGTTCTGAGTTCAAAGAACTAACACAAATCCCAAATTTAAAAAATCAGTTGTTATTCCTTCAGGAACACTTTGAAAATTTGCCTAAACTAATCACATATTTTGAAAATCGAATCTCAAATTAAAAAATGAGGTGTAGCCACCACACGACTTTCTTATACGTATGAGCGTTTCAAATCATACAATTTCAAAAATTATTTTATACAAAAATTATTCAAAATCCTATTATAAGTCTCTTAATAAATCTCTACAGGATATATACTTTATGAGATATTTGCAAAAAAAATGCTACTCGCTATGAGTGAAAGCATTACTTCCGGTCCGAATTTTGAATTTTCATTTATACAAAAAATATTCCAAATCCAAATCTAAATACTTTTATACTCTTCGTAAATTATTCATATAGAATGCGTAATTTACGAAATATCTGCAAAAATCGCTATTCGATAAAAGTAAACGTGTTACTTCCGGTCCTAATTTTGAAATTTTTTTTATACTAAAGGTATTGAAAATTATGTTCTAAATACGTTTATACCGGTAACGTACCTGTCGAGAAAGCATGACTTGCGCAAAAAACTGATTAGTAAAAGACCTACTTTCGGTAGGAATTTCAAAAAACTTTTTTAAGACAATTTGTCTCAAATTTAATTTTGAATACATTTGAATTCTTTATAAATTGTTTAAACTTAGTAATTGACGAAATATTTGCAAATTTGATTTTTTCACTGAAGTAAACTAGTACTTCCAGTCTACCGATTTTACTGAAAAACTAATCAGATTTCAAGAGGGAGATTATATACGTAAATACAAAATTTGGAATAGATATCTACAGCGGTTACACACACAGAGACATTTTTTTAAAACCAGTTTTTTGGTATCAGGGGACTTCAAAACGTGGACATCTGCAAAAATTTCGAGGTCAAAAATTTTGGTCATCACAATACTTATACTACGTATAAGAAAGTAAAAATGGATTAACCACATTAGATGTGGCTATTAATAATTTCACAAGTATTCCAATGTGACTTCGGATGTGGTCTTCGGCAAAAGTTAGACGCAGTTTTTAATAGAAATCCAGATTTAATAACATTGCGGCAATTGTGTATGCTAAATACGCTGAAATAAAAGAATATTTCCATTACGTAAATATAACCAGTTGCGATGTAGAAAAGACGTTTTCTATCTACAAGGATGTACTTAATTCAAAGAGAACAAGTCTTACAGAAGAGAAAATGAACAAATAATAAGGTATTTTGTATTTTATAGATCGCCAGCCACTTGTTATCCAATTATATAAATAAAATTAAAACCTCTTTAAAAATACAACATCTCAATAGTGCGCCCATGGGCGATGAGTCATGGCTCGCTCGTGTCCGCGGCCTATTTATTACCAATGAGTATGATTTAATATTTTTTCCCGTATTATACAAATAAAAGCGAATTTTTCTTTGAATGCGTGTTCGTTTCTATTTACAAATGAGCATTCTTACGTGTGCCAGGTCCGTAATGCAATTTTTTATTTAAAAAAATAACATAGAAAATTAAATATTTAATTTCTTCGTTATTGCGGCATATTTGGGCCTGTTTCTGTTCGGACTTTACATACCTGCTACTCCGTCTTTTTATTTCTGGGACATCCTGTATGTGTGCAAAGAGTATAAACATACATGTCTTTTTTTCTAATTTAATTTTATATAATAGAACTTTATTATTTATTGTAACATTTTTGAAGTGTCAGAAGCCGACATAATACATCCACCGAAAGTAATTGTTTTTTTTTGTGTCACTGTCAATACAGTAGTTCTATAGAAATAAATTCATGGCTTTCTAGATTATAAATATTTCGATTATGTGACACATCAAAGCGCTGTTGCGCGTGTACCTTTCCATGTAACACGTATGTACTTACACTTATCCATTGTAACGAAATAAAAACAAAGTGTATGAAAGGAGACCTTTTTTTGGAAGAGAGTCGATGTTCTGCTTCGCGAGTTGTTTGAGGACAGCTGATTATTTTTACATTTGCCAATGTATGTAAGTATGAAACGTTCGTCCGTACATCAACGATGTATCGTGCACTGCGTCGCCCCAGTTTAAAAGTTTATTAATGAAACTTGGCACTGATCCGCGTGCGCAAGGCGACGATAGGTCCTAAATAATCGTCTGCACCTCTTAACATTTCCTTGTTGTGGCGTGAAAACGCATATTTGGAATGGTTCTGCGGCGTTTCTTATGAACTGTGAAACGCTGCACATTTTCCTTTGAAAACATATGCCCTCCTGTATATCGTGAGTGCATTATTGTTATTATGTTTTCGTGGTATATTTATTTTGTTTAAAATTAACATTGTTCCTACTAATACATTAGATCGACTTGATGTTTTGTCCATTCGTTGTTTGTCCAAATATAGGGCCCGTGATAGCGCGCTCACCGTTGAAATATCGTAAACGGTTAGGATGGGGATTTACTTTTTCAACAAAAATTGATCGCAACACGACACAATCTGAAAATAGGCCAATAAATAAATAATAATAAATATGGGAGTATAAAAGGATAACATAACTTTAACATATCTATCGTTAACTGAACTTGTCCAGCAGCATTATTTTTAATTTGGAAAATAATGTTACTTAATTCGTGTTCTTGAATGGGAATATAGTGAAACTTTTGAAGGTTATGCTTAGGTTTATGCGTTCTATAAAGTCATTTAAGGCTGGACGCCCGCTTCAAGCTGAGTTCGATTTGAAATGGGCGTACCACTGCTTTTCGTGCAAATGTAAATAAAAGACAAATGTTTAGGGGTCCGCCTGCTCTGTCTTATGCTGAGGAAAAAGATAGAGAAAAGAACTTGTCACCTAATCTAATCTGCCTGTAATTTATGGCTGCGTTATGGTCTCAGATAATCGCCGGTTGGCCCACATGTTTGCCAGTCGGGAAGCAACCGCCCCTAAATTATACAATCTATATTTTCTCAAACACACAAAAAAAGTGAAGCTGGATATGTAAAATCACCTGCCGGATTCAAATTTTGAGTTGGAAAATAAAATCGAAATCGCAAAAAGGTCGAAAAATCGTTTTTTTGTGTAAATTTTAAAATTTTCATTTTCTTCAATTATTAATACTTATCTCGTGATATCTCAGCAATGCAGAGAGCTAGGGATCTGTTTTTTTTTAAGGTTATACCCTAAAGTATTTGGATGATACTAGTGTTTTCGATTTTTCTTTATGGTGTGTAAATTTTATATAAAAAAAAAGTTTTAGTAGACCACCAATTTGTGTAAGCTATTTTTCAGCTATCGAGTAACTAATCTTATTTTTCAGAATTTACCCATATATATGTGAAACAAAATAAAGCCAACATTCCAAAATTATTTTTTGTGCAAGAACTAAATTTCTAGATCGTTTCAGAAGCAAATTATTGCGATTCAAATATAATAATTATACTCCCTGCGCGCAAGCCATGTGAGTCCTAGCATGCGCTTCTAGCAGGTATACCGTTAAGGACGGGAAGAGATATTGCTTTTACTTTCTGATACGTAGTATAAGGAAGTATTGTGACGCTGAAAATTTTCGACCTATTGTAAAGAAAATATCAACGGTTTCGATAAAATAATGTCCGAGTAACGATTACTTTCTTAACATACACCGATCTCAGAAGTATTTTACAAACTGCGTAGAAACTGCCCGAAATGGTAGGCGGAGCTACCTCTCGACACCATGTGCTCTATTTGATTTCAGTGAATTTCGCCCAAATTTCAAAATTTTGTTTTCCGTTTCGTGACCTTATTTTTAAAAATTAAGAAAAAATAAAATTTATGTATTGCTGTTGAGTGTTACATAATTTTAAATAAAGGCTTGTTTTTTGAAATTTCTTACATTTTTATTTTTATTTAGGGCCCTTTGGACAATTTCGAAGAAATTACGATTTATCCATTGAAAGGCATTTTTTTCTTAAATTAGCGTGTAAATTCGGTAAGGTTTTCATGAAAAATACGATTAGGAAATGGGAAAAACGATTTCGAGGCCGGGCGTATAGCCTTAATAAGGAATCTACTTTAATAACGGTAACATCATGCAAAGTTGGTGAAATACTGCATATCATTTCTTCAGATGTAGTTGATCAAGCTTATCCCTGCACAATACGTGGGTAATGTTTGTGCAATAAATGTGTAATGTGTGTAAGTAAGATATTTTTTACTCTTACAAAATTTGGTTGTATAATTTATCTAATCTTTATAATAGCAGTTGCAGTCTCCCTTTGCCTTTTATTTATCCACGGCTTTGTCTCTGTCTCAGCATAATCTTATATCTCTATTATCAGTGATTCACGGTGGAGGCCTTCTTGTGATTTCAGTAGTAACTATGTAGTGGGGCACGTTTGCCAATTACTTGAAGAATATGACTCATAAAGTAAGTAAATATTTCATCAATGTCCGCCACCCTAAATATAGTTTCAGGGGGTACTGACTTATTAATCTTTATGAAAAATGTTGTAATTAAAGTATTTAAAATTTCTAACTGTTTTAAGAACGAGACATAGAGATATAGGAGGCACCTCGATAACACGAGGAATTGTCTCATGATTCGAAAATGCCTCTTCGACTATATCAGAATTGATTACATTAGTCGCATCCGAGGTCAGGACAATGTCTATTAAGTTCTTGGCTCTTACAGGAAAACTGGGATAAGCCCAGTGATTCCAACATATTTAAAACGTATGAACTATCCAGAGCATTATAGATAGGAAGCAGATTTATATTGATGTCCTCAAGGCACAGCAATATGTAGCAGTCTATAGGCAAGACGGTTAAATCCACCTCAAACTCATCACAGATGAATTTGCGATATAGATTAGAAGGCTTATAAACTACTAGCTAATGGAGAAAATGCCCCGAAGAGAACAGGGAAAAGTGAATATGCTTAAGCAAAAAGGCCCCGAGTATTAAAAAGAAGTGTACAAGCACGAATAGATGTGTCGTGTTCTTAAGAAGAAGGATTTAACTGCTGAATTGTGCTATAGTCTTACAATCTGGAAAAAACATTTTTACCAAGCAATGTGTATGCCGCAGCCTCGCTTTTGCCTCTGGCCCCTTTTTCTGATTTATGGGATCTTTAAAGAATGCAAACCAGTCACGGAAAACTATGTTATGATATACATGCAAAACTTACAGAATGGCTCTTAATGTAGTTATACGTTGGAAGGGGTTTATTTTACATTTTTGGTCATTCTTGGTTGGTGGGCTGATTGATAAACAAGTAAAGCATGACTAAAGTAAATTCAGAGCTTCAACATTTTTCTCTTAACTTGCTCGGCTGCGGAATATACATTATTTGTTGAAAATATTTTTTCCAAGGTATGAGGCTATATCACAATTCAGCAGCTAAATCCTCTTCTTAATGTTCTAATGAAAATAACACTTGTACACACCTTTTTGTGCTTGTACTTCGCGGCATTTTCTCCATTAGCTAGTACATAACTTTCCGTGGCAATTACCTCAAATGACATCAATATAATGCAAATAATGTCGTACCATTCAAATGAATAATTTAAATGCAGTAGTTAATATAACAAATGCCGGAATGTCTATAGGTTGTTCCTTCTACACCTCTTATTTACAACACAGAAACTGACTGTTAAATTAAAAACAAAATAAATTACACCAGTCGGATTTCAATCATCTGCCATAAAGTGCATGAGGTTTAAAAAAACTCGTATTTTTGAAAACTTTCTGACCTTTAAAGTTTAATTAAAATCTGATCTAGACAACGCTTTCAAAAACTGAAAAAATTTCCTAATAGAGCTTGAGTAGTAGAATAATTTATTATCATGACTTCAATCTTCTATTTAAAAAAAGCGATTTTACACTACCGACGTTCCGAAAAATTTGAATAAATTCGCTTGTAATAAAGATTTTTACAAAACGGAAAAAACGTAATTTGTAGGACATGTTGTAATATATCTATACAAAATTCCAGCCTTCTACCATGAAAATTGACGATTAGCTCAGGAGGCCCACCATCATTTTATGCAAAATTTTTCAGTTTTTGCCACTTTTGGCACTTAGCCAAACCTCCCTTTGGTTTCGTGAACCCTAATTTGACGCACATCCTAGATTCGCCCCAGCGGCCATTAAAAAAAAATAATCAAGTAAGTCGGTTCAATAGTTCCTGAAAAACATATGGGTAGACACGCCCTCTAATCTTAAATGCGGGTGTCAAGTATACTAGAGATAGTGCTACCACGCTACCTCTGAGATTTCCAGTGTAAGTTTTGTAAGACCAATTTATAAGCCCAACCAAATCTCTTCCAGTGAAGTAGCTAGAGGAATACCAGAAGTTCGCAAAGTACCTAGTCCGAAACTAGATACAAGTTCCGCCCTTGTAAGTAACCATGTCCTTAGGTACTATAGAGTACTTTAGAGTACTTCACTAAAGAAATCATTTCATCATATAATAAGTTTAACTTAGGAATAAGTGAGGGAATATTTATATCTGCGACCTTCATACCCATATAACATATATAGCAATATTGTAAATAACATACACATCACATGCAAGTAGAACATTTTCACATAGGAAACATCTTTTTAAAATGACTAAGGAATTTTACAATTATACCTAGTCCGGTACTTCGATTCCCTACCTAGTACTCTATGACAGGAATCCATTAGGTCAGGCGAAACATCCTTCTAGAACCTTTCTTGACAAAATTTATTGGCAACTGTAGATACTTACGGACTTTACTATATCAATTCGGAGCGCTACTACGTCGAACTCAAGTTGTATTACATTCTTTTCTGACGATTATACTTTTGCTTTATATTTGACGTTAATATCGTATCTAATTTTGTTTATCAACTCTTTCTTCAGAATCTCCGAAATGAGAAGATCTAGTAATTCGGTTGGCATTTGACATTTTATATAATACTATGATAATAGATTAAAAGTGAAATTTACAATAAAAGGCAATGCAAACTAGATACGATATAATTCGCAACAAAACAGAATTAGCCATCATTCAAATTGCAAAATTGACGGAAATAGTTCCTTAAATAGGAAATACATAAACATTAATATATAAAAACTAAAATAAGATGATTTTATATACGTAATATTAGCAAGACTCCAATACTAAGGGGCGCTCTTTAAAATACCTAGGGAAACCTATTCGCAGATGGAGGATAGAGTTAAGAAGGCAATCAATGGCGTTGCTCAATTATTTCCTTTAATACTGGTAATCGGGTATCAAGAGATATAAACAAGTAGTAATAGAAATTAAGCAAACGAGCGAAGCAACCACCAGCATGACCTGAAACAAGAACTTACTCAATCAACACTAGCTGAATACCACTAGTTAATAATCTGGAACAATTTCTTCGAACAAAATCAAATCCAGTTGATAAATATTTACTTACGCTTTTAATCAACTGTGCAGGAAGTAAAGAGTTGGTGTTGATACGACACTATCTAAAGGATAAGTGATACGCCTCAGCAGTCATACACGGCGCAGATTCTTTGAGCAAAGCCGAAAGTGCTGGTCAAAAGAAAACAAAGCAATTGAAGATCAAGAAACACACAATAACTAAAAATTAACCAAATAAACTTAAAAATAAAGGTCCAGCAATAAAACTGTTAAATAAGAAAGTGCAGGTTTAACACAGAAAGCTATAAGAAAGAAAATATCAACTAAAAGATTTCATCTGGAAAGTAAATAAATAATAGTTCAACTACATAATGCCAAATACTAAACGCAAAATTAAGATTCTAATTCAAATCACCATACACAAGCCTTCAAAAATAAAGAAGAAGGAATTACGCCCTAAAAATTACAAATCGAAATTTAAAAAATGAGGTGTGGCCACCACACGACCTTCTTATACGTACGAGCGTTTCAAACTATACAATTTTAAGAATTTTTTTATACAAAACTTATTCAAAATCCTATTCTAAGTACTTTCATTCTCTTAATAAATCGCTATAGAATGCATACTTTGCAAGATATTCGAAAAAAATGAGGTGTAGCCACCACACGATTTTCTTATACGTATGAGCATTTCAAACTATACAATTTTAAGAATTTTTTTATACAAGACTTATTCAAAATCCTATTCTAAGTACTTTCATTCTCTTAATAAATCGTTATAGAATGCATACTTTGCAAGATATTCGAAAAAAAGTGCGCCTCGCTAAGAGTAAAAGTGCCACTTCCGGTCCGAATTTTGAAATTCCATATATACAAAAAATATTGCAAATCCAACTCTAAATACTTTTGTACTCTCAATAAATATATATAGAACGACATATCTGCAAAAAATCGCTATTCGGTAAGAGTAAAAGTGGTACTTCCGGTCCGAATTTTGAAATTTTGTATACAAAAGATATTTAGAATTATAATCTAAATACTTTTATACTCGTAATGTACCTGCCTAGAAAGCATGACTTGCGAGATATTCGCAAGAAACTGATTTTCGATAAGAGTAAAGGGCCTATTTCCGCTTGGAATTTCGAAAAAATTTTTTAAGATAATAAGATAATTTCTCTCAAATTTAATTTTGAGTACATTTTAATTCTTTATAAATTTGTTTAAACTTAGTAATTGACGAAATATTGGCAAAATTATGTTTTAAATACTTTTATACTCGTAACGTACTTGTCTTAAAAGCATGACTTGTGAGATATTCGCAAAAAACTGATTTTCGATAAGAGTAAAAGATCTATACTTCCGGTTGGAATTTCAAAAAACTTTTTTAAGAAAATTTGTTTCAAACTTAATTCTAAGTACATATGAATTCTTTATAAATTTGTTTAAACTTAGTAATTGACGAAATATTTGCAAATTTCGATTTTTTCACTGAAGTAAACTACTACTTCCGGTCGGCCGATTTTGTTCAAAATCTAATCAGTTCTCAAGAGGCAGATTATACACGTAAATACAAAATTTGGAATTGATATCTACAGCGGTTTGGCCGCTATCGTGGTCACACACACACAGACAGACACACACACAGACACAGACATTTTTTAAAAACCACTTTTTTGGTATCAGGGGACCTCGAAACGTGGACATCTGCAAAAATCTCGAGGTCGAAAATTTTCATCATCACAATACTTCCTTATACTACGTATAAGAAAGTAAAAGTGCTACTCACTATGAGTAAGAGTGCTACTTCCGGTCCGAATATTGAAATTTCATATATACAAAAAATATTGCAAATCCAGTTCTAATACTTTTGTACTCTTGATAAATTTATATAGAATGCATAACTTACGATTTATTTGCAAAAAATCGCTATTCGATAAGAGTAAAAGTGGTACTTCCGGTCTGAATTTTGAAATTTTTTTTATAAAAAAGATATTGAAAATTATGTTCTAAACACTTTTGTATTCGTAACGTACTTGTCTAAAAAGCATGACTTGCGAGATATTCGCAAAGAACTGATTTTCGATAAGAGTAAAAGACCTACTTCCGGTTGGAATTTCGAAAAACTTTTTTAAGACAATTTGTCTCAAACTTAATTTTAAGTACATATGAATTCTTTATAAATTTGTTTAAACTTAGTAGTTGACGAAATATTGGCAAAATTCGATTTCTTTACCGAAGCAAACTGCTACTTCCGGTCTACCGATTTTACTGATAAACTAATCAGATCTCAAGAGGTAGATTATACACGTAAATACAAAATTTGGAATAGATATCTACAGCAGTTTAACCGCTATCATGGTCACAGACAGACACACAGACAGACAGACATTTTTTAAAAAACACTTTTTCGGTACCAGGGGACTTCAAAACGTGGACATCTGCAAAAATCTCGAGCTCGAAAATTTTGATCATCACAATACTTCCTTATACTACCTATAAGAAGGTAAAAGGAACAACGTTATTACCAATTTTCTATTATTGCTATTTCTTCTTAGTGGAAAGGTATTATAAATACACAAATTAGAGCAAAATTTGCTGCTAGATGCAAAAGTTATGTCTTTTCAATTAAGAATATTTTTCCAAAAAAAATTTATTAGTTATTTTTTATATTATGATTTTCCTTTAAAGTTACGGATTGCTATTTGTAAGCGTGATTTATCTAGCCGTACCAGAAAAGATTTGATGCAATTACCTTTAATATGCAGTGGCCAACTTGTTACACTAGCAAATTTGTGACCATAATAATTAAATCTAAAATAGAGGTTTTACCGTACTTCTAGGGAGCTACTCTAAAAATGTTACATATAGACATTACACAATATTTTTAAAGACCATATGGACAGCCCTTTTTTGTAAACGTAAATTGAGATAGCTTACTAAATAATTTACTTGCGGGAAATTAACTTACTCCAAAAGACAAAAGATTATCGAGGCTGATAGAAGGATAAAAAACCTGTTTCAGGATATCACAGTAGTAGAAGTCCTGATGGTATCTCTAAGGATAGTAGATGAAATGTACACGGTAGATGCAGCAGAGACGAGACGAGGCGGATTCAACCAAGAAACCAAGAAGGAATACAATTGCCTCTTGCTTAGATTCTAAGAAGCTGTATATATTATCCTTTCAGATATAATTGTAATACGTATATCTAGAAAATAAAACGGTGAAGTGTACTTAATTTCCTGGCGCCCAAAGTGCTTGACTCTCAGTGTCGCCGCGCCAAAATGGTCGCACCCAAATATTCTAGAGCGGTTATATCATCAAAATGATTGATACAATATATTTTGTGTCTAAGGAGTTTTTGATAGCTTTTTTTCTGTACAACCACATTCGTATATTAACAGAAGGTCAATATTATTATTAGTGTACAAGTGTATGTGCAAATATTTAACATTTGAAAAATTTATCACAAAAATAACTAACCAAATGATTTTTATTTGTAACTGTCAGTATTAAGTCATTTTTATATTTTATTTTAATATATTTCACTAACTCAGGATATTGTTTTGTCTATAAGTTAGAGTAATCTCTCATACCTAGCCATTTCTTGATTATTCCAATAAAAAGTTTGTGATGCATGAATAATACTGGACAAAGTAAATATTACTTTCCACATGAATTACGTCTTGCCTCAGCACCTTATTCCGTAAGTGTACACATATGTGTGTAATATACTTTAGTACTTAAGCATAAAACTTTGTAAGATTTAATGCTTGAAAATTGCACACAAAAATAATTAAATCATCCTGTAAAGGCTATTAATGTCTAAAGAAGAGCTATGTATTTATGAATAGTGATAATTGGTTGACTAAAGTAATTTTCTGCACCAACTTATGTGCCTCTAATAATCATCATAATCTGTCGGCATAATTTGTCACGTTTGTGCTATGTCCATTAATTACGTTTGCGCGAGTCATGATTTAATGTTGTTAGCAGAACGAGGATCACGAAAAATTAGTATTTAAAGCGTGTTACATAAAACAGTTCGTACAAACTAGTAGTGTTTGGACTGTACACTCAATTTTTATTTGAATAATATTCGCATTATTAATGTTGTACTTATATATTATAGAAACAAATTAGTAAGTTTATGTGAGGTAGTAAAATACAAGTAGCATTAAATTTTCAAGTTAGCAAACAAGAGCCATCTATAGTCATGAAATTGAACTGCATGTTATAACAGACATTTTCTGCATTTAGAATTACTGAATTAGTTCAATATCTACGTAGAAATTAATGTATATAGATTACATTAAAAAGTAAATTTCATGAGGCATAGTCTCTTGTTGAACTCACCTAGATTTAGAAAACAAACCGAAACTTCAATTTCCTGAAAGATAAGTATGCCCAAAGATGCCGTTTTAAATAACTAAATTTTAAAACAGTTTTGTCCTAAATTGGTGTTTCTTCTTCTTCGAACTTTTATATAAGGCAAGTACTTATATAGTAGTTTTTGTATACGAGCGAGCGTTGTTAATTTCGAGGATTGGTGGACAAAGAAAACCCCTAAAAAAATATTTTTCTTTTTCAATATAATTATTCACCTGCAACACTAACACATTTTTCAGACTTTTCAATTAACTTTTTGGGTGGTGGTGTGCTTTTTTATGCCACTGCGTAGAGTCTTGCTTGGACTTATAGTAATGAAACTAAGTTTTATCTCCAGTTAAAATTCGACAGAATACACCTTCCCCATCTTCATTACAAAGGACTAAAAATGCACGGGAACATTCCATGTTTTGTTGTTTTTGCGACAGCGTGAATATTATGTAGCGTGTATATGTATGTGGAAACGATACGGAACTTCTCCAGATTCTTTGGCTTCACACAGTATAACTTCATTTTCAATCGCAATGAGAGGTTGCTGGACCTTGTTTTTTCGAACAAAGTTTGTTGTGTCACTCAGTCTTGTGATGCTGTTGTGAGGATAGATGATCACCATCCCCCTTTAAATATTTCTTGTGAATTAACTGTTCTCAACAAGTTTAAGCATGAACATTCTCCTGAGAAATCATTTAATTTTCGTAAAGCCGATTTTCATCAGTTATACGACGTACTTTGTAACACCGATTGGTCATTCCTGGACAATATCTCTAATGTTGATGTTGCCATTAAAAGCTTCTACGATAAATTGTATTACATATTTGAACTTTGTGTTCCTAAAACTGCGAAGGCTTTAAAGAATCCGTATCCTCCTTACTTCACTGCAGACATAATCAACTCCATTCATCTCAAGAAGGAGGCCTGGCGGTCTTACAAACGCAATCATGATGTGCGATTATATACAGAGTTCAGTAGACTAAGGAGTTTGGTGAAGAGTATGATTGATGTGGCTTACAAAAATTATATTACTCACATTGAAAGTAGCCTTCCATCTGATCCTAAATAATTCTGGACTTTCGTTAATAGGAAGCGTAAGTCTGCAATGTTACCTCGTGAGTTTCTGTTTGATGATCATCTCATCTCCAACTCTCGCGATGTTGCCAATGCTTTTGCCGACTACTTTCAATCATCGTTTGTAAGGCATTCCAACTCCTCGACTTGGATGGATCGCGATGATGGCTCTGAGAGTTTTAATATAACCTACTTCTCGGAGAGCGATGTGTACGAGTCCCTGAGGAGTCTCAAGGGAAATGCAACTGCTGGCCCTGATGGCGTCCCTTCTTTTATTCTTAAGGATTGTGCTTCGGTTTTGTCATCCCCTCTGGCTATTCTCTTTAATTTGTCGCTAAAATCGTGTCAATTTCCGGAAATATGGAAATATTCCAAAATTTGCCCGGTGTTCAAAAAGGGCCGACGGGATTGCATCAGAAACTATCGTCCAATCTCGATCATTTGCAATTTTGCAAAAGCTTTTGAAAAATGTATTTACAAGCCGCTTTATAATTTCGTGAAGAATCGCCTATCCACTGTGCAGCATGGCTTCATGCAAGGACGCTCAACGGTCACCAATCTTCTTTCCATTACCCAGTTCATCGCGACTGGCATCGATAATGGGTCTCAAACTGACGTGTTGTACACCGACTTTTCTAAAGCTTTTGACCGGTTGAATCATGACATCTTGTTGGGTAAGCTATCGACGATTGGGATCTCACTGAACCTTCTTTTATTTTTTAATTCTTATTTTGCACAGCGTACACAATTTGTTTTATTTGATAGTTTTCGATCTCACAACATCACTGCAACATCAGGAGTACCACAGGGGTCTATATTGGGTCCATTATTTTTTAACATTTATATTAATGATATCACTGCGTCTTTAGATACAGAGCACCTGTTGTATGCAGATGATCTCAAAATATTCGCATACGTTAACAATCGTGATGACTGTTTAAAATTGCAGGCGAACCTCGACAAGGTATGTGAATGGTCTATAATTAATGATCTGCCCCTGAATATTGATAAATGTTCCGTCATGTCATACACGACAAAGACTGACTCCCATATTTACGATTACAATGTTAACGATTCAGTTCTCCATAGGCCTGACACTCTCTGTGATCTTGGTGTCTCCTTTGATTGCAAGCTATCATTTAAAAATCATATAGCGTCCATCAGGTCGCAAGCTCTGAAAAGTCTTGGTTTCATTATTCGGCATACGAAGGAGTTCAATAACTGTTCAACGTTATCCAAGTTATATTTTGCTTTTGTTCGGTCGAGG
Source organism: Amphimallon solstitiale (assembly GCA_963170755.1). Lineage (NCBI taxonomy): Eukaryota > Metazoa > Arthropoda > Insecta > Coleoptera > Scarabaeidae > Amphimallon > Amphimallon solstitiale. Next base: position 121,673,386 of record OY720681.1, on the reverse strand, counting down.
TTGGAATATGCTTCTTTAGTGTGGAATCCATTCTATGACATACACTCTAATGCCCTGGAAAACGTTCAGCGTCGTTTTCTGAAATATTTATACTTTAAAGTTGATGGCCAATATCCTGTCATTGGTGTGGCACAGAGGGAAATGTTACGACGTTTTTTTATGGACTCACTGAAGTACAGACGCACTGTTATGTCCTTACTTTTCTTATCTAATACATTTAAAAGCAGAATTGATTGCCCCGAAATTCTTGCACAACTGCCTTTATTTATTCCTCGGGCAGCTTCGCGGTTAACTTTTACTTTTTACTTTCCTACACCGCGCACTAATATCCTTAGATATTCACCTTTGCACCACATGTGTAACATTTGTAATGAATACCCGTCTCTTGATATTTTTAATTGTAACATCCGGGATATTAGAGCTGTCGTTACTTTTTAGTGCAACATATACATTTATTGTTATTATTACTTTAGTTATTATTACCTTGTGTTTTTATGTCATGTGTTTTTCCTCTTATTTTAATATCATGTTTGTTATAATGTTTTGTGTCCCTAATCCGTAATTAGACATGTCTGTGGATTAGTGTATTAAATAAATAAATAAATAAATAAATAAATAAATATTCGTGACAATCATGTTGTGCTGGCCTTAGTCATGCCTAGATGACCACGAACAATTTTGATATTAGTTGTATCAGATACTTCAGTCATTCTTGGGTGTGGTGTCTTCTTTAGCCGAGCATCTTCCTTTATTGATTTTTCGATTTCTTTACACAAGTTCTGAAATGATCACTTGGAAAGGCCACCTCGGCTGTGGGTCGTGTTCAGGTGATTCTCTACCTTGCTTAAAGCAACTATGCCGCTTAAACATCATTGTTATTCCCATACAAGTACACAAATAAACCGATGCCATATTTTTCAGTGTGGTGTAAACAGACTTTCCTTGCTTTGTAATGATTTTGTTAACGGCGCGATATTCGATTTTCTCCAAATGTCGCACATTCTTCACGATTAAGTTGCTTGGTCAGCAAAAGTTTAACTACTACTAACGTGATTTGATAACACTTGATATTATACTAATAATGGGTCACTGAACACGATACTACAGGAAAGAGATCTGTCATTATCATCCAACATCTTCATTCCCCGAACTTAAAAACGCTACTTCATATGTCGATTGTTCTTAATACTATGGCGATTAGAAAAACCCACAGCACAAAAATTATAAACCAAATTTTTGTAAAGAATTCAAAATAGCTGTAATTTAAGGACTAACATATATTTTAATAAAAAATTCTAATTGATGGCATTTTTGTTGGTATTTCGACTTTAATTCAGAGTCCGCCCGGTAATTTTGATTTAAAAAAAAACAATGCACTACTAGTCAAGGCAGAGACACCATCAGTGAATTTGGATAGAGAACATAACGTCCGTTTTATAGATTGGAAAGATTAAGACAAAATATTTTGATCGGCTAACTGCAGAAGGCAAAAGCAATATAGGAGCATATTATTACTGTGCACTTTGAAGACAAATACGGTCCTAAGAGATGCTCCTTGTCACAGTCGCAAAATTGCAAGAATTAGTTTTAGAATTGTCTGCTAGTTCTATACATGATTCTGATTCATTTTTTTCCTTCTGAATGGCTAAATTAAATATTTGACACAAGCAGAGAAACTCTTAAAGTAATCGCCGTCATTAGCGCATCGTTTGATAACTTTTGTGAATAGAAGTAGACCCGAACCATGAACTGTCAATATATATATATATTAAAAACTAAGAAATTTTTTTCTAAGAAATTATCTATATCTTGATTTTATGACAAATTTATCAAATCTCTATCATAAATCATACCTTCTGCTATTGGAAGAACTGATGTTAAGTGATTTATCCTAACGAAAGAGGGTAGCACTAATAAAATATCTTTTTTCGGTTTGAGTTAGAAGTCCTTCAAAATATAACTATCAAAGTTTACGTCCATTGCTATTTGAGCAGAGAGAAAGAAGTTGTAGCTTGCTTTGACATATAAAAAAGTTAAGTTTCGAGCATTGATATAGTTATTTACGAACCAAGTGCGGGAAGACTATTTTCCCGCATGAGCATACATTGTAAGCACGAGCGACCGCAGGAAGCGAGTGCTTTTAATTGCGCGAATGCGTGGAAGATGTCTTCACTCAAATGGTTTGTACAATATTGTTTGTACGAACATTAAATTAAAAAAAATATTATTGATTAATGTCATTGGTATCATACCTAACCTAAGATAGATTACCTAATTAATTTAAGCATTTCATGTACGTAACTATTACTCACCTTTCCCTAAAATTAGGTTATTATATTCTTACACATGGCAAACATGAGGTATTTATTCTTATATTTATAAATTTATAGTACATTTATTGCGTTTTTTGGTTTAAATACAAACAATTCCGAACTGCCAATATGAATGTCGTTGTGATTCCAATAGATGGCGCTTGAATCTTGCTTAAGATGTCGCTTAAAATATCGTCAAATAGATGGCGCCACAATTTTTTTGGAAGAATTTTTAATTATTACTCCTATTTCCCCAACTTTTAGTGAAGAATAGTGGAGGGAAGTAGTATTTTATAGACTAAATTTTATTACTATCAAGTTAGATTCTTTTCTAAATGTCCCAAAGTGCCAGTGTTTTTTTCAATTTTTACAGTCACCTCAACCGGGAAAATGTATTTCCCAGTCGAGCTACACATGCGCCAAATGTCAGTTTACAGGCGGTGAGTACAAAAAGTTCTTTTTTAATAATGAAACAAACTATAAAATCAAAGCTGTCTTGCAGTCTGTTGACAGATGCAAGTCTTTATGGACTGCAACCATAAAGCTATGGACGACTGAGTTTAAACGTGTATTTGATAAACAACGCAATAGATGTCCAAGATTTGTACACTCCAGAAAGCCGAAAGTGACTACAGTAGACAAGAGTGCTAAAAATTATTATATTTAATAGATATAGTGGAGTTTTAAATTTAATAAGTTTATTCACTAAAGCAACCATACGCAGACATCCAATCCACTTGAGGAAATGAGAAGTATGCTCATATTTTCCAATTCCAAATATAAGCTTAAGAGAGAGATTTTTTATCCTCTAAATTCTGGTTGGTTGTTATCTTAATCCGCAGAAAGTCTATATCCTACATGTTAAATTCTTATCAGACTTGTTAGCTCATCCTCAAGTCAAAACAACTCCTATTACCTCACAATGTGCTGAGTTTATTGAAATATTTCCGAATATGTTGTGAAACGGTTTCTCGGAAATTTAGAATTGAAATTCAAAGAAAGGCCAAGTCTTCTTACACATTTGATAATGCGGAGTTTCTTCTCTCCAATCTTACATTAATCTTTCCACTGACTACAACAGTATTGTTTTGCGAACAAAAACAAGATCAAGGTTTTGTTTGCAATAGTAAAGAATATTTCAGAGAGAGAGAGAGAGAGAGAGAGAGAATCCTATATTTAAGAAAATGTGATCCAAACTACCAATATTATTGATATGAAGTTTTTGTTTCCCATGACATATAAAAAAAAGTGATTTTTGAAAAAAAATTTTTACACATATTTTAATGCAAGAAGCTGACTAGCAGCTCATGACTAAAGGCTCGATTACATTGAGCGAGTTTACTAGCTACTTGTTGGAGAGTTTAAAAGCGAGCAAGCCAGCGAGTGAGATAGTGCTGTTGACACACAAAAAATTTTCTCACGCTCACTAGCCAGCAAGCTTGCGAATTAAAATCCGTGTGTTAATACGTTCTTGTGTTTTTCTTTCATTTGTTGAAATTTTGTGCATTTTTTGCAATGAAGTGGAATGTGAATAATATTGTGTCGTTTGTTAACATCTACCGCCAATATCCAATATTATGGAATATAAAAGACAAAGATTATTGTAATGCAAAATTAAAAGATAAACTTTTCCTACGTTTTGTAACGATTTAACTGAAAAACAATTAATTGGGGGAATGGATGCAAAGCAGTTAAAAGATAAAATAAAATCAATTAAAGATGTCTACTGACAAGAACTACATAAAATCGAGAAAAGTAAAAAAAAGTAGCTGTGGTAGTGATGAAGTATATTAGCCAAAGCTGGCCTGCTTTAATGAAGCAAATTATTTGGGAGAGGTTTTGGCTACAAGAAACAGCAAATCCAATGAGGTGAGTAACATACCGGGTGTCCACACGAAAACTTTATATTGAATTATTTCTGGTGTTTTTGAAGACAAAAACTTGAAATTTTGGGTGGTTGTTCAGGATATAGGGGGACAATGAATAGTGTATTTCATACCGCCCCATCGGGTCACCCGCCGCCGCCGGCCACCCCCACTCCAATATTTTAAATGACACCCTGTATTTTTTTTTGGTGGTTTTGAAAGAACACAATTTTCTTGATATTCCTATGTGAAAAAACTAGTAACACACATTATGACATTTATGAGATATTTAAATTTAAAAGTTTCAGATATCAGAAATTATTAACTCCGAAAAATCATAAGTTAGTCATGGAAATACTTAAAACAAGATTTATTCACAACATTTTAGTTAAATTAAATGCTCAAATTGTTCACCGTTTACATTTAAACATAAATAAAGTCTATTTTCAAAAGCATTTCTAACATTTTCGAACACTTGTGGCGTTAAATTTCGACATTCCTCTGTTATTCTATTACGTAAATCAGCTATTGATTGTGGCGGTGTCTTATAAACAACAGACTTCAAATGTCCCCACAAAAAGAAATCTAGGGGAGTTAAATCGGGGGAGCGAGCTGGCCATTCAATAGAGCCCCTACGTCCAATCCAATGTCCTGGGAAAATATTATCCAAATAATTCCTAACGTCTAAACAGTAATGTGGCCCAGCTCCATCTTGTTGAAAATATAATTGCTCCTCCTCTATTTCATTCAAGTTTTCTTCTAGACACTGTATGATAAGAGGATGTATTAGCTCTTCCAAAAATTGTAAGTACTTAGGTCCATTTAAATTTTCCTGGAAGAATATCGGGCCAATTACTTGGTTATTAAGAATTCCAGCCCATACATTAATTTTTTGGGGATATTGTGTGTTGCCTTCTCGGAAAAAATGGGGTTTTACGTCGCTCCAATATCGCCTGTTGTGTCTATTCACAAGACCATTTAAGTAAAAGCAACTTTCATCACTAAAGCAAATACTTCGCAAAACATTTCCATTTTGCCGAATCATATCTGTCATTATTTCACAAAATTCGACTCTTCTGTCGAAATCACCGTCACCCAACTCTTGGTGAAGTTGAATTTTATAAGGGTGCATTTTGTTTAATTTTAATATCTTATGGCAGGTTGATTTTGGCACTCCCGAAACTTCGGATAATTTTCTCAACGAAAGCTCTGGGTCTAAATTAATATGCCCAAGAACTGCTAGTTGCATAGCTTCATTTAGTACACCACAATTATTCGTATTCCGTTTTTTATTATTTACAGATCCAGTTTGCAAAAATTTTTCTATTAGCGTTCTGACATAAGCAACAGATACGTTTCTGTTTGGATGGTTTTCATTGAATAACGTCGCCGCTTGGGAATAATTTTTGTTTGCAATCCCATACAAAATCACTATATCAGTTCTCTCTTCAAGAGTATAAACCATTTCAGCGAAAAAGCCGAAACTTTAAGAACAATTTTACAAGTATTAATATTAATGAAACACAAAAGTCACAATTTTGACAATTCTAATTTAAAGCAAACTATTTCCATGACTAACTTATGATTTTTCGGAGTTAATAATTTCTGATATCTGAAACTTTTAAATTTAAATATCTCATAAATGTCATAATGTGTGTTACTAGTTTTTTCACATAGGAATATCAAGAAAATTGTGTTCTTTCAAAACCACCAAAAAAAATACAGGGTGTCATTTAAAATATTGGAGTGGGGGTGGCCGCCGGCGGCGGGTGACCCGATGGGGCGGTATGAAATACACTATTCATTGTCCCCCTATATCCTGAACAACCACCCAAAATTTCAAGTTTTTGTCTTCAAAAACACCAGAAATAATTCAATATAAAGTTTCCGTGTGGACACCCGGTATATTCATTCATTTGCAGATCAATATTACAGATCATTATATATTCATTATTAATCAGACCATTATTCCAACTTTCTCCCATTGTCAAGGTAGAGGATGCTCGCCTGATTTCCTCAGCAGCACGTTTGTAATTATTGCTGCCTAGATTATTAATAGGCTGCAGAACGTTGGAATTTTCCCTCCAGAGTCCTGGTGTTATATTCCAATGTTAAAATGTTCTCTATCTACTGCTTCTTGAGATAAGTAGTTGCCTGGAGTAGTCTTTCGCAGCCAGTTATGAAGACTGCAAGCAGCCCAAAAGACTTTATTCGTAGTTTCAGTTTTACTGTAAGGTTTCAGAAGATATGATCTTAAAGGAAAAGCATCATCTCCAATAATAGCGCCGTATTCAGGCATCCCAATAGTATTGCTTTCTATTAAAATATTCAGAGTACTATCCCTAAATGTTGACCTTGCTCGGCCATTTACACCTATGTCGATATAAGTAAAGCAGTCATCAATTTTGTTTTGTTGTTTTCCGTCGATGGCCCTAAAACATCTAGGAAAATCCCGACGCTGGAAGAATTTCTTCTCGATTTCTTTCCATTCATCAACTTTTTAGACACCCGCAAACAATACAAGTAGTAAATTAATTAAGTAAAAAGTGGTATTTGAAATAAATTGAAGTCAGTGACATTTCTGCATTATTTCTAGGACTTGTCACAAAGTAACCAAGAAAAAGAGGCGAGCAGTGACAACTGTAAGGAATTTGTTTAGTCCGCCAAAGACAACAGCTGCTCAGAAAAACGCTTAAAGAAGATGTCGCCCGCAAAAATGAGACCACCACCAACGCCAATAAAAAGGGTTAAAAAACGAACATTATCCGAAAAATCACCTTCTGAGATATCAGCCGCGATTCAACAATTAGACAAAATTGCACAGAATGCAGCTGAGGAGAAACCGTATGATCAGATCGGAAAATTTGTTGTTGCTGAACTTCGTCAACTACCACAACGACAAGCCATCTTATTACAGCAGTAGATTCAAAATTCATCATCATTCGTTTCTTTTTTTTCTGTTTCTTCTAACGACTACGATGGCGTTTTAAAACGAACTATGTTTATTACCTCTGGAACAACTATCTTGTAATATTATATACTAGCAACTGGTGAAAAAAAAATCCGTTCCCTTCCTCTCCTTATGTTAAAGACGGTGGTGGTTGGGTTGCGGCTTCTTCTTCCAATTCGAGCCATTCGTGTATTTCCCTTGATTAAAACTACCGCTCTGTGAAATAGTTACATACATATATTGTAACTGTATTTTGGTTAAATACATTCTTAAAAAAGTAATTTAGTGTTTATTTTCACTCACCTCAATGAATGGTTGAAGGGTGCGACAAATCGCCGAAAGCACTTCAGGCAAAAACTTCGATATTGTTGATTTCGGAATTCGAAACAGCTATCCTAGAGACTTGAAATAATCACCAGTTGCTAGATAACGTAGGGTAACTTCCAGTTTTGTGGCTACTGGGATCGCCATTCTCATTTTGGTATCGTATTTTTTGAGCATTTCATCTACCATCTGCAGTAAATCATCAAAATGGGAACAGTCAAACCTCAAAATATTTCGATAAGCCAAGGAATCTTCATCCTTCAGCTCTTTCGGTAAATTCCACGATGCACCATATTTCTCACGTCTTACTATCCATGGTTTTACCCACACATTCCTATGTCTCAATTTCAGCTTTTCTTTTCTTTTTAACTCCTTTTTTTATAGCATGAACTAAAATAACGATTCCCGCGCGAACTACTTCCATCGACATTTTGTATACACCGAAATCAGGAACACCCGCATATTCGCAGCTAGTTCGCTAGTAACGATGACACACGGCTAGTTTACTATCTAACAAGACCACACGCCAGCGAGTAGCGAGTAAAGTAGGCCAGCTTTCAACTTTACTCGCAGATAGTTTGCAATCTGCTAGTTAGCTAGTGAACATGATTACACTGGGCGAGTTTACTAGCAGCTAGTAAATTCGCCGGCTAGTGGCTAGTAAACTCGCTCATTGTAATCGAGCCTTAAGGGGGGTTTTACCTGATCGGCGTATACCACAAAATGGTCAATTTCAACGTAAAAAATCGCAAAAAATTAAGACACTTGAAAAAGTTGCCGCTACATGCACGAAATAACCAATATTTGTTCTAGTGACTCACGGTGCAATTATATTAAAAAATAGTTAAAATACTGCACTTTGGATTTTTTTCGTTTTATAGCGACATAAAGCTTACTGTGCTTAAAAAGTACTTTTTTGAATCGTGAGTACCTAGATATTTTTATTACGAACACGACAATGTATTTACTTTACTTTCAAAATAACCCTGGTCTCCAAAAAATTACTTTTAAACCAACGAGAATTAGGTAAACGAATGTTTCATTCGTATATCGGCTTTATTTTGTAATTATTTTAAGGGTATTTGCGAGAATGTATTAGACATTAATTTTTGGTCTGGAATAAATATAAGTTGTTATTATTATTATAATAATAAGTATACATTAAACATATTTGTAGAAGAACCTACATGCGGTTGGTATATACAAGCAAATTGTAATATATTTAAGATATTTTTTTCGGTGTTCATTTATGATTGATTACGTGATAACATTGATGCGTCTACTTTGTTAAACATTTTTTTCTGTTCGTTAATATTCTTCTCACTTTCAAAATGCATTTCATTTTTCAAGAACAAGGTTCCGGCTTTATGGAATTTCAGAAATGCAGTTTTCTTCGCCAATAAATATGCATTATTATTATTAATTATAAAGTTGCACGACTTATTATTATTTTTAACCTTACATGTTGAACCTTTTTAATAATATGAACAATGTTTGTAGAAAACTAAAATCTGACAAAAACAGCTTTATGTCTTTGTAAGATACGAACTTAGAGTTTGCCGGACTCTTCAAACTAAGTAGCAGCCAGTTACAGAATTTTCAGTTTTCTAGATAGTAAAAGCATTTATTTAAATATCTGAATTTCTTGTGCCTTCATGTTTTTATTTTATTTATACTTTGTATTTTGACTCCAGGACAGTTTTTAGATTTTTTTTTTTGTATATGTGAGTAAGTAAGAGCATGGGCCAAACGAGCTTGTAAGTTTAATTACAGCGGTTTATCAGGAGTGGCAGCAATTGTTGAATGGCGAGCAAAAAAAAAATTGTATGTTGGCGTAAAAAACAAATTTTGTTTAATTTGTGCAAAATTTGGTAAATCTAAAGATCACGTATGCGACAAAAATTAGTCTTCGTCAACAGTCATGGAGTCGACAATTATTGCGGAAGGTTTCTCGTGAAATGCACGGTGTAATTTATGGTAGATTCATAGGGGACGGTGATAGCATCGTTCTTAGAAAACTACGTGAAACGGCCCCTTACGGTCCCCAAAAAATTATTGAAAAAATCGAGTGCCGAAATCATATATTACGTAATTATATAAATAAAATTAGGGACTGTTTGAAAAAACCTAAATTCAATTCGGCCGTTACAAAAGCAATTGAACATTACAAACGTTCGAACTTAATAATAACAAATTATAGATAGTGAAATTGCAATGTGAAATTATAAATGGACCAACATATATTTTTTGTGAACACTCGGATTGTGCTTCTTACTTTTGTCAAAGATCTAAAGAAGGATACTTGGTATGAAACAATACACATAGATGTAGAACTCTGAAATGGTAATTAAGTTATGGATCCTCGTGTTTTGAGAAATCGAGAAATTAGAAACGTTAAATTGGAGAATTAGTATGTACCTACTGATTGTGATACGTTTAGACAAAACGTTACTTGCCCATTCTTGTTTATTTTCTACACTGTCTATACTTTTGTAAAAAAAAAATTGTTGTAAAAGACATGAATTAGACCTACTGGGAATGCCATGAGAAAAAACGCCCTTTGCACTGTACCTCTAAGGTAGTGCGGAAAGGATTGCGTTTGACGTTTTATCTGCCACATAATAGTTATTTAAAAATTTTATCGAAGCTTTACTGAAAAGAAAATTAAACAGAGCAAAATATAAATAAAAAAAATTGATAATATCAATAACATTCGATTTTTTAGTTGTGGTATTAACATTGGCTTCTAACCAATGATTAGTTCGGAGTCCGCAGAGTTCGTATATTACCCACGGTGAAATTTTTATAATTTAATTTCGCTAACTAACAATATCAGTGTCGATTGTGAAGAATATAAATAATTTTTACATTTTATAAGAAACACCGGCACTGTTGTTATAATAGATTTTTTTTATCAGATTTTAGTTTTCTCTAAAACATTTCTCATATTATTACAAAGCCTCAACATGTAAAGTAAATACAAATCATGGTGAAAAATAATAAGAAGTACAACTTAAATAATTAATAATAAAAAATAATAGTAATAAAACTATATATTTATTGCAGAATAAGATTTAATATCTAATTAATTCCGGCAAATATCATTAAAATAATTACAAATTACATAAAACGGGAGTCTTAATAAAACTAAATAAATACAAGCCAAAACAATATTCAGAAATAGCAAAAATTAATTTCGAACAAAAGAGATGCACCAATATTTTCATGCAATAAATGCAGGAGACAAATATCCCAAATTTATTTGCTTTCCAGTTGACAAGGCATCGCTTCATGATGCTGATCGTATACCTGCATCGTGTAAATGGTACAGGCATATTAAACTCCGTAAATATATTCAATATATTTAAGGCAACCCGACATACGCCGTTCGGGAATTTTTCTTAAGGAAAGCCTGCCCTTAACCCCGTCGAATGCTTTCAAATAATCAAGACAAACTAATCGGATATTTTTCCCTCATTAATTAATTCAGTGTTATGTATGTCTTATGTGGTCATTAATTTTTTTAATATATATTTCGACCTATATTCTACAACTAAAGAAGAGAGTTTTTCTAGTAAAATATACATATGCTGCTTAACAAATTTTATTTCTTTTTGGGGTGAAATGTTTTAAAACATCTTCTGTTTATTAAAGGGTACAATTTACACCCACACTTTCTACAGTCAACGCTTTACTTTAAAATTGATTATTGATTTTCCTATTTGTTGCATAAATGATCACATTTGGATGCACAATATTAAAACGTCATGGGAAGAGTGCATCGACGCTATCACAATTTCCATTTTTTCACTTAGTTTAGAATGCTTGAAATAAATCAATCAAGTTCTTAAGCTATAGTGTTAAGTCCAATGCATTTAGATATGCGTTTCAGTGCGTTTGTTTGTTACAATTGCATTCATATTTTCTCTAACGTTTTGCGTCTTATCTTCGGCTAGTCGGTGGTTGACTGGCGACGAGCTAAACAAAATTCAATTAAAACTAAGGAATTTAATTCATTTCCAGACATAATAATTATTTATGTCGGTCGCTTCGAGATGATAAAAACTAATTAAAACAGATGAAGAAAGAAAAACATAACGCCAGCGCGCGGACGCGTAGGCCGATGATGAAATAATTGAAATTATAAACGCCTGGGTATTGGAAAACTTTTATCAAGAATTACATGTTAACGGCGACACATCGAACAATGTGCATGAAATGTTATCGGTCGACGTGTATGCTCATAAAGTATGCGTTAATTACGTAATTTTTCTATTGTTTTACTTTTCTTATGTTGTGTAATCAATACGTCGCTGCACGTATGGGTTATGTAAATGTTTTTTTTTAAACACTTGTTACTATACCGCCTATAATATAGTACACAAAGGTTAAATGAGACACAAGAGCGATAATTTTAATTGTTTCTACGAAAATCTGGCGACGTACTTACATGTTTATCGATGCTTTTCTATTAATTCCGATTCCTTTATACTCAAAGCATGTTAGATAACACTGCTACTTTAGTATTTTTATCAGGCGTTCTCAAAACATATCAAGTTTATTTTAAAATATAAGATCAAATTTGGGATTTATGATTTGGTTAAAAGTGATGACTTTTTCTCTTAATTCCTATATACTTAATGAGTTACCATTATTCAATTTGTCGCACATTTTCACTAAACCTAATTTATAGCCAACAAATAACTCTAGCTTATTTTGCTTATATGAATAAAATACAAGAAACTAATAAAACTAATCCTAAAGAAGTATTTAATTACTATACACCGGACGTACCAGGTTTAAATTACGACGGAGCAAAGAAATAATGTAAACAACACGCAGTTACTGAATAGCACTATTCATATGGCGAAATGCAACATCTGTTGTTGTTTCGACAACGAGAGCAAAAAAAGTGCATTTTACTCGTTAATTTCCTTTCTTCATCGGCATAGGTATAAGCGTGAAGGGTTTTAAAAATTCATTATATTTACCTTATATTTCGCAAGATAAATAAAGTTATCTCGTATATACCTATTCATACTTACGTTAGTTTCGTTTTTCATTGTTTTGACTGTTAATTACGTACTTCGTAATTTTTGTAATAGTTCCTGTTTAATACCGTTTCATTGAATCTACTTCTCTCAATTATCTTGACGTAAGTGTGCATTGGATTTCGTTAAGTTTAAATAACATACGCATACATTTTTAGTTATCATTTATTTAGATCTAGAACATTGTTTGTGTTACTTTTTGAGATATGATATGGAAGAACGTCGAGAATGACATCATGAAACAATGGCGAGTTGGATTAAGGGTCATACTGATTGTATGTACATTGTCAGTGATTCCGATATTTATTGCAAAGTCTGTAAAATATCGTTACAGAATGCGCAAAAAGTGCACGTACAACGTCACTTAGGATAGCTAAAACATACACAGAAATTTGACCAGTTGAAAGCTGACAATTTTAACGAAGAACTCTGTGAAGCTTTAATGGCGGCTAATATCCCATTAAATAAACTTAACAATCCCACATTCGAAACATTTCTTCAAAAATATACTGGTCGAAATGTTCCTGATGAATCTACTTTACGCAAAAATTATGTTTCTAAGTGCTTCACGAAAACAGTAGAATGCATTAGAAGACATTTTTCAAATCAATACCTATGGATAAGTGCCGACGAAACTGTCGATATATTAGGACGCTGTATGGTGAATGTTATAGCTGGTGTACTGCATCCAACTTTTTCATATAACGCACATGTAATAGCATCTATAGTTATAAATACAGTTGATGGGCAAACGATTTCTAAAACCATTGACGAGAATTTGCACAAAGTGCTTCATTCGGACGACAGGTACAGGGAAAAAATACTTAGTGACAGTGTCGCATATATGTTAAGAACAGGCAAACTATTAAAGGAAATATATCCTTATATGCTGCATATTACTTGTGTAGTACATGCTCTCCACAGAATCTGTGAATATATCAGAGACAGGTATCCGGAAGTTGATAGACTTGTATCCGCTTTTAAAAAAGTTTTCAGAAAAACACCATCGAGAGTAGCTGTTTACAGTGAAAAACTTCCATCTTTGTCACTGCCTGTCTCGCCAGTAATAATTAGATGGGGAACATGTTTGGAAGCTACTAGTTTTTATACAGAGAATTTCGATATTTTACTAAATTTCGTTACATGTTTAAATGACGATGCTCGAAGTATTTCTGAGTGCAAGGAACTAATCCCTAATTTAAACAATCAGTTGTTATTCCTTCAGGAACACTTTGGAAATTTGCCTAAACTAATCAGATATTTTGAAAATCGAAATCTCAAATTAAAAAATGGATTAACTACATTAGATGTGGCTATTTATAATTTCAAAAGTATTCCAAGTGACTAAGGATGTACCCTTCGGCAAAAATTAGACGCCGTTTTTAATAAAAATCCAGATTTAATAACATTACGGCAATTGTGTATGGGGTCAATGACACAAAATCTAACTGCTAAATACTCTGAAATAAAAGAATATTTCCAGTACGCACCTATAACCAGTTACGATGTAGAAAAGACGTATTCTATCTACAAAGATGTACTTCGTTTAAGGAGAACAAGTCTTACAAAAGAGAACCTTGAGAAAGTATTACTATTAAATATTAGTACTCCTTTACTCGATTTCAACTACAAAATGAACAAATAATAATGTATTTTGTATTTTATGAATCACCACCCACTTATTATCCAATTATACCGTAGTCGACATATTTTAATTTCTGATACGAAAGTAGCAAGAGGAAAAGAGCGCGACGAAATAAACTAAAGATAAATATAAGCAAGGCTGGCAAGACTCGACAAACGTTTCGTATGAAATGTGAGGCGTTAGGTTCCCCCGCCACTGCGTTGCTTTCCCATCACTGTTAGCAAGCAGGCATCGCTGCATATTATAAGGTCATCTGCATGGGATACAAGTGTAAACCGAAGTTAAAATTTGACGACTATGGTATAAATAAAATTAAAACCTCTTTGAAAATTCAAGATTTTAATAGTCCATGGGCGATGAGTCGTCAACATTTCGTGCCCGGTCTATATTAATTACATCCTTTCAAGACAAGGAACCGCAAGAATTTCCAGTAATATGGTATACAGCGATTGTCCTTTGGATCGTCCTCCAGGTTATGTGAATGGATTTACTGACTAGTTTTTGCACTTTTCCATAGCAAGTTCTGACTTTAATTATGTTGATGTTAATTCTACTTTGGCTACATTCTCACTACACCCTGTTGCAGTTGATGATTTTTTCGAAATTATAGTATTTAAGCCGCAAAACACTACAGAGGGAGATGATCTTGTCCCAAGTATCTTAGTTAGAAATGCTAGACCTATTCTTTGCAAGCTTTTGGCGTACTTTTTTAACTTAGCTATAGAAACGCATGTTTTTTCTGATATCTGGAAGCGTGCTCGAATACTTTCCATATTTCAGAGAAGTAATCAATTATAACTATACACCAATAGTCATTCTATCAAATCTTGCAAAAATCTTTATAATATTAATCTAAAAAGCAATTTACTACAATGTTTGCTCATATATCTCCATATCAACATTGTTTCTTACCTGGAAGGTCTACAGTATTGAATTTTGCTTCACTTACACATTATATATCAGAAAATTTGAATGGTCACAACAAAGTGGATGTCATTTACACTGACTTTTCTGGTGCTTTTGACATGATTGATCATGGTATTCTACTTAGGATATTGTCTTTCTTTTTGATAAGGGACCATTTCCTTTTATTCTTTTGACTTCGAGTGTTTTGTGTTACGCTGATGATTTGAAAATATATTCAAATCTTTCTACACCCGATGATACACTATTAGTGCAAGAAGATGTTGATGGTCTATAGTAATGGTGTATTGGCAACAAGTTGGTATTGAATATTCCTAAATTCTGTTGTATGAGCTTTATCAAAAAAACTGTTTAGTCATATATCATTACGATATTCATGGACAACCTCTATATAAAGTAAATCTTGGATGTATTATTTGATTCTCCCCTTTCTTTCAATGACCATATCAGGTATTGGTGTTTATCTGCGTTTAAAATCTTGGAATTCTTAATGGAAAGCTTCGACGACATCTTTGTGTTTAGACTTTGTATTACCGTTTGTGGTAACTAAACTGGAATATTGCTCTGTTGCTTGGTCTCCTCATTATATTAGCTATCAATTACCTACCAAAAAATTACAGGGGTGCTACTCCCATTTCCTACAGAATGAAAGCATGTAGTCTCTTGCTGCACGCAAGGACTTCCATGCTGCTCGGTTTATTTAGAAACTTAACAGAATTAATAGTCCTGTGCTATAATCTTGACTTTTTTATTCCTAGAGCATATTCGCCTTCTGCAGTGACTTTACCTTGCCGACTCTGAACAAATGTTTTTTTACACTGACCTATATTCAACACAATTAATGAATAATTTTGATTTCAACCATATATTTAACGTTTGTTAGTTGTTTTCAGTTCTGTATTTCTTTTATGTGTACCGCACTTTGTTATCAATTGTATTATTGTTTCTTCGTTATTATTATTACATATATTTCCCTTTTTTCGTTTCTCAAATGTAATTGCTAGTGATTTTAGCATTTGAGAATGAATGTATTAATGTAATGTATTACGTTGTATTGATATTGTCCTATAAATGCTTGTTATTGGGCAATAAATATTATTATTTAATTCATTTTTGTTTAGAGTCCGATCCAAACCTGATGGAACTTGAGATGCGCAAGGCGTGGTTTAAACTCTATACTATCCGTGCTAAAAATATCGACACCAAAACGATCGTGTATATTTCCCGCTACAAAGACTAAACGACAAATGATAAAGTAGTAGACTAATGTTTTCACGCCCGACTGTGTACAGCGCTTCCCACCGTTTTCGTGGTCCATGAATAGAAGATGAACTAGGTTCTTTTTCTTCTCGATTGTGTGATTTCTTGAGAGGTTTGGGAGTCCACATCTGTGAAGGAGAGGCACCAAAGAGGACAGAAGTGAACACGAGGTTCAACTTCTAGAAGAAGAACTTCTAACTTTGAAGAGTTAGTGCAGCGTTTGGGCGCTGCTTTCTGAAAGTTGCAGTTTACTGCACAAGGACAGATTGAGGTCTACGGTGTTTACCGTGGAGGGCATCGACGTTGATGCCAGAGATTGTTGGGTTCTCGTGGTCGGGAATCCTGTTGAAGTGTTCTTGGGCTTGATTACGAATGTAATCTTGGATTTGGGGAATGTCTAGATCGCTGTGGATGACTGAGTTTCTGGTGTACCAGGGGGCCCCGGTCATGGTGCGAAGGATCTTGTTATGCTGAACTTGTAGGAGATTGATGTGAGAAGCGGCCGCATACCCCCAGACGGGGCATACGTACGTGATTCTGGGTCTGATGGCTACCTTGTAGAGAAGGGCTTTGGACGTGATGTTGAGTCTGCTGTTTCTGCATAGCAGGGGGTACAGCTGGACTAGGGTGGATTGAGCCCGGTTCGCTAAATCCTGGAGGTGATGTCTCCAAAGTTAGCTTTGTGTCGAAAGTGAGTCCAAGGTAGGTCGTCGTGCTGGTCCAAGGGACCTCCACGTCGAACATTGAAATGGGGTCGGGGGCGTTACGACGCCAGTTGGCATTGGAAAAGAGCATGGCAGCGCGGTTGGCTGGGTTTATCTGGATCCTCCACATGGAGAACCAGTCCTCTATGTCGTCAGCGGCTTCTTCAAGCCTCCTAGCGGCCAGCCAAGGGGCGCTTCCCATAGATATCTCTCTCATTTTATACTGCTTGCTCTCTCTAATACCGAAAATTTTTCTACGCAGGCACCATCACGTTTGGATCGGACTCTACCTGACGGTCTCTATCCTCGATGTTGGAAAATATCATCGAGGTACCTATACCAAAAAAAAAAAAGAAAACTGTTGAAACTTTTTCTGATCCTAGACCAGCCAATGTTTTGCCTGTTGTTGTAGAAAATTCTGGAGCGGTTAGTTGAGGTGCAGCTTTGTCACCACTTGTAAAATAATAATGTTCTGTTTTGAATATCAGTCAAGTTTCAGAAAGGAAAAAAGTTTGATAATCTAGCAAAATGGCATAAAAAGTATTTACAAGAAGAAGAAATGGAAGAAAGAACTAAGAACTCCAAGGAGTTGGGGATTGAAGTATCTACAGAGATGGGAAAGTGGAATCAGAAAAATTGGCATAAACGGGAACAATGGATGTATATACTGGGAAGGGCATGCCGCCATGTCTTAGGACTAGTCGGCAGTCGCCCTCTCTAATGGGATGCGACTATCAATTATTTTAGTCAAGTTTCAGATCTAATCACAATTCCGCCACTGCTTTGACTATGGTGACAGATGATATATCAGCCATTGATCAGGGTGACAGTTACTGTTTCTGGTTTTGCTTGACTACAGCAGAGCTTTTTACACTATACATCATGACGTTCTGTTGTCAGTTTTCCAGTCTATAGCCTTAGAGGATATAATCTTAAAATCCTTTGGGTGGTCGGCAGCAATATGTTAGATTACGAGCTTAAGATTTAGATTTTATGTGCTTGGGGGCTCTATTCTCTGTCGGTTACTGTTTAATATTTACACCAGCAATATAATGAACTGTTTACATGCTTGCAAATATACATATATGTACATTGTACATGACTCTCAAATATATCATACGTGTATGTAATATTATTTAGCAGAGACGGTGGCACTGACATGGATTCACTGTTTTAATCATTCCCATAAACGTCCACTCTATTTAAATTCTTGAAACTCGGTTATGATGCTTTTTGGCAACGTTTATCTTGAATTTAAGGAATCAATTTGGCTTTAATTTAATGGAGAAATCCTTAAACCAGTTGATTGGATTCACAATCTCGGAATATTTATGGACACCTCGCTATGGTTCAGCTAAGTGTACACAGAAACAGTATGCCGCATTGCAAATGAGGACTCCGCCTATCTGGTTTCAGAACAACTGACATTGCATCCCTTTGACCTGAAATTATCCTAGAATCTGCTTATATTTCCACTGAAATAGAATGCAATTCTGTTCATATTACAGACAATGTGCGTGTGTCTTTACCTAACTTGTCTAGTGCTATCACTATGAGAAATACTATTCCGATAAAAAATGTTAGTCAATGTAGAACTGTCATTTTTCACTAACCACAGTGAGGAAAAAGAAAGTATAGCATCACCAACAAATCCTTAACAACCTTAACATAATCGATAAAATAAATTCCATAAAGAATAAAAGGAAACATCAACAAAAGAAAGAAAAACACCGATTTTTCTGACTCTGGAAGCTCTATATTAGATGATAGAAGCGTGTACGAAGATGAAAGCATCGGTTGTGACGAGAACTATTTGAAAACATCAAAAGCAGAAGACTGGGTCTGCTGTATTGTTTGTAAATTTTGGATGCATGTAGGATGCACTAGATATGTTCCTATATGCGATGCATCTGATGGCAAAACAGCATCTAAAAGGAAACAGAAACTTATTATATTGAGTTTTCATGTCGGCCCATCTAACCCAAAAAAGACTTTTACATATTTTTGAAATTCATTATTCTTTTAAGTTAATATACTCGTATTTACCTGTGCTCTATAATAATTTACTTTATAAATAATAAAAAAAATATACTTTTATTTCAACCTTTTAACAAAGTTACTAATTATTTGAAATTTTGGTTCATCCTGAATTTACTATATGAAAAACGGGTTTAAATATCTACATTCTAGGCAAATTGTCAGTTGATTTTGCTTGGTCATGGAACCGCTTCCATACATACCGTATGTGTCAATTTTCATTAGGTATAGGGATTCAATGTTTACGTGCGATTTATACGTATACAAGTAATACGTGGCAACGTGGCACCCCTACTGTCCGTCACCAATCTCGGCAGCAAAAGACATCACAACGATTTTCTCCGATCTTCCCACTTCCCCACATTGAATGTAAAATCTGGTGGGGACCAGATTTTACATTCAATTAGCTGCGAACACGTTGCGATCTAGTCTGCAATAAAAGCCGTCTTATTACTGGAACGGGAAACATCAAATGGCCGCCGCGATCTCCTAATCTAGTAGTTTATTATTATTTTCAGAATCCTTTTTTATTTGCCTTATTTTTAATTTTATTAGAATTACGCTTTTGTTTGTGTCATGCAGCATGAACGCAGCTTAATAATTCTCTGCATTTACTGAAAGGAAAAAAAAAACAAATCCTTGCAACTCGTAAATATTATTTCTGAACGCATTACAAACACCCAAGTCAGTGGTCCAATAGTTACTGCTAACTTGTATTTTCGAGCATGTATCGGTCGCGCTAGCATTGGAAAGGAAAATAGGGGTGCCACGTTGTCACGTATTGCATGAATTGATCGCCTATGGCTAATGAAAATTGACACATGCTGTATATACACCGTCATTTTTTATATTTGATTTTTATATTTTTGTTTATATGTGTATACAAGAAATAATGCAATTTTTTGCCTTTAAGTAAATACACTTTTGTAATTTGGTTTATAGATTTGAATATATATTTTGAATAGTGTGTAATTTCTTTGTGTGTTTTGTTGTTATGGCGATGGGATACTATGGTAGAACGTGTTTTATATTGTAATCCTCGTGGAAATGATTATTATTATATACATAGAGTTAATTTTTTACGAAGCTAAAAATCAAACATAAACTTGTAAAATATGAATTTGTATATTAATCTTTCTAAAACTGGTAAAAGAGATTCCTGTCTTATTCATATCATATCTTTTCGGATCATTTGTCAGAGAAACGGTTGAAATTTTATACACTTGAATAAAACATACATCCAACAAAATAACGCATATGCGTTATTTTGTTCGATCTATTACAGACATTGTATTAGCTCAAGTAGGACTTCAATTAAAATCAATTAGGAAATTAAAACTACCTTCACTAAATGAGCAAATAAAATACTCAACTCTCAAATTGCATTTCTTTTTGTATTATATACTTCAATCGTTATTCTATTACGGTAAGTATGAAATGTATGGAGAGTGCAGCTCTGAAGAAACGATAATTTATTTTTGCGAAATTTGTAGGAAGGTCGGTAAATACGCAAGCCAATGGAGGCGAAAAATTGAAACGTAAAAGAAAGACAACCGAAAAGAAAATAATTAAAATAAAGTCGTTTCAGATAAGACACTAGTACACACATTGAGAACTTAATTACGTGAAGTTGTTAAAATTTACGTAATGCATAAGTTATTTAAAGTATACAAGCAAAGAAGGTCAAACTAAAATATATGAAGTCATTAATTTATGATTTTTTAATTTGTGTAACAATAGAAACTGTACGACCGACAAACGATATAGTAAAAATGATCTTAAAAGAAAGATCTTTTAAATTAAAGAATATTTATAGGGATTTTTTTTATATATCTCATTGCGTTTATTTTTTAGAATATTTGCGACTGCCAATCCTTAACAAATCTCTTGTCTCTAAAATTAAGGCACAGAAATTATTCTTGTTTTCATAACACTATTGACTAGTATGATTAAGTACAGTCATTGGTGAATGCCAAGACGGAATGTAATAAGTTGCACAACAGGAGCAGGTGTAATAATGACTTAGGGTTTTCCAAAGTTTTAAACTTATATCGCCAAATCAATAGATATAGTAAAAAGGGAATTTGATATTACCAACCTTTTGTTTCAAAAAATTCCAACTGTTGCTCCATTACATTATTCTATATAGTTCCATAACTTGGGAGTGTCTGAATTAAACGCAAATGTGGGTAAAATGGGATACTTAACGTTTGAAAATTTTTATAGATGCATCCACATCCACGACAGCATAACCAATTTTTTATGAGTTGCCCGTACATTTCTTTGTTGAGAGGAACACAAAAAAATTAAAGTTTAGTATACATTTTGCATTATATAAATACTTTTTAAGGTATGTGTTAATTTCCCGGTTTACCCATATATGTTGGTAAAATGGGATAGTGTATTATTCTAAAATGGGATAGGGCATAGGTATATGTATGTGTAATATAGGAATAACAAATTTTCAAACGTTTTTTAATTGCAAACTCAAAGATATCTACATCTGTCGCCTGTGAAATCTTCTTCATCGCTCTCGACCCCAACACAGGCATCGTGGATCCACTTCTGGCATAATGAACAGCGAATCCATCCCTCTCCGCTTTTACTTTTTGAATAATGACTTTCATAGTAAAAATATGCAGGGCGTCTTCGTCAGAGCTGCTACTATCCTCGTTTTCAATCGTACATATTATTTTACCCTTGGCTTCTAGCTTCTTGCTAGCGAGTGCTTTTCTTTTCTTCTTCTGTTGACACCTCTTGCTTTCCTTTTCTTTTTACATTCCTTATCTTCTTTTACCTTTTTCGCATTTAAAGAAGCATTTAACTCATCCTTATAAGGTGTACTTGATAATACAGCTGCTGTGCCTGTATTTTTGCTTGCTGTTTTCTTACTTCTTGAGGAAGCTTTTGGATACGGGCATAGAGTCTGCGGTAAAATTAGTCGAGACGGGGCGGGTTTGGGAGAAATACCTTTGGACGATGAAATTTTTGATGAGGGGGCCGACATAAATTAATCTTCTACTGGCATGCAAGAGGGTGAAAGAAATTGCTGAATTTGTGCTCTTCATTTTCCACAGGCAAATGATGTGGTGGAGTTTGCTGAATTGGTGCTTTTAAAGGGGTATGTCTGCCTTCACCTTCAATTTCTGGCATATCAGTAGGAGTTGCGGCAGTGAACATCTCCTCTGTGAATACATGACGATTCAGGGGATAAAGGCCAGTTTTTGCAAAACCGTGTATTGCATTCAATGTAGTTGCCGCTCTTAAGTATGCTTTGTCGAATAAATTAGCAACCTAGTAAATTGACACTACTTGTCCAAAATTATTCCTCAGAAATGTTTCCACTTCTTGACTATTAAACGTTGATAAAGAGGCCATAAATGACACATCGAGAGGTTACGTCCGATGGCTGCAATGAGGAGGCAAACATATCAGAATTACTCCAAGGCTCCTGGCTTTATCTATCAATGCGATGTTTTGTGGATGGGTTTTGTGGCCATCCATTACCTATAAAACTGGATTTTCTTTTGTAGCTCTAGTAAATGTTAAAAAGTGATTGAACCACTTTTCGAAAAGGTTCATTTGCATCCATCCTGTTGGATGACAAGCCGCTATTATTTCAGGTGGAGCCCCATTAAGAAATGCCGCCTTCATGCGCACTCGTGGGAATATAAGCATGGGTGGAACGTATATCCCTGCAGCGTCCATACATATTACCACAGTGACTAAAGTTCCACGTTCGGCTGATGTTAGGGTGCCAACTTGTTTCCTTCCCTGCATCGCAATTACTTTTGAAAGACATCCGTGAACCATAGTTAATCCCGTCTCATCAACGTTAAACACTCGTGATGCTGAACATTTCTGTTGCTCTTCAATAGGCTCCAATATATTAAAGAAGTTTTTCACATTTACTTGATTGAGGCTTCTTGCACGAGATGCCGAAGCAACTTCTGGAACCCTGATAGAGAGCTTGTTTCGGCTTAAAAATGAGTGCAGTCATATCTAACAGCCATTTCTTTATTCGTGTTAAAGTAATGCTTCAGGTTATTCCTTTCGGCTACTAGATAAGCAAGGCGACGAACTGCCCTAGTTGTCAACTCGAACAGCATGCATTCCGTATTTTTAATATAATCCACCAGTTGTAGTTCTAATTCTAGAGGAAATGTTAAATTCCTGCTTCCCAAGCCTTTTTCTGTTCCGGTTTTGCATTTATTTTGCCCTGTAACTCGCCGCTTTAGAGTGCTTTTGGGCACCAAATACATTTTCGCTGCTTTTAAGTAACCATATTGATCAGTAGAAACTGCCTCAATTGCTTTAGAGATAGCTTCTTCTTTCCATGACTGGTGGTTGGTCGTTCGAGAATATTTTCCGGGCATTTTTTTGAAATGAACCGTTGAATTTGGAAGGTACGAAGTAAAACGATCTGATTTTTTCATTAGGGTAAAACGGGATACTACTATCTCATTTTAACCTCATGCATGCCGGTCAATTTGACCGACGAAAAAATCCTAACCTCACATGCAATCGCAAAGTGATCATAATGAAAATGATTGTTTAGATATCTATTAATCGTAAAAACTTATAAACCCCAGTCTGCTAAGATTTGTTAGTACAATCCTTACGTTTTTAAAAGGCTGTTTTTATAACAGAAGTGTGAAAAACTGAAAAACTTACCCACTTTTTCAGTAATTATTCGCACGAATTACACCTTCTGCGCCATTGGCATACGTGACTTTGTAATTGCTTCAGACAAGCAGGCGCTGGATAGCGCTACGTATTTTACACAAAAACAACGGTATCCCATAATATCAAGTATCTCGTTTTACCCACATTTCCCCTACTTACAAGTGAAAATTTGATGAAAAGAATTAAAGCAAACGACCATGCCCTTTTCCAGGTTGAAATATAGTAATGAACAACTGTCAGAATTTCAATTTTCCAAAATGGCGGAATGTGTATAAATGTGTTGACATTGCCTGTTAATTGGTTAGCGTTATACTAGCTTATGACTAGCTCGTAAACTAACAGCAATTAAGGTATAATAAATAACATTCTTTATGCGAACACGTGAAAGAAAATAAATCTCTAGTAGCGGATGCTGTCGAACCAACAGGTTCAGGTATAAATTATCTAAAATTTTATCTATAACAAAAATAACGAACACAGTAGTGCTGAAAAGGTTGCGCCTCTAACAAGCACTAGGTAATTTTTTGCTTCAAACTAGCAATATGTAATGGAGTGCTTCTAAGCTTGTACTAGTTCCCTTAAAATAGAATAGAATTTTATATTTTACCTGCAATCCAGACAGTTCCACAAAAAAGAAAAGATAAAGTTTGGCACTTATAACACACTCACTGAATGCTAATCAAACTTTCAGGACCACATGTGCTTCTGTCTCCAACCAAAGTCACACCAGAAGAAAATGGAAGTCTACAGATCTACCAGATCTTCGATTATAATTATTAATCCAAAGGATTAAACTGAAAATTTAACAATAAGTAAAGTAAAATTGCCCTAAATTTATTCTAGATATCAATTAAGTGTTCCACGAGAAGCGAATTTAATTGAGTTTAAAGCGAAGACACAGTATAGAGCTGTATAGACACAGTAGTTTCTCTCGCCGTCGGCACCTTTGATGTTTGTGTCCCAAAATAGTACTGCGCATTCACGCACGCGCAACCAGAGGCGTAGTAAATTTTTCTATTCAGGAATAAGCCAGTGACGCAAAACCAAATCGTTTATGAGATAATTATGTTAATCTATTTTTAAAATTATGAAAAAGCTATATCAATAATACAAAAAACGATGATAAAACACTGCTTTTTATTAAGTACATATTACACACGCATTTAAAATGTAATACATTATACGTACAACACAAAAAAAGGCTCCTCTAACCTGAAGATTACTTAAATTTCTTGACACAATTCATCAATGGTGTTGTAAAATTGTTATTTTATTTGAATTGCCACTAACTTTGAAATGTCTATTGCAAGATTTCAAAGTATAAAAAATTCTTACACGAATAAATAGCTTTATCAAAAATTCAGTAGGAAAATTTTCGCAGGGATGTTTATATGATATCTCCTCCAACTTCTGTTTTAATTTAAAGCTAACATTTGGTTCGAAGGAAAATGAAGAAAAAAATTCACAGAAGGCTTTTTCCTAATGCGGTATTTATATATAGGTATACTGAAATTATCGTCGGGCGTTGCCAAATTAGTAAAGCTGTTTCACAAAGTTAGGACATGCCTTAAAATAAGTGTAAAATTTGAATTCATTCATTTCTTGTGTTTTAAACGTATAATTGTTGGAAAACTAGGCTTTTCAAAACATTTGTGTCCCAAATAACCTATAAAATAAGTGAAGGCATTTTGTTCAGTTATATTTTCCCATTGTCGGTAATCAATCTTCGAAAATTAAATTTTGCGTTGGTGGTGGTGAATTTGTCATGAAGTTTGAGTAATTATTCACAACTACAATACACAATATGCACATTTTAACAGTTGAGGACATTTTAATGCGCCTGGGGATCTTACCGCATTGGTTGTTTCGGAAACCTGAAAAAGCTTGATTTAGAATTGTTCGAACTATTCTTGCACCGAGGTGCACAACAATAATGAGGCATTTTTGTTCCAAGTATTCGCGAAACGAAACACTACAATTATTGATAAAACGTTATGCTGCGTGCACACTAATTATAAAAAACAATTTGTTTGTCAACAATGTTGGAAGTACGTCAGCATCCATTAAATTATATGGAAATGTTTCAAGGAAATGCACAATAATCAAACAAAAATTTTTGACACACATTTTAAACACAAATTCTAAATTAATAATGTGTTAATAAATTTATTTGACGTTAATTATAAATGCCAAAAGAATGTATAATTTAGTTTTACACATGCCTTGTTTAATCTGTGTACAACTACCCATTAATTTGTAAAATTAGTGTTCATAATAAATTGTTTGTCAAACATTTTGTATAATTGGTGTACAGCATAACTTATATTAACGGCCATTCACAAATCGCATGCCCAGCACTCGCATCAAATAATCCCGCCAACTCAACAGCTGATGGCTGACTACTGCGCATTCAGAAATTTTCACGCACGCGTCGGTTCAAGGTCGTCGGTAGGAGGAAAATTATTTCCCTTTGGAGAAACTACTGTTTCTATTAATAGCTATATACTGTGGCGAAGATATCATAGAACTACGCAGCCTACACACAGGTGGTGCCAGGCAAACTGGAAAATTATTGAATTACGGTCAATTCAAAAACTATATTAAACAATACGCACGACATACATGTTTATACAGGCTGATTCATAAATCATTGGCACAAAGAAGATGTATTTTTTAAAATTCAATATCTATATATCAGTTCAAATTTATATTTTGCGTTAAAATCGAAATATTTTTTTATTAAGAGTAGTATATATTCGCTAACGTCAATAGTTTTCGAGTTATTTATGTTAAAGTTAAAAGGTGACATCTACAGCTGCCTCTTTAATTGCTTAAAATTCAAGAGTACCATGACAGACCAAAAAATAATTTGGTATGACATACAGACAAGGTGTCCCAAGTGATATTTATGCAGAACCTGTTCTAATTTATACTGGGTGGTCGCGAAAGTGTTGCACGATGAAGAAACGTTAATCACAAAAAAATTATTTATTTTAAATTGAATGCCCAGTAATCTTTTACAGATTCATATTAAACCTTTTAAGAGCCATGTTTTAAGTATGTCCTACACCTATATTTGATAATAATAATAATAATAATATTTATTTTGTCATCACCATTACAATCATTTGTCAATAAAAGTATCACAGATATGTGTAGTTATGAATTAAACAAGAACTAGACAAGAGGCGACAAAAGACACAAAACTAAAATACAGTTAACATTACAGTTACACATTACACATATTGTGTGATTTATCTATTAAACCAAAAGGAATTCCTCCATGGTGTAACACTCCCTTTTCAATAAGAAAGTTTTTACCTTTCCTGAGAACGGATTCATTTCCAGCGATTTCCAGTTCGACGGTAGATTATTATAAAATTTCGGTCCCCAATAGTTGACATTGGCTAACATCGTATGTTAGAAGATACTTAAATTTATTTTCAAACGAAGTGAAAATCACTGTAGTCATGGAAAAATATAGTCGCTGTTAAAAAATATTGATGCAAGGAAGCTGATATTTTGTCAAATTTGTTCTAAGAGAATAAAATAATCAACGTGTTATTGATTTCTGTTAATATTACTTAATACTAGGCCGCGGACACGAGCGAGCCATGACTCATCGCCCATGGGCGCACTATTGAGATGTTGTATTTTTAAAGAGGTTTTAATTTTATTTATATAATTGGATAACAAGTGGCTGGTGATCTATAAAGTACAAAATACCTTATTATTTGTTCATTTTCTCTTCTGTAAGACTTGTTCTCTTTGAATTAAGTACATCCTTGTAGATAGAAAACGTCCTTTTTACATCGAAACTGGTTATATATATGTACGTACTGGAAATATTCTTTTATTTCAGCGCATTTAGCATACACAATTGCCGCAATGTTATTAAATCTGGATTTCTATTAAAAACTGCGTTTAACTTTTGCCGAAGGCCACATCCAAAGTCACTTGGAATACTTTTGAAATTATTAACAGCCACATCTAATGTGGTTAATCCATCTTTACTTTCTTATACGTAGTATAAGGAAGTATTGTGATGATGAAAACTTTCGACCTCGGGATTTTTGCAGATGTTCACGTTTTGAAGTCCCCTGATACCAAAAAAAGTGTTTTTTAAAAAATGTCTCTCCCTGTGTGTGACCACGATAGCGGTAAAACCGCTATAGGTATCAATACTAAATTTTGTATTTAAGTGTATAATCTCCCTCGTGAGATCTGATTAGTTTTTCAGTAAAACGGTAGACCGGAAGTAGCAGTTTACTTCAGCGAAAAAATCGAATTTTGCCAATATTTCGTCAACTACTAAGTAAGTTTAAACAAATTTATAAAGAATTCATATATACTTAAAATTAAAATTAATAACTTTATTTAAAAAGTTGTTCGAAATTCCTACCGGAAGTAGGCCTTTTACTCCTATCGAAAATCTGTTTTTTGCCAATATTTCGCAAGTCATGCTTTTTAGACAAGTACGTTACGGGTACAAAAGTATTTAAAACATAATATTGATAATTATTTTAATAAAAATTTCAAAATTCAGACCGGAAGTACCACTTTTACTCTTATCGAATAGCGATTTTTTGCAAATATGTCGTAAGTTATGCATTCTATAAATATTTATCAAGAGTACAAAAGTATTTAGAACTGGATTTGCAATATTTTTTTTATATGTGACATTTCAAAATTCGGACCGGAAGCACTTTTACTCTTAGCGAGTAGCACTTTTTTGATAATATCTTGCAAAGTATGCATTCTATAGAGATTTATTAAGAGAATAGAAGTACTTAGAATAGGATTTTAAATAATTTTTATATAAAAAACTTTTAAAACTCTATAATTTGAAACGCTTATACGTATAAGAAAGTTGTGTGGTGGCCAGACCTCATTTTTTAATTTGAGATTCGATTTTCAAAATATGTGATTAGTTTAGGCAAATTTCCAAAGTGTTCCTGAAGGAATAACAACTGATTTTTTAAATTTGGGATTTGTGTTAGTTCCTTGTACTCAGAAATACTTCGAGCATCGTCATTTAAACATGTAACGAAATTTTGTAAACTATCGAAATTCTCTGCATAAAAACTATTTATGTGTATGTTTTAGCAAAGCTATGTGAGAACGTGCGATATTTTGGCATTCTGTAACGATATTTTACAGACTTTGTAATAAATTTCGGTATCACTGGCAATTCATTGTCATATTAGAAAAAGGAACATAAACAACGTTCTAGATCTAAATAAATGATAACTAAAAATGTAGGCGTATTATATGTTATCGAAACTAAATAACAATAATTATTTCTTCTATATTCTGTTATTATTATTATTATTATTATTCAGATATTTACATTATTTCTCTTGCGAAATATAAGGTAAATATAATACATTTTAAGAACCCCTCAGGCTACCTACGCCGATGTAGAAAGAATTTTACTCATAAATTCTTTATTTTATAGCCATTTTTTGCTCGCATTCTCGGGCGTAAACAGATGTTGCAGTTCACCATATGAATTTGTGCTATTCAGTAAGCGTGTGTTGTTTACATTATTTATTTGCTCCGTTGTAACTTCGTCGTAGTTTAACTCGGTCATGTCCGCGCCCTGCTTATTACTATTGTCGCTGTTGTTGTTTTCGTACCTTGTTGTTCTGGAATATTTTATTTATTTTAGCCCTGAACAAAAGATTTTTTTTTACTCAATTCTATTTTGTTCCAATAATATACATCACATCTCTGTGATAGTCAAGGAAATACTTAATCACCCTTTAGCATCGCATTCTGTTTAAAGTATAAAGAAAGCTGTAGAGACATATAACAATTATGTGAAAGGAATATATTTAAAGTAATAGATTACTAAATTTAACAAAATTATATTAAATGTTCAAAGATACAACCTTCCAGTTTGTACATAGATCAATACTTTGTAAAAGCTGTTGTTTGACACGTTTGAGAGTTTCGCCAGATATTTCTAGGTATCAGTTCTTATTCTTGTTTTCATATTTTCTCTTGAGATGGTTCTTCCTCATAAACTTTGTTTTTCATATATCCCCATAAAAAGAAATCCAACGGGATAAGATTAGATGATATCGGTGGCCATTCGATAAATCATGCGAAAACCACATTACCAGGGATAAGAAGTTCATTACCACTGAATTACCTAGTAATGTAGTACATGTTTCCGCAGAAACACTGATATAATGAGTGATTTTTTAGCAACTTTCTTTTTGGCAACACTGTTTTTGGCAGCTCAGCTGTTTTCGTGTAACATGTTACTGTCAAACATGTTCAGTTTGGTCTATAATTAAACCATGAATCGACTTACAAACGAATAACGCTTGCAGATTATTGAATTTTATTATCAAAATTCATGCTCGGTTAAGAAAGTGCATCGTGCACTTCTTCCATTTTATGGTCAGTTTGGGCGACCTTCTGAGGCGGCTATTCGGAATTTTGTGACTAAATTTCGCACCAAACTTACACTATTGGACATTAAACCACCAACACGCATACGTAGAGTGCGGGCAGAGGAAAATATCGCAGCTGTATCCGCCAGTGTTGTTGATGAACAAACAAAATTGCCGTATTTGATGTGAAGAGCAGCCAGAAGCATTCAAGAATTGCCAATGCATCCCGAAAAATGCACTATTTGGTGTGGATTATGGGCCGGTGGCATCATTGAACCATACTTTTTCAAAGACGACGAAGGCAGGAACGTTACTGTGAATTGCGAGCGCTACCGTGCGATGATTACAAAAATTTTTTTGCCCTAAATGGAAGAGCTGGACTTGGCTGACATGTGGTTTCCAAAAGACGGTGCCTCATGCTACACAGCACGCAAAACAATGGCCCAATTGAGAAGCGAGTTCGGCGAACAGTTTATTTCACGTTTGGGGCCGGTCATTTGGCCACCTAGATCGTGCGATTTATCGCCTTTAGACTATTTTTTGTGGGACTATGTTAAGGTTCATGTTTATAGGGACAAGCCCGCAACGGTTGATGCACTGGAAGCCAATATTAAAGAATTTATTCGTGAGATACCGGCGGATATGTTGGAGAGAGTATGCCAAAATTGGACCCAGCGTATGAACCATTTGAGGGGTAGCCGCGGTCAACATTTACATGAAATCATCTTTAAACATCAAATTATATGTATAGATCGTTCTATCGACTCAAATAAAGATTTCATACATTTCTCTAAATTTTATGTGTGTTTTTTTAAATCAAATCCGAAAGCTCTTAAAAAATCAGTTAGTTGTCTACTACTAACCTGCCAATTTTGTGTGACATGAAGAAATATCTTCCAATGATACTGTACTTCTCCATTAGCACCATACGCTTAAGTTTTTTAAAAGTCAGTGTGTGACCATTATTTGGCAACGCATCATTAAATACCTGTAGTAAGTAAAGATTTTTTCTGTGTTTCACCCAAAAGTTAGACCACATCAATTAATTATTTCTTTTGGAAAGTTTATTATTATTTGGATAAACATCATATTTATATGATGTAACCACAAAAAGCAAAAACAGATAAAAATAACACGAACAACAACAAAAAACAATAATAACCACAATAATACATTCATAGTACAATAATAATTCTTAGCAGGCAGTTTTACAGAAACACAATATATCTTAGAAATGCGATTTTATAGCTACCTTGATATTTACTTCTTCATGGATAAGATTTTAAATATCTTCTAATATATCAAAGATTACATACGAGGGACTTAACAAAAAAAAGTGGCTCTTGAAAGACTTAACATAATTCTGTAAAAAATATTGAGGGTTCAACTTAAAATATATAAGTTTTTTGTGTTTTAACTTTCTTCATTATGTAACGCCTTCGCGAACAGCCTGTATAGATTAGAACCGGTTCTGTATCACTCAGCACACATTGTGTGTATGCCATACCAAATTATTTTGTCTTCTGTCATGACACTCTTTAATTATAGGCAATTAAAAATAGAGCTGTAAATGTCAGTTTTAAACTTTAGTATTTAATAACTCGAAAACTATTAACTTTAACGAATAATTACTCTTAGTAAAAAGTATTTCTATTTTAACACCAAATCCAAATTTGATCTTATATATAGGATGTTCAATTTAAAAAATACATCTTCTTTGTGTCAAGGTTTATGGATCAGCCTGTATATATTTTTAAAGTGAGAAGCTATGGCAACCCTATCAACTATAGTACGTACATTTTAAATTATGTTAAGAAATAAAGAGTAAATTTAGTTTGTCAGATCGTTGATTCGCCCTGTATAAGTCATGTGCAACGGTCAATTTTATTTGCACTCACTATACATAGTCTGTGTATTTTAGTTGTTTTGGAGATACCAACCCAGTAAACATTTTTCAAATTTCCCACAATATTATTTAGTAACTCCAATGTTTACATGTTAACTTCCCTATTTATATATCAGTGATCATTATGGTACTCATTGAGGTTTTGCAGTTTTAATGCTTATGTAACTAAATAATATTGTGGGAAATTTGCAAAATATTTACTGGGAAAGATTTAAGCATTAGGCGGCCAGGCCTCTTAAATTTTCCTTATTGCATATTAGACATCCTTAAAAGTAGTTTAGGTAAAATCGAGTTTCAGAATGAACTGCAGTAATTTTCCATTATAATTAACAGCTCATACAGTTTTCCTTTGTGAATTTCTATTACTGAATTTATTTAAGTACAAAATATATTACGCAAATCACTATACGTTTTTGTGTTGTATATATCAGTAGGTATTAACAGTACCTAAAATCATACTTGATCTGATGGATAATTGACTATCATATCAAATTTTGATAGCAGAGTAAATGCTGGTACATATTTAAGAATAACTCGTAAACAAATACGACTATTTCCTACAAAAACTCACCCAATCAGTAGACATGTCAATGACGTTATAACCTTTAAACGCTTCAAAACATAAAGAGTGAAACATATTATTAGAAACAAACCATGTGCATTCATACAAATGCATTCAAAATATACATATAGGTGCATTTAAATACACATGTGTGCGTGTATACGTGTAAAAATACTTTTACATATGTACGGGGTATATACATACACATCACTCTTTTTAAAATAGATTGCAGTGTTTGAGTTATTTTTAATTTCCTATTTTTAATTTAGAAATCTGGATGGAAGAACCTACATACTCTAAATATCATCGTTTATGTGTAAATATACGTGATGGTCGGATTTTTCTTTAAAATTAGACCGTCTTGTTTTAATGGCATCTCGAAATTGGATATTTCATACAACAAATATCAGCGCATGCTGTTCGCTTCTGAACGAGAAGCATATATTGCCAATTAAATTGAGAATGATATCATTATAAATATAAGCTCCAGGCAGTCGACTGGATTTACTTGTAAGAGGTAAACTAAAGAAATATATACATTACCCTGCTATTAAATTAGGATGACCTTGAAAAATTCCTAATGTGTTCTCACAATTTTATTAGTCCATATTTAATAATGTGTAGGTTTTTAATATCTACATACATATTATACTGCCTTATCAGGTCAGTTAACAATTGGTTTGAATTAACGAAAATATATTGTATAACCTCTACCAAATGTTAAAATGAATAAAAGAATTCTGTTTCTCAATAATAAAATATATTAATATTGAAACGAAAATGAAAAGTGTGGACACATGGATGTTAAAACTAACATCAAGCAGTAAATAATTACTGTGACTTACATATATACCTTTATACGTAATAGCATAGACAATAGCACTTAATGTATGTGTGTATCTCAAACACATGCATATATGCATATACGTTTTACGTATAAAGATATATATGTAAGTCACAGTAATATTAATATTGTTTAAAAACATGGCAATTTAAAAAGAAAATGATTTAACATATTAAATTTTTCTTTTTTTTTTTTTTTTCGTTTTTCTTTCCATTACACCCAAACAACTCATATTATCGTCTTTGGATGTATACTACTGTTAATGTATATATTTGATCTAATGAAAATGTAAACGTAATCTTTGTCATCAATTACATTAGTTCTAAATATGTATATAAACAACGAATGCAAATTAGCATGTTCTACAAACTCTGAGTTAGATAACTCATTTTTCTTTTTACTTTTCAAATTGGAATCTGCATAATCTTAATTTCTTCAGCTCAGAGGTACACTTTTCTTTGTTTAATATATTTTTATACTCTCATGTTTAATGTAGGATAGGTATTTTAATAAAAGAAGGGAATAAAATCTATATAATTAAATTCATAACTACATTTTTACATAATTATCACATATGTTTTCAAGTAATTTTCTAATATATATTGAAATTAATGAACATATAAAATTTTAGACACTATTTTCTCGCTATACAAATACAAACATTATTTAATAAATCATTTTACATATTGTACGCTTACGTTTAGTATGAAATGTAAAACTTCAATATTTTCTACATGCAATTATAATATCACATTAAATTGTAAAACAAACGATAATACCAACGCCAATCGAAGAAAATGTTGTCAAGTCATGTGCACGTCTAAACACTTTTTGTTTCATTACTCATTTATTTGCTTAACTAAATTCTAATATTATAACAATATTTGAACCTTATTAAAGTGTAGAATATTACTGAACATCTTTTACAACACAATGCCAAAGCATATACACGTCCAAGGTAACATATATTGTTTTACAATAGCAATAATTTAAAAAATTAAATTCTTCAAATATATTATAGATTTTAAAATATAGAAATTAGAAAAAAATGCGCAATTAGCTACAATAAGTTAAAATGTACCAATTCATACGAACACCACTGTACAACACGTCACTTCAATAATAGAAAATAATACATCATACAAGAATGCTTTTAATATTCATCAGCAAGTTCATATTTTGCACATACGATCGGATGCTACATTTTGCTACTTTCTGGGAAAATGCAATTGTATGTCTTTAGAATGCTTGTATCTCTGCAATTCATTTTACGTTATACGTAGAAAATTTTTGTCTTGAGCATGCCAGTCTGAGCCACTGTGCGACGTACAGTAACATTTATACAATTTCTGTGTGACGACATTTTCAAACATTTGTGGAGGAAATACGTTGGTAGGTACATAACTAAAAACGAGGCCATTTAACATTAAAGCGTTAATTATCTATACCTTGTATTGTCCATTTACATTTTTATTTCTTATTTCTGCAAAATGCTTTATTTCTTTTAATGAATCAGGAAGCAAGTATATTGAAATTAAATGTTATATTTTCATTACGTAGGTATCTTGTTGTGTCCTCGATTGTTTTAAATAATTCAGTCTCTACCATAAGTTGAGAAGTACATAGATTGTTTCTGTGTACATTGTCTTCATCATCCGACTCTTCGCATGTTAATTCATTGCAGACATTCGTTGGTGACATAACTGCAATAATTACGGTCTTTGTGCAGATATTATCTACTGCATGTTCCACAATACTTAAAGATCCTTTTAAAAGAACTGCTATATTTATACCCATGTGGAAATCATGTCATATGTCAACAGTAAATCTAACCTTACTCCAAATCTTCATTTAGATTATCTGAATCAACTGAATAAGTTTTATGGAGATTTGACGTACAGATTCAGCTAAT
The DNA here is from genome assembly GCA_963170755.1 of Amphimallon solstitiale. Classification (NCBI taxonomy): domain Eukaryota; kingdom Metazoa; phylum Arthropoda; class Insecta; order Coleoptera; family Scarabaeidae; genus Amphimallon; species Amphimallon solstitiale. The sequence goes on along the minus strand of OY720681.1, from coordinate 121,638,000 downwards.
GAGAACGCAGGCAGCCATCTTGACAACAGTGACTTACTTTAACTCAGAAAAATGTCTTTCTAAAAAGAACAATAGGCAAATTTCAGTTGCTCCTTTTTGCTACCTTTTGAGAATGGTTTTTACATAAATTCTTCGTGCACGTCTCTTCCATGCGTGTATAATAGTATATTATGCAGAAAGTTTTATAAGCGCTATTTTAGAGTGACTGACAATTTTATAAAACACGCTTCGTACTATACATTTTTTACTACCGCAAATAATCAATATAATACAAAATTACTTGTGTGTTGTCGCACCATGTCGGACATTTTAACAGATTGATGACAAGTGCCAACCATCTTGGTTAAATTACACATGATTTTCGCATTTAAAATACCTAGAGCTAACTTTCTTAGAGAAGAGAGAATTGTAGTACTGTATTTGTGCAGATCACTGTGAATAGAAAATTCGATTCAACAGGTTTGTTGTCCAGGGTGCATTTTGTACTATCACGACCAAGCAGTGGCGTAACTAGGGGGGGGGGTTAGAACCCCCACCCCTCGTAAAAAAAAGAAAAGGAAAATTGGGTCATTAAGTACTTGTTAATTTTAAAAGTATTGACAAATGTATCATAATAGAAACACTACCAGTATTGACTAATGCGAAAGGAAAAGGAGTTCGAAAAATAAATGAACATGGCGTATCTTTGAAGTGACCCCCCCCCTCCCCCATGATTGATGTCTAGTCACACCTATGCGTCCAAGATCAAGATTACACTAACTATCATATATCTTTACTACATGTCCGAATATATACTGGGTGTGCCAGCTAAGACTTTCGGGTCATATATCTCCATTATTATTGAACGAATTTTTTTTTTAAATTTAAAATGTAGATACTTTATTGAATGAGAATTGTTCTGTTACTTTTGAAATGAGTGAATGTTAAAAAATGTAATTTTCACTCATCGTTCTTTTCTTCAAATTCCACGAAAATTTCTTTAGATGGTTAAGCACCAAAAATCAAGTCTCTACAGAAAAAATGAAGTAAAACATCTACTATGACGTTTTCCTCTGATTTTTGTTTTAGTGTTCTCGCTTTTTCGTCGTTCTTTGTTATCAACTTTTGTTATTAAGTTGACTACTTCCAGACCTGAAATTCAAAGTTTTAACGCTCTTGTTGTCCCGAAAATCCTACTTAACCTTTATTGGCAGTTTAGTGGAGTATCTATGGGTGTTCTGTGAGTTTAATTGTTTGCACACTGTAAAGACATTAACAATAAGATTCACTGAAAACTGGAAAGTCTGAAACCAGTATCTTATATTTAATTATATATAGTATATTGCCTTTAACTCGCCTGAATATACAATAACAGGAAATAAAAGCTAGTTGAATTCACGTTTTAAAGACTATGATTGTGTCAATATAGCGCATCGGTTCTTTACTTAATAAATTATCTATATTCCAAATTTTATAAAAATTCGTTCAATAATTATGGAGGTATACGACAAAAAGTCTTATCTGGGACACCATATATATTTTTTTTGGAAGGTGGAAATCCTTTATGAACACCATGTGCTTAGGTCTATCACAACATGGTAGTGTGGGACTCGTCTAAACCGTCTAGCCAACAAAACCACCCTATTCCCACTAGTGCATTTCATGGAACCATCATATATTGATATCTTTTCTTTCCTCTTCTTCCTTTGCTTTCATAATAACCTTGATCATGTGAAACAATAATATGTTCCAGTGCTTTCTACACCCTAACATCGTTCCTATTAAATTCCTTAATATCACTTCTCTCTCCAGCTTCCTATTTGCCTCTTCTCTTAGTCCACCCCTTCTCACACATTTGAATATTGTATGCTCTACAGTGTCGACGCAGCCGCAGTACACACATTCCTCTTCTGCAGCTTTACTTATTCTCTTCGCATATGTTCTGAAAATGCCATGCCCTGTCAAAACCTGTGTGAGATAGTAGTCCACACTTCTGTGTTTGCAATCCATCCACTCCTTCAAGTCCGGTATGAGCTCCTTGGTCCACTGTCCTATAATCGTGTTCCTATTCCATCTATCCTGCCATACATCAAGGGTTTTGTTTTTTGCCTACCTGTTTCTTTTCCTTCCTCTCCTGCGCCATTAAATCTATCGGCGGAATCGCCGTAATGACCTGAAGAGCCACAGTTGGTACGGTTGGTGGTGTATAAAGCAGCGACTCTAATTAATACCTTCCTCTGCGCCTTTTGTAACAATTGCCAGTTTTCCCTGGTACTCAGCGCTCCCACCCATATCGGTGCTCCATACAGTATTATGGCGTGGACCACCGCGGCAAGAACTGCCCTCTTGGAACCTACTGGTCCTCCAATATTTGGCATCAGCCCCGCAAGCTTGGCCAATTTTTCTTCGGCCCTTTGGACCACCTTTTCCAAATGCTCGCCAAAGCTACACCTGGTATCAAAGAAGAGCCCCAGATATTTGGTGTTGTTTTGAAACTTAACCCTTCTGGTTTTCTTTTCTTGGTCATTATAAACGCCTCTGTCTTTTCTGGAGAAAGCTTTGGTTCGTTTTCCTTCATGCAGGTGTTTATTCGTTTTAGGTTTTCATTGGTAATTCTCATTAGATCTGCTTTGGTGTCCTCTGTTACTATCAGCGCCAGATCATCAGCGAACTCAATGCTCTGTACCACAGGTTTAATTATAAACTGACGACGCAACATGTGAATATAATATAATAATTAAATGGATTGTTGAATTGCTAGAAGAACATAATAAGAGAATTCATTGTTGACAGGTAGGTTATCTATTTCGATAACGATCTATATTTATGACTATCTAATGGGCAGAAAAAAGGTGAATATACTTAAGCAATAAGGTCCCGAATATGAAAAAGAAATGTGTTATTTTCATCAGTACATTAAGGAGAGGATTTTAACTGCTCAATTGTGCTATTGTCTCATAACTTGGAAAAAATATTTTCCCCAAACCATGTATATTTTGCAGCCCCGCTTTTGCCTCTAACCATTTCCTGCTTTATGTGAATCAACACACCAGTCACGCCAGACTATGCAATGATGTTCATGTAAAATTTATAGAACGGCTAGTGTAGATACATGTTGGAAGAACTTCATTTTGCATTCTTGGTTTCCCATAGCTGTTTGATAAACCACTAAAGCATGACTCTAGTAAATCCAGCTTCAACAATTTTTTCCTTAAGTTGCTCGGCTGCGGAATATATATTGTCTGGTCAAAATATTTTTTCAGGTTATGAGATTATAGCACAATTTAGCAGTTAAATCTTGTTCTTATTGTAAGTAACGCTTGTACATTTCTTTTTCATATTCGGGGCCTCTTTCCTTAAGTATATTCACATTTATTCTGGACCTTCGGGGCATTTTCTCCATTAGATAGTAGGTACATGCCTTTTCCGTGGCAATTAAAGCGTTACCTCAATGAAATGAATAATTTAAATTCAATAATTAATATAACAAATGTCGAAATTCCATAGGTTGTTCTTTCGATACCTCATCTTTACAACACAGAAGCTGACTGTTTAATTACAATACAAATACAAAATAAGTTTGACCAGTCGGATTTCAACTACTTGCCATAAAGTGCATGGGTTTTGAAAAAATTCGAACTTATGAAAACTTTCTGAACTTTAAGATTTAAATAAAATCTGATGTAGACAACATTTTTAAAAACGTAGAATAATTTTGTATCATGGCTTCAACTATTTTAAAAATTGACGATGCGTTATTGCATCAAAGGCGATTTTACACTATTGACGTTCCGAAAAATTTTCATAAAATCGCTTATAATAAAGATTTTTCAAATCGGAAAAAGTGTAATTTGTAGGACATGTTGTAATATAACTATGCAAAATTCCTGCCTTCTACGTTGAAAATTGACGATTTGCTCATGAGGGTCACTTTCATTTTATGAAAATTTTGCAGTTTTTGGTACTTTGCCAAACGCCACTTTGGTTTCGTGAACCCTATTTTGACGTACATCCTAGACTCGCCCCAGCGAGTAAATCGGCCCAATAGTTCCTGAGAAACATGGGTAGACAGCCCCTCTAATGGTAAATGAGAGTGTCAAGTATATTAGAGGTAGCGCTACCGCGCTATGCCTGATAATTGATATCGCATACTGATAATTACGTTTTTAAAGTAATTAAAATAAACCAACCTTAATAACATTTATTTGACAAAATATTGAATTCCAAAACTAGATAAATTAACTTCAAAAATTAATAGATCATATGTAAACGCAAAAAAAATGAAATAATATCGTTTTAAATGTAATTTTATAAATGTCACTTTACTTTTTAAAACCATTTACAGTTATAATATGTTGACATACAATGAAAAGAAATTAAGGTTTTTTAACTTCTATATAAATCAAAGGATTCCTGACAATTTAGAAAGTGGAATATGATATACCTTGAATTATTTATGGTTATGAGATGCTCTTTGGTGTTTCAAAAAATAGATGGTTATCGTAGCAACTCGGATTTCGTCGATGGCTTCCTTCAAATTTCTAATATCTTCAAAATACAAGAATTTCTGCTTATAATTAATTGATGAGGCTGATACATGTTGAAACTCCATATTTAACTGAATAAATAAAATCCGTAAACTTAGTTTCAAAAATTATTTAATAATATCACTATAATATCGTTTCGCCAAACTTTGGCTTCATCAGGTGATGAGCAACTGAATATACAAAATTATTACAACCTAATATATAGTGTTACAAAAGTATGGGATATGAGTGGGGGTATTTTATAAACTATAGCATTGTAACAACGGGGAATAATTGAACTGAGTCTGATCGTTAAATTAGGTCGTGCTTTAAACGAAGTTTACGTATTTTATTTATTCAGATAATTTCTGCTTGTACTGGTACTTCATGTAATGGCTTTGTATAATTTAATTCTTACTTTACACTTTTATTTTCTCTTTGTAGATATAAAATTTCTCTTGAATTATTTATAAATCTGGACATTATTGCTATTATTATAAATCAATAGATTTTTCGTAAATTCGGGCACTTATTTAATAACCACCAACGTCTTTGCATGTATAAATGGCTACCTTCAAGTTTCTTTATTCATCAAGAATTCCCATTTGGATACTTTTTACAAATCCGAAGTGATTATGGAAGTGACAACTTCTATGGGCGCGTTGATGCATTGATTGTTGGGCACTGAACGAGACTTAGCTGTCACGCTCGGAATGTAACGCTCGTTCGGGTAAAGTCGGCTCGAGTCGAGTCGACTAAGAGAGCGAGAGAGATATAATTAACGCGTCTCTGTCGGTCTCTGCTATACTCGCTCGGCAACCGTTTCACGCTCGGCTTTGTATTATAACACTAACTAGCGGTATTTAATTTCAATTAAATTGAAATTTAGAATAAATACATACGCGAAATATTGTATTTTTATTTTCTGAAAAATTCTTGTCCGCGTGCAGATGCGATCCCGAGCCGCCCGGGTATGAGGCCGACACGTTACCATTAGACTAGCGCGGGTACTCGTATAAGAATTATCATATCGTCTATTTGTATATATATATACATGCGTACGTATGAATTTTTGAAGTGAAAACTTGATCAGACCGAGCGAAATGTAGTAGAATAATGTATACACAATAATAATAAATCAAAAAATGGAAATAACGCGGATACATGAAATAACAAGAAAAAGAATAATAACGGGTAAATTCCGCTGTAGAGCAACCGTAGACACGTGTTTCTGACTCATTGGTCGTCGTCAGTACGGTGTAGCCAAGGAATAAGGTGGGATAACCTTGGAGATGTAAGCTACACGGAAGACCATCAGGTGACAGACTCCCATTTGTAGCTTCAGCTAGAAGATCCTCAAATCTGAAGACAACAACTAACGTCGCCACGAGGAAGACTAATGTCAACCTGCGTGCCATCCGAGACCCAGGAAAGATAAATCAAAAAATGGAAATAACGCGGATACATGAAATAACAAGAAAAAGAATAATAACGGGTAAATTCCGCTGTAGAGCAACCGTAGACACGTGTTTCTGACTCATTGGTCGTCGTCAGTACGGTGTAGCCAAGGAATAAGGTGGGATAACCTTGGAGATGTAAGCTACACGGAAGACCATCAGGTGACAGACTCCCATTTGTAGCTTCAGCTAGAAGATCCTCAAATCTGAAGACAACAACTAACGTCGCCACGAGGAAGACTAATGTCAACCTGCGTGCCATTCGAGACCCAGGAAAGATAAATCAAAAAATGGAAATAACGCGGATACATGAAATAACAAGAAAAAGAATAATAACGGGTAAATTCCGATGTAGCTGAAGCTACAAATGGGAGTCTGTCACCTGATGGTCTTCCATGTAGCTTACATCTCCAAGGTTATCCCACCTTATTCCTTGGCTACACCGTACTGACCACGACCAATGAGTCAGAAACACGTGTCTACGGTTGCTCTACAGCGGAATTTACCCGTTATTATTCTTTTTCTTGTTAATAATAATAAATATATATTTTTTAAATGTAATATAGAACGAAAATGGAAAATGAAAAATGTAAATATAAATTTATATTATATAAAGTTAATTCATTATGTTCTTTTTATACGTCTTATCAAACAAATTAAAATGTTATTGCTTATTTCTTGCTTTTAGTGTGTTGTAAGGACGATTAAACTAATTTTGTAACAATGGTTGGGGTTCATTCAAACTTGAACAGTACTGGTTACTGGAAATTTTTATACTGTATTATCAAAGAATTGCTCTTTCTACTAGTTAAAAAATCAGACGAAAGGAAAAAAGAAGTATGTTGGAATGACTTATTTAAATAAAATTAAAACATATTAAAGCACAGTTTAAAAGTATAAACGTTAAGAGTAGTCAAAAGCCGACTTAATCAACGTAGTAAAATAATTAATTACAACATCATATATAGGATATAAGATCGGTGTATAAGCGAAAGACGTGGGTGGCGAATGGAATAAAAAGGAAGGAAGAGACAACTACTTTTAAACTTATTGCGTACCTACTATAAGATTACGGAGAGCCATAGTAAATAGCGTCTCTAATACTCTCTCAATTATGTTAAAAAAGGGCTTTCTGGTAACACCTACCCAGTCCACCCACAATTTATGCGGGTGAAGCCCACACACGCGTTCAGAAAGTTCGAATTACTCGCCTTCGCTCGAACATTATACGTCCTGCAGTGGCTTGAGGAAGTACTTTGTATTATTATCCGTATAAAGAAGAAATAGATGGAAATTTATGTGCTTTTTCAAGTTGATGACAATATTCAATTACCCTGGACAACAAAGGCTTTTTCTCTTATATTCTATTACTCATAGAGGTTACGCTTTGCACTTTTAATACCGATTCTGAAAAATATATTCCACTCTATCAGAATTTGAGTAGTTTATTACTAATATAATATATTCCACAAAAGGAAAGGTGCGGGCACCACACGACTTTTTTATACGTATGGGTGCTCCAAATTTTGTATAAAATTTGCGAGATATTTGCAAAAACTGCTACTAGATTAGAATGAATGTGGTATTTCCGATCCAAGCTTTTGTATTTTCTTCATACAAAATTTATTGAAAAACACGTTTTAAATCGGGGGTTTCCTAAGTGTGCATCGCAGTGCCTGGTGCATAACGGCTCCCCAAGCCGCTGCTTATTCATATCCTTTAAAAATATCATTAATATTTACTGATTGTATTGATTTTGGATGTAATATAGATACCTTAGAAAAAGCTTTCGGGTTTTTTTGATTAATATAATAGTTTTCTTTTGTTATATTAAAAGACTCTCATACTAAAGAAAGTAATAAAATTACCTAAAGTGGTATTAATTTATTAAACGTATCGGAACCACTACATTCTATGACGTCGTGGCGCTATAGAATGCAGCTGTTTCGATACTTTAAATAAATGAATACCGTAGGGAACATACACAGGCGCCGCGTAGCACTCCTGCGAACGTTGGCACACATAACAGTCTGGAATATTCTAGAATGAACACTTCGAAATGGCTTCGAAGCTAATGAAACTTAGAAGATTTAGAAGATTGTAGAAGATTTAGAAGATCGTAGATAAGAATCGAATAGTTAACATGTGAGGAGAAGACTAAACGGATTTAGGACGGCCACTACCAGAGGAGCATTTTGCTTTAATGTGCCGCTTTGTGTTTTCATTAAGTAGTAGAAAAATGGAAAGATGTTTAATATATAAGTATAATAGTCCACAGTCAGTATATAAGTCCACAATTCAATTAAGAGGGGCATTTACCAACTGTATCTGGGCAAATCGAAATTTATGTAACTTGTATTACTAGTGGAACGGTAGACGCAAGGTGGAGCTAGACGATATTCGGGTTTCGATCAAAGCACCTCCGTTTTACTCACAGATTCTGTCGCTATGTACATCGGGAGAAGACGCTCCGTTCTGAAGGAAAAAAATTGTCGGTTCTAAACTGGCAATATAATAGAAATAGTAATTAAATACGTCTACCTTCAAATTGGCTTCAAACAGACAATTTTTATTTTTATATATTTATAATACTATTTAAACTCTAATGAGTAAAATAAGACCAATGCGTTTTTCTGTAACAACAAAATTTATTAATCTAAGAAAAATTGTTCATAAAAAGTTTTTCCACTTATGTTTTACTTAAAAATTTAATCCACTCACCTGTAACAACAACAAAAAACAACATTTAAAGTCTCTATTACAGGTTTAGATTTCTTTTAATAGTATTATATTTAGTTTTTTAATATCTCTCTGTCAAACATGACATTTCTGAAATTCTATGGTTACTATAAATTAATTAAGAAAAGCTATAATACTATTATAATGATTTTCTTTACATCTCCCACCCTCGAAGAGAACAATTGCAAGTAATTGTTCGGTTAATAACTAACTGTTACTGGAGATAGCTTCGATTATGGTATAAATTTGATTCTGCCTTCTTGTGTCCGGTATCAACTTCATATATTGAACTAGAAATCTTGCTTAAGATTTTGTATGGTCCAATCCTCAATTCATCCATTTTCTTTCTATTCAGTCGCCTTCCGTTTTCTACGAAAACTCTATCTCCCACTTTGAATTTATATTCTTCCCTATGTAGATCATATATTTTTTATTATAGTTGTGAGATTTTATTGAATTTTCAATGGCTAGCTTTCTATCTCTTTTCAGATCTTCTTTTGTGCATCTTGATTTCAATTCAAGTGGCAGAATGTCCACATTTTCGCCTTCTAAAAGATATTTTGGAGTAAACTTCGTGACTGTATGTTCTGTTTCGTTATATTTTTCTACACATTTTTGTGCAACAGTTGTCCATGCCGTTTTCTTGTCACCTTCGTTTATTTTAGATCTTATCTTATTTACTAGAGATTGATTCAGCCTTTCATTAAGCCCGTTTGAAAATGGTGCGTCTACAGCTGTAAAAACTATTGTTATGTTATTCTTTTTCAGGAAATCTTTAAATTTCTTGGAATTTATGCCAGGATATTGGTCTGCTAATACCATATCAATATTATAACTTAGTGTCACATTTTTTATTAGCTTAATAAAATCACTTGAGCTCTGATTTCTTGATGTCAAAATGTAAGCATATCTTGTAAAATGATCGACAAGAAGATGTAAGTACGTTTTTGTAGACCGTGATCCTCCGAAACCTCCAATGGTATCAATTAATATAATTTCAAATGGGCGTGTTGCTGGACCTAAATGTGACATCAAACCAAATTTTGGTTTTCTTCTTGATTTGTTCTTTATACAAATGTCACATTCATTACAAATTTGCTTAATGTTTATGAAGATATTCTTTGCTGTGTAGAATGGTGTTATTTTAATCATCTGGGTTCTTCCAATGTGACATGTACATCTTTAATTAGTGTCTTGCTAAGTGCTTGTGATAGTATGATTTTATTTCTTCTTTTATTCTTTTTGTAGTAAATTTTATTCTCCAGTATAAACTTGGATTTCCTATTTTGTAAATCTAGATTTGCGTATTGGTCATTTTTTATATCTTCTAGGCTTATCAGATTCACAACTTTCAAAAAGTCATCGGTATTTTCATGGGGTTCTAGGACTGGATTTCTGCTTAAGCAGTCTGCTTCTTGATTTGATTGTTCCGGGTTATATTTTATCTTAAAATTGTATTGGGATAAGTAATACATCAAATCCCCAAGTTCCTCATCAGTTCTAGCCTTTATGTTCAGATTTTCTAATGGTTTATGATCTGAATATACCACGAATTCTTTTCCCATAAGCCAGTGTTGCCAATATTTTACAGCTTCTTTTATTGCCAGACATTCTAGATATATTGCCTTTTTTTTGAGTTTCTGTCAATTTTTTTGAAAAGTAAGCTACAGGTTTATTAACTCCGTTTTTATCTTCTTGTTTTAACACGGTGCCCACTCCTTTAATACTAGCATCTGTGTAAATTTTTATCGGTTGTTCAGGGTCAAATATTTTTAGAATTGGTTTCGAACATAATAATTCTTTTATTTTATCAAATGATTCCTGGCATTTTGTGGACCATATAAATTTTACATCTTTCCGTAATAAATTGTGTAACGGGTCTAAGATAATTGCGCTGTGTGGTACAAACTTATGATGAAAATTGACTTTGCCAAGGATCTGGCGTATGTTTTTTCTTGTTTCTGGAACTGGAATTTTTTTTACAGCAGTTAGATAATCTTTTAGAGGTCTAACTGAATTATTTTCTATTATATGTCCCAAATATTTGGCGTGATCTTTTGCAAAAGTACATTTTGAAAATTTCAGTCTAAATCCTTCTGTTAGTATTGCCTCAAGTAGTCTAGATAGATGTTTTATGTGTTCTTCGAAACTTTTAGGAAAAATCAAAATGTCGTCTATAAAATTTACTGCGAATTCTGACAGTTTGTATTTTCGTATTATGTTACTTAATATTCTTTGAAATATTGCTGGAGCTGTCTTTAATCCGAATGGGAGACAAGTCCATTGAGAATGACCTTCTTGTGTAACAAATGCTGTTTTGTATCTATCTTGAATTTTCGAAGGAATTGACCAAAATGCCGAATTTATGTCAAAAGTAGAAAAATATTTACAACTGACAGTTTTCACCATTAAATCCTCAATCAAGGGAAATGGCTGTGATTGTGGTACGACAATTTTGTTCAATTCTCTGAAATCTATACATAGCCTTGTTCTTTTATCACCTTCTTTTTTATATGCCAGAGTAACTGGGGCAGCAAATGGCCTATAGGATTCCTCAATCAACTTCTTTTTTAATAGTTTTGATATCTGATTTTCAATTTCTTTCCTATCATTAGCAGAACACCTATACGGACGTTTGTAACAATATTTATCCATCATAAAATCTATATGAGCTTCATAGTCTCGTACATTGCCGACGTCAGATCTATCTAAAGCAAAGACTGGATTGTATTTTTCTATTAATTTATCAATTTCTGTTTGTTGATGTAAATTCAGATGGTTAACTGATATTTCAAATTTATCCAAATTTATATGTTCGTTGAAATTCAATTCGCATCTGTTTATATAATTAATTTCTTGTTTCAATACCTCAGACTATAAAGCAATATCTTTTTCTCTTTTGTCACCTAGTACATCAGGAATTTTGACATCTATTAAATTTAAAATATTAGTATTTACATCTTTAGTTTTCATATCCTCTTTGTTTAGGAACTTCTTTTCTTCTTTTCGATTTTTACATTGTATAATATTTAACTCTTCATTTTGCATTAATTTGAACTTTTTTATACAATCCAAACCGATTAGAAAATCATAATGAAAATTTTCACTATCTATCACAAAAATATCCATAATTCTTTCAGTACTATAAATTTTTATTTTTAGTGTTACCATTTGTTTTCTTCTCACCATTAATAGTTTTCAAATTTTCTGGTTGTTTATTACTATTATCCTCCCTTTCTTTGATTTTCAATAATTTAGCATTAATTAATGACACATTTGAACCCGAATCATAAATTCCAGAAACTTGTAAAACATCATTTAATAGCAATTTTATCTTTATGAATGATGGTATGTCTAGTTTTTTGATTCTCCTTATTTAATTCAATTTCTAATTCAGAGTTATTAACACTTTTCACAACTGGTTTATGATTTTTTTCTTTAAACCAGCAATTTTCCTCAGGATGGGAACGTTTCCCTTTTTTCTCAATTTTACAGATCTAACATGGTTTTCTCTCTTCAATTTTTCTGTTTTTTGTATCAGAATATGTATGGTATTTTTTATCATATTTATTCTTTCCGACTAGATGTTCCAATTTTCCTAACTCGTTGTAAAGGTCTTCGGTTTCTTGTATGGTCTCTCGGTCAATTCTATCAATCAGATAGTTAGGCAGACCCGATGCTATAAGATATATGAGTGTCCCAGTATCGATCGACTTCCCGACTTCTAATAATAATTTTTTTCTTTTTTTTTGTTTGCAAATGTATCAGAAATTTTTCTCCCATTTATTCCACTCTGATTCAACTGTAATTTCATTAACATACAACTGTACCAATCTATACTGGAATATTGCAAAAAAAATTTAATATTTCAATTTTCTTTTTGTCTTTGTTGATATGGAAACGTTCACATTCTTTGTTAAACTCCTTAATCCATTGATGAGCATTTGCATTTCTACCAATAAATTTCTCAATCATAAAATCCTTTGAAATTTTCCCTAAATTCTGAGTTTCAGATTTACATTGTTTTTCCTTGAGTAATTTCTCTAACAGTTTTTCCAAGTTTTGATTTGAGCCACTTGGTAAAGATTTACAATCATTTGTATTCTCCATAATTTCTTCCAGATATAAATCATTAAATTCTAAATTTTGTTCTTCATCCAAATATATCTTTGATATCTCATCTGTTAGAGTTAACCATATTTTCCTTGTCTGGTATCTTTTATTTAATGTTTTCTTTATCTTGCTTTAGTTTGAAGTAGATGTAATTACTTGGTGTAGACTTGCAGGTTGATATTCAGCCGGTATACCAAAAATCTGTCCATTAGGTGAACCTATTGAGGTTATACAAATAATGTTTGATTTTTCATCTGCCGAAGTTTTCACCGCAAAATCAAACCTCAACTTCTCCATATTTCTTGACATGTTTTCAGTAAATGTTGTTTTATAATACTATTTAAACTCTAATGAGTAAAATAAGACCAGTGCGTTTTTCTGTAACAACAAAATTTATTAAACTGAATAAATAAAATATGTAAACTTAGTTTCAAAAATTATTTAATAATATCACTACAATATTGTTTCGCCAAACTTTGGCTTCATCAGGTGATGAGAAACTGAATATACAAAATTGTTACAACATAATATATAGTGTCACAACAGTATGGGATATGAGTGGAGGTATTTTATAAACTATAGCATTGTAACAACGGGGAATAATTGAATTGAGTCTGATCGTTTAAAGCACGACCTAATTTACTATATCTATTAATTTCTAAGGTTTCTAATAAATTAAGTTTCTGTCCTTTATCTTGAATATGTAAAACTTTGAAATCTCTATTGAATTCGTGTTCTTCATCTATACAATGCGTTGCGAAGGTAGAGTCCGTTTTTTTACTCATATAACTTTTTTCATGTTCCACGGTCCTTTGTTCAAAAGTACGGCCTGTTTGACCCACATATACCTTATCACACTCACAAGTCAACATATAGACCCCCGATTTCAACCTTTTATCCGTTTTGTCTTTATCATTTCTAATATATTTTTGAACTGAATTATTAGTTTTAAATGCTATTGACTCGTTCTTAACGTTTTTAATTAGTTTACCTATTTTTATTGATGTATGTCCTATATAGGTGAAAGCATTATATTTGTTATCTGACTTTTCTTGTACTTTTGGATAAATTAACGATAAAGCCTGCTTTTTTCGTTTTCGTGCAAGAATATTGTCTACTAAATTTACTGTATAGCCGTTATTGTTAGCTATCGTGTAGATTCCATTTAGTTCTAATTCAAAGTTAGTTTTATTCATCGGAACATTAATTAATCTGTGTATCATTGACTCATACGCTGATAACTTCTGTGACCAGGGGTCAGAACTAAATAGAATCTACACGATAGCTAACAATAACGGCTATACAGTAAATTTATTAGACAATATTCTTGCACGAAAACGAAAAAAGCAGGCTTTATCGTTAATTTATCCAAAAGTATAAGAAAAGTCAGATAACAAATATAATGCTTGCACCTATATAGGACATACATCAATAAAAATAGGTAAACTAATTAAAAACGTTAAGAACGAGTCAATAGCATTTCAAACTAATAATTCAGTTCAAAAATATATTAGAAATGATAAAGACAAAACGGATAAAAGGTTGAAATCGGGGGTCTATATGTTGACTTGTGAGTGTGATAAGGTATATGTGGGTCAAACAGGCCGTACTTTTGAACAAAGGACCGGGGAATATGAAAAAAGTTATATGGGTAAAAAAACGGACTCTACCTTCGCAACGCATTGTATAGATGAAGAACACGAATTCAATAGAGATTTCAAAGTTTTACATATTCAAGATAAAGGACAGACACTTAATTTATTAGAAACCTTAGAAATTAATAGATATAGTAAATTAGGTCGTGCTTTAAACGATCAGACTCAATTCAATTATTCCCCGTTGTTACAATGCTATAGTTTATAAAATACCCCCACTCATATCCCATACTGTTGTGACACTATATATTATGTTGTAACAATTTTGTATATTCAGTTTCTCATCACCTGATGAAGCCAAAGTTTGGCGAAACAATATTGTAGTGATATTATTAAATAATTTTTGAAACTAAGTTTACATATTTTATTTATTTAGTTAAATATGGAGTTTCAACATGTATCAGCCTCATCAATTAACTACAAAATTTATTAAGCTAAGAAAAATTGTTTATAAAAAGTTTTTCCACTTATGTTTTACTTAAAAATTTAATCCACTCACCTGTAACAACAAAAAAACAACATTTAAAGTCTCTATTACAGGTTTAGATTTCTTTTAATAGTATTACCACAGACTAAACAATCCAGACCGGCAACTTAGTCCTAGATTTTATCTAGACTACTCATCCTTGTTTAGCAAACGTAAATTTCAATACTCTACCATCTTTGTCAGATTCACTGAACTTGGAGATGAGATGGCGCTAGCGTCAATTGAAATGTTTGTTATGCTGTGGTTATATGTCATTCAAAACTACATTTCAAATTTGACACGTGTGACATATTTTTGCAATCCTTTGTCGTACATAGTATTAATTATATGTTGATACAAATATGATGTCCAAGTGTTTAGTGTGCGGGTTTGGGTAGGGTGAAGTTGACAAAATGTACAGGTTTCCTGCAAATCTCGACAAGTGAGTATAAATTACTCATTACTGGTTGTGTAATTTAATTTTATTATGTTTTATTGTATAAGTATGTTTCAATAAAAACTATTATTATTATATACCTATGTTTTCCTTGACAGTTTTCACTTATTAGATTATTATATTTCTCTTAATCTTAAATAGAGTAGTAGTTTATTGTGTCTAATAGGTAACCGTAAGAGGGATGTTATAATGCATGTAAGTAAAAGATTAATATTTATATATCACATATTTAATATGTGACACCACAAAATTACACATAAGATGCTCAAACTATGGCTATAATTGTTACAGTAAGTAATATTTATTACCATAGTTTTAGTAACTTTTGTGTATGTTTCTGTTACATAAATAACCTATTGAATAAGCGTATTCTAAAAACAAGCTCATTTCAAATTTCGCGCCAATATGCTGCTAGCGCCATCTTCGTACCAAGTTCACTGATGTGTGACAAGGATAGAAGATCGTGGATATTTTTTTTTCAAGTAGTTGCCGGTCTGGGTTGTTTAGTCTGTGGTATTATATTTAGTTTTTTAAAATCTCTTTGTCAAACATGACATTTCTGAAATTCTATGGTTACTATAAATTAATTAAGAAAAGCTATAATACTATTATAATGATTTTCTTTACATATTTTCAAAACAATTATTAAAAATTACACAAAACAGCTAGAGTGGGTTGAAAATTTTAATATACCGGGTGTCTCTAAAAGGTCTTTAAACAACTCTACCACGTATTTTTCGGACCAAAATAAACCGATTTAGCAAAACTTGGCTTAGTGAAAGTTGCTTAGTTTGTGCGCAATACGGTCCTGAAGTTGCAGTCAATCCATAGGCGGAGAACCTGCGTTTATAAATATTAAAACATTTCCATTTTCTACGCCAATGGATAAAAAAGAGTTTGTCTATAAAATTTTAGATTAAGTGTCTTAAGTACAAGAAAAAAGGTACTCTTTGTAAGACTCGAAAAATTGCATCGTTTTCTCAAAAATCGCATTTTAAGAATTGTTAACAATTTTTTTATGATATGTTTTCTTTTTTAATAAATACGTAACGACCAATACCAAATAGGTCAAAACAAATAGGCACTAGTTAATAAAAAAGATATTCTGTTTATTTCGTCAATTAATACAAAGATGCTATTTTTTTAATAATGTTTTTTCATATAAATTCCAATTGTGTTCTGGTTGGTGGACAACAGAGAATTATTAACAATTAAACAATGAAATAATGAAAATGAAACAATGATTTAAAAAAAAAAAAAAGAAAAGATATTATAAAAGGTGTTCAAAATGTCTACCATTTTCGTGAATACAAAGGTCTATTCGCCGGAGGAAATTAAATTTAACTCTTTGCAAAGCTTCTACATCACCTCTGAGATTATTGGTTGCTTCTTGAATACGTTGCCACAATTCTTCTTCATTATTTACAGGTGTATTGTAAACAATGGATTTCTGGTGTCCCCAAAAAAAATAATCCAGAGGATTCAGATCTGGACTTCGAGGTGCCCATTGTACAGGAGCGTCATTACCTCTACCGATCCATCTATTTGGAAAGTGATGGTTTAAGTAGTGTCGTACGTTCATCGAAAAATGTGGTGGTGCACCATCGTGCATAAACCACATATTCCGTCGAATATCTAGCGGTATATCATCTAACAAGTCCGGAAGAGTATGTTGTAAAAAAATCAAATAGGCTTCTCCAGTTAATCTTTGCGGTAGTCTGACAGGTCCAATAATAAAATTTCCGATTATTCCAGCCCATACATTCATTTTAAATTCATGTTGAAAATGGTTAATTTTAATGGCATGTGGAATTTCCTCTGCATAAACATGTTCATTATGAAAGTTCGTTATCCCTCTTCTTGTAAAACAAGCTTCGTCGGTAAATAAGATTTTTTTGCAAAAGTTTAAATTTCTTGCTCTTTTATGTTCAATAAACCGGCAAAAATTTTGGCGCCTTTCAGGATCTTGAAGTAAGAGGTCTTGAACTCGAATCTTATGGTATGGATGTAATAATAAAATTGTTCTCTAATTACTCTATTGACCACATCTTTAGATACTGCAATTTGCTGTTACAGGAGCTAAGCGACCGGTTTCTCGAAGGCGTCTCTCTACTGCGGCAAACGTTGGATGACTTGGAACACGACGATTTGGAAACCGTTCCGAATATACTCTAACACTCTCGGCACAATTGCCTGGACAATATCCATATACTAATAACATATCGGTATATTCTTCGTTGGTGGAATTCTTAAAGTAAAAAGAACATCAAAAAAATAGCATTTTTTGCATCAATTGTCGAGATAAATAGAATATCTTTTTTGTAAACCATATAATACAAACATATGTATTTTACAAAACGCAGGGCACAAGTGGAATTCTTAAAACAAAACAAAACATCAAAAAAATAGCATTTTTTGCATCAATTGTCGAGATAAATAGAATATCTTTTTTGTAAACCAGTGCCTTTTTGTTTTAACCTATCTGGTATTGGCCGTTCTGTATTTTTTAAAAAAGAAAACATTTTACAAAAAAAAATTATCAATTCAAAAACGACGTCAAAAGACGTGTACATAGTTTAAAGAGACGTCTAAACGGCCTAAGACACGTGTACACGGCTTAAAGATACATGTACATGGAGCACACAGTATGCGCTGCCGTCCGTCCTCTAGTTAATGTTCTCAAATCTTAAAATGCGATTCTTGAGAAAACGATGCAATTTTTCGAGTCTTACCAAGAGTACCTTTTTTCTTGTACTTAATCTAAATTTTATAGACAAACTCTTTTTTATCCATTGGCGTAGAAAATGGAAATGTTTTAATATTTATAAACGCAGATTCTCCGCCTATGGATTGATTACTATCACAATTTTGATACAGAATTTCTTGACTCATAAAACTATGTAAACGTGACAAAATTTAGCGCAATCGCTCCAGCCGTTTCAAATTTATAACAAAAAAACTATTTTCGAACTGCAACTTCAGTACCGTATTGCGCACAAACTAAGCAACTTTGACTAAGCCAAGTTTTGCTAAATCGGTTTATTTTGGTCCGAAAAATACGTGGTAGAGTTGTTTAAAGACGTTTTAGAGACACCTTGTATAGGTACATAAAATGAATCGTCAAATATTTAAATTCTGAAATCTACCCACATATTACAAAGTAAAATAAAATTCAAGAGTAAAAATTACTTATGTCGTATTTTCATTTTTCATTCCACTTGAATGTTTACATTTTTGTTTTGTTGATTTTTTATAATAATTCGATTTCCGCTTGCCCATCTGTTATATACTTTCAAGTATTATAGGTACTGCATTTCTTTCTAATTGGAAAAACTGTCTGTCGTTCGGATTCAAGTCTGCAATAGCTGATTGATTTACAATAGATTTGCGCCTTCGCTAGACCCGGTAGAGATACCGTACACTTGCGTGAAATGTGTGTGAAAATGTTTACTATTTGAAATATTTTATCTTCAAATATAATTATAAAATTTAGATTTTTTTTATATCGTTCATCAAATGTACAGCTGGCGTATAGAGATCGATCTTTTCTTTTGTGTACCAGCCTTAGTTAGTAGACATTAATCAAATTTATGCATTTTTGTGCTTATTTCTAAAACACATAACTTTTTAAGAAAATAAATTAATACAAAAGCTGACATTGCCATTATAAATTTATGCCTTTTGCATCGCTAACCCAAATTTGAGATTCTAAAATTACCTACAAAATAAATTTAAAAAACGTAAAACGGCAATGTCTCTAGTTTTCGATAGGTCAACGCTCCTCTTAAGAGTAATCAAGTATCGACAAGTGGTGTGAGCTAGCATAGAAACAAAAATATCGTAAATAAAATGATAAATATTTGAATTTTGGCTTTACTTCACTAAAAGGAAACGATGAAGAAACACGGGAGCGGGTCCTCTGTTCTAGCACCCGAGTGTATGCTTACAAGTACGCTAAAGCGTCATTTCGAGACCAATCGCTTTAACATAGTTGAAAAATCGCGCAAATTCTTTAGTAAGGAGTTGTGGATCTACAAATCCAAAAAGTATGTTTATTAATATGCCGCAGGACCTAGCAACGCACTGCTAGCATGTTTTAAGGTCGCATGTAGTGTGTAAAACTCCACGCCATCTCAGAAAAGCTTATTCCATTGGCCACTCATGACATGGTTAATATTATGGCGGAGGAATCATCGGGAAAATTAATTTCAAAAGTATTTTTGTCCAACAACAAAGAAAATAAAAAGCAAAGAATTTGATCTGTAACTTGATAAGTCTACCGACAGTGACAAAGACGCACGCCTAATTGTTATGCACGCTTCCTGAATAATATTATTATAGTTGAAGGTCTTCTTTTCTGCGAAACCATCATTGGAAGCGTGTAAAGGTTCAAGACTTATTTAAGATGCTTGACAAATTTATATACCAAAATGAGTGGGATAAGTGCATCGATATGTGTTCTGTTTTGACTTTTACTTTCTAATTTTCCCCCCACATTTCCCACCTTCACATCCCAATCTCAATTTGAATCAAATGTTTGTTTATTATTTTTCATGATAATCTCAATCTCAACTTCAATCAAATGTTTGTTTATTTATTATTTTTCATAATATATTAAAAGAAACCTTTTAACCACATTTTATTTATCAAGACGAACAAAGTCTTTTTTATTAAACGTATTTATTAAAATTAATTATTACTCTCGCTCTGCTGACGCGGATTGCTATGGGAGGACTGTTTGCTTCAGTGGTGGAGTGCAGTCCTTGAAGTATTTACCACTCAACTTATAACTTTATAATTTTTCACCGAAACAATTGATATTTATTTATTTAAAGTTTACCTACGCTATAACATCACAAAACTGCCAACTCGATATGCCAAAACGTTTACCGGAATTTTTATCACAAATAATTATTAATTGTATTGATGTAAATAAAATAGTATACAAACCTTGGTGAAAATCTGCATTCCTGTCTCGAGATAAACTGAACCTCGACGCTTCGCGTCTTCCGTAATTTCTTAATATCTCGACAGCAATGAAACACTTTTCACCTCGATATGTAATTTACTGTTAACAATGACTTTGTACTATTTTCTATGTCTTTTAATTTGTCAAATTGTTTGTTATAGTTCGATTTTAAATAACGACACTAGACATTGGGGCGTATGCTATTTAACAGAAGTACATAGATAAAAATATTTTTTCATAAATCAAAATAAGTTTGACGATGCATAACGTAAGGTGTTTGCATGGTTTATTCATATTTGCTAAAGTTGTCGTTAAATATATATTTATTATAAATGTACTGTTGTCTTGCAATTGAAGTTAACTGTCAAGCAATAAACTATTATTATGATTATTACACTCAATTTATGCTTACATTATTTTGGAAGAGTAAAAAATCATTGCAAGCAACATTTCCCAAGTATAAGCGAACCCCTTGTAGATGTTGGCGTAGCGGACGTCGTTTCACGATCACCCCCGGGAGTTGCAAAATTTAACAAGGAACATTTTGGGAGCATGGCAGGGAACCGGTTTCCGTGGAAAGGGATCGCGTCAGGGGCGAAGGGACGTGTTAGCTAACAACCAGGCAGGCAGCCTGGCAGGCAAGGGCAAACGCGTTGTGTGTGTGTGTTGGAAAATGTTTGTCGAGCACACGTTTGCAGCTAAAACGATATATCTTTCCCTTTATATTCGGGTAAAAATATGTTCACGTAATAGTCTCATCTTTGTTTGGTAGATTGGAGCAGTACCCCAAAAAGTGGGGACGACGACGGAGAGATCGTTTCATTTCGATGTTCCCTGTGCGTTGCTGCTACTGCTGCTGCTGCTGCTACTGGTGCTTTCACCTCTCTCTGATGCTTCCATCCGCACTGTAACCAAACATTATCTCATTTGCATGCAGATGAGGTGTCGTAGTAACTCCGGGTTCCGGGCCTACAGGAATTAAATCCAATAAAATGCGTATTTCGCGTAATACGCATTGCATGGGGTGGACGAAGAAATTTTGCACATTACTTAACTTCTGCAATTTTTCTCTCAGCAAAGATATGATAATCAGTAGAGAAGAAGTTAGCAGAACTTTCTATAACATATGGAAATAGAAATAACTAAAATTAGTTTAGTTTGTACCTTATATATATTTCTTACGAATTGGAGCGATAATAATAGTAATTTTTTGAATTTGACTTTCCGGAATTGAATAATCTGATAAGTGAATGAAACTTTGCATTGATAATAATCTTTCTTTCGTCATTCAGTCAGCCCAGCACTCGTAACAGATGGATTACTCCTGCCATTAAGCAACTTTCACAACTTCTTCGAGAGATGTCTGCTATTAATAAGATAGTTCATAGCGATATGTATAACGAGAGATACCGTTCCCTAAAGAAATTTTATACAAAAGAAGTCAATAACGCTAAAAGAAATTACAATTATGATCGCATACTGAAGTCACAGAATATTAACAAAACGTGTTGGAATATAATAAGGGATTTCAAGGGCACTAATACCACACATAACATTAAAATAAAAGATGGCGACTCTGAGATTAGCATAGGTAGTACACCGGATTACTTCAACGATTTCTTTGCGGAGATTGCTGGACAATGCCCACCACCACTTCATAAGGCATACAACAAAAACGATGTGTTGAATATCATGTACGTTGGTCCTGTGACGATATCAGAAGTTTCAAAAGAAATTGATGAGTTTTGTACGAAACAGTCCTCGGGCATAGATCAAATACCGGAAACAATTCTACGAATGGTAAAGAAATGCATAAGCCCACCTTTATGCATTGTGATCAATAAGTCTTTTGAGTCTGGGGAATATTCTGCGAATCTGAAGACTTCCAAGATCGTACCGATTTTCAAAAAGAAAGGTAATGAATGTAATGTCGAGAATTACAGACCTGTTGCTTTGCAAAATCAAGTCTCGAAAGTTTTTGAACATTGTTTCCATAGAAGGCTGTACAGCTTCCTCGAAAAATATGAGGTATTGTCATCGTGTCAGCATTGATTTCGAAAGGCTAAATCTACTATTACAGCCGCGAAACAGCTAATCAATGCAGTCTGTGAGGGTCTAAATAACATACGGAACATTCTAGGACTATTTTATGACTTCAGCAGGGCATTCGATTCTGTTGACCATCAGCTACTGGCACAAAGATTATATAGTATGGGAGTAAGAGGTGTTGCATATCAGTGGGTTCTCTCAAATTTTGGGGGGCCGGGGTCATGTTGTGGTGGTAAAAGGTTTACGCTCAGGGAAGAGATGCATGGAGAAAGGGGTACCACATGGCACAGTATTGGGTCCGCTGCTGTTCTCAATCATGATTAATGACTTATCAACAGTGTTTGCATCAGTAGCTTTCGTCAGTATTTATGCGGATGATACCATTGCTGTCATTACGGTTTCTAGTACACATGGTCTAGTTATGTCGACTCATAATAACATAACAGAAATTCAAATGTGGTGTAAAAACAACGATATCCTACTGAATACAGGCAAAACGCAGATGATACAGTTCTATCCTATGAATCATCAGTTTGACAGAGGTTTACTGGTTCACGCGGATCGGAGCTCTTTCCAACATGTCCACAGTGCAAGAGTGTTGGGATTAACCCTGGACAACAAACTAACATGGAACGAACATGTAAGTCAACTTTCCAGTAAATTGAGTGGTGTTGTGTACCTGTTCAGGACAATAAGATCCACGGTATCCGGTTTGGTACTCCAGCACATGTACTACGGTTTGGTACAGTCTGTCATATCATACGGGTTGGTTTTTTGAAGTAATACCTCGCAAGTAGATATGATTTTCAAAGTACAGAAAAAAATTGTGCGGATTATGGATGGTGTACACCCACAGACACATTGTGAGCCCATGTTCAAAAAGTTCAAGATAATTAATATTTACTCGTTATGCATGTATAAACTGATAATGCACATAAGAAACAGTGATATTAAGAAAAATAAAGACTATCACTCCTACAATACTAGGGGCAGTGGGTTTCTAAGACCGGCTTTTCAGCGACTGTGTGTACCACAACGTAGAGCAGACTATATGTGATCTTTGTGATTTAATAAACTGCCTACGGACATAAAAAATGAAACTAATGTTAAGGTCTTTCAAAGCAAATGTTCACAGTTTTTCGTGAATAATCCTTTTTATTCGGTCTCACAATTCATAGATATTTAATGTTTTGTTATACCTCATGTGTAAAATCATATTGGGGATAGGATATATGTATACTAGGCACACCGGCAACAACGCCCAATCGTGGCCGTAGTCATGGTACAAGGAAACAAGGTATGCTTTTGCGCATCTCTGGATGACGCGCGTTCGACCTCTAGTACTACCAGTTCAATAAAGTGTAAATTCACAGGGCACTATTTCAATAAAGTCCTTTTTAACAGAAATACAATACTACACAGTAAGAAAATAAAAGCACAATTCTAATTAAACATTAATTCTTAGTAAATTATTATATAAATTTATTAAGAACGGAATTCTAATGAAAATAAAAAATATACTCTATTATTAGCATAGGTTCAAAAATGCCTCCTTCAGCAGCAAGGCATTGTCCGAGCCTATCATAAAAATTTTTTCGCACATTACGAATCACATCGACTGTTACGAATTCAAAAGCCTCTATGATTAGCCTTCTCAAAATATTTAAGTTTTCTAGCTTGCCAACTTGTGCACTGTATATTTTATTTTTGATGTATCCCCACAAAAATAAATCATTTGGCGATAGATCAGGAGATCGCGCAGGCCATCGAATGTTTCCTGTTCCACTAATGAGACGATCAGGAAAAGTATTCATTAAAAAATGCTTTAATCTGACCGCATTATGTGCAGGACAACCGTCCTGTTGGAACCAAATAATATCCGGATCTATTCCGGTATTATCAATAGCGGGAAGTATCTGATTCTGTACCATATCGAAGTATTTGTCCGCATTTAACGTACCATCAATAAAAAATGGACCAAGCATATGGTCACTCAAAATACATGCCCAGTCATTCACTTTCTGGGGAGTGTTTAACAAAATATCTGTGCTGATTTTCCCGAGCCCAAAATCGAACAACAGGAGGATAGTGCTTTCCGTTTAATGGAAATGACGATTCATCTGTGAATACAATATTTGCGATTAAATTCTCATTTTCATTTGTCTTTTCCATTACGGTTTCACAAAACTCGATTCTTCTAAAATTGTCATCGAGAAATATTTCTTGCGTTTTCGAGTATTTGAAACACTTTAATTTATTTCGCTTCCATATGTTCGCGACGGTTTTATTACGCACACCCAATTCCTCAGCAACACATCTGGTAGATAGTGTATCCTCTACTTCGAGAGTGCAAAAATCATTATATCCCGCTATTCTCGTTCCTCAGCTTTTAGTGGATTTACCTCTTTAGGATTACACTTTGTGCAATTATTTAAACAAAGACATTTTTCAAAGCTATTCAAAATATGTAATATGCTTTGCTCACAGGGTACGGGTCTGTCTGCAAATATTTGCGGAAATAAATTTATGCAATCCTTTGCAGAATGACCACTATAGTACCATATAATAATTTGCAGTTTTTCTTCTGGTGTGTAGCGAGACATTGTTACCAACGACGCTGTTCGATACGATCTCCAGATACAATTTTTGTTGTTAAAAGGAGTCTTGGAAAATGCTTTCTGTCAGTTACTTCTGTCAGTGAGTTCAGTCAGTGACATTTGTCAGAGTTGTCAAGTGACATTTTTTTTCGATAAATGCGCGTCATCTAGAGATGCGCAAAAGTATACCTTGTTTCCTTGTACCATGACTACGGCCACGATTGGGCGTTGTTGGCGGTGTGCCTAGTATACATATATCCTATCCCCAATATGATTTTACACATGCGGTATATGATATGTCTAATAATGTATGTACACTATTATTGTATCTACACTCGAAAGGTAAAATAAATATTATTATTATTATTATTTGTTTGTTTTCCACAACACAACTAGCATCGACATGAATATAATGTTTTTCGACATTTAGTACTGTTTAGTCGAGGAGTTCTTTTTTTTAATCATCTGCTGTTATAAGTTTACTGAATGAAAAATAAGGTGTGGAAACCACACGACTTTCTTATAAGTATATGCGTTCCGAATTTTTTGTAAAAAAGATCTTCCAAATTATGTTTTAAATATACCTGTTAATGAAAGTCTTACTTCCGGTCCGAATTTTACAATTTTTTTATACAAAAATTATTCTCAATCCAGCTTTAAATACTTTCAAAAATTTAAATATAAATATAATAAAACTGTATAGAAAGCATCATTTGCGTGATATTTGTAAAACTGCTATTTGATATGAGAAAAATTGTTATTTTCGGTCTTAATTTAGACATTTTTTTAATACAAAAATTACTTCAAATCCATCTCCAAATACTTTTTCTCTTGCAATAAATCTTAAAAAATTCCATATTTTGAGTGAGACACGAAGGGGTAGGGGCAGAGATCAAGTTAAGTGAAGGGGCAGGAGAGGAGAGACGTGGAAGAGATACAAAAATCTACAAGTCGAAAATGTTGATCATCATGATGTTGCATTAAAGCTATAGCTTCCAGGAATATAATTTCTACTAAACATTCTAAATAAAAACAGATAAAGTTGGTCTTTACTGTTTCTATTGTGTATTATTAAATATGCTGTTTTAATTAATTTGAGGGCTGTAAAAAGTCTTTAATGGTGCCGAAAAGACTAAGGTTTCATTATGTAAAATGGGAAGGCGGTCTCATACGCACATTAAAATGGAAAGTAAATAATAACTTAGCTTCTTTCTTATTGCATATGTCCACTTACTTCCTTTCGTTACCTATAATAATATCTATATTTCGCAACTATTCAATACATGGTACTTTTCAAATTTCCCGTTATAATTTTTGTCCTCCGTCCTTATACCGTAGTCAACAAATTTTAATTTCGGTTTACAGCAATACTACCTATCTATCCCATGCAGAAGATGACCTTATAATATGCAGCGATGCTTGCTTGCCAACAGTGGTGGGAGAAGCGACGACGTAGTCGTGGGATACTCACATTTCATATGAAACGTTTACCGGTTGTACTTGTAGCCTCGCTATATGTTTATCTTTACTTTATTTCGTTGTGCTTTTTTCCTCTTTCTACTTTCGTATTAGAAATTAAAATTTGTCGACTACGGTATATGTTTTTACATGATGAACATAAAGATTGCCAGCAGTTTTATTTCCTCAATGATTTCTCTACTATTATATGTGAGTTTAAGAATATATCACCTGTTTATTTGTAACAGTGATGCAATTCTTACTGGTTTTAGACTAATATATGATGTAATTGTGAAATGTTTCTTACAACTCTTTTAGTATTTTTGACTAATGTCGCTATGATACGAATCGGAAATGCCTAAATGATGGAAGTCTTCACTATACATTGATTTTATTACTCCTATTATCTTTCTATAAATTTTAAATGTTCTCAGTATTGTTCTTAATGCATATATTTCTATTGATAGTGTCGAACGCTGCCTTTATGTCTATGAATAATAAATATTCTTGTACTCTTTGTAATTGTCTCTGTATTAGTTTCCTTATTACATGGACATTGTCATTTGCTTTTCTTGTTCACCTGTCAATTTATTTTATTGTACTTAGTATAAGAAAGTATTGCGATGAAAATTTTTGATCTTGTAATTTGCTCAGATGACTACGTTTTTTTTTTGAAGTTCTGTAACACGAAGAACTGGTTTTTGCATAATGTCTATCTGAGTGCCTATGGTTTTGACTACGATAATGTTCAAACTGCTAAAGCTATCAATATTAAACCTTGTAGTTATGAGTACAATGATTCTCTTTAAATGTGATTGGATTTTCAGACAAATATCTAAACCTTTCATCCTAGAAAGTCGTAGTTTACTTCAGTGAAAAATCAAATTTTAACAGTATTTCGTTAACAACTAGGACTAAACAAAATTTTAAAGAATAAAGTAGCACTCAATAAAGAATTGGAAAGAAGTTTTGCGCTTAAGTAGTTCTTTTAAAACAAATAGTTTTTTTCGAATATTTGCAAGTCATGCTTTCTGAAAAATTTATTTAGAGTATAAAAGATTCAAGATTTTTCTGTGCAATGAAAGTAAATTCCGGCTGGAAGTACCACTTTTACAAGCAGGTTTATTAAGAGGATGAAAGTATTTAAAACTTAATTTGGCACAACTTTTTTATTACATAAAATTCGAAACGCATTTTGGGGTATCTTTTCAAAATTCCTTTGTAGATGTTAAGCTAATTGAGAAAGGGATAGTTTTCAAATGTTATTTATTATTATTTGTTTGACTGTTTTTGATATTGGTAAGACTCTGAATGAGATTAAGCAGTTTTGCAAAAGCGGTAGTTAAACTAAATTTTAAAATATACATCCAACATAACATTATTTCCGCTCTTTCCATGAATTAGTGCATTAGATAAATATTGCTAGATGTTAATAGGGGTCTTCCGTGAATCTCTATTCAGCGTGACTGTAATTAAATGAATGTATGTATTAAGTAGATTGTCACGTAACAAGTCAATTTACGTAATTTAAATGTACTTTTACTCACTCCTGAAAATAATGGTCTATTTCCAATAAACCTATGGTTGAGATGAATAATTGTTTAAATCTCGTAACTCTAGTTCGTATTTTTTTAAATTCATCTGTAATAAAAATATGAAGTGTTTATAATAACATTACGTGTATACGTCGGTCCTTGTGAATTTTTGCGGAAAATCGCCTATGTGTAGTTTAGAAAAGCATACGCATTCCAAAATAGACAGAAAAATAAGACAAATGAAAGCACAAACATGATTTATACCAACAGTTGGGTACAGAAAGTCTCCCTTTTTGGTCAATTTGATATTGGAGAAGTAATCAAGAAAATAGGAAAAACACAATAACTGGAATTCTTCTACGGTATTTGGCCTTTGTACGCAACCTAGCCATTCCAGCAATAATCAAGAGAAAATTCACTCAACGATCAAAGAAAGGCCACATTTTCAGAATAAACGATTATCGACTGACTAGTGGAATTCCCAACATTGTCCTGTTAATAAAAGTCAAGAACATCAAATCTGAAATTTAAAATACAATACGATCACTAGTTGGCAAATATCAATTCGCAATGAAACGATATACATTAAGCCTAGACAGAATTTCGCAGAAAAATCTAAACGAGAGGATGAAGAGATTTTGAAGTGCATGAAAAATAAATCGTACGCATTAACTAAATAAGTTCAATCGGACTTCTTTAATTAATGTTGTAAACAATATATTCACGTGGACGATTACAAGAACAAATCTTCAGAAAGTGGTTTTTTAAATTCTGTTTTGTTTAATTTTTGTTAATTAGATGAATCGTCTTTTATCCTTATATATATTCTTACTGCAATTGTCACTATAGTTTCTGTATCAAAAGAGACACATTTATGTCTGCCAACGTGAGTTTTATTTCATATTTAACATTGTGAGATAACATTTTAAATAATAAGGTAAGTGTGTGCTAATTAATAACTTTATAAATTAATAAACTTAATATATGTAAATATAATTAGTATATTAAAAGATATTTCTGATTCGCCATACGCTACGCCCAATCGTAGGGTAAATCAGATAAAGAAATCTAATGCTAGTGTGTTTAAAAATAATAATTGTATGAATCTAGATGTACTTATCGACAGGCCTAAACCAACTGCTCATCTGTGGTCAGGTTTTAAAACGCATTGAGAGAATCAATCTGTCAAGCTATTCAATGTCAATGTTTCAGCCAATGTCATAAAGGATCAGCTAGTTATTGGAACGGGATTGAATACTGACTCACTTTGTAATTAGGCTCAACAGCAAATAATTTCTTGAAAGGGTAACTAGTCAGGTAATGCTTAGACTGCTGATCGTACAGGATATAATATCGAATTAGAAATAATTAATTAATAACAGAAATTAACAGAACAGAGTCTCTTTTATTTTAAAACTTCTTTTCACTTAACATTATTTGGGTATCTTGTTAATATAAATTTTCTTCTTCTTAATTGATAACAGTTTTCAGCAAGTAACGATTTTCACATTTTGACAATTACAATTCATCATTTTTCACCGTAGATATATTAATATGACAATCCTAGGAAGTTAATTTTCTTTTAAAATACAGGTTATCAATCAAGTGTAATTCAACAATTCGAAGAGTCATAAACATCGCGTTTAACTCGTAAGATCAAGCCAAACTCTCTCCATTGCGTCTTTCTCGATGTAGAGTCCTTTCGTTCAACCAATAAGAAGTCAGAATATAAGTTTTAATTACAAACCCTTGCATGTTTTTATGTATATTCTATTAACTAACTTAAAGTTACATTGATAGATATTAGTCAAGTCGTCAAATTTATTAAGATTAATACTTTTCTGTATTATTTTGGATAAATCATCGTAATCTATTATTTGTATTTTTACAAATGTTCATTTAAACTACATAATATCCATTTTAGTAGATACCTCTTTGGAGAATTGAAGTACTCTATATAATTATTTATTTATGCAGAGTTTTGTAAAAAAATTAAATGGAGACAGTGGTTTGATACTAAACACAATACACTACAGAAACACCTTTACCACACTAATGCACAGGCGACTAGAAACGCATTTCGACAGCCATGTTGTCATCATTAGTAGCACTGATTAATAAAAACTGCGTTGTCTGTACACCGTAGCATATACAGAACAGCACTTCTTAGTACATATGCGGTAATACAAGTGAACATTCTTGTTGATCCCAAAAAAATGTTGACTTGTTTGAGTTTAACAATAATAATAATACATACAATTAATTCGGGAATTTTACCCACCACAATAAATTTTACGTGCTTTTCTTATAATCAATAAATAATACACAAGATTGATACAAAATTCGTGAAAATTACACCCGTTAATTGCTTTTCGATTAATTAGCATCTATAATAATATAAAAAACAATAATTATTTGTAAGACATTTTTTCATCGCATATCTGTGTAATTATTAATGCAATTTAAGATTATAATTCGGTCTTGTGGCCTAGTTTTGAAATAAAAACGCTTCAATTAAAAATAATTTTAATTAATATGAAACCCATATAAAAATTAATTAACAATTATTATTTGAGTGCTCAAGAAATAAAATATTCTATTTCATAATTCATAAATTATATTTTCTATATATTAAAGATTTTGAATGATAAAATTTCATTATATTAATGTAGACGACAAGTACTTTTAATTCTTCCAATTATATTTCGTTAATTTGCTTCCTTACATAACAAATTACTATTACATTATATGAATAAAAATGCTGTTATATATAACACACGTGCATTTTTATTCAGTACAAAATAATTGTACCAATATAAACTGCGTAAAAGATAGTAGGTACGTGTTAGTGTCAGCAACCGTACTATTCTCGATGAATGCAGAAAGCATTGAATGTTAATTTTAAGAGTGTGCGACAGAAAGGTAATCTACACACTTTAATGAAATTGACGTGAAATAAGTCACTTTCGAATTTCACAAAAAAGTACTTATTTTGAAGGTGTTTAGGAGAAAATGTCTTGCTTCATCATTAGAAACGCAAATTTAACGTTGTAATTAGCACTTACCTAAAATTATACACTATATAAAATGGTTAACGGAAATGATTGCTCTAAGTACTCAATTTCTTAATTTCTTTGAAGCTAAAATTTCTAAGCGACGAATAAATACAATAGTTAAATTAATTAAATAAATATGTTTCCATTTTCCTTAATACGTTTCAGATGTCACTGAGAAGAATACAGTGTTGTGGAAAAGTAAATAACACAAATCAAAAACTGTTACATTCGTATATTATTTCATTTATTTTTAACATTAAAGAAATTTATTGGAAATAATTTTTTTGTGAACATTTTATTTCTGTCAACATAAATATTTACTGTCACTAACTAAAGAGTCTAAGAAAGTCGTAACATCATACCAAGGGCTTTAATGCCACTATACTGTTTTATCCAATTGGGATAGGACATCTTTTTGCGAAGTGAAGACATGTAAAATTTAAATGTCACGAAACAAAATTGATTTTTATTAAGAAAATAAAATCAAAGTGGAAGAAATACCTTCAATATACTTCTAATTACCGATTTAAAGTGTCGACATGAATAATTTTGGACATAATTCCGTTTTAACTGTTCTGGAGTGTCTTGAATTACATCATACTAAGGATAACCTTAAAAACGAGAAGAAGTAAACATAGACGAATAACATAAAATTTAAGAAGTTAAATTTTAGGCTAAGGCAGAATAGTTACTCTATTGACATTTATTTCATAAATAATGTGGAATTGTAGCTGTTTAACTTGAGTCCACGCACAATAAAATTTGTTTTTGTTTATCCCGATCTCACGCAGAAGCCAGTTTGTTCCTGTTTTTTATCTTAATTCACAAGAGAAACGCAAATTGTTCCTGTATAGTATTCTGATTCCAGTCCATAGATATTCCGAGACGAAGATCAGTGGTCGATAAGTACTCATTTTCGTATTAATATAATTTACATTTACCATCCTACATAAAGAAAATGTATTTATTATTCTCAAATATAAAGATTTTTACTTTCTTCTACGTAGTAGGGGAGAGTGAGGACGGTTTGGACACTTTTTTTGAAACTTGCATAAAACACGACAAAATGAAAAAGAGCCACCCATACTAGAGCATATGGTGTATTCAACATTCGACTCAAGAAATTTGCTTATTATTTGGTCTTCCGATCAAAAATATCCAAAAAAGAAAAGTCCAAAGAAAAATTAAAAACAAAATTAAAAACGTCCAATCCCTCCCTTACTGCAGGAGGCAATGAATATAGTTCCAGGAGTATATGGACACATAAAGAGTACACAGAAAAAGTAACTGGAATATGAAAATACAGAATAAAGGAATCATTTTTCTATATGAATATATTTATAAACTTATTAATGTAGATTATAACTTGAGAGATCAATGTTAAAGTAAACCTTATCTTTAAAACGAATTTGCTGGTCTCTTGTTGGCTTTTGTAAACCTATTACAATGTCATTTCTTTATAATTTCAACAACAAAATTTCTGGATGTCTTTTTGAAATTATCCCTCAAGACTTTTACAATTGCATGTCTTCCTTCTTCAATTAAAAATTTTCCATCATTTTTTTCTTCATCATCTTCGTAATTGAGGTCATCTGAAGAGCTGTCGTTTAGTTCTAGTTCTTCCTCAGACGAAGAACTCTCTTGTACAACCTTCTTTGTCACTTTTTTATCTTCTTTTTATCTCTTTTTGAACCATCTCTTCAATCTCCTCTTTTTCTAGTGTGTCTGTTGCAATTTTGCATCTGCCTTTTTTTCTGTCTGTAGTTCTTTTCTTTCACCAGCTTTGGGAAACGGTCTTATAAATTCAGGACTTGGCAGCAAGCTTCCTTTTCTTTTGTACCTATCTTCAAAATTTATCTACAGGCACGATAAATTTGGAACATTACGATCTGCTCTATTTTCGTCAATGTCAGTTGGCCCGTCTTCGCTTGCGTGTGAAATATCTTGATTTGGCTCATTTTCCATGCTAAAAAGTGGTCGTTCTTGACTTGTATTTCTCAGCGTATTCATAAGCCAGACGTCTTATAGCTTTAGGAGTTAGCCCATGAAACATGTCTGAGCAGGTTAATAAATATTCCTGAAGTCTTTCTTCCATGTCATTTGTGAATACTTGAGTTGTTATATATTGCGGTTTTAAAGAAACATTTAATATTCCATTCATTTTTACTTTATTTACATAGTTTGAAAGACGAGATTTTTTTACATTATGTAATTCTGCACTTTTCCTAATTGACATGTTGTTCGTTAAAACATCTTGTATAGCAGCTGCCAAATCCCCTGGAGGAAACTGTCCATTTGTTTTTCTTACATACACACGAGGCATATTGCAAACTGAAACAAAAATTAAAATATTATTATTTGACTTTAAAATGATGAAATTACTATGGGAGCTTTTGGACAGGTTGGGGAGGATATGGACACCAGTGTCCACATCCTCCTGAATCGGAGGGGCAAAATAAAAATGATCAGAAGTCATTGTATACAACGTTGAACTCAATTTTAAAGTAACAAAATATCTCCTAATGCAAGGTGTTTCACGTATTATTATAATTAATTAAATCAAATTTACGAGTATGAAATTATTACTTACCAAAGCACTGAATAAACTTACATTCAACAACACCAAAACACACAAACTTTTCCTGTTCAAGCAACCGTTGAGCGATAACGATTGAACTGGGATGTGAGGTTATAATGTTCGTTTTACCACAAATACTGCTCATGTGAGGTCACAAATTACAAAACGGCTGGAATTATGAACGTGTCCATTTCCTCCTGTAGTCCAAACCGTCCCCACTCTCCCCTATAAGGAAGTATTGTGA
Source organism: Amphimallon solstitiale (assembly GCA_963170755.1). Lineage (NCBI taxonomy): Eukaryota > Metazoa > Arthropoda > Insecta > Coleoptera > Scarabaeidae > Amphimallon > Amphimallon solstitiale. The sequence goes on along the minus strand of OY720681.1, from coordinate 121,604,122 downwards.
AAATGAAAATTTTTGATCTCGAAATTTTTGCAGATGTCCACGTTTTGAGGTCCCCTGATACCGAAAAAGTGGTTTTTAAAAAATGTCTGTGTGTCTGTCTATCTGTGTGTCTGTCTGTCCGTCTGTGACCACGATAGCGGTCAAACCGCTGGAAATTTTGTATTTACGTGTATAAACAAATTTATAAAGAATTCATATGTATTTAAAATTAAAATTCAGACTTATTTTATTTTTCGAAATTCCTACCGGAAGGAGGTCTTTTACTCTTATCGAAAATCAGTTTTTTGCAAATATTTCGCAAGTCATGCTTTTTGGACAAGTACGTTACTAGTATAAAAGTATTTAGAACATAATTTTCAATATCTTTTGTATAAAAAAATTTCAAAATTCAGACCGGAAGTGCCACTTTTACTCCTATCGAATAGCGACTTTTTGCAAATTTGTCGTAAGTTATGAATTCTGTATATATTTATCAGGAGTACTAAAATATTTAGAACTAGATTTGCAATATTTTTTGTATATATGAAATTTCAAAATTCGGACCAGAAGTAGCACTTTTACTCTTAGCGAGTAGCACCTTTTTGATAATATCTTGCAAAGTATGCATTCTATAGAGATTTATTAGGGGAATAGAAGTACTTAGAATAAGATTTTGAATAATTTTTGTATAAAAAAATTCTTAAAATTCTATAATTTGAACCGCTCATACGTATAAGAAAGTCGTGTGGTAGGCCCACCTCATTTTTTACTTTCTTATACGTAGTATAAGGAAGTATTGTGATGACGAAAATTTTCGACCTCGAGATTTTTGCAGATGTCCACGTTTTGAAGTCCCCTGATACCAAAAAAGTGGTTTTTAAAAAATGCCTCTGTGTCGTGTGTGTCTGTGTCTGTGTGTCCTGTGTGTCTGTGCCTGTGTGTCTGTCTGCCTGTGACGACGATAGAGGTCAAACCGCAGTAGATATCTATTTCAAATTTTGTATTTACGTGTATAATCTCCCTCTTGAGATCTGATTAGTTTTTCAGTAAAATCGGTAGACCGGAAGTAGTTTACTTCAGTGAAAAAATCGAATTTTGCAAATAATTCGTCAATTACTAAGTTTAAAGATATTTGAAAGAATTCAAATGTACTCAGAATTAAATTCGAGACAAATTGTTTTAAAAAAGTTTTTCGAAATTCCATCCAGAAGTAGGTCTTTTACTCTTATCGAAAATCAGTTATTTGCGAATCTCGCAAGTCATGCTTTCTAGGCAGGTACATTACGAGTATAAAAGTATTTAAATTATAATTTTAAATATCTTTTGTATAAAAAAAATTTCAAAATTCGGACCGGAAGTACCACTTTTACTCTTACCGAATAGCGATTTTTTGCAAATATGTCGTAAATTATGCATTCTATATATATTTATTGAGAGTACAAAAGTATTTAGTGTTGGATTTGCAATATTTTTTGTATATATGCAATTTCAAAATTCGGACCGGAAGTAGCACTTTTACTCTTAGCGAGGAGCACTTTTTTTCGAATATCTTGCAAAGTATGCATTCTATAGCGATTTATTAAGAGAATGAAAGTACTTAGAATAGGATTTTGAATAAGTTTTGTATAAAAAAATTCTTAAAATTGTATAGTTTGAAAGGCTCATACGTATAAGAAAGTCGTGTGGTGGCCACACCTCATTTTTTTGATTCTAATATCTGATATGATATGTATATTAAAGATATTCCTATAATACAGTTGATAATGCATAACAATGAAGTGCATTAAAAGTTACATATGGAATTGTTATTTCAATATAGAAGCTATAAAAGATTAACTTACAAAATAATTGATCTTTAATTTATGATATTTTACTAGAGCTAAGATTTCTATTGAATTGAGTAATATAACGTTTATTCTCCCACACTCATTACGTTTTTGTATTACGTTTATTTGTTTAGATGTTTTCCCTAAGCATTATTTAACTAGTAACCACCAATTATTTACTTATCTATATTTCTAACTAACATTATAAAACTTTGATTCACTAATATTTGATTTAAACTATTATTTCTTTTGAATATAATTATTTTCTGTGCTTATATATGTTTTTATTTGTTAGTAGTTATAATAAACGTTTTCTAAAATTATGAGCCATAGTGATAATACCAAAACCAAATTACACCAATAAATTTAGATATGATTCTAGTAATATCTATTTATTTAAAATATAAAATAAAATTTAAAATATACAAGCATTCGTAATTTCCAAATAAAAATATTAAGAAACTTTTGTTTTTTACTAAATGAATTTGAAAGCAAAATAAATAAAAATAAAAAAAAAAACTTCAGTATTATGAATTTTTATAAAGACCACATACACTAAAACAATTCACAATTTAAATTTGCTTATGCTGTATTAAAAGTAATCTTAGAATATATAATATATAAAAGTAATATTTGATTTTTTTCCCTGTTCCTTATTTTTGAAGAATATACAGGAGTGGTTAAAGTTATATGGAAAATATTACTGATAAAGCAACAAATAAGTTCTATATTTGACTTATTTATTCCAGAGAGCAATAAATTCGAAATAATTTATTATTTCAAAGAAATAAAGGCAACCACTAATGACTCTACTCTAAGTACACGAGATTACATAAAACATATTATTTTGAGATATTGGCTAGTAAAAGAAGTATATTGCTATAAGGGGGGGTGTGAGCGTTATACGACCCTTAGCATTTAAAGTTCTTAAAGAGCAATGAGACTAAGTAGATTAAAAAAATAAAAAAAGATTAAAAATTAAGAAAGCAAAGTTCACCAAATTAAATTTTTGAACGCTAATAGTACGCTAGTGAAAGTTTAATCTAAAATTATTACTAACTGTATATGTGGATTTACTTTAACAATTCAATTAAAAGGTGACTAACTCTGCGATAATAAATTTGAACTGTATTAAATTTCGCGCTTGAAAATAACTTCCTATCGCTTATATATTGACCAATGTTCTATTTCTAATAGAGGAAGGGGTTGTTTCCGGCATTCTACAATGAATTATGTGAATATGTAATGACGCTAGTGCGCGCTATGTTAAATTTTATCTCCGGGCCGTTATAGGGGTTCTGCGGAATAACTACTACTCAGAGTAACTTACGCAATACCTGTTATTCTTACGAGATCCCAGGACTCCTGTGTGTGCACGTTGTGGGCTGCTACTGGTACCTATATAACATGAATGATGTGTCTCCCCGAATTTACGATGGATGCCAATTCAAAATACAAATAATAAACACACAGGTAGGTATAACTTCTAATTCTTTATATAATTACTTCCAATTTTTACATATAAATTTAACTTATGAGTATGTTCATTAAAAAACAACAATATACCTTATACATTACAATTTATGACCTGGAGAGATATAATACACAGATCCACTCAATCGTGCAAAATTTCCCAAAGCGGGTGAACGTATATGTGAGTATGCAAATATAAATGAACTATATATGAGTTTAATTATGATGAAAAGAAACTATGAAAACAATCTGTTCAATACTAGGAAAATTAGTTCAGATTGGCGACAACAAATCTATTATAAAGGTTAGCTATTCATATCGTTTAATTTAAATCTTAGCAAAGTATAGAGCTACTTGTTTACCAATATAGGTTAGGTTTTTATTTCCTTGAATGTGACTGACTGTATGTTGATTATTGACTTAAATGTTTGTTAATTTTCACGAAAGACAAATTATTGATATGTGAGTTCTAACTATTTGATTACTAATGACTATTATACCACTTTTAACATACTGACATTGATTTTAATCGTCGTAAAACACGAATTACAAAATGATTTGACGCAAATATTGTTATTTGACAACTGAACCTTTCTTTCGGTTTATTAGTACTTGTAAACATATCACGATACCTTCATCTAATTATGTTAAATGTCCTTTAGCTCTATGGTGGATCCCTTGGATGTGACTGGTATGGGAATCTCGGCTGGTTACTCCCTGGAATCTTTCCGTATTCGGGTTGGATATGTCTCTGGATCTATGGACAGGTAACGCCGGTGGGCAGCTCGTTCGGAGGCGGAATACAGGTAGCAGAGTCCGCTTCGGTAGGTTGCAGTATCTGATACTTCAAGTCTCGGCAGCCGCAAGTCTCGGTGTTGCAGATGTGCGTACAGGTGAGTTAATTTTCTTGCGTTTAATCTATTGACATTTATTCTCGGGTCCGGCTCGGGGTTTTTTCTTTATTCTTGGTTATGTTCGTTGTTGATATTCTTTTTTTCTTTCTCTTTTCTAGGCCATGGACTTTATGCTCGTGGTATTTTATTGATGCAGGTTCGATGATCGACGGAACGCCTATCTGGTTGGCGTAGAGTTTCGCCGCACTGGGATTTATCTCTACTTGTCGGTTTGATTCAAGTTCGTCTAATCACGGATGTTGTTTGTTTTTATGAACTTTGATGTTTCATCCTTAGTGGATGCTTATCTAATTTAATCTCCCCGCTTTCAGCAATCTCTACCTATTTTATATGTTACCGTAGTCTCTTGTTTAAAGCCTTGAACCCAAAGCAGTTGCTTCATATAATTTTATTAATTGTTATTATTTTATGTATCCAAACGTGATTTGGATATTGTTTAAAAGTTTATTTTTATATTTATGATTAATAAAAAATATTTTTAGTGCGTAAAATTTTTGAATGCTCATATTTGTATTTTTAATGCGTCTGACAGCTTTAGCGTCGGTTTTTGAAAAATCAGTACAGTCATGTACAAGAAAATAATGATATTTTCTAATATTTTGGATTTTATCCAAAAATAAGGATATTAATAGATTTTGTGGACCTGGTTTACAAATAATCTTAAAATCTAAATACATATAAATTTATTTCCGTTTTTTACTTGATTAAAATCCGTTCGTTCATAAGATAATGCCTGCTGTGAATATTAAATTTCCAAATTTAAGTTAAATTTATTTTATATAGTCATTTTGGTTTAAATTGCTTAAAAGCTTATCAAAACTTTATCAAGTCAGTTATATCTTGCCATTCAAGGAATTATACTAACATTTCTAAATGCGTTTAATTGTATCAAGTGCTCACTTAATTATTTGGATTTCAAATAACATTTTAGTTTTGACAGTAATAAATTGTGAATAGCTTTATTCAAATAGGGCATCTATTTATGCACACAACTCATATTATTAATTTGCCATGCATACTTATATTTCGTGCGTTTTTCTGCATTTAAAATTTTAATGTTTGACATTTCTTAATGACGCTATTCGTCCTAAATTTGAAAAGATGCTTTTGGTAATTATGCGTTTGTAAGGGCGTAATTCATGAGAATTGCTAATCATAACTGTGCTGTGATATGTGCAGTTTGAGTATTTAACTTCATATACCAGGCAATTACTAAATTTAGTCACGAAATTCTAGCTTTAATATGACATGTGCTCTAGGTCTCTTAGTGATGCTTCAAATGCTGTTTGTACTTAAATTAAAGCCCTATTGATATTCATGCCCTAATTAAAATCTGTTCTAAATATAGAAAAGGTTGTAATTAATTTGTGTTTTCACATTAAAATTGGTTTCCTCACAGAGTTAAATTGCAATTGACTTGATACTGGGCGTCCTAAGAATGAACGTCCATGCTTTACATTAAATGATGCTATTGAAAATTTCTAGGTCACTAATTCTATTTGTGCTTTTAAAATCATGAGATATACAATCAACGGGCTTTGGAGTGTCACTCCTAGTATGTACAAATTATGATTATGTTTTGATTTAGTCCTAATTTGCATTTTTATATCGGCCATATTTGTATGCTCTAAATGCATGTGTTGTGTGTGTTAGATAGGATGCTTTGTCAAAACCAAATGTAAAATGATAACGCAAGATTGAAAATAATGTATGCTAAATAAGTACAAGATTGTATAGTGCGTTTCTGTTGTATTTGAAATTTGTTCGCACTACTATGGTCATGTTTTTATGCTAAATTCTTTAACCTTATTTCTTCAACTAAACTTTATGATCAAGATATCATTGTTTGTTAAACGATTAGATGGGATTGAATCTGTGTGCCAAGTAATATCTCTCCTTTATTTACGTAACTCAAAAGAACTACAACATTTCAATATGTACAAGGGTTCGTCCCTAATAACAAACTTAAATAATTATTGAGTGGTGTTGAGTAGGCTCAAGACCACCTCAATATTAATACATTATAAATAAGATTATATATGAAAAGAAATTATGAGTTTTTTCTCATTATTTTTGTCACTTGTTGTTAATTTTATTTCCCTGTTTGGGTACTTCAGAGAATAAAAAATGTTCATTCTTATGAAGAACTTATCGTATTGCCAGAAGATCACATGGCAATAACGACTAAACAATCAAGCTCACTTCGGCCACCGAAGAAACAGGGACATCTTTTTAACGTAGATATTTGTCGCTTCTCATTTATCGTTACTCTTTTACAACACTACAAGTCGCGACACCTTACCAAACACTACAAGTCGACACCTTACCAAACTCAACAGCTTTTAACGATTTTCAAAAACCTGGGATATACCATCACAGAAGTTCGTGAAAGAATAATCATATATGCAACATTTTAGGATTATCTTTCTGTTAGTCCCAGACAAAAAACTAAATTACATAGAAGAGCATAAAGTTAGTAATCAAAAAATACCATCTTCTAAGTGTAAAGAAATAACGTTTTAATCCAAGTCGGTGAAAGGGAACACCATGATTATGTCAGAGAATTTTATTACAAGAGATTATAGGAATGTATTTACTAGATCTAAAATTTGCAATGTCGTTACCAGAATTTGCCGTAGCTGTAGTCAAATAATAAAATATGAAATGTTTCATTGCTGTGCTAATAATGTTGATATAAAGTATGTGAACGAACTCTTCTTGATAGCCCAGTTGGTAAGAGAATGAATGGGTAACTCATTGTTATGTTATTTGCCTATTCTTTTTAATATTTAATGGTTACTTTTCTATTTGTTATATTTTATTTGGTGATACTCCTTTATTATTTGTATACAAATAAATATTTTATTTATTCGTTATAGAGTACCTCAACATTTAAATACGCCTATTTTTGGTATACAGTTCATTTATCAATTTACTTTCATATCTTAAAAATACAGATTACTAACTGTTGCTGCTTAAAATATGAACATATAAATTTCAAAGTGTTAGCACTCGAAAAGAAAATACTCTTTCGTTAATCATATTTTTCCATTAATATTATTTTATAATGAAACGAAATGATAAAAGTATTTTATTCCAGAATGTACGTACTAATTTGTATGTAATTCATTACGAAAATATATACATCATATATGCATTAACTCTAGATCATTTGCCATGTATTTTTGATTCATAAAATACTTATCGGAATTTTATTTCACCATTTAATTTGGTATATTGCGTATTATTTTAAATATTATCAGATTTGTTTCTCGTCTGCAGGTGATTGAAATGTCTTATCGTTTATGAACAAACTTAAATAACACAGAAAAAGGTCACACTCGGGTATATGTACGTGTTAGGGGAATACGAAAGTAATTTTTATTTAATAAAACTTTGGGTTTGTTTATTTTGCATTACTTATTATATTTCCAAATTTTCGATCACCCTCACTTCTATCCAATAATTTAGTTATCATTTCTTTGAGGACGCTAAAATAGCAAAAGTGTTCATACTAAATTACTAAATATACAGTCAATCAGTGGTTATATTTTGTAATAATGAAGCATGCACAAAGCAGCAATTAAAATTTAAAACTGGGCTTATGTATAAGGACTTTCTAATGTGGTAACTTTCGTTACTTGCACAAGCACATCCAGTATATAAAACTGTTTTACTTACTTAATGCATTTTAAAACTCAATGAGTTTTTGCATTGAAAAATTAAGCGAAATCTTTCTAAATTCAATTAAGGTTTTTATGAACAAAATATTGTGTTGGGTGTGATTTAAATAAACAACTTGCAATTTTGGAGAAACGCTTTGCTTTTTAAGGTAGAAAACGTAAACGTATTTAATCATATCACAAAATAAAGAAAACCAGTTATTTATGAGTTTTTTGACTTTTTGACCAATAATATGTATTTTGACCATGTTTTTACTATATAAGCATGGTCAAAAGGAAATCTATGCATTTCAACAAATCGACGGTAATGGATAGTACAATTTACAGTATATATTACATAAAATTATTCTTATTTTACAATTCTTGAAGTATTCAGATCATCAGATTATACAGAGACGCACTTGAGTAACGGTGATTTTTTACTAAAGGTTCTGCATTGAAGAATTTGACATATTCATATCTTCCAAATTTTACTATAATGGTTTTGTTAATTTAGAATAAAAGAAGATGAATGCTCAAATGTATATACGGCAATATCATATATAAATCATTTATTGATAGCAGAAACAAGAACGGAAGCCATACTTAGGATACAGAAAATGAGAGGCGGAGTATTTAAACGTATGTACATTTGCGAAAGTGTTGGTTGTATTAGCACGCAATGAGGCAGAATTTATAGTCAAGAATTAACATATGGAATGAAGCAATATTAACCAGAAACTTAAAGATCAACGTCAACAAAACCAGCGTCATGACACTGATGAAAATTAAATAAAAAAAACAGGCGGCAACAAAACAGAGCAAATAGGAGTATTTAAATACCTAGGAATGCATGTCTCTAGCACTGCAACTGTAAGCTGTACTTCCATATCATAACACACGAAGCAAAAATATTCCATCGAATAGAAAATGTAGCCAATGTAGCCCAAAAAAACTGGGTACTGACCAAAAGAATGACAACTCAATTTCAAAGTATGGAAATAAGGTACCTGAGAGGAATCCTAGGAGTAACGAAGAGGGACAGGATAGGACTCTCGATCTTGAAAAGAGCTAGCTGAGAGGTATGGGCACCTAGTATGAATGGGCAGCAGCAGAGACCAGTCAAGAATGTATGGGAGTAAAGGGTACCAGCATAGAAGAGAGCAGGGAGACATGCTAAGATATGGGATAAGCATGTGGGGATAATAACAACTAAGAGCGAAAGAACTGGCAAGAGACAAAAAATAGTGGCGAAAGTTTCTTTACCAGTAAATCTAAATTAGCAATGTGTATAGAAAACCACCTAAGGGTCAAGTAAGGTTTTGTCACTACACATACATGTACAGGGTGTTTCATCGGTTGGGGTACCGCGAATTAAAGTGCCTAAATATAAAAATGTCGACTTCAAATTTTAACCACTTATAGAACTTTTAAACCGCTACCAGTAGGTTAGGTTGTTTTTGATAATATTATTTTATTTAATGCGTAAATAAAAAAAAACCTTCGTTCAAAAAATCAAAAGTACTCAGATTTTATTGAAATTCAGGTGTTAAAAAGATATGTCTATAAAATCAACTATGCAATTGAAAAAAAAATTAAAACTTAATCAATTATTGAATATTTTACAATAATTTCAAAATTAAAGGCAAGACGTTGAAGAATTTATGGGTTTTTTATTACAGTGTTGTGTGTTGAGTTTATAATAAATTTTTATTTATTATCCGTCATAAATTTAAAAGGACTACCTGTTTGCGGACGTTGAAGAATTTATGGGTTTTTTATTACAGTGTTGTGTGTTGAGTTTATAATAAATTTTTATTTATTATCCGTCATAAATTTAAAAGGACTACCTGTTTGCGGACAGCACAATTAGAAAGTTAAGTACCATAAATCTGTCCTAAGAAAAACGACATTATTTAATATTGACTTTATTTGACAAACGGTTTCGTTTATAAAAATTCTGATTGTGAAGTTAATATGGGTGATATTTCCACGTATCACCATTCAAATTTGAACATTTTTTGAGCACTTTTAATTTTTGATAATACGTTTTTTTTTAATTTACGCATTAATTAAAATAATATTATCAAAAACAACCTAACCTGCTGGTAGCGGTTTAAAAGCTCTATAAGTGGTTAAAATTTGAAGTCGATATTTTTATATTTAGGCACTTTAATTCGCGATACCCCAACCGATGAAACACCCTGTATATATTGGTTTAGAGGCTGCAAAATAAACTCAAAACAAAAATTAAAACGATTCAGTGATATAGATATTATCTTTTGTCATTTAATCAATATCATGTATCTCATTAAAATATTAAAACATTAACAACTTTTAATTACATTAATATTAACATTAATAAAACTGTAACATATTTTTGAGATAAATTTTTTTGATAAATATATTGGCGGAAAATATATGGTACAGAGAAATTGGTGTATCCTAGACAACCTAGCAATTATGTAAATGTAGCAGACCTAATATATTTTATTAAATTGGGGAATGATAAGCTATTGCTAAATTTTTAATTTTGGTTCGGTCATTTACTGCATTGTCATGTCTCTTTATCTGTATAAGTTCTAGAAAATTGCTAATAGTTTTATATTCTTTACATAAAATTTTCGTTTCGTCAAATTCCACTTCTGTTTTGTACCGATGATAAGCTTTTTTTAAAGCGGTAATGGTTTTAGCATATTTGTAGGCATTTAGTCTGTACTTTCATATTTACCATTTAGCTTTCTACAATCTGTGGTAATATAGACATATAAAACCATGAAGTTTTTATCAGATAGACTAAATATTACCGCTTTAAAAAGACATATCAGCAATGCAAAACATACGTTTAAATTTGATGATATCAAAATTTTATGTAAAGAACACAAAACTAGAAATTTTCTAGAACTGATACAGATCAATAAACTTGGCTATGCGGTAAATGAGCGAACCAAAATTCAAAATTTAGCATTAGCTTAATTTAATAATAGTATATTATGCAATGAGCATTTAATGATAGCTATTAAGACACGAATAAGAAAATTACGAGTGTCTTAATAGCCATTAAATGCAAGTTGCATTTTTTCTACGACCCCATAATAAAACGTAAATTGAGCGTAAAATTTTCCGTACATCTTTGTTAATTTAGCTGGTAATAAATTGTTCGTGGCTACTAAGGCTTGTTCCATAATTTCTGGTGGAGTCAAATTTTACATTTCACTGTCATTATCCCTCATTTTTACCGTTTATATTTTCAAAAAAGCACAAATTTTAACTACTTACTACTAAATTGCAGAGAACTGTCACATTTGATTAATTTTTATATCTGTCAGATATACAGTCGCCATATTGAGTATTGATTGAATATTGGAATGTCGCATTCTTATTGGATATAAACTTGTATCTTAATGAAAATCTGTATCTTAATGGACATCATTAAAGTACAGGTTCGGCATATCTAATAATACAATTAAAGTAAGGCAGTAGAAAAATGTATATTAGGTCTGCTACATTTACATAATTGCTATGTTGTCTGGGATACACCAATATTATTTTCTTTGTACCGTATATTTACAACAAATATATTTGTCAAATATATCTTACAGTTTTATTAATAGTTGTTAATGTTTCATGTTGATTAATTGACAAAGGTAATATCCATAGTATGGTAGTATATTTGCAAAAAGAGAGCAGTCGCTTGTTAATAACTTATTAATAACACGATACTAAACACATAAAAGAGCGATATTGGTCGATTAGTTAGTTTCGTGTAAAGACGTCAATATGGTTTGTGAAAATTATGAGTAATCCCTTGTATGACGACAAAATAACTACAAAACCAGATTCTTTGTATGCCCTCATATCATGTGCTCTTAGTTTAAAGAATGAATTATGAAGAAATTGATAAAAAAAAATAGCTACGTAATAGATGTTGCAAAAAAAAATATGATGCCTATATTTTTCCTTGAATTAATGTGATAAAATGGCCCAATAAAATACAACTTGCAAATATTTACTTATTGAATAATCCATCTTTTTTTGTTCATACCTCGTACGCTAAACGCAATATGTTGCAGAATGCTCTATATACATATGCTTTTGGTATTGACTGTCTATATCGAAGAATCAAATGTCAATGTAAATCAACTATTTGGAGGAAAACGGCAACATTAATTCACAACAAAAACCCAATTATATATTATTTATGATTCGATGATATTAAAATAAATGATTCGCATAGAACATCGTACAGCATAGGTTCGGTCGACATAGATATTTAACCTCGAAAAAGAATTATTGGCCAACTGAAATTAAAACTTGTCGTAATGAAACCGTTACTTAACAGTGACTATTGTGAAACCGAAGCCGGTGAAAATATTTGTTTCTGTCCTCTCTATTGTTATTAAATATTAACAATATATGTATAATGATAAATATTATTAATAATTACGTTGCTCAGTTTTATTGTTTTCATTACAAAATAGCACATCATGGAAAATTTAACTTTAGTTACAATTAAACATTTGTACAACACATTATAATGTGATTTTTAATATCTGAGGTACTTTTAAATTTACTCCCACAGGACATTTTTCATAGGTGGGTGGCAGTATCTGTTTCATTATGTTTTATACTGACTAATTCATTAGTAAATCAAAGAAGCATGATTTTCATAGCTCTAATATTATTATTAATTTGATTCTAAATTACCAAATCAGTAGATAACTGGAACAGATTAATGTTCATCACATCATTCATCTCAAAATCCTTCAAAATTTCTTTCTTTCTTTCTGATAACCATATCAATTATCTCTTACTATTGCCGATTTTCAAGACTATCCTTTCTTAAAACTTCATTGCATATCTATATTATTTCATTTATTCTATTAACGATATTAAAACCACAAAATCCATTTGTCTATTCATAACATGTTAAAACATATTCTCAATTTTAAAATTCTCATAGTTTAATATCCATGACATGCTTGTAACAAACACGCACAACCTGATACCTGAAAAATAAGAAAACAAAACGCATTAGAAAAAATTAAATATTGATAATTTATTTTAAGGACACTAGAACTGATAAATTGACCCAGAACAATACGTTGGTTTAAAGATAAGGAAATGGAAATAAAAGTGGACCATCATGAGAAAACATCATGGAAGAAAATAGCAATCATATGCGATGTTTTCTCTATATTTCCGATCAAGAGCAGTAGAAAGACAAGAATACGAATAAAATTAGCCAGTGGAGAGAGAAAGTACTTACCAAATAAAAAAAACAGCAAAAGTTTTATTTACAAATATAATGAATGTTTACATTAGCGTCAAGTAAGCATTGAGATCAAACGTATATAAAATGTAAAAATATGACATACACTTACCTAATGTATGCGAGGGCACAATATGTGGAATGGTGGAACATTTAGAAGCCAAACAGAAGTCAATTTCCGAAAGAAATAAGAAAAATGCCTTCCATGCATCATCGAAAACAGTACGACCAACTTATCGTACTAAGACAAAGGGCGCCGTATGAACGTTGCTCTACTGTTTATACCTATATAAGCCGACATGCACGCAGAAAGGAGAGTTCTACCGAAGCCTTAATCGCTCTCAAATTTCAAATTCAAACTTGAGAAGCAATATACTCAAAAGAAGCATGGCATAAGGCAACGCTTCATGATACGTAGCAAAAATACAAACACGTACACTAAAATAAATTTATTTGTATAATTATTATTAAATCAATATAAGATTTCAAATAAAAAAAAATGGAAGGAGCTTATTACAAGGAGTTTGAAGATTTATAAAACCTTGAAAAGTGCACAATAATATCTTGATTAAAAATTTCCAATGACCGTTCCCCATTAGACGATAATTTTGTTTTACTAGTTTGGAATATTTAGACGGCAGAAAGCTAATCTCTCTGGGACAATGTGTGAATGTTTACTCCATATAATTACTTGACGCATAGTCATAAATATTTCAGTTTTTTCTTTTGAAAAACAATTAAATAATAGTTTTATTATATTGAGCTATTAAGTCGAAATATTTTTGACGGCAGAAAGCTGGGGTACAATGTGCGAATGTTTACTCTAGGGGATTAGGTGACGTATAGTCATAAATATTTCAGTTTTCCTTTATTAAAATACCGAAAAATAATAATTTAATTTTTTATAATTTATAAATTGGAATTTTTTGACGGCGGAAAGCTGATGCATCTGGGTACAATGTACGAATGTTTATTCTAGGGGCTAGTTGATGCATAGTCATCAATATTTTGATTTTCATTTTATAAAATAATAATAATAAATATAGTCTGGTAAACGTACATGGTAAAGTTGTTTTCACATAAGAAAAGATAAACAGTATTTTGTAAAAAATATTTCACTGAGAGTAATTTCAAAAGAATATTTCTTTTTGTAAATAAATGAACTTTGATTCATTAATAAACAAGTATTATATGTTTGGTTAACACTTAAATAATATTTGTCATAATTACTACAAAACACAAAATATCCCTTAAACTCTATTCCATAGAAGTATAAATAAGAGAAGGACGGGTAAGAAAATGGAGTTAACCACTGCAGAACCCACAAGATTTATAAGAATGCTGTCAAGTTAAGTTAACAATACACTTTAGATATTGCATCTTATCAAATATATATATTAATGAGAATCTATAACATTATTCTTTTAATAGTCCTAATCAAAAGGGCATCTTGTTTGAATAAAAACCTTCAAATAGTAGAGGTTACAGCAATATATGGTAAATGAATTGTTATATTATGTTGTATACCGTGTTATATAGCAATACATTTTGAATACCCCTGTTATGTTATAATTAATTGCAAGAAATGAGTTTTAATTATTAAAAGCTGATTTTCGTTAATTACTACCAGTATTCATTTCTGACCTTTTTGTTTTTGAAAGTTCTTCTTTATATGAAAAATGTAACAATTCTTTGCATTTGATATAATTTTTAAAAAGTCAGGATTACTTGCACTTTCACAATTTATGGCACAATATGCTGTAGACATCTTTTCTTAAGAAACACTTATAAAAAAACAAAATAAGAAAAACATATTTTATGACATCAAAGTAAACCACAATATATTGAGTTAATATTCACGTTAAGCATACCTACATGATTCATAATACAATAACATAATTAAAACATGATGAACACCATGACCAAGTACGACACAGAGTACGATTTTCTTTTTTCGAATAAAAGATTGCAATTGCTGTAAGAGAGTCCACCGCGTTCTAAATGTCTGTTATTGCTTCCTCAGATATTGATTGATTTTAGACATTTCTATAGATAATTTAAAGAAGAAGATATTTGGACTTTTGAATTAAACCGCGAATAAAAAGAATAATGCTGGGCATCCGTCAGCCGAGTACAGAATTTATTAATTATCGTAGAAATATGACAGGGTAATAGTTTACAAATTGAAACAGCTGTACATGGTTTTACTAGAAAACGTAGACGATAAATATACTAAGGGTTATAATATGCATCCAGTAAATAGTAGCACCACATAAACAACAAAAATAGAAATACCAGACATGTAACCGTAGATACATCGGCAAGGTTAATGTGGTGACCTTAGCGTACTTGGTAATATAATTTTATCGTTTAACATGTGAATAGAAAATACTGAACCTTAGTTTATGTAGTTAGAACTGCATAAGTGTACGAGATCATAACATGCCGTAGTTGATACATATGCTGTCCAACTCAATATTTCATATTTAAACGAGAAATAAATTTTGTTCGAATTGTCGCAGTGCGCGCTTTAAAAAGAAGAGGATATATATTATTTTCTATTAAGGAAGCATTTTTATCGTTTTTAATAATTTAATTAATAACAACATACATGTTATATATATATAAATATTTGAAAAATATGTTAAATATATGTTAAAAATAAGGAAATCTCACATTAATAATTATAATTATTAATTGGTTAAATAATTGTATGAATGCCACTGGATGCAGAATTGGAGTTTAATCCTTAGTATAAATATTTCAGATACTGGAAAAGCATTTGTCTGAATAGACGAGAGATGTATGTAGACCAGACCAAAGACACAAAAGTCTGATAACAGAAATAAAACCGCTATACTGAAAGATGTGTAATTATGTAAAAAAAGAAAAGAAACATTGGAAGTATTTGAAATAATAAGACTACTGAGATAGAGATTTATACACAGTTTTTTGTTTTTCTGTAATAATAATAATAATAATCTTCCTTCACACTTTTTATCTTGTTCCAATATTTTAATACTTTTCGTTTATATAAGAATAAAACACAAAATCTCAAATCTATACATGCAGTAACAGTAACATGTAATAGTAATTCCAGCATTAATATACCAACGGAATAAAAATGTCTAATAACGCATTCCGATATAATTAATTCACTTTACTTTATCTTTGAAGCATATAAAAATGCATACAATATTATCTTACCAAAATTAAAAAATTCTACTCCCCTATATTTTCTTTTGAAAATAAATTAATAAAAATAATATAATTAACACGAAGATATTGAATATATACGTAAAAGAAATTTCAAAAAAATTCTACAATTTACGTTAACCTCTAAATTGAAGCAACCGAAAATATATTGGTTTTCGCTTACTTTGACCATTGTTATTAAAAAAAAATTTCCTCTGCAAATATATACACATAAACCAAACAATTATTATGAATAACAAATATTCAATAAATTCCCCTGCAGTAGCCACCTATAAATACATATTAGTTATTTACGAACCATGTGCGGGAAGATTATATTCCAGCATGAGCGCATTTAGAAAGCACGAGCGACGAAGGAAGCGAGTGCTTTTAATTGCGCAAGTGCTTAGAAGATATCTTCACGCAAGTGGTTTGTACAATATTTTTTGTGCGAGCATTAAATTAAAAAAAAAATTATTGATTTAAATGATTAGTATTATACATAACCTAAAATAAACTACCTAATTAATTTAAGCATTTCATATACGTACCTATTACTCACATTTCTATTTTGTTTAAGTTATTATATTCTTGCAAATGGCGTTTTTTTTCTTATATTTCTAGTGAATTTATCGCTTTTTGGGTTGATTACAATTAACTGTCAATGTGAATGTTAATTGAGAAATAGTCAATTAGATGGCGCCATCAAATTTATTGGAAGAATATTTAGTAATTACTCCTATTTCCCTACTTTAAGTAAAGAAAAGTCGAGGAAATTAGTATTTTATAGACTAAATTTTATTACTATAAAGTTATTTTTTTTATCCCAAAGAGCCAGTGTTTTTTGCAATTTTTACTGTCGTGTCAACCTGAAAATACTCCTTGCTGGTCGAGCGATTCATGCGCCAAATGTCACCTTACAGGCGGTGAATACAAAAAACCTTTTACCACACTGACAGATTAAAGTGATCGAGGATGGGCTGGCAAGAGTTAAATATCCTAGGAATTTATACGTCTAATCTCGTTCCACCATATTTATTAATTAATTATCTTTGGAAAATCATATTTGTTCGAAACTCTATCATTAGACTTTCTAATAAATTAACTGCAGACCATGATCAAATTTCTGATTTTTTTGTTAGAAGATCGTGTGCAGACATCTACATAACATGTACAATCTTATTTTTTTACCTAACTATAGACCAATATCTATTTTGCCAAATGTTGCTAAAGTGTTTGAGATGTGGATTTATTCTAACAATTATCCATCTATGTCAAACATTATATCTGAATGATCAGCATGTATCAACTATTACTAATTTAACATATTTTATGCAAGACACCTCTTGTGTTATTGATGGCTAGGGGCAGGTAGACGCCATCTGTACAGACTTCACTAAAGCTATTGATAAAATCAATCATTTGATATTGTTGTAGAAGTTGAAGTGTTTTGGATTTAGTGAATTCATTATAGCCTTGTAATTTTACTGCCGACAGCACTGTGTTCCTTACAAAAAATTTACCTCTCATTCTTTCTTAGCAACTTCGGCTGTACCATAACGGTTTCTGATGTTTATTAATGATCTAATGCCCTGCGTCAATATATAAAGCTACTATTTTCCGATGATCTAAAAATACTTCACTGCACTTAAGAGGGATCTCTACTGGACGGGCCAGTCCATTTGACAATGTACAAAAAACTTGAACATTATCACTGCAGTGGTTACGATTTCCCCTTAAAATTAATATCAAATTTTAAGCAATGCTATAAATAATTACACCAATTTGTAGAGAAAACTCAAATTTACGTACGCTTAGTAGTAAAATTTTGAATTTCTTTTTATTTATTTCAAAATAAATTCGACAAAATGTCTAATATTGACCTACTTCTGCTGCTAATTATGACAATTTCTAATATATTTTTCGAAAAAATATTGCTAAGCGTACATAGATATTCGAATTCTCTTTCATTTGGTATAAAAAAATTAAAAATTGATTAACATTTACGTTTAATTTTATAGGGAAATCAAACTGTCTACAGTGGCCTCAGCAGCTGGGAGTAGAGATCCCTCTTAAAATAATAGTATTTGCGTCTTTCTAAAAGAACAACTGGGCAACGATTTTGGCTGGTGTAAGAGTAAACATATAGATCTAAATTTCTCGAAATGTAAAGTCATCACATTCTAAAAAAGTCTGCAGTCAATAAGTTAACTATGTTTTGGGAAAAAAAAACACTACACTACACATATTATTTAATTAACGCATATTTTCGTAGTTGTACCGTACTGAAGAAAACCAAAAAAGTTTGAAACACTTGTCTGCAGTTACCTTACACTTATTACTTTTGCATTTTTATGCTTGTTTTACATAGTTATGTATTATCGTTTTTTTTTGTGTTGATATATAAATCAATATCAATTCTGCGTGAAATTAGATGTCGTCCATGATAAACCAGGATCTTCTGAAGTAATTACATGGATAATAGTGATTGTTCTATGCCTATGTGTTTACATTTTCACTTTTACTTACACATTTTGCTTTGCAATTTTTGCACTCGGTTATCATTAAACACATAGGTCGGCGGTGTCTACCTTATAATGAAGTTGGATGTCGTTTTTGATAAACCTTTCAATGAATCTACTCAATTGACTTGCTTTCGTACTTGTCGTTTTCGTTATTTTTAATCAATGTAGCCTCTAGGTTATGCTGACAGATAAGTTTAATTACTTATCTCCCTCCCTCCCCACCTCTCTCTCTCTCCCTCCCTCCCTCTCTCTCCCTTCTTCTTCCTCTCTCTCTCTCCCCCTCTCTCTCTCTGTGTGTGTGCGCGCGCGTGCGTGAGCGTGTGCGTGCGTGGGTGAGCGTCTGCGCGCGCATGTGTGTGTATGTGCATGTGTATGTATACCGGTTGTGTAATGCAACACTTGATATAGCAAGTCCAAAATACATCAGAATTGCAACGTGACGTGCTGTATCCCCGCTCTCGCTACATTTAAGGGTGAAGCATCGACTGGCAAAATAGCAGTTATCCCTACTCTCTCCTGTCTTTCGTCGCACTCCCAGTACGGCCAAAGAATACGACATTGCAATATTTACCTGGTAATATCAAGTGTTTCATTACACAAGCTGTATATATGTACAGTACACAGACTGAGTCTTGGCCGATGGGAGGAGCCTCGATCTAAAAGTCGCGCAGATTTATAGGTCAGTGCGTGACAGAGAAAGTATTCGGAAAAGCAGAATGATAACATTTGTTCATAATCGCATACATTAGCCGGATGAACGAGTAAATGCAGATAAGAAATTGTAATATACTGAAAAGAGATACATATATGTGTAGCGCTTGACAATTTTTCCAGACTGCTCGTGCTTATCCTAATATTATAAGGATTCACTGTACACCTTGTGGAAGGGGCATCTCATCGGCCAGGTCTCAGTCTGTGAGCTGTATGTATGTATATAAACCTCAAAGAAGACAACCAGAAGAGCCTGTCAGCTGGCTATTCCGGGCCACATAACGACACTTTCTGAACGTGGACCCTTCTTCTCTCTATTAAGGCATTTAATGCTTTGCCATTCTTGTTCAAGCATGTCTCAGATGAAATAATGTTTAGTATAGCTTTGAAAAGGTATTTAACTAGCCAAGATTTTTACGGTTTTGAAGAGTTCGTGTGTTTGGGATAAGCATACTATGATATCTAATGTTTGATTATGTGTACCCATATATAATTTAGAACAAGTTATTATTACTAGTTATTTGAATTACAGGTACAGAGAAAGTTTTTACTAATTGCCAAATGATTGTACTTGTTGGAAGATTAAGGACGATGAATAAGATATAATGTGACTGATTTAAATTAGTAATTTGTCGTTAGTAAGTTATTATATAATTTACGTGTTCATTTTATTTTTCTGACAATACTTTTGCTTTATTTTTTATATATAACTTGACAATATTCATATCGCAAAATTAAAGAAATTAAAATATGTTTTATGTTACTTATATATTTGACTTGTAAGAAATATCGAAACTGAAGCATTTTTATACAGAGTGTTCATAAATGATTGAAAGGCGTTTGAATTTCCCGCTTTCAATTTTTTTGCTTTAAGTTGGTGTCAAGTCATAGTCAAATCTCTGAGGCTGTAAATATTGTATAACATAGGCGTAACATAAAAAAGTGAGAAAGGGAACAATTTTAGTTATTATATTAAAAGATAATTACAATAAAATTGTTTTCTCATGTTGATATTTTAAATTGTTCTTAATCTTTATTTCAGGTTAGGCTAGTCAATGAAAATTATTACAAAAGTAGAGCACTTATTCAAGATATTTATTATTTAAAATTTTGAAAATTACAACATTCTGTAAAAATTATTACAGAAGTATAACACTTATTCAAGATATATATAATTTAAAATTTATAAAATTACAATATTTGATAAAAATTATTACAAAAGTATAACACTTATTCAAGATATTTATCATTTAAAATTCTGAAATTATAACATTTGTTCAAAATGCTGCCCCGTGTAAATTCAAACACAAATTCACTCTTCTTTTCATATTGTCGAATACATTGTGTAATATTTCTGGTCTAATGTCATTTACAGCTTCCGAAATTGTATGTTGTAATTCCTCCAATGTATGGTTACGGTTAGGATGAACTTTATTCTTTAAATAACCAAACTTGAACAATCCAAAGGGGTCAAATCGGGTGACCGAAGAGACCAGCGGTCTCTACTTATCAATCTGTCCCCATAAAACTGCTGCAGATAATCTAATGTTGTCTGCGCAGTATGGGTTGTAGCACCATTCTGTTGGAAATAACCACGTTGCAACTCATCATAGTGAAGTTGATCAATAAAAGGATTTAAAATTATATTTTGATAGGTATTCACATCAATATTTTGATGAAAGAAGATAGGACCGATGATTGTTCTTCTTGACATCGACGAGGAAAATCCAGAGGTAACAATTCATGAGTTACGGTTATCTTGTATGGATGTAATTGAAGAACTTTCTTGCAAGCCTTTCGACAGGTACCAAGTGATACATTTGTTTGGGCTGTTAAGCACAGTATAGATTTTTTAGAACTCGCATCCATTCTTTGACTAATATCTGCATCAACTTGTTCAGTTAGAAGAGTAGAACGACCTGCAGATTTCCTTTTCGCAACATTCCTTGTTCTGCGAAATCTGTCTATTACACGACGAACATGCTGTACAAAGCAATCATGTGTAAATTCTACGTTGGGAAATTCTTCTTGAAATTGCTGCTGGCAATTTTGATAGGAATAGTCCCATATTCCTTGATGATTGGATATTCTTGAACGAAAATATGCTTCAACGATAAATTTGTTGTGCAAATCTGTGAAAACCATCATTAACCTAAAAGCGAATGTTAAATATATTTGTACGGATCAATTATGACTACTTTATCGCTTACCGATACTAATATGCGGATGTAAAAAGTGACAATAAGAAAGGCCTTTCTAGTAATAAATAAGTAAAAGAATAAAGTAAGTAGACGAAAACGAAAATCAAAATAAAAATAACAGGATAATAAGACGCTACTGATCATTACTGGTATATCTTCAAGAATCACCAACTTTTCGACATAAAAAATGTGTAGGCGATTCAAACGCCTTTCAATCATTAATGACCACAGGGTATTTATTATTATGCTTATCTGATATTTGACTTGTTTAATATCTGTAACTGAAGAAAAAAATAATAAATTATTATTTTCATATGAATATATTTGTAAATTGACAAGGTAAACATCCGGAAGCTGCACTAATAAAATAAATTATGTTTATTTTTATTATTCATACAATATTGGTGATAAATATAAATAATGAACTTGCAGGCGTGTTTACATCTGCTGCCTTTTCTTCATGTTCTAATTGGAATTACATAAACTAGATATTTCTATTTGCTTTTGGCGGTCTCGCGTGTATGTGAACCAAATTATAAATCAATCTGCAATTTTAATGTGAATTTTCTATTAATGTTTTATTTTCTCTTGATATTAAGTAATACTCTGTCTACTAATTTTAGAAAAGGTGTATTTGTGATGGATATGTGGTACATAAATTATATTTTAATAAATATAACTCAGTTTAAATTTAGCTATAAGCATTTTTATTTTACACTCTGTGGTTAAGTATAAACAGTGCTGCTATATAGAACATATATTGGGGAAGGCGACAGAAAAAAAACTGTCGGCGAGACAATTTTCTAATTTTAGTTTGTGTCGAACATTTTCCGAGGGGTGGAACGAAAATAACACCGTGTTTGATACTTGTTATTAAGGCAATTGAAAATAAACGACCCTGTTAACGCTATTCCTGCACATGTAATGTAAGTAGTACTATTCTATACTTTCACTTTAAAGTATTAAAGGATTAAATATAAAACTCTGTATAAATATAATTTTGTAGAGCTTTTAATAATAATAACACGTGGATGGTTAACAGCTTTTGTCTACTTTTAGACTATTTTTATTTAAAGATTTCTGTATATAAATCTTTCAGTTCAGAATGGTTTTATTGTCACATTATTAATTAGATTAATTTCTTTCAATTCAACATCAACACAAACCAAATGAATAACCAGGTACTGCGTCTTTTGTATTTTCGGCATGCTCCATACATTATAAATATGATAACAACAATAAAATATATTTAAATGAAAGTGTAAAACTATGACTTAACCGCTGATCACGCGACGTTAATACTCGACTAATGAATCATATGTTTTGAAAACGATGGTAAGCATTATCAGACAATATTTTCTTTATAGAGAGAAACCAATAAATAATGATTGAAGGGAAGATAAACCAGCCCCAGATTACAGCGCGTTGACATAAATAAGTATGTAAATATAAACAAATTGTAAATAGTTACTGCAATTGTTATATTCAGAGTTTATTTGTTTTAATATATATTTTAACACAAACAAACCATAACAGGCATAATCACACTCCTTAACAAGCAAGGAGATACTAAAGAATACAGTAAACACTGTTGACAACATTATATACCAGATTCTTCAAGAAAACAATATATCAAAGTAAACGAGAAAAGAAAACATCAACTAGAAAAAAGCAAGGAAAATGTCAATAAAGACGTTTTAATTTTAATTTCAATTTGATTTAATTTGCATTCTCAAAAACGATTACAATTGTCAATACAATAAATATGCAAAAGTACAAAACTATGATATATAAATAAAATAAATAACTGAGAGATTATGAATTAAAATATTTATTTGCCATTGGTTAACATTGTTTAAAATGATACAAGTCATTCACGTTTACAAGCTCTATATATTCCAAGCAATAAAATTATTTTTTCTATTCCGGTGCTATAAAGTTCACTTTACGACACCCGTTTTGGTTGCATAAAGTATTACTTTATCGCACGCTAATTTTATTTTTTTGAAGTTGGTAACAAAAAAAAATGGAACCAAATCGTATTTAAATGTCAAAATATAAGCCTTTAAAGTAACAAAAATGTGCAATAAAATTGTACAAAGAATAAAAAGCACACATGCTAACATTTCACTTACTATTTAGCAATATAAATTGTTAAGCAGAGTTGGATGATAAGTTTTCGGATGCTACTATTGACATTTACTTACCATGCTGAATAGTACAACTGCTATAAAAGTTTGTTTTGATAAATATGTAGAGAGTTTGTGGACGAAAGATTTTGTAAATTGTCTTCTGCTATTTTGCGAATCTCTGGGGGCGTACAGTTATTTATTTCGTCCTTTTTGTTGATAATTTGAAATAATTTATTGTATAAATCAGTCTGAATTTTAAACACAATTACATATAGCACCACCGATATTCAAATATTTAAAACGTTCTACTTAAAAATCGGAGTAACCAACTTCAAAAAAGCAAAATTTCTAAAATATTCGAACAAAACATGTCTCTTATTTTAAGCTTTTTTGAACTTTTAATAACCGAAATAGAAAAAATAGTATAAAATACACGTTTCATAAGACATTTTGCGCACTTGTTCTTTAGAAAACTCGCCTAGCGGCTCGTTTTCTAAACTTGAACGCGTGCGCAAAAATCGTGTCTTATGAAACTTGTATTTTAATATACTATTGTCAAACAGAAAATATTCGCAGCATGCCCAATAAGAATTTGTTCTGTTGTTAACACCTTTGCTTTTTTTCAAAACGGTAAATAATTTTCATACCCATAAAAACATTATTTCTTGAAGATTTTGACATGACTTTAACATAGAATTGTCAAAATTTTTGCGGGGCTTGAAATGGGCTTTCAGCATTGAAATTTCAGATCACAAAGTATTAGGGGCACACTCTTTTGACAGTCCTGCAAATGGTACAGTTAAACATAGGTATTCGTTGAAAGATTCAATACTCTTGCTCTGGAATCTGAATATTAAAATTCATGAACTGTATTCAGATTCCTTGTCGTATCTATTTTCTGTTTTCGAAGACGGTAAATCTTGTGCGGAGTAGTTTAATCAAAAATTCAACACTTTCAGGACTTCTGGCTTTCATGTTTTTTTTTTATTTTCTTTTGTTTGTAAACGAACGTTACTACAAACCAAAAACATATTATCAGGAAGCTATTTAATTTAAGTATTTAATAGGTATTGCGTAATTGAAGAGCTCTTTACATGAACAGCTTTAGTAAAAAAAAAGTTTTATAAAGTTTAGGTAAAAAGTTCCACGAGGTATCTCTAATCTCATTATGTACAGGCGTATTAAAATATTCCACAAAAACAATACAATCAACAGTCCAGATTAAAGACGCAATATATACCAGTTCCCCAAATACATGTAATATAACGTCAGTCAAAATGGTGCTTCTGAGAAAAGTTTGATCTTTCTGGCCTTCAAATGTGTAAAAGTAAACAGTTTTATGGTGTAGTTCTATTCATTTCCACATGGATAATTAGGAGGATCCAACCATATTTACTTAAATAGGTAACAAAAACATACAATAATAACTTTAAAAGTTATGTTTAATAAGATTAGACATCACTTGATTTATATTGAGTAGTCCAACTTGTTTAATATTCAAAATAAATTTCACTCATTTCTGCCAACGACTCCCAAGTAAGATTAATATAAAGTATTTACAGAACACCTTAGCATTATTTTAATACGACAGCCCGTGTAATAGATGCTTGCTTAGATATACGTCCAAGATTCCGAGAGAGAGTGAGTTCTAACTCAAATAACTCCTCTCAAAATAAAAAGTTCTTTGAATGTATAGATAAGTCTGTAAATGCTTTCCAAATTGTGCGAATGTGAATTCAGGTAATGATGTGGACATTCTTAGGTTATTTAATTACATAAATTTGTTTGTTTTGCAAAGTGTATTATTTTTTTTCAAAAAGACTTCTTATGAAATTGACTTATTATTTTTTCACAAATTTGATAACACTTTCTGCTTTAAAATTAAGTATCTTCACTTTTTGAATCATCTAAATATACTAAATCCAGGAGGGCCTTCTTATTACATAAATAGTTTCTTTCGGTTTTTCAAACAAAAACATTATGTGTAGCCACCACACGACTTTCTTATACGTATGAGCGCTTCATATCATACAATTTTAAAAATTATTTTATACAAAAATTATTAAAAATCCTATTCTAAGTACTTCCAGTCTCTTAATAAATGTCTACAGGATAAATAATATTCGAAATCCAACTCTAAATACTTTTGTACTCTTGACAAATATACAGATTGTCGTAGTTAAAAGTTAATATGCATCTTCAAATACATACACATAAACATGTCCCTATGTATAAGACCGGTGGTGTGGGGAGATAGTGGGGAGATTGGAGATCGAGAGCGGGGACAACACATTCGTTCCGTAACTTTAGAGCGTGAACGTACATACATTGTATCTGAGCAAACTCGCAAATATTAATACCGCTGAAGGAAATAGAGCGATTGATTTGGATGGCTTAAGATAACAAATTCTTAACGCCATACAAATGATTACTCCTGAAATGCTATCGAATGTACGAAATGGGTTTTATAATCGTTTAGGGTACTGCTTGATGCAAGCGGGACAGACATTTGAACATCTTAACATTAAATTTTGTATAGTTCATTTAATATTTTGTTTCGTTTTAAATGTGAGAATTTTATATAATTTTTTATAAGAATTTTATTTTAGTTACAAATTTTATAAAGTTTTGTTTCAGTTCAATGTTAATACATTATACATCAGTTACCAAAATATTATACAAAAGCCGTAAAGAGTGTAGCAATTCCTTAAAGCAAACGTCTACATACTAACTTTCAACGTTTTGCACTAAAGCCTGGGTGCCTGGGTACCCCGGTGTCCCGATATGAACTCATCTGTACTCCCCTACTATCGTACCCCTCTATTTCATGTTTGCATGCACATGTGTGCGTGTCTGTATTTCCCTATATCTGCTTTTATTTCAGTCAAACGGTATATAGAATGCATAATTTACGAAACATTTGCAAAAATTGCTATTCCACAAGAGTAAAAGTGTTACTTCCGGTCCGAATTTTGAAATTTCATTTATACAAAAAATATTTCAAATCCAACTCTAAATGCTTTTGTACTTTTGACAAATATGTCTGGAATGCATAATTTACGAAATATTTGCAAAAATCGCTACAAGTGTTACTTCCGGTCCGAATTTTGAATTTTTTTTCATACACAAGGTATTGAAAATTAAGTTCTAAATACTTTTATACTCGTAGCGTACCTGTCTAAAAAGCATGACTTGCGAAATATTGGCAAAAAACTGATTTTGGATAAGAGTAAAAGACCTACTTCCGGTAGGAATTTCGAAAAAGTTTTTTAATAAAATTATTCTCAAATTTTATTTTGAGTATATATGAATTCTTTACAAATTTGTTTAAACCTAGTTGTTGACAAATAATTGGCAAAATTCGATTTTTTCACAGAAGGAAACTTCTACTTTCGGTCTGCCGATTTTACTGAAAAGCTAATAAGATCTCAAGAGGGAGATTATATTCGTAAATATAAAATTTAGAATTAGATACCTAAATCGGTTTGACAGCTATCGTGGTCACACACACAGAGAGAGAGAGGAGAGAGAGAGAGAGACAGAGAGAGAGAGACAGACAGACACACACACACACAGAGACATTGTTTAAAAACCACTTTTTCGGTATCAGCGGACTTCAAAACGTGGACATCTGCAAAAATCTCGAGGTTGAAAATTTTCATCATCACAATACTTCGTTATACTACGTATAAGAAAGTAAAAGTAGATTTGACAAGAGCTCTTTTTGTGAAAAAACTCTTTAATTGATAGCGATTTTAACTATATTTTTATTGTATTTTCAGTTTCTGACGTCATTTTTTTTTCATGTTATGACGTCACCGACTTTTTTTTCAAATGTCAACCCCTATTCTTTTTAGTCGATATCGATAATACTGTCAATTCCCTATCCAACGGCATAAAATTTTTAAAATATTATATTTGAAAAATTGTGAAAAAGAGTTTAATTTCAAATATTAAAAATTCATTATATTGGCAAAATGAATTTAGTTACCGTTAAGTAAAGTAAGTGTTATTGCGCTTTTCTAAATTGGAATAACTTAATTTCAGCACAGAATTCGACACAAAATTTGATTAATAATATCAGCTCACACTATTCAGAATGTGAGTTTTATAATCATCTTGGGAAGCTACAGACAGGGTCGTCACTTTTAACACTTAGTGTAAATGTAATTTAAAATTATTACTGTGCTGATTTTTGTGTTTGAAGTTATCGTTAGAGTTTTTTTTCTTCTGGTTAATCAATTTAGTTTTACTGTAAATATTAATTCTGAATGGAGTAGATAGTAAATTTGCAGTTCGATTTTTCAACAATTTTATATTTCTATAATAAAAACGAATCTGTCATCAACTTTTGCAATAAATTTATATGACCAAAATTCGTCTCAAAAATTTTTAATATTTGAACTTTAAGACTCTCTTTCTCAATTTTTTCAAATATAATATTTTAAAATTTTTATAACGTTAGATAGGGAATTGAAAGTACTATCGAAATCAATTAAAGAAAGTAGAGGTTGTCATATAAAAAAAAGTCGGTGACATCATAACATGAAAAACAGATGACGTAAGAAAATGAAAATGCGATGAAGATTCCCTTTAGTTAAAATCGCCATACCCCTTTGATATTCTTTTCAAAAAATGAATATTAACGCAGTTAATGCCTCTATCCGTTACTTTATTTCCACACTGTATATATTTTGCAGGTACTGCAGAAAATATCAGCTTCAACAAATGTTTTTCAGAATTAGGTATCTATATGTACTAATTATTTATAAACGATAATCTTCTACAAAAAAAAGCAGCAAGCACAGAGTTATATTCAAAATATGTACATATGTGTATGTATATAAAGCATTTATAACGATCAGGTCGGGCAGTACTAATGAAGTGTGTGGTCTGGCGTGTCTTTTCTGGTACTACTGCTGTTGCTGCTTTTGTTGCAATGTATTATTGCCTTTTCTCTTACCATCACCGTCACGCCACCTGTCGATCAGCTGCGCTACCTGCACCTGGAAATACATATCATATAGTCGAATTTGTCGGCACTTGTTTCATACCTGCGGTCTTGCATTTGATACAGTCATTCCTTTCCGTCCTCTTGAAATTTGAACCTGGTCAAAACACTTTGTGTGCTTATACTAACCACAAAAGTGTTATCCTAGTACTCACATCTATTACCGTGCCATGGTGAGATATTAATGTCTGTTTAAATTTCGTAAAGCAAGAGATATTTAAATAATACTTTAGGCACTTCAGAGAGAGAGAAAGAGAGAAATATTCACATATAATATTCTATTACCGCAACATTGTAAAGGTAATGGTCTGATTGATTATCTTTGTTCATAATTCAAAGTAATATATTGCATTACAAATGGTATGATTCTAAATATATAATCGCATTGCATAAATTAAAAAAAATCGAGAGCTTTCTTTTTTTCAAAGGTACTTCATGAGTAGTTGAAACATTAAACATATTCTAAATAATAAGTGGTGATGTTATATTTTTCTTGTAGAAAGCTGACTTTACTTTATGGAACAACAGAATAAGTCTAACGTGTGGAGCAACCGCTGTAGAAAATATTGTTTCTTTTGTAGTAATTACTGTGATCACGTTGCATTCTCTCTTCCTAGTGAAATGGTCGATTAATAATATAAAATCAGACATATAATGGTCAGGAAAAATAGTAGAGATCCAAGAGTTGCTCCTTAAAGTACCTTAAAAGGTATAATAATAGGATAATATATATATTTTAATAGTCTGGGATATACCACTTTATTGTCCCACGTTGAGGTGACCAAAAATATACTAGACTAAATATATGAAGAGTGCATTTCATTTTATGCAACCACGTTGATAGCCAAAATTTAATAGATCATCAAATGTTGTGTCATCAAATCAATAATCCTTTATAATGTTGTTTTATTTAAAAAAATGTTATCATTTTCTAACACACTGTATATTTTTACTCAAAGCAAGTAAAAGTTAAATTTCAAAGTATCTAAGTGATCTTAAGAATATACCTTTGTGACCCACGCTTTACTAGTAACTATACAAATAAAAAAATCGCAATTATCGAAACGAAGTAATTCAAATTAGATCGATCTCAACTTTCTGGATTCATCAGTAAATAATTAAATTAACAGAACAAAGTTGAAGTCATTTATGATTTCTTTATACTTGAAATGAAATATTACTTTAAAAATACTTTCGTGCTTATTTGAATGAGTTAGCAATATTTATATATTTATACACAAATATTCAGGAAGTACTTTGAAGTCAAATAAAATAAACGTTATTATAGGTTGAAAACTATAATCTATACATATAAAAGTAAAACTTGAATAACGTCAACGTAAATAGTTTAAACATATAAATACCTTAAGTCATTAACTTTTTTAACATTCTAATAATAATTTTCACCTTCAATGTAAATGATTTCTTTAAACAATCGAACTTAATAAATTACTTTACTTAGCTTCAAAAAATAATTAACAATTTTACTATTATAT
Source organism: Amphimallon solstitiale (assembly GCA_963170755.1). Classification (NCBI taxonomy): domain Eukaryota; kingdom Metazoa; phylum Arthropoda; class Insecta; order Coleoptera; family Scarabaeidae; genus Amphimallon; species Amphimallon solstitiale. The sequence continues at coordinate 121,573,725 of OY720681.1, read as the reverse complement.
AAATTATCAAATAAAAGTTATTATTACTTGTGATTTATATTTAATTTATATCGAACTAATTTATAGGTTATCTAAAAACAATCTACATCTATCAATTTTTTGTTTTGTGATATTAGTTTGTATTCAATGATATAAATATTATTGATAAAGAAATTTTTTTCTCAATACATAGTCTACATTCTTACTTTATATTCACATACAAATTCATTTTACTTTCTTATACGTTGTATAAGGAAGTATTGTGATGACGAAAATTTTCGACCTCGAGATATTTGCAGATGCCCACGTTTTGAAGTCCCTTGATACCGAAAAAGTGGTTTTTAAAAAATGTCTCTCTCTCTCTCTCTCTGTGTGTGTGTGTGACCACGATAGCGGTCAAACCGCTGTAGATATCAATTCCAAATTTTGTATTTACGTGTATAATCTCCCTCTTGAGATCTGATTAGTTTTTCAGTAAAATCGGTAAACCGGAAGTAGCAGTTTACTTCTGTGAAAAAATCGAATTTTGCCAATATTTCGTCAAATACTAAGTTTAAACAAATTTATAAAGAATTCATATGTACTTAAAATTGAAATTGAGAACAATTTTATTTAAAAAGTTTTTCGAAATTCCTACCGGAAGTAGGTCTTTTACTCTCATCGAAAATCGGTTTTTTTCATGCTTTTTAGACAGGTACGTTACGGGTATAAAAGTATTTAAAACATACTTTTCAAGATCTTTTGTATAAAAAAAATTTCAAAATTCGGACCGGAAGTAACAGTTTTACTCTTACCGAATAGCGATTTTTGGCAAATATGTCGTAAATTATGCATTGTATATATATTTATTAAGAGTACAAAAGTATTTAGAGTTAGATTTGCAATATTTTTTGTATACATGAAATTTCAAAATTCGGACTGGAAGTAGCACTTTTACTCTTAGCGAGTAGCAGTTTTTTTCGAATATCTTGCATTCTAGTATGCATTCTATAGAGATTTATTAAGAGAATGAAAGTACTTAGAATAGGATTTTGAATAAGTTTTGTATAAAAAAATTCTTTGTATAGTTTGAAACGCTCATACGTATAAGAAAGTCGTGTGGTGGCCGCACCTCATTTTTTACTTTTACTTTCATATACTTAGTATAAGGAAGTATTGTGATGATTAAAGTTTTCGACTTTTTGCAAATGTCCACGTTTTGAAGTCCCCTGCTACCGAAAAAGTGGTTTTCAAAAAATGTTTCTTCCTTTCTCTCTCCATCTCTCTCTCTCTCTCTCTCTCTCTCTCTCTCTCTCTCTCTCACTCCCTCTCTCCCTCTCTCTCTCTCTCTGTGCCAGTGTTGCGTGTGTGACCACGACAGTGGTCAAACGACTAAATAAATCAATCCCAAATTTTATATTCATATAATCTCCCTTCTGAGATCTGATTAGGTTTTCAGTAAAATCGGTAGGTCGGAAATAGCAGTTTCCTTCACAGAAAAAAAAGATTTTACCAATATTTCGTCAACTACTAAGTTTATACAAATTTATAAAGAATTCAAAACTACAAAAATAAATTAGAAAGAGAAATATTATTTTATGTTTTCGAAATTTCTACTGGAAGTAAGTCTTCTACTCTTATCGAAAATCAGTTGTTTGCGAATATCTCGCAAATCATGCTTTCTAGACAAGCACATTATTGGTATAAAAGCATTTAAAACTTTACTTTAAATACTTGTGCTTTAAAAGAAATTTCGACCGGAAGTAACCCTTTTATCATATAGTGATTTTTTCATTTTGATCTTGTAAATTAAGCATTCTATATAGATTTAGCAAGAGTACAAGAGTATTTTGAACTAGATTTGGAATGATGTTTGTAAAGCAGGAATTTCAAAATTGGGACCGGAAGTAATAATGCTGCTTCATAAAATATTTCAGTGTGATGTTAAACAGTACTTGGCGTGTTCCCAGCTGTGATTATAAACGTGTATTCATTCCTTCAACAGCAACTACCATATGGATGTTCAATCAACCATGTACCACTTCTTCCGGGATTCAAGGATAGGTATATTTCAAAATATCTTGATAGGAAGCTTCTTTGAAATTCAATAACTTAACAGGTACCTTTCTTTATAAACTTATCACAAGTTTTATAACTAGATTTTCTCAGTTTTAGATTTTAAAACAAATTCAATAGGTTACAGGCTACTTCTTGTTCATGTACAAGGGTTTCTTCAAATGCGCGTTCAAAATTTACATTAAATTTTGTGCATATCAAGGTATTTATGTACTATATTTTTAATATTTCTCTTTAAAACTGCTTTAACATTTGATAGCGCTCTTTTTGTATAGACGTTATACAAAAAAAAATTATTCTCTTCGCAAATATTTTTTTCTGTCCATCCATGATAGAGTAATTATTTCTTCCATGCTGAATTTAAAATTAAATGCAAATATTGTACCGTTGATTGCCTAGTTATGTCCATAAACAGATTTTCTTTATATTGTGGGAAAACCCATAAACAGGTTGATTTATATAAGATTTTTATATTATAGTATATTCAGCATCATTGTTGTTCTGTATTAAGGTTTATTTCTTTTTTAAATTCTTAATTATATTAAAATTCTTAAACATTAATATACAATCATTACAATATATAGCAAATAATGAATTTATTATCAGCAACTTGAACTAATAGTAAAATTGTAAGGTATTGACAAAATAATAGAAATAGGCTGTTTTTGTTGGGTAGCAGAAATGATTCAAGAAGTCAAGAACGTAACACCGCCACATTGTCAAAGCCAGTTTTGTGATTCGCGAAAAAATCGCTGTCATTTGGCAAAGAACCATTTATAAAAGAAGGTCTGCTAGATATGACAAGTATATGTTTTGGGAAAAAAACACTGCTCAAAGGTTAGAAACCATGAATAATAATATCAAATAATTAACTAAAAAAATAAATGAGAAGATTGTTATATTGGAATCATTTTCAATTGCTTTGGATAACAGAGATGTCTCCGATACAGAACATCTTACAATATTTTTTGGACGAGTTAATGTGTATTTTAACATCACAGTAGAATTTTTGACGTTTCACTCCTTAAAGGGCACAACTAGCGGTATAGATATATTTGAAAGACTTAATATAGTTTTATATGGAGTTTTCTATCTGGCATATGTATTGATGAAGCACTTGCAATTATTGATGCACGAAAGGTATCTTTATTGAAATAGTTCATGAAAGAAAAGTGAAGCTACAAGTCCAAGAGGTTATAGTAGCCAGTTATTTGGTAGAGGGTTAATTAGGATACGCCTTATTATAGTGAAGTGGGGTGGTTGAGTAAAGGTAAAATATTAAAATGGTTTTAGGATCTAAGCCAAGATATTGCAGATCTTATGGACATACAATCAATTTACCACGTAAAGGATGATGAGTGGGTGTGTCACCTAACATTCCTTGTAAACGTCACGGGATACCTGAACGAACTGTATCTTAAATTGCAAAAACAAGAACAGTTGTTAAATGAACTGCATGGATATATGAGACTTATTTATACAAAACTAAGATTTTTGCAAAGTTAGATAAAAGCTAAAAATTGTTATCATTTTTCTACATTATCATCTCATAAAAATATCCTTTATAAGTATTATGAAGATGAACTGGAAGCACTGCTAAAGTAATTTGATTTGGTTCCCTTTTTCCAGAACAAAGACACCACATTCGCTATGTTTGCTCGTGCGATGAGTGCTAATGTAAATAATATTCCAGATAGCTTACAAATAAAATTAATTTCTTTGACAGACTTGTATTATGTTTATTTGGTGGAAGGAAATATATAAAATTATTCACCTTTTCAAGAAAAATTTTCGGCAGCACATAAGTTTGTATCGATAGTTTCTTCGAGAATGAAACCGAGTTAATCAATCAGATTATTCTTAACTAATATTGACGTAAATATTCATTTCGTAGTTTAAATACAAGGCTAACCTTCATCTGAAATTATTGTTGTATTGTGTATTTAAACCATACTTGTAAATGTTAAAGCTTATAGTAAATGAGTTATAAACTAGTTTTATTTCGCTTAATATTAATTAATTGTATTTAATAATTTAGTCCGGCTCTTGATTTGGAGAAAGATTAATAATTTGACTTCTAAAATAGAAAAGGTTGCCTTTGCCTGACATAGAACCTAAATATACTGAATTTAAACCATAGTTGTAAATTGATCTTGAATAAACCTAAAGTACCTGGAATTCCAGACACTAGGAAATTCTAAAAGTGTAGTTATTACTTGCCCAGTATATTTTACCTAAGCTTCGAGCAAATTTATTTTGTTATACATCATTAGCCTTTTGTGCTAGTTTGTCGGAATCGAGTTTTACCATTGACTATCGACAACGTGTTTATAAGTATCATTTAAACTTCTTGGGTTTGCGTATGGTATGTATCATTAATCGAAACAAGTTTCTCAATGTAAAAAAACTAATTGTAAATTATAATGTACATATAGATCTCCGAAAAAATCGGAATGTGTAATAAAATTTGAAATGAAATTTCTATATAACAAAAGCTATTTAATACTATCATTTGGAAAAATTATGATTTTCAATACATTTTCATACTGAAAAAAATCCATAAAACAACGCCTGTCATGCGCAAGTTACATTTGTCACCTGTAGCTTATATTGAGTACAAAAAATTAAAGTAAATATATATTTAAACTTTTATTTTATATACTAAAAATAATATATTAAATTTTACATATATTTGTAAAAGTAAAACAAAGTTCAAGATAAGATTACAGGTAGGTATCAGTTTATTTTAACTCAGACAGAAAAACATGGCTTATATACGCTGGTTATCCAAACAGTGTTTAATGACGTATTGTACAAAGTTGGCAACAAATAAATTAGGGCATTTAATCTGAATAATACATTGCACTTGAATTTTGTCCTAATAATATTGAATATCATGGATAATTAAGAACTTGATTTTAGTAAATGAAGGAAGGAATTAATTTCATGAATTAAAAAGCTGTTACGGTACTTAATTAATAGGTAGTAAACCTAGCGAATAACAATTTTGCAACAATATTAAAAGTATATCTATCTGCTTAATCCTTCGGGACAATTGAATATTCACGCCTTTCAGTTACTAATGTAGAATTACCGAACAGATGCAGTAGCAACAGCGCATTTCCCCGTTTAAGCTATTACAAAAATGCAATGTTGCTACTGCATCTGCTCGTTAATTCTACTGGATAACATTTAGTTTTACACAACTTCTGAATTAATATGCTGCACCAGACTTGAGTCAAAATATTTGTTATACTACCTCTAACTTCCCCTCCGGTTTTCGGCCGATAAAACAGGAAACTCTGTAGCCTTTTCGCTGAGTGAAGATGGGGGTAGGTCTAACAAATCCCCCCTGAATTAATAAGACAGACCCCTGGATAAGCACCTGGGAGGCACTCAGGGGAAATATAAGCGGACGAAAATGACAGTTCGACAAACATAGACTAGATAATAAGGTTATTACCCTCCAACAGGAGTGGAAAAATTAATAACAATTAATACAAATTTATGGAAGATATGAGAGTAAGAATAGAACAATATGATGAATCTGCCAAGTTAATTTACATATTAAAGCAAAAAAAGAAAGGGCTAATTTGTTAGGCAAAAATTGCGACAATACCTGCGCTAACTTTTGTTAAACTTAAAATAAAGCAAAAATTTGTTAATGAAGTACAAAAAAGGGTTCCAGAATAGAAATGGAATGAAATACGCGTTCGAGACGCTTAAAGAGGACGAAGCGAGAACACTTATTAAAAAAGGCATAATAGGGAAAGGATGGTCTACTTGGAGGGTTAAAGAAGTAATAGACCCTGTGAGATGTCACAGGTGCCATAGGGTAGGACACATAGCGAATAGGTGCACTGCTCAAAATATGGAGGAGACCTACCACAGATGTGGGAAAACAGGACACATAAGAAGGGAATGCAGGAACCAGGAATGGTGCTACCTATGCAAAGAAGAGGGCCACACGGCGGAGAATATGAGCTGTCCTGGCTATAGGGAGTTCGTGAGGAGGACGAAGCAGGAGAGACGCGGGGATATCGAACCAGGAGAATTAAGATACTCCAAGTAAATCTGGACAGATGCAGGCGGGCAGTAGATCTGTTCAGGCACACGTGCGCGATGGAAGGATTGGACGTTGCATTGGTGTCGCAACCAAACAAAAGTATGGCCAATAATAGTCGGTGGATAACAGATGTATCTAAGGATGCAGCAGTGTATCTCCCTGGAAGCAAAAAGATAAGGAAGACTGGCGAGGGTGAGGGCTTCGTATGGGTGGAGATGGAAGATCTAGTGGTGTACTCGTGCTATTTCTCCCCCAATAAGTGCGCGAACGAATTCGAGGAATTTCTAATAAAATTAAACCGGGATGTGGGCGAACATAAGAAATGCCTTGTTCTGGCTGGAGACTTTAATGCCAAGTCCTATGCATGGGGTTCCCCGAAAAAGGACAGAAGAGGCAATGCTCTGGAGGAATGGGCCAACAGCAGGGATTTTATAGTTCTGAACCGAGGAAACCTGCCCACGTTCAGTAGGAACGAAGCAACGTCCTACATACATGTGACCTTCTGCAGCAAGGACGTTGCGAGAAATATCACAAAATGGGATAATATAATAGGGCGCCTGAAGCAGCTAGCACTAAAACCCGAGGAAATAACGAACCCACAGGAACTTGACAAGAGGATGAAAGAAATCTGCAGCACGACGATGAAAAGGAAATGTGGAGGTAGGATGCGGCTTGGCCCGGCATACTGGTGGTCGGAGGAGATACGTAGTATGAGAGATGCCTGCAATAGAAAAAGGAGGGCTGCCACAAGAATGGCAAGAGATACCAGGGCTCAGACCTAGGTGAAGAAAGCAATAAAGAAGAAATACAAAGAGCAGAAGAACGAGCTCAAAAAAGGCCTCAAATGAGCAAAAAGAGAAGCATGGGGCAGGCTATGCGAGGAGGTAAAGACGAATGTTTGAGGAAGCGGCTACCGAATCGCGACTGGCAGGGCCAGGCTTCGCCCGATGGAACTAGAAGATGCTGAGCACATGAAGGTGGCGGAGGAGCTGTTTCCAAGACGCCGGCCAAAACCGAGAACATGGATAAAAGTGGAAGAGCGGGACATACCAACAGTCACGACGGCAGAAATTACAAGCGCAGTAAACAGAACAAAGTCGGGCAAGGCGGCCGGACCAACTGGAGTGACTCCCGAGATGGTTAAACTAGTAGCGGAACATGTAACGGGCGCGATTCGGGGGGTCTTCCATGGATTACTTGCTGCAGGACACTTTCCTAAGGAGTGGAAGGAATGCAGACAATTGTCGAATGACAAACAGAAAAAACTTCCATTATTATGATACTACCAACCCTCATTTTGTGCAACCCATTTCATATCAACAAAAATGGAGTGTTAACACCTGGGGAAGCATTATAGGAAACACTATTATAGGTCTAGCTTTCTTTAACAATACTTTAAATTATGCAAACTTTCTACAAAATAATTTACCATTGCTATTAGAAGATCTATCACATAACGTCATAAGGAGATAGTGGTACCAACATGACACATTATGGTGCTGCTGCAAAACACATTTAGATAGGGTATTCAACAATATAGGTGCATTGGGAGAGGAAGCTTGAAAAGTTGACTGCCGCCCAGATTCACACCTTGCGATTTATTTCTGTGTCAAACTGTCAAAAACACTGTTTACGCACAACCTCCTACAATGGCAGCGAACATGCAGCAAAGAATAAGAAACACTTTTCTTCAATTAAATGAGAACAACATGTCTCAGAATGTAAGTCTGTCGATACAGAGGCGGTTGCGAGCATATGTCGAGCACAACGGGTATTTGAACACAGATTATGTTCTATTATGCAAAATTTTCAAAATGTAATTCTAAAACTAATGATAAAGCATATAAAATGTGTTTAGTTATATACCGCTTTCCCGATTATATATATATACAGGCTGTCCAGAAACTCTCCTGACAAACGAAGACCGGAGATTCCTCAGATAATTTTAAGACAATTTAACCCAATTCACCCTAGTCCGAAAATGCTTCCTAAGGGAGCTAGAGCTCTTTGAAAGTGGCGCCTTGTAATTAGTTTCTTTTTAATATCTCCCGTACGCTTCTATTTAGAAAAACAAAAACTGGTATGCTTATTTATCCTCCAGAGATGAATCGACTCCATTAATTGCGAATTTCTAGTACCGGTCATAGGCGTCCGTTTTGGGTAGGTTAACGGTTATTTTAACGCATTACTTTTAGGCATTTGTGACACTAGATTATTTAATTTTCAGGTATTCTAGGACTAAAAGGAACTCTTACTTTAAGTCGGTAGGATACACCGTTTTCTAGAAAAATCAATTTGAAAATTTTTCGTTTTTTCGTAATTAAAATTCAATTTATTATTTTTTGCACTAGTTCGCTCTGAACTGCCAACAGAAATAAAACCTACGTTTTTAATTGTCAAGTTGTTGTCAGTTCGCGAAGTTTATCTTTTAATTTTTTACTTTGTAGCATTCAAACACAACGATTTCAATTTAAAAAAAAATGGTTTTTTCTGTGACGGGAAAAAAGTTGACATTTTATCCTTCTTGACAGGTAATAAAATGTCACTTTATCAACCCGGGAAAAAAGGTAGTTCTTTTTTCCCAGGGAAAAAAGTGCTCACTTTTTGCCCGCTTAAATTGACAGATATTTGATTATTTTACAGGTTTCCATTAGCAACGCAGGTGTAATGTCACTTGAAATGTCACATCGATTGATTTTCTGACTTTAATATATAGTATTTACGTGTTTTTTTCAACATTAAATCGTCGTTTTTCCCTTCACAGACAAAAAATAATGTATTATACACGGGAAAAAATTAGATTTTAGCTCTCGGTAATTTATTAACCTTACCTCGAGCTAAAATCTAATACTCTTTTCCCTTGTATAATAAATAACTATTTTACTAATGAAGAATACGCCGATATGCATTTAGTTTATGGCGAAATGAGGTGTAACGCTCGAGCAGCGCAACGTAGATACGCTGAAAAATTTCCCAATCGTCAGCATCCCACTCACTCAACATTTACAGCTCTTCATCAACGATTAAGAGAAACAGGTTCAGTGGTCCCAAAAAAAAATTAAACAGGGAGACATAATGATGTAACAGCAGAACATGAAGATTTTATTTTAATGGAAGTTGAGGAAAATCCAGAAATTAGCGTTCGAAGACTATCTGCCATGTACCCCACAATTTCAAAATCTTCCGTAGGAAATATCTTACACAAACAAAATTTATATCCTTTTCATTTTACAAAGATGCAACCACTGCTAGAAGGAGATTTTCCTGCTCGTGTAGAATTCGCTAGATGGTCACAAAATCAGATAAATCAAGATGAAGATTTTTTCAGGTACATTTTGTTTGGTGATGAAGCTTCATTCTCAAAAAATGGAATTTTTAATGTACATAATGCACACTATTATTCGTACGTTGGTGACAATCCCCACGTTGTTCAAGAATTTAAGCATCAGCATAGGTTTAGCATAAACGTCTGGATTAGAGTAGTTGACGATTATCTACTTGGACCTGTGGAATTACCTGCTCGCTTAAATCCTGCAAAATATTTTACCTGATTTGTTAGATGAGGTGCGTTTAAATATTCGGCAAAATTTATGGTTTTTACAGGACGGCTGTCCGGCCCACTTTAGCAGGAATGTACGAGACTTTCTAGATAATAACTACGAAGACCATTGGATTGGAAGAGGCGGTCCAGTTGCTTGGCCAGCAAGGTCGCCGGATTTGAATCCTTGCGATTATTGTGTTTGGGGATACATAAAAGCATTTGTTTATTCCGTTCCGATACAAAATCGTGCACAACTCTAGCTAAGGATACAAGATGCTTGCAACGAATTTAGAAATAACTTTGGAATTTTTGCAAGAATTCGGCGTTCTCTAAGCAAAAGGGTAAATTTATGCATAGAGACTAATGGTCATCACATCGAACATCTTTTTTAACTATCTACCTTTGATACTTGTTCTTTTTTTGTTAGTTTCGTTCCATTGTAATAAATACTTTGTTTTTAAAAACCTTCAGCTAAAATTTTGTTTCAAATTGATTTTTGCTTCTTTTCCCAAACTTTTTTTACGAATTGTGTGCTGCATTTATTGAAACAAAAGATGATTTATTAAATTAATTTTCATCCATGTCTTGATAGTCCTAGCCAATTTCGTCGCTAAAAATAAGTAGGTACATAATAAATTGAATTTTAATGACGAAAAAAGGAAAAATTTTCAAATCGATTTTTCTAGAAAACGGTGTATCCTACCGACTTAAAGTAAGAGTACATTTTAGTACTAAAATACCTGAAAATTTAATAATCTAGTGTCACAAATGCTTAAAAGTTAAAGACAAAAAAGTTATGCGTTAAAATAACCGTTTATCTACCCAAAACGGAGGCCTATGACCGGTACTAGAAATCCGCAATTGATGGAATCGATTCATCTCTGGAGGATAAATAAGCATGCCAGTTTTTGTTCTTCTAAATAGAAGCGTTCGGGAGATATTAAAAAAAAATAATTACAAGGCGCCATCTTCAAAGAGCTCTAGCTCCCTTAGGAAGCATTTTCTGACTAGGGTGAATTCAGTTAAATTGTCTTAAAATTATCTGAGGAATCTCCGGTCTTCGTTTGTCAGGAGAGTTTCTGAGCAGCCTGTATATCAGGCAACGAATACAAAAAAACTATTTCAACACCTGATTTTCTAATTAGATATAAATTCAGTTCGTATATTAAATAACTAAAAATTATAAAGAAAGACCCTCAGCTTTACAAACATCATAATTTTGAACAACTTTCTTTATAGACTAATGTGAGAATGACAGATTAATAAGCCAGATAATGAAGAAAATTTTATATTCATGTTCATTAATTTTTTTAAATTTCTTCTTGTGTTTATTGCATTTCAATGAGCCCATCGTGAATCAATCATTTCTCTTTACAAGGCATGCAAGTATCCCGCTTCTTGAATGCTACCAAATGATTGGCACATTTTGTACATATGCCATGTCCAGTATTTTTTTGTTGTTTTAATACAGAAATTACGAACCCGTTACCATGAGGCCATCGCTTTATATAAATATATGTGAAGATACAAACACATAATATGCATATGCACATGAAAGTATGTATCCATAACATTAACCATAAGGAGTCGATGATTAAAAAAGTGTTCCGGTACACAAATGTCAAAAAGTGGTCCGCGGAAAGCAACTGGATGGCAGATGCGAGACTCGTGCCGAACCAAGATCACCTGGCCCCTAATGCTCGAGGAGATCCAGGTGAACAACACCTGCTGTTAGCCACGGGCTTTCACACTTATCTACTTACACTACTACTTGCTGCTGTAGAGTCGCTACTTCTTGCGCCTGGACACAATGGTGCGTACAAAGATTGGCATGTAACAGAAACTATTACGCCTAGTTATAACTTGAGAGGTAGATATATTGCTAAGTAATTTCCTGTGCTGTTGAGATTTCGCAATAAAACCATTTGTATAGCATGGTATTAATTATTTAATTTTAAAGTGATGAATGAATTATTAATAAAATCAGAAAATTATAGTAAATATTAATAAACTATTTACAGAAATGAAAAGTATTTATTTGACATATGTTAATTAAATAAATAGTTTTATTATTATTCCTTTAATTCTTTGTATTTCAATTTACAACTTGAGAAATATTATTGTTAATTTATACATTTTTGAAATCATTTTTTTTTATTATTTAGAAATTCCGTCTTGTGTATTTTTCTATATTCAGTAAATAAAAGAAAATAACCAATAATTTGAAGAACATTACTAAACTAGTGTGTTCTTTTAAGCAGAGGTCTCAAAACTTTTTAGACTAAGGGCTACACTGATCTTCCACTAAGTCCCAAGAGCCAAGAGCCTAGCTAATCATACCCAACATACTGTACTTTTAGATTACGCCCAAACTTTCTGGACTAAGATTTCATTAACGCGAGTAGCGGGGGTATACCTCCATCGGCTCCTCTTCCGTTTTGCTACGCGATTGCTTGCCTGGAAAATTTGTGTAATTTTGGGTGATTTCGTACCTATATGTTTGGCGCACCGAGGCTCCATCGTATAAATACAGGAAATAACAGAGACTTGGTTAAGTGCATTATTTTGATTTGAAGTTACGAGCCTTTGTGTTGGAAAAAACTCTTGTTTTTCCGTATATAGAGATGCCAAAGTTCTAGTTATTAAAATTTTACCAATACAAACATTAATTTGCCGTGGTAAATTCAGCACTGCTATACAGTTATTTCTGTAATTATATGATTCTTGAAAAGTAATATTTTAACCGTTTTTCTATGTATTTTTCTGTAAGACCAAATTATTTTAAGACAACAAAGTCGTGCTTATCACGTGAGCAAACCATAAGTTATTTACGTAATCAATATACCTGTTTGTGGCCTGAAACCACGGTTTATCCCATGCGCAAGACATGCCGTGTGTAAATAAGAGCCCCCAATTCTGAATATATTTTAATTTTGAAAGCTGTCTTCTGGTTTGCTTTCTGGTTTACCTGGGAACTATGAGCGCTGCTCACTAGCCTGCTGCGCAGTTCACTTACAGCTTTAAATGCTGCCTTCTGTCCTGCTTTACAACTCGTTCCTCGCACCTTATTAGCTGTCCCAATGACCTGTTGATTAAGCCAACAATTCCGCATAATCGGCTTTTTTAATGACATGTTGATTAACTCGCCAATTTCACATAATGTCTTGATGACTCGTTCATTAGCCCACCAAAGTTAATCACCCATGACGTCGCTCCTGCATGCGATATTAATTAAATTTATGTAAACAATAGAAATCTCCGTCTTTTATAATTTTGTCAACTACCTAGCTTCCAAAGATTAGTAAAAGCAATAACAGGCACGAGCAACCTCGCCCTTTGTCATTTTGTATGTGGGATTTTGCCAACGTCTTTGTTAATTGGTAATTCACAGGAATTCATTTATTATTTTTTAATATGTTTTCGTCATCAAAAGTTTGATTTATGTTAAAACAGTTTATAAATAAAATCTAACTAATTTCGTTAATTATGCTTCAATTCAAATAACTACGACGTTCGGAAAAACATAATTTTACTCTAAACAATTTTGAAATGTCCATCTTTTCCCGAAACCATTTGTACCTAAATAGAACTGGATGTCATTAACTTTTGTGTTGTAGAACTAATCTGATAAAGACCATCTCATATCGAAGTTGCTCACCAATAGCAGTAGATCGACCCTCACACTAACATACACTATTAATCAAAATCAGATAATCAACAAGTGCATTATACGCACGCCCAAACAGTGTGTCAAAACAGAATTTCAGGTTATGTGCATAGAAGTATTGAGTGTCGAGGTTCAGTACTGTTTCGATTCAAGTTAATGGACGCCGCGTGGTTAGACGCCACACTAGTATCCGTATTAGTCGATTGAAACAAGCACTTGGTAAACGTCTTTGTTAATTAAACGATTCATTTAAGGGTACATTAGCGTACCAATACACACTGTCTCAACCTCAGCAGAAAGCGACATTTTAATATGGATTTGTATAAATATAGAAAAGAAACGAAACATTGTGAATTGTATAAATATAGAAAACAAACGAAACATTGTGAATGCGGAACATTTAAAAAGCATTGACAATTTTTTGGTAACCGAGTCAAATAATAAGGCGCAAGATGTATAAATTGCAATGAAACAATATCAGAATCATATCTTTCAAATACTGCACGAGTATTACTTTTTATTCGAGAAATAGATAAAAATTATAAAGCGCTTGGAGATCCTTTTGGCGTCCATAGCATTTACGGCGCCACAATGATTGTACAAAATAGTTCAAAACAATTTATTAATCGTACATACAAATGATTCCCATATCATACTGAAATATGTTAGCTTAGCGAAAAAACAGTACAAATGCGATTTTTGAGTTCTGAGCAATATTGAAATTTTCTTGAATGAATAGAATCGTCCTCTAGCTGAGTTACAGAATAAAGACTGCTTTTGGAAGTCATCATTTTATACAAATTTAATTCATCATATTATGTGAGTTAAATTTGTAAACTAGAAATGTGTAAAAGTGAAAATGTGAACAATTAGTCATAGATCCATCACTATTATCTACGCAGTTTTATGAGACGGTCTTGATTTATCTAAGACATGTATTCAACTTCACGACACAAATAATATTGACGCAAATTGCACAATTAAAAAACTAGGTAATATAAAAATTGGAAGTTGTATACCATTCATATGGGCAGTTTGAAAGCTCAGAATTATATTAAGCGAATATCCAATATCAATACAATTTTACATTAGTCAATGAAATTTCTAGATTGCTTAGTTCCGCTACACAAAGATAAATATTTACTTTCAATACATGTCTTGTATATTCGGCATCGAATTTTATATATATATATATATATTTCTTGTTTATAATTATATTATATTAGTAATATATGTATATACAAGGTGAGTCATTAGTAGCCGCTTCCTTGATTGCTCTTTTGTGATTTAAATAAAAGAAAAAACAATTAGTGAAAGATGCATAGCTGCTTGTGCTTGTGGCGCATAATCTAAAAATACTGTAAGCTCTGACGCACTTCCGGTTTTACCGGAAATGCACGGAACTTACTTTTTTTAAAAGATACACCCTATATACTTTTGCATTTCCTAGTACTGCTTTAAATTGTGTATTTAACGGTTTTCCTTTTTCAAAATTGGGCCATCAGTTTTTGAGTAATTAATTTTTTTTGAAAATATTTGACCAAAACACGTGTTTAGAAAAAAAAATCATTTTCACATTGTTTTTAAGAGTAAAAACATTAACGTTGAAGGTGCTTGTAGCCAAGAAATTTCTGCATTATTTAGTGTACGTTGCACTCGGCAATACCTCAAAAATCTTTGTTTTTTCAAAGCCTACTTCCCGAAATTTTCACATACAAAAAACTTAATTTTTTTAAATAGAACACCCGGTATTTTATTATGGCATTTTGTTCCTTTTTTTATCCTCTTTCATTTTTGTTAACAATGTCCTATACTTATCTTTGGTTATTTCTGAGATAATCACTATAGGAGCAATTAGTGGTCAAATAAAGAACTACGAGCGCTGTTGTTCTGTGCACCCAAATATTCGTTCAACCAATGGAAAGCTGGAATGGGGCCCGACTTCCTTAGTCGACTGTCAAACAAAGTAAAGGTTAAATTCAACTATCCCAAAAGTAATAATTTTACAAATGAAGGGCATCGCATTTCAATTTTTTAATTTCGGCAATGTCCAGTTCCAGTACTTTATTTTTTACACTGTTGGTTAACTACAAAACAAAATAAAGAACTGACATATGTGAAGATGCCGACCCACTAAAGGGTGCATGAAACAATGCAACTATCTTCAATTTAATTTGCTTAGTTGCCCGTATTCTTTCATTGTTGAAGCTCTTCATAAGAGACGGCTGTAGTTCTTAGAATTATAAATTGATGTCCTAAGAGAAAAAAATATAATATATAAATATGCAATTTAAATAACCTATAAATTGAGCAACGTAATAACAACCAAATGTAAGAAAAACAAATCTTATTAAAGAATATGTACAACATAACCACAACTTTGTGCAATGCACGTGAGTATTCTGTTTTACAAAGAAGTACCATCTTTGCGTAAAACGTTTCGACATATTCTTGTAAACGCTTTTCTGATTTTAATATTCATGTTTTCGAAAAGATTTTAAAATCCTTCCGTAGAAAACGAAGATACTTTTCTCCATTAACATTTTTATCAGAGAAATAAGGTCCAATTGTGTAACTACCCACTATTCCTGCCCACACATTGAATGACAAACGATTTTGAAAATTTGCAGGTGTGATAAAGTGAGAGTTTTTATGTGTTATAATAATGAGAATTGTGACGATTAACATATCCACTTTAATAGAAAGTGGCTTCGTCGGAAAACAACAAAAAATTGAGGAAGTGAGGCTAATTTATCTGCTGCCCAGCGATTCTGAAAATTTCTTTCATCTAACCTTGTGTGTGAATATGCTGCGGCTGAATAACATATTTCCTAATTATTCTGGATTCTCAAATTTAACTTACATCTAACTGACGACTAATTGTCGTTGAACCAGTATGAGGGTGTTCGACTACAGTCGCAAGTACCATAAATCTATTATCCTCACCATTTATTGATTTATTTTCGTTTTTTTCTTCAAAATTAATACTTGCTGTTCACTCGAAAGTTTGTGACTTCGGTTGACTGCTACCAGGGATTGCTGTGCATAAAGTCTGGATGCTAGCAAAGAGTTTCTTTCCGATTCACCCAAAACGTCAATCATTCTATTAACTCTTCAGAAGAATAATTCATTTTGATGATAACTAATAGCCATGTTTTTATAAATTTCAGATAAATGTTTACCGACTTTCTTTAACAGTTGACTCAGGCAGTCAGCCGCATTACAGCCTTTATTAGACGAATATTTGGGTGCATAGAAAAGCGCTCGAAGTTCTTTATTTGACCTCTGATTGCTCCTATAGTGATTATTTCAGAAATTGCAAAAGATAGGCATAGGACATTGTTAACAAAAATGAAAGAGAATAAAACAGGGAACAAAATGCAATAATAAAATACCGGGAATCCATTAAAAAAAAAAATTTTTAGTATTTGAAAATTTCGGGAAGTAGGCTTTGAAAAAACAAAGTTTTTTCACGTATTGTCGAGTGCAACTTATACCAAATGATGCAGATTTTTATTGGCTACAAGCACCATCAAAGTTAATGTTTTTACTTTAAAAACAATGAAAAAACGTTTTTTTCTGAACACGTGTTTTGGTCAAAAAATTTTAAAAAAAATTAATAACTCATAAACTATTGGATCAATTTTGAAAAAGAAAAAACAATTGAATAGATAATTTAAAACAGTACAAGAAAATCCAAAAATATATAGGGTGATTCATTTAAAGAAAGTAAGTTCCGTGCATTTTCTATAAAACCGGAAGTGCGTCAGAGCTTAAAGTATTTTTTGAATATGCGCCACAGGCAACCATGATTCTTCCACCCAAATTATCTTTGCAATGTGTAATGTGCACTTACGACTGTTAGTTTTGGTTTTATTGATAATTTTGTTAAAACCTGTTACCCATTACTAAAGCCATTTTTTCTTTCGGTGTGGGAAAAGACGTTTATTTGGAAATGTTCGAAATATGATTTACATAGGATAATATGATTTTTTGATAATTGTCATTTTTTTGACAATCAGTGAGAATATTTATATTTTTTCAGTGTCAGATTTGTTTCTGATCCGTATTAATGTTATAATAAATTTACCTTCATTAAAGTAAGTGGTAGTTACTGTTGTTTTGTTGATTTAAAATACAGTGGGTGAATCCGTTCAAATTCGAACCGGTAACAATTTGGCGCGCCATCGTGTGGCAGAATTTTTCTGTATTAAAAGTACAGAAATTCTCAGTGCAGAAAGCATTGACGAACCCAGGAGAAGATGGCTCCGAAAAGATCCTCGAAGAAAAGACAGTCTACCGCTTCCGAACGCTCATTCTCGCCTGTCATAAATAATGTTCCCCTCATGGAACAAATCGCCGAACGGGTAACACGGGAAATTTTGGCTAATTACTCACCAAAGAAGAGGACCACACCTGAGACAGTTGATAAGCCGACAGTGCCACCGCCTGATGCAGAGACAGTGGTTAATGCTGAAGCCGTGGCGACACTCGCTGAGGCACTAAGACAGTTAACTGTCGCGCCAGCATTAGCGCCAACAAATCGACCACCACCGCGTCCTTACCAGGGGCAGATTACCGAAGACCCAGTGCTCTTCTTGGATAGATTAGAAATCTACTTACGGCAATTCACCTTGGAAGTGCCAGAGGATATTGCTGAGGCCGTGCGTCCGCATCTTGAAGGGGAAGCTGCGAATTGGTTTAATTATTATGCGGGCAGTTTCTTATCGGTGGAGGATTTCTTGCAGAGATTCCGAGATGAATTCCTCAGTCATCAACGTTTGACAACCTTGGAGGTGGCCGTATATGCCACAAGACAAGAAGCAGCCGAAGCACCTGAAAAATTCGTTTATCGAATGAGACAACTGTGCCTCAGGCTCAGACCTACCTGGCCCGAGGAAGAAATGATTTTGCATATCATTGACCGGATGACTAAGGAAGTAAATAGTCAACTATTTCTGGTGGTTCCCAAGACCATGACTGAACTAGTACAAAAATGCACGCGTTGGTCCCGACTCAATGAGGCCGACAAGGCGTGGACGAAGCGAACCAAAGTAAAGCCATCGGATACCCAGAGCCAAGATGCGAGGCAGACACCATGCCGCCCAAGAGTAGAAAACCCCAGTGTTCAAAGAGTCACTAGGGCTGAGGATACCAGCGTACCGAAGTGCTGGTTTTGCCCGGAAAGGCATATGAACCGTGACTGTCCACAAAGGCCAGAATGGTTTTCTGAACGACACCCTGGAATCCAGCGAATGCAGGGGGAAGGAAAGGGGGCCGTCCCAAAACGTTAAACGGAACGGCCCTTGCAACAACTGATGGCATAAGAACAACGCCATCAATAAAACTCCAAGTGAACGGTCAGGAAGTGGTGGCGCTAATAGACACAGCGGCAACCAGGAACTTCGCCAGACCCGAATACCTGACGGGAAAAACCGAGAAGACTCGGCCGATGACCTTCACTTGGCTTCAAGAGAGCACAACCCTCGAAGCACATCTCCAAGGCACACTAAACGCCACTATCCGCAATTTTTCATTCGCATGTGACGCAATGGTGATACCTAATATGCGCATTGCCATCGTCCTGGGGGGACCTTGGCTTATGGAAAACCAAGCCGTAATAGATATGGCACGTAAATGCATGCATGTAGGTGTGGACAGACGTCACACGCTACACTTTGTCACAAGAAATCCTAGACCTCATTCTAAAGAAGACATCCAAATCTCTACAGATACAAGCTCCTGGATGGCAGAGGATCGAGAGATTTTTCAAAGAACTCTGAGGGATTTTAGAGAGTTATTTGACGAGGGCGATGCAGTCGCTACCACAGCTACCACAAGACACGAGATTCGGCTCTCAGATGACACCCCAGTCAGGGTGTCTGCCTACCGTTATCCACCAAACAAGAAGCGAGTGATTGCTGAACAAGTTGAAAAGATGCTGGTAAGTAATGTGATCCGACCGAGTCACAGCAATTATAGTTCGCCGATTGTAATCGTCACGAAGAAAAATGGAGAGCCGAGATTTTGCGTTGACTATCGCAAACTGAACAGCCGGACGAAGGATGAAGTCAGTCCCTTACCGCCCATCCAAGAATCCCTTAAAGATTTAGGGACAGCCAAGGTGTTCTCCACACTTGATTTACGAAACGGTTACTGGCAAATTAAGCTTGATGAGGAATCGAAAAGGTACACTGCTTTCACCACGCCCGATGGGGCTGCTTACGAATTCAATGTCATGCCTTTCGGGCTCAAGGGGGCCCCAAGTACCTTCCAAAAGCTTATGGTACAAGATGTCCTAGTAGGATATCTTCGTGAATTTGCAATAGCATACCTTGATGACATAATCGTTTACTCGGGAAGTGTGAAGGAACACCTTAGGCATCTCCGGTTGGTGTTCGAAAGATTGGCCCAACACGGCTTAAGGTTAAATGTCAGCAAGTGTCACTTCGTGAGTACGACTTTGAATTACTTGGGACATGTAGTAACCATGAATGGGAACTATCCCCAAACAGAACATATCGAAGCTATTCAAGCTACCGAGCCACCCCGCACACGGAAGGGTTTGAGAAAATTCCTGGGCATTATTAATTGGTTGAGAGATTATATCAAGGACTGCTCTCGAATCATGGCCCCACTCACTGACCTATTATCCACAAACAGGACATACAAATGGACCGAAGAGGCAATGGTAGCATTCCAAGCCATCAAAGAAGCGGCTTCAAAACCTTTGTACTTATACAGACCTGATTTCCAAAAACCTTTCTGTTTACAAACTGACGCCAGCGCAATTGGAGCATCCGCCGTCTTATACCAAGAGCACGATGGCCTCAGAGAAGTGGTCAGCTACGCTAGTCTGAGGTTTAGTAAGGCTGAACAAAATTATCATGTAAATGAACAAGAATGCCTGGCGGTCATTTGGGCTATCAAACGATATAGGCCCTATTTGGAAGACAAGCCGTTTACTCTAAGGACAGATAATAAAGCGTTGACTTCACTTCAACAATTCAAAGAAACCAAGTCTAAGCTGATGCGTTGGTCCTTGCTATTGCAAGAGTTTACCTATACAATCGAACATGTTCCTGGTAGGGAAAATGAATTACCAGATGCCTTATCCAGAAGTCCTGGGAACGACACGACGCCCGTTGGTTTGGAGGATGTCGAACGAATGATTCCTTACGAAAATCCAATTCCGCCTGAACCGCAGCAAGATGAATACGTCTTTGTCACCGACGACGAAGAATCTTTGATTCATACTATACGAGATGCCCAACAGGAGGATCCACAGGCAAGAGAAATGATGGCCAGCTTGAACCAAGACCCTGCAGCGCCAGAACATTCATACATAACATTCCGAGACGGTTTGCTCCGATACAAAGTGAGTGATAAACACTTGATTTGGGTACCACCCGTGGCCCGCGAGAGGGTCATCAACCAGTATCACGACTACCATACCGCAGGCCATCCCGGAGCGGAAGAAACATACCGGGCTATACGAGAACGTTATTACTGGAACAATGCCCAAGCCAATATCACAGAACTTGTTCGGAGTTGCAGAATATGTAATGCGTTCAAAAGAGGGCCACCACAGGCTCAAGCGCCGCTACGGACCCACGCTTCGAAACAACCATTTGAGGTCATATCTGTGGATATCATTGGACCACTCACTGAGACCCGGAAGAAAAACCGTTTTGGTATTGTCGTCACCGATATATATTCAAGATGGACCGAGGCGTGCGCAGTCAAGAGCACTAGCAGCGCCATCGTAATCGAGTATCTCACGCAAATCTTTCACAGATTTGGCTATCCCATGGCTATCTTGACCGATAATGGTTCACAATTTACTTCCATGGCATGGGATGCAGCATTACGAAAGTGGCAATGTATGCACTGGACAACGCCAATCTATCATCCCAGGGCCAATCCAGTAGAAAGAAGAAATCAAGAGGTAAAGAAAGGCCTCTGCATCCTTCTGGAGGGCCAAAACCCGGAAAGATGGGATGAAATGCTGGATCAAGTACTCTTCAACTTACGATGTCGTCGGAATGCCGCAACTGGGTACACTCCGGCTAAGGCCTTGTTTGGATTCGAAATCCATCGGCCAGGAGAATGGCAAGATCCGCCACAACAACCACCAGAACCTGCCGCTGATAGAATACGGCAGGTACATGCTAATGAGTTGAGGTATCGACAACGCCGGTACGCACAACCCGACGCTTCGATGCCCATTACACCACGTCTCGGAGAGTTCGTGATGGTGAAGGCACACCATCCGCCGGGCAAACATTTCGCTGAACGTTGGGTGGGACCGTACCCTGTGGTAGGGAATGCCGGCGCCACTGCTATATGGGTAGAGCGGGCCGATGCCCAACGTACTAAATATCATATAGACCAGGTACGACCCATGAGACAACTCAATCAAGCGCAAGAATCTGCAAGTCGCCAGGAGCAACTGGAATCGCAAGAGCATTAATGCGTAATGCGAATTCTTCGCTCGCTTGTTTATTGTTTTGTTCGAACATCCTCCAAATAACGTCTTCCCGGGAGCGGCCGAATTGTTACCCATTACTAAAGCCATTTTTTCTTTCGGTGTGGGAAAAGACGTTTATTTGGAAATGTTCGAAATATGATTTACATAGGATAATATGATTTTTTGATAATTGTCATTTTTTTGACAATCAGTGAGAATATTTATATTTTTTCAGTGTCAGATTTGTTTCTGATCCGTATTAATGTTATAATAAATTTACCTTCATTAAAGTAAGTGGTAGTTACTGTTGTTTTGTTGATTTAAAATACAGTGGGTGAATCCGTTCAAATTCGAACCGGTAACAAACCTTGACAGTTGATGCATCTAACATTTTAAGCCTTAGTCTGAAAATGGGTACAGTGCCTCACGTAACTCTTGTGTTACTAATTTATGGAATAACACATTATTTGTTTTGAGGTTGAACAACATGAATATATACAGGGCTAGCTATTGATCTTTATTGGCTATTTTCTCGTTTTTTTTTAATCGAACCTATAACTTTTTTATTAGTCAGCACATTCCCTGTAAAATTTCTGTTAAAATGGTACAAATAAAATAGTACTTATTTCTTGTATTTTCAAAGTTAAAACCCTTTAGTAGGATATACCTGTGTTTCTAATATGCAATATGCGAGGCATCTAAGAGTTGCTTGACAATGAAATGAAAACATAGTAACTTTTACAAACACCTGTTTTTCAATTCTTTATTATTAATTTTAGAATTACAATTTGAAATTGTTTCATAGTAAAACAATCTCAATTTAAAATGTGTTCAAATATATCTCCACTCTGCTCTACACATGCTCTCAACCGCCTCTGTATCGACAGACTTACATTCTGAGCCAAATTGTTCTCACTTGATTGAAGAAAGGCATTTCTTATTCGTTGCTGCGTGTTCTCCGCTGTTGTAGGAGGTGTTGCCTAAACAATGTTTTTTACACTTAGCCACAGAAGGAAATCACAGGATGTAAAATCTGGTGATCGAGGTGGCCCGCTTATTAGGCTTCCTCTCCCAATCCACTTACTGGTGAGTACCCTATCCAAATCCGCTCGTGCAGCAGCACCATAATGTGCTGGTGCACCGTCATGTTGGTACCACAATCTCCTTGTGACGTTATCTGGTAGGCCTTCTAATAGCAATGGTAAGTTATTTTGTAAGTGATTTGTGTAGATTGCACAATTTAAAGTATTATTAAAAGAGAAAGAATGGACCAATAATAGTGTTTCCTATAATGCCTCCTTTTGTGTTAACACTCCATTTTGGTTAATATAAAATGAGGGTTGGTAATGTCATAATAATAGGATTTTTTTCTATTTGTTGTTCCACAATAAGCAAATGTTGCTTCATCTGTGAAAAGCACATGATCTAGAAAAGTTATATCTTGTCGCAATTGTAAGAGTAGCCATTCACAGTAAACTAGTCTCCTTTCAAAATCCCTTTATAATAAGCCTTGATGATTTTGAATTTTGTAAGGGTGAAATTTATGTTTTTTTTTAAATCCTTCTTACAGCAGTGACTTCTATTCCGCGTTGTTTCGAAATTATCCTTGTATGTAGATATATGCGGATTTTCCACAATGGACTAGGCGATTGTCACTTCATTATCTTCTGTAACCATAGTCTTACTTCTTTTATGTTTGACGTAATTTACTGAACCCGTTCGAAGAAACCTTATAAACAAATTTTCAAACGTTTTACTATCCGGTGCTCTTAGGCCGGAATATTCCATGGCATATGCTCTTGATGCTATAAATGTATTTCTAATGCTAGCGCATTAGAAATACATTTAGCATTTAAAGTCGCTGTTGATAATTTCCACTAACAAGCTAGAACCACAACTGCAAACCATTGTCAATGGAAGGTTTCTGCTACATAAATCTCATTAATCATAATTATAATGTTTAATTTTATTATTTGAATTTCCTGTGTATATATGTATAGTCCATTGAAAGAAATTATGAATAAACAGGTAAGCAACAAACAAATCTTAAATTAATATATGGTTGAGGTGTCCAATCAATATATCATGTTATCCATTCATTACAAATGTTTAGTTTTAATAGGTAAGAAAGTATATAGAAACAGACATTTGCATTTCGTTTGTCATAAATCAAATATCGGGAAAATTGAAAGAATACTTCAATATGGAAACCGCACCTATATATTTGTGTCAAGACGTCTGTCTACACTTGTCCGCGCACATACGTACATAAATATTGTTTAATAGTTGTAGTGTTGTATGTGCAAATACAATAATTAATAGGTGCTCGATTGAGAGATCGAGATAAAACCTCATTAAGATTTATAGCTCCTGGTTGTTAATATTATTTAATTAATCATAATAGACAATAATTTTTCATTTTAATACCATAATTATGTAATTAACTATTTTATTTATTGAAATCGGTTGACACATGTTTATGGAAAACGTTTTTCATTATTTCCCTTAATGTTTATATAATATTTAAGAATACATTATTAAGTAAATAAATTAATTATATATAGGTATACAGGCTGACTCATCTATATTGAGAGAAATGTATTGTGCCCAGTATGATAGTTATCATACTCAATGCAATAATAAAATATAGTATACAAGTTACATGAAGAAAAGTATTATATTGCCTAGTAACAATCCATATTTTATACAGTGGGGAAATAAAGTAACGGTTAATTGATGTTATGACGTCATAGTCAGTTTTCTTAAGTGAAAACTTGTATTTTTTTTAATCAGTTGCGGTAGTATTTCCTATTCCGTATCCAGCAGTATTAAATTCTTAATGTTACATCTAAAAAAAATTGAGAAAAGTTAAATTAAAAATTCGTTGAATGAATATAGTCACCTAAGTTTGACGGAAAGATTGACGACACGACACGTTTTCATTATATCAAAAATATTGAAAAATCGTACTATGAAGTTATTTTCTACCTAGCTACGCTCTACGTAGCTAATGTAGGTATCAATTCGAACTGTACAAATTGCAAGTATCTTTCTCCGTTCAAACTGTTATCAAAAACCAATGGACTTACAATTCATGCCCATAACTTGTTAAGAATATTATGTATGAATTTCCCGCATCTAATGGTACAACTCTTTCCATTAACCGTTTCAATAAAACAAAATATTGCTTTCCGAAAATAAAACACGCTGTGAAAGCAATGGATTGCGAAAACAAATTTCCTTCATTTCTTCACAGAATTCATGCTTGTGATCATAGTTAACTCGAAAACCAATTACAGATTATACGGGTGAAATTTATGAACTTTCAAACGTTTCAGAATTGAAATGTGAGTTACATTGTGTTTCAAAGTAATGCTTCTACTAGTTGAATTTCGATTGTTTTCAATTTCTAGTAGCACATCAACTTGTGCATCTTCATCTAGTGTCACTAAACGTCCAGTTTTTGGAAGATTCTTTAAACACTTCTTATGAATCCAACTAAATGTTGATTGACTTATGGCTGATCTGGGTATTTTTCTATAAAAACTGGGTACACTTCTAGCTGTGTCGGCATAACCAATCATTATTAACACTTCAATTCTCTGTTTTCGCCCAATAGTCCCATTCTTATTAATAAAATATTCTGAGAAAGACAAATTATTCTAATTTGGAAGAGGAAAATAAGACTTGCTTATTTTGGCACTTACAAATTATTTTATTTTGACAGCGACAATTCGTTTTTTGTTGTATACACCGGTGCCTAAATTCTTTTTTCAATATGAAGATCTTTTAATATTTGAATTTTTCAAATGTAGTATATTCAAAATTTTATACCGTTGGATACGGAATAGAAGTACTACCGAAATCAATTAAAAAAATACAGGTTGTTATTTAAAAAAAATTTGATGACGTCATAACATGAAAAAGAAACTGAAAATAGGATGGAAATGTTCTCCTTAAGAGGGGCGATTACCTATCGAAAATTAAGGCATCGCCGTTTCGCGTTTTTTGAATTTATTTTGTAATTCTAGAATTTCAAATTTGGGTTAGTGGTGCAAAAGGCATTAATTTATAATGTCAAGGTCCGTTTTTGTACTAATTTATTTTCTTAAGAAAATTATGTGTTTTAGAAATATCCACAAAAATGCATGAATTTGATTAGTGTCTACTAACTACGGTTGGTACACAAAGGAAAAAAAACGACCTCTACGCGCCAGCTGCACATTTGATGTACGATATAAAGAAAAAATCAAATTTATGTACTTATTTGTGAAGATAAAAACATTAAACAGTAAACCTTGTCACACACATTTCACACAAGGTTTTACGCGTCGTCTATCCCTACTTTACGGTATCTCTACCGGTCCCAACGAAGACGAAAATCTATCGGAATCGGTCGGCTACTGCAGACTTAAATGCGAGTGACAGTTTAATTACAAACTGTCACTGTCATATATACCTATAATATTCGAGTGAATAATAATATAACAGTTATGGGCAAGCGAAAATTGGTTTATTATAAAACATCAACAACATCAACAGTTCCGTAAGTACTCATTCTTTATACATATGTTTTCCATCTATAGTATTCCTTAATCTATGAATAAAACCAAAGCGGTATGAAGGAAACCGAATATCGTGTAGCTTCACTTACTCACACCCCCTTGCGTCTACCCGTCCCGCGAGTAATTTAAGTTGCATAAGTTTCTATTTGTTGGTAAACGCCCGTCTTAATTAAAATCACTTCGAGATTTCTTTAAAAAAATGAATTTTAGGGAAGTTAATGAATTTACCCGTCATTTCAATTCCACGCTGTATAGTATAACATTGTAAACTAAGCCTAATCTTAAATATGGGAACAAACAATGAATCAAAGAAGAAGATGATGTCGAAATTCATATTTGAAAGAAAATGTATAAACCCTACTTCATCTTATGAAATCGCGATATAATATCATAAAGTTTTGTAAAACCAATGCACAAATACAAATTTAAAATATTAATTAATATTTAGCTGAATTTGCAGCGAAGTTCAAACTGACGCTTTCAAGGAAACAAAGAAGATGAGTTTTGATGAGATAACTTCGGAGAGTGATATTTTTGAATAAACAGTGCACAGATAAACATATTACATATCATATACCAAAAGGAAAGTAATTTCAATACCCTTCAGAATAAATGAAATTAGTGACCACGATTAACCAAAAATTCAGTTTTAGTCTAGTATGTAGGACTCTCTGCTAAAGGTAGGGTAGCAACGATTTTTATATATGTTGCCTAGTTCTGGGTTATAATGAAAATTACAAGTTTCGGTCTTTTGGCGGAGGGAGGAAGCTTAAGTAACCATCTGGGATTAAAATTGCCTAAAATCTGTTTTTTACAAGAACTCCTTTTGATCTCTCGACAAAAATATGTTATTCAAACTTAAACAAGAAGTAATTTCTGACAAATTTTTTATAAAGACTTGTTTGTACGCCTGATGTGCACTGAGTTACAGGCTGAAAAATTGACTACTCTTTCAAAAAAATGCCAAAATGCACTTTTGTTATCATTTTTTAAAATAGTATTGCAGGCGATTCATTATTAAATAGTAATTATTATATTATTATGTATTTTAATGTGTAATTATAATACATTATACGTACTTTTAAGAAATTTGTAAACTTATTTCCACCTCACGATGAGGCAAAGTTAAAAGTTCGTTTTTATGTTGCATCCCCAGTAGACTTACACTACAAAGATTATTATAAATTCTTATTATCATTATTAGAAATAATATTTTATTCTACATATCATATAAAATGTTAACATACATTTTTTGTACCCAGGTTGACTTGGTCCAAGCCAAATCAAGTTTTCAATGAACGTAATCCCATCGACATGTTCACTCTCGACGTCGAGGTGATATTCCGGTGCATTATTGTATGATTGCCTACTGCAGCATCCACATGCCACAGAACATTCCAATTATGTTTTCCTCGCCCACATGCTGCGCCACATTCTTTTTTGCAATTACAGGTTCCTCCGTCATCGTTACGGGAACCAGGCCATTGCTTTCCAATTCCCAGCCTCGGCCTTCAGAATTTTTTGGGTTCTCATACCACTTTTCTACTTGGTGGTACGTCCCAAATGTATAATATCTTGCCGTGTCCTTATTAGGTGGCAAAGAAGCTAGATATAAACTGCTTTTCATTGTGGACTTTACAAAATGTTGGTCGCGAGCTTCTTCCAACGTATCTTTCTCCAAGTTGCCACAATACAAAGCGACAAAAAAAGCGAGATCCAGCGTCTACCACCTCGTCAAACTTGGAATCGTCTTGCTTAAGGATGCTAACTATCATACTAAAATTTTTGTTTTGCCTCTCCCTGGTTTCCTAAGGTACATGTTCTTTGACGAAGCCAGTGCTGTTAGCACAACTAGAAGATCGACATTTTCTCTGGGAGAAAAAAACGACGAACTCAATGGAATAGATGTGTTGACGATCAAAGCATCACAATCACTGATATGCGAAATACGAGTATATATAATATTTTGCTATTTTGCAATATATATGTACTATTATGTATAATGTACTATATATACACATCAAAATACATAATGATATAATTATTATTATTTAGTCATGAATCGTCTAAAATAATACTTTAAAAAAGGATTAAAAATGTGCATTTTGACATTGTATTGAAAAATTGTCCAACATATCGGCCTGTAACTCGGTACACATTAGACGCACAAAAAAAGTGTTTATACAAAATTTTTCGGCAATAACGTCCTCTTCAAGTTTGAATATTATATTTTTGTCATGGAATAAACCTTTGAGGAGTTAATACGTTATTGTAAAGAAATATATTTTCGGCATCTTTTAATGCAAGATGGCGCCCCGAGCTTCCGCCCCCCTCCCCAGGTCGAAAACTTTTTATTCGAGCGCTGACCTAAACAACATATTGCTGTCACCCTTGAAAATTAATTATATAAGAAAATTATTAAAGGTCTATATGCTTAAAAACCTGAGGTTCACGCATATATCTCAAGAAATTAGTCTTATGTTTATCTGAGATCTTATCACTTCTACAAAAAAAAATGTCGGTTAGGCAATGTCGCACTTCACTAGCTCAGATAATAGTAGCATAAATAGGGGCAGAAATATTCTTTCCCCAAGGATTGTACTCTTAACTATTCGACAGGTCAGATACATTAATATTACAGAAAACGTCTTACAATATCATTTATTAACACACAAAGAGATTTACAAAAGGAAACAGGCTATTCTAAATTGTTTATTCATGTACAATAACAAATGAAATTAGCATTCAATATATGTATATAATAAAGATATAAAAAATATAATCATATATAACACACTTGTACGTGTTAAGTTTAATATTTCCAATACAAAAATCAAATCAAAGAATATTATTATAAGTAATGATTGTAATAGTGAGAAAAAGAAAATGTTATTATAGTGTACATATTAGAAGATAGACTTTGCTTTAATAATTATCTTATTCATATGCATATTCTTACTTCTGGATAACATTCCCAAAACAAATTCACGCTAATAAGTCAGTCAAGGTCCCATCCTATGAGTTTATATTTTAAAACTTATTAAATGCACCTTTGACTCACGTCATAACGTGTTCAATTTCTAATGTTCAAAAGAAAGAGTAAAAAGTTATTCTGAATTCAAATTAGAAATTTTTATTAAAAAGTGTTTATATATGAATTAAAACACTGACTATGTGCTGATATTAATCTCATTCAAATGAATTTTCTTACTTCTGAATGACATTCTCAACAAAAATTCATGTGAGAGAATCAATTAGGACTACATTCTATAAGCTCATTATTGCAGAATTTATTGAACACATCCATAATTCAAACACTCAACATGTCTAATTACAGTGCATAAACACAAATTCAATCAAATAATTATAAACTCTAAACAAACAAAATTTACTAACCTTGTTAACTATCAATATAAATCACCACTTCTTCTTACTTAACCAAATATCTAAAACTATAAAGAATTATAAAACATAACAAAATTCGTTTTAACTTGTATAACTACATGAAAAAACATCCTTAATAAAATTTGTGATAAATTGTAAAATCAAACTTCCTTATTCTAAATTAATTATAAACTCCGGAATCTTTTACCATAACATATCGCGGCCTTTAATTAAATCAAACGTACTTATTTGCATTTGAAAATATTGTAAGTTCGGAAAAATTGTTTCTTAGAAATTAATCTAATTTTCTTATAAAATATTAATTGAGAAATTATTCTAAGTCCCGTAAATTATTATTTAATACAGACACCGAATGTTTATTTATATTCTAGAGCGATATTTCACCTGCTAAAAAAATCCTCGAAAATTATCCTGCAATGCCTTTTATAAAGATTATTCTTAACACAAAATCTAAGCATGCCTAGCGAGTGTATTATTCTCACTCTTTAAATATGCATATTACTAACATCGCCACTAGCGGCGTGTAAATACATCACTGCTTGAAAATGTAAACAAACAAATGCAACATTAAATCGCTGTGATTGTATCATTTTAATATACAAGGATTAAAGAAAATTTCGGGATATAAGTGTGAGAACGTACAAATTATTCCTATATCTCCATTCAAAATTGAAGTTATAAATCCACATTGCTGTTACTATGATACTTAAACCATTTTCGCATGTTATTTGGATACTTAGTTCTAATTTTTCTTGTCTTCCTTTTCATACGAAATAAAGGAAATACTCATGCGTGGTTTGACAGCATCAGGTGAAGAAATATTATTTACTTCGGGCCCATCATGAGATTTCACTCATCAAACGGTCTCGAGCGTCGCATCTTTTTAAGCTGAAGTTAATGATAAACTATTAGTTATCAATATTTACTTGTTATACAGGGATCATTCAAATATTAATTTTAGAAATAAAAATATAATGACATTGTTACATTGTTTCAATAAAAGTAATTTAAATTTTCTGAATCCTCACCTACTATAATTTTACAATAAATATTTATATACAATGTGTATTCTTTAATCTTGATCTAAGACCATTATAAAAGAAATAAAATAAAATTAAATTAACTTAAATCTAGTTGTAGTCTTGAGAATATTTATATACAGCCTATTTTGTAACTCAAGATCACAGCAATATGTTAAAATCGTTTCTACCCCACCTTTTGCAGAGTAAAACGAATTTTTGGTCTATGCTGACTGGACTATTTGTGAAATATACAAATTTTCATGTACACTGTACACTGGAATTGCCTGCTAGTCTCATTCCACTTAAATAGCTGTGCAAATCCAAGAAATTCATTCCAATCGGAAGCCTGAAGTAGTTCCTGTCCCAGTCCATTGATGTAAATCAGGTCAGACTGTACATTCTTGTGTCATTATTAACTCATTAGCTACCATTTAAACTATTTCGAGAGAAAATTGTTGTGGATATATTTTTTTAGTTCCGTAAATTCGGGTAGGGGTGAAAACTGTAAAACGTGAAAATCTCTAAAATGCAAATGGCGATGGTGTTAATCAGACACATGCATATTCCGCCAAGTAAGTTATCATCTTGAGTAAATGTAAACAGTTCTAAAGGTAACGTTTTCTGATAAAGTATTTTTATTAAAGTTCGGATTTTATATAAAATTAAGCTCAAATAAAATAAAGACATCGAAGTACTACATATTTGTATAATATATAATGAATATATGTATATACCATTGAAATATTCTTCCACAAGAACTTGAGACACATTAAAGAAGAAAGGAGCTAGCTTGCACAATTATTATTCGTCATTTGACGCAAAATGAAAAATATAAGATGGCAAAGCAATTTTCAGACGAAAAAAAGACCTTCTTCAATAAATACAGAAACGGCCACCTTATGTACAAATGGCAAAGCGGCGGGTATTCTTGGAATCCCAGTCTTTCATTGTGTCTCGCTTGTTCACATTTATGCACACAAGGCAGGCATATTATGTATGTATACTTTACGTTGTACAAGTTTATTTGACCGCTCACTGACTATGCGATTAAAAATATTTTCTCCAAGAAGAGACTCCCGTCCAACATCCCACAATATATACATATAAGTTTTTCAGGGCCGTACTAAAAGGTGAACAGGTTTTACTTAGTTACTCGCATACATATATGAACAATATTAATAAAAAATAAATATTAATAAATGGTTTATGGTTTTTGCGAAAATATTATAGATAAGAAGTACAACATAAATACCAATATAAATAAAAATATTGAAAAGATAATGAATGGTGTACGTGTATTTTATTAATTTCTAGCAATTACGTATGCGGATAATTAAAATGAACAAAGAAATGTTGTGTACTCCTTTTATGTTAGTATCGTTACCGGTCTGTCTGAATATATAAAGTAATAAGTTTCATTAACTTTATAGAAACAATTATACAGACATGTTAATCTTGCAAAAACATAGCACTCCATAAAAGCACTACCAAAAGAACAAAAAAACAATAATGCACATAGGGGGGGATGCTTCCAAATTTCTGTTAGCATCCAGGCAGGTTTTACCAACAATGGTAGTCGATGTATTCTTAAATGTTAATTTAACCACTATAGAAAACGTTATAAAGAAGACGTTATTTTCTTTCTAAGGAATCTGGCAATAATTTTAAAAAGTATTTGGAAAGTCTGCAAAATCGAACTACTATTTATCGATGAACCTATCGGTACAACATTTCTAAAAAACGATTTCTTTAGCAGAAGGCCAAAAACGACAGTAAACGATACTAGCATCAAAACCGTTGAAAATATGTTGAAGAAGCACACACGAATAACTATTAATGATATTATTGCATATATATGTATCGGTGTCTGTTTAAGCTTGGCCACCGGCCATATCTCGGCAACCATTTATCGTATAACCTGGCGGAAAAGATCTTCATAATAAAATAGCTACGGGAATGTCAACAAAAATAGTTTCAACCTTCCAAAATGATCGCAAGGGGGGCGCAATACTCAAGGTTAATTAAAAATTGGATAATTTTTTATTAAATCTAGATTAGGATAGATTAAAAATGTTACTAGCAACATTTTCAGACCATTTCATACAATTTTCATTTGAAACTTTTTGATCTAGGACCCATACGAATGGGAGGGTGGAGAGGGGTGTATCTGCGTGCAAAAGTAGCTATAATTTCGGTTTGCCTCAACGGATTTGAATGTTTTTGGGCCCATTTAGATAGCTATTTTTTTAAAGAATTGAATGATATGTAGTACGAAATTATGTGGTTTTCAAAAAAAATAACAGAGGGCAATGTTCTCAATTTATGTATATTACTTGTTTTTTTCTTTAAAATTTTAAATAAAACAGTATATTTTTAATATCGTAATATTGAAGCACATAAAAAAACTGAAGAGCATAATAAAAACCAGAAGTTGCTACCTTTTTCTTTGACGAAGATATAGTCGCACAAAGACAATTCAGAAATATCAAAAAAATTAAATAAGAATTTATTTATTTATTGCGAGTAATAATTTTATTATAATATTAAGAGGGTCACTAGGCAGTGTATTAAATATATTCATTTCAATCTTCTCACCGATTTTTTGATTCATGGCATATGTTACGTTAGATTCTTCTTTTAAATGTTTTCAAATTCTCTAGCTATTTTTAAATGTCATGTTTCGTCTTTTTAGACATTGAAATAAAATAATAATTACAATAATAATAATAATAATAATAATAATATATCTTTATTACCCAACAAATATAGGTATATCTAATTATAGGAAAACCGCAAAAATAATTTTCATAACTCATGAACTAAGTAGACAATAACGAGGAAAGAAACAGTATAATGTAATGTATTAGTTATAACCAAATCATTAACTCATTAGTAACGAAAGGATATAAAAATTGATATTGCTGTTAAACACGCAATAGCAAAAGAAAACGAATGCGCATGTACAAAATAGTAGCACCTTTAATTATAAATTTGCAATAGGATTCAGACACAGACACCGATTTGCAAGACGACTCAATCACAGAAGATGATTTATGAAATGCAGTGAAACATAAAAATGTTATTGTGTATTACAAACTAATTACCTTTATATATCTATATGTATCCACTTCACATGTTGCCACACGATTTGTAATTTTTTCTTTGTATATAAACCCAATGTATAGATATCTTTTATTATATACTTGAAATTAACAATCTTATAGGGCCCTAATTAATAGTCAATACGGCCCCTAGGGACCCGTTTAATAAGGAGACTAGGTATAATAATTATCGTCACAGAAAGTGGTGCAATAAAAGCATTAGAGCCTTTCAAAGTTATATTCTTATAATTTTAAATAAACTACTTCAATTTCGGAGGCAGCAATTGTTGTACTCGGCTTTTTGTGATAAACTATGTCTTCTATTCTGCCCCATAAAGAAAAATCAAGAACATCTGGCTAGGCAAATAAAATCTCAATAATGTCTTCTTTTGGTATAATTTAGGGAACATTGCCACGAAGCAAGTGTGCATTTTCAAAGCATTGAAAATACAATCTGATCATGTCATAAGATTCAACGTTAGAATATGACATTTTGCAAATTTAATAATTATCTGCAGGCTTCCAAAAAGGCTTAATTTGTTAAATACGTACAAAAAGTTTAACTACAAGTGACGCTAATATTTTTACATTTCGATATTCATGGCCCATCTTTGAAATCTCATTATAATGTAATTTAGTATCACTGTGCATATCATGTTGTATGATGGAAATTAAAAAAAAAGCAAACTAAACTATTACTATTAT
Source organism: Amphimallon solstitiale (assembly GCA_963170755.1). NCBI lineage: Eukaryota > Metazoa > Arthropoda > Insecta > Coleoptera > Scarabaeidae > Amphimallon > Amphimallon solstitiale. The sequence continues at coordinate 121,539,149 of OY720681.1, read as the reverse complement.
TTTATTTCAGTGTTGGAAAGGATAAGAAATTATATTTAAAAAATAATAGCTAGAGTTTGAAAACATTTAAAAGGAGAATCTAACGTAACATATGCAATGAATTAAAAAGGCGATGAAAAGATTGAAATAAACACATTTAGGGAAGAGCATGATGAAATTTCAAGTGAAAATGAACTATACACTGTCTAGATATCCTCTTAAAATTGAAATAAAATTATTACTCCCAATAAATAATTAATTTATATTTAAATTTTTATATTTTGTTTTTGGATTGCCTTCGTATGACTATATCTTCTTCAAAAAAAAAAAATTTAGCACCTTCCGGTTTTGAGCATTCTCTTCAGTTTTTTATGTGCTTCAATATTCAAAATCAATAAAATCCGTTGGGGCAAACCGATATTATACCTACTTTTGCACGCAGACATACGCCGCTCCATCCTCCTCTTCATATAGGAGTTAGATCAACAAGTTTCAAATAAAAATATCTGAGAATGTTGCTAGTCAAAATTTTAATCTATTTTAATCTAGAATTTAATGAAAAATTATCGAATATTTAATTCATCTTGATAATTGCGTCCCCTTGCGATCATTTTGGAAACTTAAAAATATTTTTGCTGTAATTCCCGTGGTCCATTTTGCTATCAAATTTTTGTCCGCCATGCGCCAGGTTGTACGATAAACGGTTGCCGAAATATGGCCGGTGGTCGAGCTTAAACAGACACCCGGTATATATGCGTTGGTACACCGAAAGTTCATGGCATTTTGCACGATTATTTGTGAGTGAGCAAGGTGTCAGCTTGTTTGATATGCCAGCAATTGGGGCCAAAGTTAAAATTAGATGATCAGACACTTGTGGCCAATTGAAAAACCTCTTGTCTCCTTTTAGCTAATTATTTTAGCGAATAACTAGCTAAAACGAATAATCACAGCAGATGATATGATCTCCGGAAAGAAAGTCAATCTGAAGAGTGGCACAAAGAACTTCTAATTAAAAAACGTCCAGTTTCATATTTTGGTAAGGTAGCAGTTATTAGGATTTAGATCGATGCCCAATCAAAGTGAACAACAATTTATATACGGGTCATAAAGAGCCAACCTGGTTGCATAAGCGACCATTACTCTTACTTACATTATAAATAGCATATACCATACCATACTTCCGCCTAATTTTTCACCAAGCAACTATCATCTTTGATAGATACAATAGATAAAAATAGTAGTGTATACGATTAATTGAAAGTTATATTAAAAATTTACAATATAATATTCTCGAAAAGTAATAGAATAAAGAACTTTACAGAACTTTGGCTGTCATAAAGAAAACAAGCAATTGCGATAGGACTTGGATGATCTGAATATTTACAAATGCACAAAAAACTTCTTGTTCTGTGCTCGTTAAGGAATGTGCAGGATATGAATGGATTTCTAAAACTACTGGATCTTAACACAATATATACATATTATGTGTTTGGCTGTTTTTCTCACCGTATATAACACATAATGCCCCATTACTTCATCTTCTCCTGGTCAATGAAAGGAATCATTGGTAACACCATTACCCAAAGTTTCGAGTCCAAGTAATCTGCATTCGGTTAACGTGTAGCCTGCAATGTCAAAAATTGTCAAAAGAAAAGTCGAAAAGAACTTATCTATCTTTAATATTTTAGCACTACTACGAACAGGTTTTGGAAAAAATTACAGTCGCGAGACAGCTCTTTCAAAGGTGTTCGAGCTATTTCTTTCTTGCTCTTCATCATAATTCGCCAATAAGCGTAAATTAGTGGCTGATTCTTTATTTTTACATGTTCCGCAAGGCTCCATATTAGATCCACTATTATTCACAATATATACTGGCAATACTGTATCTGATATAACTTTACGATCTATATGCAGTCGAAACAAAACTGTATGTTTTTCCATACCTATGATGCCAAATCTACTGTACAAGTTAATGTCGACATTGAAAACTTATCTACTAGGTGTACAGAGATTCCAATATGTAACAGCGGGGATACCAATAAATGGGAACATTATTGTCTCATAAGTGTTAGTCCGGCAATATCAAAAATCTTTCCAGCAGATTGTGCGTAATGATGTAACTGGAGTGACGGCTCTAGAATACGTCTTGAAGGCATTAGATGACAGTATGCTTGTGGAAGTAAGTATGCTGGACTTAGGTAAGCTATTTGACACTATTAGCCATAATATACTACTGCAAAGCCTATACATTAGCTACTATGGTATAAGTGGCACTACACTAAAAGTAATAACATTCTACTTTATGGTTAGAATGCAGGTGACGGAATGGAAACGAAGGACTGCTTGTCAATCCGATATCAAAAACGGAATACCTCAGAGAAACGTACTTGGGCCGATCTTATTCGTTATATATAAAATATATTAAAATTCTTTGCCAAATATACAAATGTATTGAAAAAATGAATATCTTCTTGGTAGTAGTGGTATAATGATGAGCAAAAATAATAACAATATGACAACTGGTTGTCATTTAGAAAATATTGACAAAGATAGAATGTAAATCAAATATGTGTGAATGAAAATGTAAAGAATAAGCATAGGACAATCGTAATTCTTTTAATTACATAGTTGCATCGTTATTATATATATATATATATATATATATATATATATATATATATATATATATAGTATAGTGTAAGTAGTGACTGTTTAGTAGGTAGTATAGCTTAATTGTTGGGATTGCAGTCAGGGGTAAATCAATGTAAAGACTACTCTTTTCGAATTAATTCCGAGCTTTCGACAATGTTTATTGTCTTCATCAGGGCTGTTAACAATAAAATAACTTACAATAGGCTCTAGACAACTAACAAATAACAAGTTAAAACTCTTATTAAATCTAAAATAATTTTAAATCTGCAAAAAGAAAAAAGAATTTTTATAAAAATACTTACAAAATTCATCGAGTTTGCACAATTAAAAACGCTTTCATAGCATATAAAAATTATATAAACTTGCACATAACAGGATCATTTCTTACTTCAATTTTTAATAATTTTGCATTAAACATTAGACAAATTTATCTGTTTGAGGCACAAGACACCACGTATGATTGTGTGTATAACATTAAAGGTCAACACGGTCAACCCATTTACGTTTTAAATGGCAATTTTCAAAGCCGTACTTATAGGCCACCAGTCACATTATGTTTTACCTTTTGTTGTTATTGGGGTTGATTAGATATGTGTATATATTACTAAGATTTGCTATATCTGTCTTTTTGTTCATATTATTTGGTTCTTTCTGTATGTAGAACATTTCTAAGAATGTACGTTTATAATAATTACGCTCTATGTCAACAATTTTTGTTCCTTCGTAGTTGATTTCATGTTTGGTTGTTCTAACATGTTGTGTCAAGGCAGAGGAGCATGTTTTGTTATTATTTTTGCATGACGTAATATCCCTCTTTTCCAACATACCTATCGAACTTGCTCAGAGAACGGTGACCAAACATTGGCATGCTATATCTCAAAACACTTCCATACCTTTACGTGAATTTATAGAACTTCTAACCTTTGTCTTTGACTCTACAATATTTGTATTCGAAGGTAAATATTTCCAGCAAATCCTAGGTGCTCCCATGGGAGGGACGATCTCACCTATTATATCCCAATTTATTTTAGACGACCTCCTAGAAGCATGCATCCCAAATCTTTCCTTTTCCCTTCCTTTTATCAAAAAGTTTGTGGATGACCTGATAACTGCAGTCCCAAGAAACAACATCAATGAAATCCTAGATAAGTTTAACGCGTACCACAGCACCATTCAATTTACGCACGAAGAAGAAAAAAACAACTCCGTGCCTTTTTTAGATACCTTAATTATACGTAAAAATAACAATTTAATCTTAGACTGGTACAGAAAGCCATCGAATTCCAGTAGGTATATAAACTTCCTCTCTTACCACCCATTCAAAATGAAAATCAATTTTATATTAGAATTTAAACGAAGAATTTCGGTCATTTCGCATCCATCATTGTACAAACAAAACATCAATAGACTAAAAAACCTCCTTATTCAAAACAGTTACCCGTTACCACTAATCAACAAACTTTTATTCAGTACAAGTCCACCTAAAGTACCTGCTGACCAACAAAAAGACACTACGAAAAACCAAAAAACTTTCGGATCCCTTCCTTATATTAAGAATTTAACCCCTAAATTAATTAAACTTTTTCAAAATAATGTCCAAAGAGCCACGAAAATAATTACAACCGTTGGTTCTCTGTTCAGCAAAACTAAATACCCTATTGAAAATAAATTTAAATCAGACATAATATATCAAATTCCTTGTGACAACTGTGAGTTAAAATATATAGGTCAATCCTCTAGAACCTTAAATGGCAGATTGATTTCTCACAAAAGTGACTGCAAAAAGAATAACAAAACATGCTCCTCTGCCTTGACACAACATGTTAGAACAACCAAACATGAAATCAACTACGAAGGAACAAAAATTCTTGACATAGAGCGTAATTATTATAAACGTACATTCTTAGAAATGTTCTACATCCAGAAAGAACCAAATAATATGAACAAAAAGACAGATATAGCAAATCTTAGTAATATATACACATATCTAATCAACCCCAATAACAACAAAAGGTAAAACATAATGTGACTGGTGGCCTATAAGTACGGCTTTGAAAATTGCCATTTAAAACGTAAATGGGTTGACCGTGTTGACCTTTAATGTTATACACACAATCATACGTGGTGTCTTGTGCCTCAAACAGATAAATTTGTCTAATGTTTAATGCAAAATTATTAAAAATTGAAGTAAGAAATGATCCTGTTATGTGCAAGTTTATATAATTTTTATATGCTATGAAAGCGTTTTTAATTGTGCAAACTCGATGAATTTTGTAAGTATTTTTATAAAAATTCTTTTTTCTTTTTGCAGATTTAAAATTATTTTAGATTTAATAAGAGTTTTAACTTGTTATTTGTTAGTTGTCTAGAGCCTATTGTAAGTTATTTTATTGTTAACAGCCCTGATGAAGACAATAAACATTGTCGAAAGCTCGGAATTAATTCGAAAAGAGTAGTCTTTACATTGATTTACCCCTGACTGCAATCCCAACAATTAAACTATACTATATATATATATATATATATATATATATATATATATATATATATATATATATTAGTTAAACAGTTTATGGTACACCTAGACCCTTTAATGGAACTGCATAAGTAATACCTATTGTCCTATGCTTATTCTTTACATTTTCATTAACACATATTTGATTTACATTCTATATTTCTCAATGTTTTTAAATGACAACCAGTTGTCATATTGTTATTATTTTTGCTCATCATTATGCCACTACTACCAAGAAGATATTCATTTTTCAATATATACTGGGGTGTCTCTAAAAGGTGCGGAAAAAACGCTACCACACATTTCTGAGGGCAAAATATGACGATCTAACCCAACTTACCTCAGTCCAAAAGTGGATGCTTTCGGAGATACAGAGTGTCAAAAGTTCAATTTGATTTTAGTTTTTTATAAATAATTTCTGTAATAATTGGTATATTGTCACAATATTTGGGTAGGGGGGGTTTCGTGGGGTAAAAAATTTAAATCTGCTCTCATTTTCATTGCAAAATGTAGAGGGCGCCACCTGCGGCATATTGTATCCATTTAAAACGTAAAAACTTTTTTGAAACACACTGTATTTAACTTTTAAATAAAAATTCTTATTCTCCAATGATTTCTACCTAGAAAAGGTATACCTGGTAGGAGTTGATTGGAGCAGCCGTTTATGAGTAATCTGGATATAAAAAATTCATTCCGTATATGGACACATATGCTTCTGTAATTTGGGTGTTATTCTTGTGGCAATTCAATGCAATGGTGCATCCACTTTTGGACTGAGGTAAGTTGGGTTAGATCGCCCTCAGAAATGTGTGGTAGCGTTTTTTCCGCAACTTTTAGAGACACCCTGTATATATTGTCGTGGATAAATATCAATCATTTATTTCAAGAACATTGTAGTAACTAAAACAAATTAAATATTAGCCTTAAGTATAAAAACATAGAAGATACTTCCTTTATTTAGATTAAGATAGCACATATGCTATTTCATTGATATAAACCATTTAAAAAGTATATATTGTTCTAATAAATACTTAGTTTTCTTCAAAGAATAGGTTATTTTATCCGTAAGACAAATAAATTGCTTCTGACATCAATCCTTAACTATTATGTATTAATATCTAAAACCTAAAAGATTAATTAAAAATAGAAATAAGGGGTTATTAATCTTGGGACATGAAATTCTAGTATGTAAAAAAATATAAGTCCAACGTTATTACCAATTTAATATTCATATGTGTTATTGTTCTTTGTTATATATTAACTAATACAATGGAGAAATAATTAGAGTATGCTTAGAAGGACAAAAGGAAAAACAATAGAGAGTAGTATGATCCCATCGATATAAAAATGGTTTGGTTCATTTTTAAATAAGAAGAAAATTATATTCTTTATCCAGTAAAATATCAGTACCTGTTATGGATAGTAAACCGAAATAAGTGTTAAACCATTAAGATTATAAACAACAATTATAATCTGGAAAACTTCAACTCGAAGTCTAATTTTGTTGGTATTTTCTACGAACATTCCTTGGTGAACAGAGGAAGCTGCTGCTATCCAAAACCTAGAAGAATTCATTCCCTCTTAGGAGCTTAAACGGAGTACCCTCGAGTGTGAATTGATTCAAGTACTGAAAATAAACAAAGGTAAATCAATATCAATATGACATGAATTATCGAGAGCTCAGATAAATTAATATTACTATTCTTCATATTGAATTAATTATCTCTTAAAAAGCATACTTACTCTAAATTAATAATGCACGAGCTAGAAGTTGCACTTTTCTCCAGAGATAATTATAATTTAATTAAGATGACTACTCGTTAAAACATTTTTTTTGTGTTAGTTACCAAGTTGGATTTTAAAAATGTCTTTAATAATTCAAATATGTAATTCTATAAAATTAACGTCTTTATAATACGTTGAATCTATACCTATTGAATTTTAGTAATTTAATGTAAAAATAACAATCGTTATGAATTTAATATTTTAATTTGGAATATAAGATGAGTATAGTTGATAAAAACGTAAAGGAAGAATCATGTATTTAAAATTGTTACAACTGTAAGAAACCAAAGTTTCTTGAAGTTTCAAGATAGGGATTTATTATGTAAAATTGATGTATTAGAGACTTTCATGTTTCAAGGATAACCTTATAAGTTTTGACAAATAATAAATAACCTATAATTATTTCAATCAAAATATGCAGTTTAATTGTTGAATAGAAGTTAAATCATAAAAATGCTGAGGAACATACCCTGACCCTGACTAATAATATACCTAGTATCATTTGCTATCTTTATACAAATAACAATTTCCATAAAATGGTATAATATATAGGTACATATATATATATATATATATATATATATATATATATATATCAATTACCTTCCCTGTAATATCCCAGGCATTGTTATTTTCCAAGAGCTAGACGATCTGGTAGCAGAATCTGCTGCTGCTCTCCAAAAACAGCAGGCTTGCGGTAAATCAGTGCACAACAACAAACATAAATCTGGCCTAAATGGACAAAGTCATGAGTACAGGACTCGTAAAAGAACGTCCTATTATCACAGTCCGGTGTCGATTATTGGGATCTCAAGCAGTATAACCACTTGGAGGACAAACTCAAAACTCTACGTTTTAGTGGGTTCAAGAAAAGAGTAAAAGAATTACTGTCGGATAAGGAATGCTAGAGCGTCGATGAGCGCAGCCATTTTGAAAGGTTACAGAACAAATATACATGACCGTTAAGCAACAAAAGTCGATGTGGTGGGGAATCGGCGCCAGGCGTGGTGCGCAATAGTTCTTTACATTCTGGACGAATTGTATTAATATAATAACATCTTCTAATATCTTAATCAATAAACGATTTTTTATTACTATTGTTTGCACTACTTATTCTGTAGTCTAAATGTCAAAGCTTGACAAACATCATTGTTAAAGCGCTAAGTTGCATCGACCAAAAGCCACATAAAAATTGATTCCTTAGTTACTTGCAGAGATCAGTACAGAACATGATTACCACCTATCTTTTTCCAATCATCTTTCCGAAAATTGTACAAATTCATATTGATTCTAGCATTTTATTTAGGTCCGATATATAATGTAATCATCTTCTATTTTTAATTACCAAATAGATAGTAATCTGTAAGAGTTTTATTGCAACTATGATATTACTACTATTTTGGAATAATTCATTAGACGTTTAGATAGATTATTTTATAATGCCTTTGAACAAATCTGTTAAAATAAAATCATTCAGTCTATGGCAATAGATAAGTCGCGAACGACCCTTGTATCACAGAAGGACTAAAATAAAGAGAGAGTTTTGAACTCTACATGTTTTATGTAATTACTAATTACGCTTTAACGTGATTTTAAACTATATTCTATCACTAGAAGCGACTTTATCGCATATACGTTCAGTCAATTACTTTTAGCGTTGTGATACTGTACCTAAACAAATCGTGTTTAATTTGGTAATAGAATTAAAATAATTACAATATGAGAACGAAAGTCGTTATTTAGCAATAACTTAGTCAATACGATATTTCACTGCAGAAAATAAATTAAAACGTATAGCAACATGTTACCATTGAACAAATTTCTAGGGAAGTCAATTATAAGATTCTCGAATTAAAATGTGTTACTGCGGAAAATTTTTGTATTACCTACCACGATCTTATTTTTCAACATTTGATCCATTTATGATCACACGTTAATTCCAATAAGCCTATGCACTCAATTTTTTTAAATTAGTTCTCAAAAAATTCTAGCACTGTAGTCGTTTGAAGAAAAACTGCGTTTCTTCAAAGGCTATTTTAATTTAAAAAAGTATTAGTCACTTGGTGCCTGCTGGACTTAAAGTCGATAAGTCAACATAAATCACCAAATAGTATTATACAGTCTAGAAAGCAAGAACCAATAGCATCATGCAGGCCCACTCCACCTCAATTTCTCATACACATAACGATATTCTTTTATGATTGTCTTCCCATAAAATCCCTGATTGTCTTTCATCAGTGGCACGCTCTCAGTTTAAAGGAAGGTTATTTAGAATTTTTTTTGGAGCAAATATCGAACACCTACCAAAGGCAGCTTTTCGATGGTTATCTTGCCTTATAGTATCACCATCATGTCTGATTGCATAACTACGCATATCATACATGTAAACATTCCTAACATGACCCATAAAAATTTTATACAGTGATTAAGAGATATATAGTGCTCGGACCTTCATTACCCTGATTCTAGTAAATGTGTTAACACAGGACTCTTAAGTTTTCATATCAAATCTCAACCTAATAACACGCATTTGCCCCTCACATCACAATATTATAAGTTAATGGAAAGTGTACCAATCAATGAATTGTAGAGCCTCAATTGATCTTCTGCATTTAGAGTACCCGACATTTGCAACATAAGATAATAATTTCTATTAATATTTCTACAGGCATGTTCAATGTTACTTGCCCTAGCCATGTACCAATCTATCAGAAGACCCAATTATTTACTTACGTTTTGCGATTTAAGACATTAATTTTCAACATTAACTGATAATAATGATTTGTTCTTTTTAGGGTTTATACCAAAACTTATTATTGAAGTTTCACTGAGGTCCAACATTAATCTATTGCTCATAAGCCAACATCTAAACTGTTTTATGATAATATTTACTCGATTCTGCAGCTGATACTAGTCACAAGCCACCAACATCACTACTGCGTCATCTGCATGCAATGTAACATCAAAATGCGTCGGTAGATAAATTATGATAAAGAGAAAACAAATGGACCAAACTCTGTGGCACGTCAGTTTAATTTGTAAATTTCAGATACTTTACTATCTCTCCTAACCTTTACTTTTGTATCCCTCATACATGCTTCGACCCAAGAATATTTTGTATTATTCCCACCGAAAACAGCTTATTTAAAACAAAATCAATGTTGACGTTATCAAACTCCTTTGACATGTCGAAAAAATTGTAGTACCATGATTACCCTTTTCTAGTTCTTTATGAACCTCGCTGATGAGATTAACAATTGTGGTTTCAGTAGAATTACGATAAACGTGCTGATGCGGTGTTAACACTTTAAATTTATTTGAAAATTTAAGCAATCTATCAACCATAGCATTTGAATGAATTTATTATAATAATATGTATTAATGAAAGTTCTCGGACGATAGCTATCCACATCCTCCAGTTAAATGTAATACTAACAATGTTAATACGAAGTACTAATTCAACAAGAACACGTAAGACATGACTAATATGAGATTGTATCGAGAAGCTGATGCTGATTCCGGAATACTGAATGAAACGATTGCACGAAATTATAGACTCGAAATTGAAAACAATTGTCGGCAAGAAGATGCAAAGTATACTAACATCGAATTAAAATTGGGAAAAAATGGAAGCTGTCGTCAAATATGCAAAGGCCACAACCGTAACGAAACAAAAAACACATAATAAAAAAAAAATGGTGGAATGTCAAAAAATACAAAAAAAAAAGAAATAGAAATAGAATTAGAAGTTTTCGAAAAATATATCAAAGTACAATACAGTTTATCAAAGATAAAGAATATAACATAATAGCAAATAAAGAAGATAGGTAAGTTAGAAAGATGGAAATAATACTGCGAGGAATGTTTAAACGAAGTCGTGGACACTGATGGACTGGTACTGAAGATTATGTATAATGACGAGCGGGTAATACCAAGACCGACGATGTGAAAGTACATAACACAATAACTAAAATTAAAAATTATAAAAGCTCAGGGGAAAATTGTAGAAAACCTAAAACGTCGTGGCGACTTCCTTCATACAAAAATATTAGAAATGATAGAAGCAATCGGGCAAATGGTAGAAATGCCGAGACCCTGGAGTAAAACAATTCGCCAATTGTTTTACTCCAGGGTCTCGGCATTTCTACCATTTGAGTACATATAAAAAAGGGAGATAAAATGGACTGTCGAAACTACAGGGGAATCCCATTGGTGGATGTCGTTTACAAGGTGCCTGCTACGTTACTAAAACAACGATTGGAACCACAACAGAAGATTTGATGGGAAAGTATTAAGACGGATTTAGAAAAGGCAGATCGACGACGAACCAAATTTTTATAATCAAGCATATATTGGACGTATGCAATAACAGAAATAGCCCCGGTTGTTGATCGATTTTAAAGGTGCTTATGACAATATAAACAGAAGAGTATTGGTGGAAGTTTTGGAACGCAATTAGGATTAATGACATCACAAACAGAATTTGAAATACCCAAAGGACTAACACAACTTTGTTTAATCTGGCGCTAAAAGACGTAATAAAAAAAGCGGAATAAATAGCTAAGGATTATTCTATAAAAGTCATAAATGTCTTGCTCTTAGCCCATTTACACATATAGACACGCCGTTTTCCGTCCCGCCTTGAATACGAACTGAAGCAAATATAACGCAGGCATGTGACGTCACGGGTGGGCTTGTTTCTGCTGTTGTTGTATGTTTAACGGCAGTTTTAACGATATAGATACAGTGTTGATTAAATCGTGCTAATTTTAATTATGGTACAATCCAAAAATTTAATGGCTAAATTATGTATACAAGTTCTGAGCAGTGTTCATGGCACAATTTTCAACAATTACAAAGAACACATGTATGGCCAAGAGGTCGACAATAGCCATATTGCAAATTAAATTAAAGTTAATTAAAATTTGTTCCGAAGAGACTATGCCTTAGTTTAAGAGTGCGCAATAGGGCTTCTTAAGTTATACATTCAGCAACATATATCGTCAAACTGCTTGGCAAAATTAAGGATAGACTCAAGATACTTATGCAGGAAAATCGCAGATTGCTTCCTAGTTATTCTGATGTCCTGCCTCAGTCAGACACAACGGCAAATCGTTGATAAACAATATGAATAATAATGGGTTCCACACAGACCTTTGAGGCACCTCCGCCTGCAAATGGCCCTCATCAGATCTACAACGGTATAGAACCACAAAGAGGCATCTTTTCTTAAAAAAAGAATTCAAGCCGTGATAAATACTTTCCCGCATCAAGATTTTCCCATGTACATATTGTAAGAGTTAAATCGATAACCATATTGTGAATCGGAAAGACTTTAGTCTTTGTTTAAATAACTGAGAGTACTGCCGCAAGCTACATTCTCAAAATTTTTCGAAAATACACTGAATAGAGATGAATAACACAGCTTCTTCTAAATTGGTACAACGCGAGTCAGTTTGAGGTCACGAAGGTACTCACCCAGTAAGTTAGCAGTTTCGCATCGTGTAAAACGCTATACATTCCTAAATCTTTGTGTAAAATGTTTTGATACAGTTACATCTGCTATCCCTATTCACAATACTCGGGTTTCTTGATGTTTTGACAGGTTTTGCTTTTACAGGCCCTCCGCACTTTGCACCATCTTCGATTCCTAACCCTATTGAAATAGCTCGGAACAAAATTTTATTGTAAAATAAAACGCCGCATGTTGCCCTACACATTGATCTTTCTCTGGTAAATTATCTTTTGCCCATTTCCTTTATACTTCTTTATTCTAGTTGTCTTTTACTCATTTTGTGTTAGATAACGCTGCTTTTCATAAGAAAACCAGCTATCTAAATATGAACCATATTTGACCGGTACATGATAAAATATCACAGCAAATTAACAAAAATTCTGTTTTTGTCACGATTAGGTATATAATATAAAACTTTCGTAGGTAATTAAAAGAATGACAGTTGTACATATAGCGTTAATGCCCTGGATGTAAAACTGGGTAAATACAATACTGTAATATTTATGTATCTAGATTGTAGGTATATGTATTGCTGTAGCATCATTATATACTTATACACCCGTCTCATTCTATATCATATCGGAGGATCGTTCAGCTTCGGCAGTCCGCTGTTGTCACTCTTTTCTTTACAGGTCATACGACTAGAAGGACGAGCGAGATACGTTGGTCGACCCTATTTCTCAGAATTTTAAGGATAGTAAAGACCGACCGACCCCACGTTCCGGTATATTCGGAGAGTGCCAAGGAAGCCTTAAAAAGTATCGATATTTTGAGAAGTTCACCAGACTATTCTTGTTAAATTCTCAGGTTAAAACAGGCAACATTTGTCAAGTATATTTAGTGTCGCACAAAGGAAAATATAGTACTATAAAATATAATTAAACATTTATGAATGAATCTTTATTGTTCTTATATTTTTTTTAAATTTATATAAAATCTGGTAAGAAGGTTTATTTAATTTTTTTTAATATAATTATTAATCAAAAGTATATAGTAAACATTATACAAAATCAATCTACTTAACATAATAATATGTTTGATTGAGTTAAATAATATTTACTAATTGGCTAAAAAATACTTCCACAGTATACGAAAGCAGTCTGAAATGTTGAGTCTCAACATAAAGGTTGTTATTCGTTATTCGTCAAAACCATTCTGGTAATGTAATTGCGAATATGTTGAAAGATGCCTTTTAAAATTTCAGTCATTTAAGACGCTCAGTTGATGTTTGATAGTCGTTTGTGCCAGTCGATGTAAATTTTTGTAAAAAAGTAAAAAGTCAAATATCGTGCAGTGATTAAATTATTGCATGTGAAAGGCAATACGCCTGCACAAATTAAAATTGAGTTAGATGCCGTTTAGAGGGACTCGGGCCAATAATTTGCTATTGTCAAAAGATGAGCAGCCGAATTTAAACGTTCTCGCACCAGCTTGACTGATGATGAGCGCTCGGGACGGTCAAAAATCTGCGATTACCACCAATAACATCAAAATTTTTCACCAAATGGTACTGGATGGCTGTCGAATCAATATTAGTGAAAAAGCAGAGGCTATGCACACATCGAAAGAGCGCGTTTTCATATATTGAATGAAGAATTGGACATATGCAAGCTATCCGCGCATGCTCATTTTGGACCATTTTGGATATTTTACGTCGATTCATATCTGTAGATGAGGTTTGGATCCACCACTGCACTCCCAAAACGAAAGAACAATCGAGACAGTAGATTGCAAAGGTTTTCCGAAAAGACGAAGACGGTTCCATCGGCCGGGAAGGTAATGGCGACGGTTTTTTGGAATAGTCACGGGATTGTGTTCATAGACTATCTCGAAAAAGGTCAATTACGGGAGTGTTCTACGCATCATTACTTGGTAAACCGAGGGCAAACATTGCAAAAAAGAGCCGCACTTAAAGAAGAAGCAAGTGTTGTTCCACAAAGACAACGCACCTGCTCACACTTCAGTAGTCGCCATCGCCAAAATTCACAAAATGCACTTCGAATTGGCCAGATCTAGCCGCCAGCAATTTTTTCCTGTTTCCGCAGCTTAAAGTTTCAGTTGGAGGACAGAGATTTTCATCGGACGAAGAGATCATCGCATACGTAAACGCCTATTTTGCGGACCAAGACAACAACTACTATCTGGAAGGGTTGAAAAGGTTAGAGCGCCTTGCGAAATGTGTAAACTGACTTAAAAAAAACCATGACGCAATTTAACAAATAATGCATTTTCTAAGATGAACATAGGTAACAGCGTAAGTTTTCCGTTTGCCAGCATCTAAATTAAATAATGTATAAGATCATTATTTCTTTTCATCTTTTCTTCGATAAAAAATCAATGGGCATTGCCACAGTATTCCCCTAAAGCAACATTGTATACCTAACTACTGGGTAATATACGCATAGCAAATCTTTATACCGGCACAATTTACCCAGGATGTCTCCAATGTGTGATTTCCAAGATAACTGAGAGTCGATCTTAGTGCCCAAGAATACCGCATTAAAGGAACTTTTAAGTACCTATCATTCTGAACTTATTACCTTGATCACTAAATAAAAGTAGTGATGCCGAACACACTCAATGTTTTTGGTCCCAACTACCAATGAGGTGTCATCTGCGTACAAGGTCTTGATAACACTAATTTTACCTGAGAGATCATCATATGAAACAAACAGCAGTGATCCAGGAATAAACTCCTCCACTGTCATCATGCAACAAAATGCACAGCTTTTTTCGTTTAATATGTGACTGTGGCCCCTTGAACACAATACGGAAACACATTCTTTCCAATTTTTTAAGCAATTTGGATATAAATGAGGATTCTGAGTAGCAAATAGAGCGCTCCGAGACTACGTAAAATAAGGAAAGAAAAAATCAGGGAAGTTCTGGAGGTTAAATCATTTATATAGAAGAGCTAAGGAACGCAACTTAACTTATTTAGCTTCCTTGCACTAAAATCCAGTGTCAGAACTGGATAATTACAATTAAGTTAAATTTAACATTCAATACAACACTCAAAATGTATTATTTACATGTCAGTATAAATGTAAATATATAGATATGGTGTTGGGCAGTTAACACGTAAAAGACCTTTTTGATAGTTTTTTGACATGGGTATAAGTTAATGTTTTTTTCCTTAACCATTAGAATTGATATATTTCAATGTCAAAATTACAACTGAATAGTAGCATTACAATCCTAAATATAAATATGTAAAATGATATTAAAACATACTAAATCGTTTTCAAGATTCTTAATTTAGCCAAACAAGATGCTATGTAATTATTGATATCTATAATTGATGAAATAAGTGGTTAACGTAATCATATCAAGAAATAGGAGTAATTTTCTTTTCTTACGCTTAATAAATGAATTTTGCATTAGAGTTTACACTAACTCACTGTATTTTCAAAGAAAAGTTGAAATTATATTATTATAATTTTTGCTTTTTCGCAACATGTAATCTACGACTGTTATTAAGACAAATGTAAGAAAACAAAACTGATATTAATATTACTCGTTCAGATTTTTTAAATCACATTGGTCTTCCACAGAGTTAGCTGTATTGCTTCTTATTTTGTTAATATTATATTATTTACCAATATTATTCAAATTAATAATAAATAAAACGATAATATTTTATCAATAAAAAATAAACTTTAATAGTTATTTATTATACAAGGGAAAAAAGTATTAGATTTTAGCTCGATGTAAGGTTTATCTCACGACGCGAAGCGGAGTGAGATAAATTACCGAGAGCTAAAATCTAATTTTTTTCCCGTGTATAATACACTATTTTTTCTGTGATGGGAAAAACGACGATTTAATATTGAAAAAATCACGTAAATACTATATATTGAAGTCAGAAAATCAATCGATGTGACATTTCAAGTGACATTACACCTGCGATGCTAATGGAAACCTGTAAAATAATCAAATATCTGTCAATTGAAGCGGGCAAAAGTGAGCACTTTTTTCCCGGGGAAAAAAGTGAGTACTTTTTTCCCGGGTTGATAGAGTGACATTTTATTACCTGTCAAGAAGGATAAGATGTCAACTTTTTTTCCCGTCACAGAAAAAAAGTTTTTTATTTAGTTTATTTTAGTTTTTAGTCACAAGTGTTACAGTTATTTACGAACCAAATGTGGGAAATCATATTTTGCGAATAAGTGGCCAATTAAAGCGCCATCCGAAGGCGACTGTTTTATGTATATGAATTCGCGAAATATTTCACGCACGAAATATGTACAATATTTTTGTAATAAGTATTATTTTAATAATTTTATATATATAATTTATATCGGTTTTTTTGTGGAGCAATGGAAAAAAGAATGACTCCGAATTGTGAGGCATTGCTGTCAGGTGTATTATGGCAAGGTGTATTAAATAATTTGCATATGCATTTTAACATAAACTTCAAATTAACGCATCACTTATAGTAAGTGACAAAATTCGCCTTTATTATTGAAATTATAAAGAGTGAATTCAGTGGCGGCTCTTTAATGAGAGCAAGTGAGCAATTGCACCCCCTGGAATTTTGAAACAAAACAAACCAAGCGGCGACTAACTGTGAAAGTATTTATTTATTACGCATTCATAGTTATTGAACAGGAACGTGGCATGTACGGCACTCGAAACAACCTACATGCACCGATCGTCGTCACAGATATAATGACGACTAACCTGCGACTAACAGCGCACGGATGTAAAGACCCCTTCCACCGAGAGAAACATACCCATGAGCAAAGCGCTACTGTGCTGCGTTAAGCCATTAAACATTACATTGAAGGTGGGGAGAACTGTATTTTGTTCTAGTTCCATATCGTATAATACATAGCATGTGAGCAAGATTCCCGTCTACTCAACGCTGTTGTAAGATGAATTTCGTGTCTGCGATACAGAATAACACGTTTTCACGGTTAACGTATGATGAAAAAATCGCAATAAAGAATCTTAAACGGCCGATGCCTCAATTATGTTTAGAAAATAAACAATCTGTTAAAGGTAAAGACGTTATAAGAAAATTCAAAATGAATATTTATCAGAAAAATGACTAGATTTGTGGGTGTGAAATTAAAAATACTTTATTTTGTTTTCCGTGTCTTTTGTTTGGTGGTGAACCGTCTTGGTCAAAGAACGGAATAAAAGACTTAATTCATCTTAGTGCTAAAATTACGAAACATGAAAATTCCGAAGGGCATTTGAAAAATATATTTAGTCTAAGAATGTTAGGAAAAAATAACATTCAGAATGTGTTAGATCATCATATAGAAAAGCAGTTCAACAACACAATGAACAGGTAACAAAAAATAGGCATGTGTTAAATTTAATAATAAATTGCATTAGATTTTGTGGCGTGTTTGAACTGGCACTTCGGGGTCATGATGAACGGCAAACGTCGAATACCAAAGGCATTTTTCGGGAATTGATAAATTTTACGGCAGAATTAGATAAATCGCTCAGAGATCACATCGAAGCAGCACCGGTTTTTAATTGAATTTATAAATGATTTCCCAAATTTTAATGAAAAAGTGATAGAACTATTCTGCAAGTCAAAGACACGCAAAATGGACTTCGTTTATCGTCAGATGTAATCAAACTGTAGTGTTATATTTATTATTCCCTCAAAACAAACTGTACAATGAACAGTACCTGTCTGGAACAGTATGTCGGTGAAACTTATAAAGATTGGGTAAGCGTTCTTGTATTATACTTTTTAATTTTGAAATTATGCACTCCCTATGTGAACCACCCCGAGTCGCCACTGAGTGAATTGTAACAAAAAACACCGTAACTGATTTTTAATAATATTTGCAACGTGATTCAATTTAACAAAGATGTTACAATAATATCTAAAATTGAAGGCACAGTGAACACAGAGATTATAAAAAGTTGTTCTAAAATAATATGCAAAATTATACAATTAATGTCGGATATTGCCTCCCCTTGCTGTTAAAGCTGCTTCCATTCATCTAGGCATACTACTAATTAAGTTGCAAAGGATGGCTTAAGGAATATTCTCCTATTCAGCAACCACAGCTTTTTCAAGATCCTAGCGTCTAACTACCCATTTAAATTCATCCCGCAGATACTCTATGGGATTTATGTCCGGGCTTTTAGGTGGCCACTCCATAACATGAATATTTACTTCTCGAAGGTAGTCCATTACATCTGCAGCAACGTGTGGTTAAGCGTAATCTTGCATAAAGAGGAATTTGGCGCCAGTAAATGGGACAAATGACGCAACATAATCTTCTACAATATTCTCGATCTAAAAATTTGCATTTATTGATCTCCTGTGAATAGGTGCCATTTCCGTGCAAACGTCAAAACAAATTGCTCCACAGAAAATTACCGATCCATCACCAAATGGAACTCTTGGAGAGATATTGCAACCAGCAAACCTCTCATGTGTTCTTCTCCAAACACACTCACGTCAATCTGGTGACTTCAGATTGACTTGTGTTTCATCCTAAAAGAAAATTTGTTTCCAGTCATCGATCGTCCAGATTGCATGCGCTCTAGCAAAACGCAATTTAGTAACTCTATGTTGTCTGGTAAGAAGTGGTGCAATTACTGGTCTTCTACTCTCTAATTCTGCTTCATTAAGCCTTCTACTGACTGTTCTTCCAGAAATCTCTACGTTTCGGATTTCTGCTAGAGCTCTGCGTAACTCGGAACCGGTCGATCGCCTGGTCCTTAAAGCATAGTCCTTAGCTTTCTGAGAAAACGATCCTATGCTTCATTTGTAGATCTTTTACGACCTTGTTCTTTTGCTGTAGAGAAAGTCAACAAGTTCATTAAAACGTTTAACCGCCCGACTTAAACGCTTAATAAATTAGCCACATAACGCTGGCTACGACCATCATTAACCAGAGCTATTGCTTGCGCTGCTTCATGTTCACTTAAATTCCATTGACGATTCATATGTCCAACTCCAGTTATACCAAATAGTGTATTTTATTGAAGTGTAAACTTCTTTGGGCGCGTTGCGTTGATTGTGGGCACTGAACAAGACTGAGCCGTCACGCTCGGCTATGTAAAGCTCGTTCGGGTAAAGTCGGCTCGAGTCGACTAAGGGAACGAGAGAAATATATCATAGAGGTATTTAATTTCAATTGAATTGAAATTTAAATGAATAAATAAATTCATGTCCCCGAGCAGATTCGATCCCGAACCGCACGGTTGAGAAGCCGGCACGTTAGCATCAGACCAGCGCGGGACTCGTAATATATAGACCCTTGTATAAGAGTATAGGTAAAAGTCCCTGAAAAATAATGCAGATTTTGCTAACAAAACTAGTATACTCTGAGAACCCCATCAAATTTTAAATATTAGAAAGCAAATCACCCCCCAAATTAGAAAACCAAACCAATGACTACTCTTCTCAGGAACCCCAACTGAAACCCCCATACTAAATACTAAATACTAGAATTAAATACTTAATTAGCTTAATAAATAAATTAGTCTTATTTTTATAGTTATAATTAGCATATTTTCACAATACAACAATGATTAGTAAAATGTTATATAGGCAAAGTAATAATATAAAATGAATTTGACAGCCATTACAAATGGCCAATTTTAATTTCAAGTTTTATCATTTACCATCACACTATGAGCATATAAATGATTGCCATTTTTTAGTGTGAATTCTCAAGATCAATATGTCACAAAAAGTTACAGGTTTAAAGTTAAAGCAAGGTTGATAGCTTCGAAAGCATCATCCCAAACATTGGTAAAAGTATAGCACATACAAGACTAATTTCTAACTAAAAATGCATTGCTATAAACCAAAATAAACTAATGTTGAACATAAACAACATTTACCCCATAAACATGTTGTCAATTTATAATCATTGTCACTAAAGATAAATCTGTTAGATGCGCACATTTAAGCTAAGCATCATTTTATTTTTCGAATTTTGATGCGCCATATTGCTCTAATCATAATTAATTTCAAATATTTCATATACATAATTAAAGCAATTATAAATAAAACCTAACAGATACAAAGTCTATCAAGACGTATTTATGTGGAAATATTTCTCAGTGTCATATTTGTAAGTTGAGTTCAGATATTTAAAAAAGCATTTTGAATAATTTGACAGTTGTCAACATAGGTAAAAGAAAAGTTTAAAAATATTAATTACAAGCCATATAGATAATTTAAAAAGGTGGTAAAAGATTAAGAAAAGGTCATAGTTTCATGTTATAACAATAATTCATAAATAAATTAAAAGACCATTTAGTTATTACACTTCAAAAACTAACCACACTAATTTTTTGTATAAATAAAGATTTTTAAAAGGATTGAAAGGTGAAAAAATATTAAATGTATTTAAAAGTTTAATTTGTGAAGGAAAAGTTCTACTAAAAAGGCATTTTTATCCAAAATTCTGATATTTTAATTTATTTTATTAGCGTCCATGACGTCATCGAACATATGACAGTCGAAATGCTAAATTTGCCCTTTAAATTTTAAAAAATGTGTTTTTCTAAGAGAAAACGAATTAAAATAATTTTATTGTACCGATTGAAAGACGAATTAATTTAACTAATATAAAACATAATTCCACTAATATTCCAAAATAAACTTGTCCGCAATAAGACTTTGTAAAATTTTACCGTATATATTACTATGGTTACTACGCTCACAACAGAAGATTCTTATAAAAAGGCACATCCGACGAGAAGCAAGGAAGATTCTTTTGATTCATTGTTTGAATCACATCCATTATTATTCAATCATTGAATGAATCAGATCCATTCTTTATTGTTTCATTGTTTGAAGTGACATCCAGTGTTATTGATTCATCGTTTGAATCAGATCCATTGTTATTAATTGAGAGTTTGAAGCGAGATCCATCATTATCAATTCATTGTTTGAATTGATCCAGTCATACATTCGTTTCCACGTGCGAGTTTAAAGTCACATTGTGTGACCTTTCAAGTGACGCAAGAAGGTCGCCCATTTAAAGACGTTCGTGCCAAAGCAGAATCCAAGGTCGAACAGAATAAACCGTAGCTGTAAAAGAAAAATAACATAGGAGAGATTACTACCACACATCTACAACCAAAGAAGTCAAGAATAAATTAAACATCCACGCACCTGATACCTGTGAAATCAATCCAAAGAGGGGCATCAGAGAAAGGGTTTCGCAGTCTATTGCCGTGCAGTATAACCGAACCAGGAAAGCCGTGACACCTGGGAATACACCTTCAACTACCCGAAATACCTGGTCTTAAACAGAATAGGAATTAGTGACATATAAGGTACAAAGTCTATTTAATACTGTACGCCCATTTTGTGCTGAAATTAACGTAAATAAAAAATCAACTCTTCAAGTAATATCTAACTTAAACTTATGGGTCAAATTTACATTTTTAAATTAGAATAAACTTATTTAAATTCAGGACATACTTACAATTTTTTCATTCTATTTCATTATTCCGTTGCATCCACATTTAACTTCATGCACATAAGGTTTAAATTCGTATACATTGTCATTTGACAGTTATATCTTGCTTTAGTAGAACATTTCCTATGGAAATCTTGTTTATATAAACTACAAATTATATTAGATCGATTCACGATTTTATTCTCATTTATTGTTTTCTGTTAATTTGTCTATACGATCATTGTTGTATTTTGTTGCGTATTCATTTTCATTTTTTTAATAAACCAAGATCTGTTTGATAATGATAACAAAGTGTTTGTTTCCACCATTGATAAATCTTGCTTCACATTAACATTTAAGAGGTACACATATGTATTTTGTGCATTAGCGACAAAGCGGTGCCACAAAATAGGCTTTGCAGGTTAGATTCTACAAGATCCTCACCTGAGAGCTGAAGAGTTGCTGTATCTAATGTAATCTAAGGTAATGAAATTTCGAATCCTTTAACGCCCTGAGGTAGAGAATTAGAGTCACTTAGAGATCACCCCACTGAGATTACTACATCACTTTTTAATTTTCGTTTTATCACCGTAACAATCACACATACACGAGAGTTCTTGCGATTTCGCGCTAATACAGAGCATCTACCCCCACTTGGATAAATATTAATTCTAACTTGCGCAGTTACACGCTGAGTACCGCGAAGTTTTTGAAATATAAATGAATTTGTGCCTTTCACTTAGGGCGATTTTGAGACACTCATTTACACAAGAATCCTATATATAATTATCTCAGTACTTAGAGAATGCATCCCCCTTTAGCTAGCCGGCAGATTTATATTTGGAACAACAATTAAATAATTATTTAGGACATTAGCCATTTAATTTCGTATTAAGTAATTTTTTTAATTATTTTATTATTTTTATCAGTCTCTTGCATAATAAATTAAAAAAATACACATTCAATTTCTCTCATTAGCTATCCCCCCCATAGCAATATATATATATACATGCGTCCGAACCGACCCAGAAGCGTATCGGAAAATCTCTCTGTCGAGGAACCCTTTAAAGTTGTCCGTATACCCACGCGATTATATTCGCAGCCGCTGCCATAGCAACGATATGGATGACTCGGTAACTGATCAGTATATTCTGGGTGTTAAATAACGTCCACATGCATTTACTTTAATTTGTATACCAATGCAAAACAGAAACGTTGAGAATAGAGCATTGCTTTAATTGCTCATTATATACGAAATTATAAGCATTTAATTCTTTTCTGTTACACAGGATGGATGAAGAAAATCAAATCGATGACAAATTAAAAGGAAAAAGGGAATTGTCTAATGCGTGCGTGAAGAAATAATGTCAAAAGAAGCACACTACATCTCAGCAACTGAATTCGTCGATGCAGGATGACCCTAATTTAATATAGAACTAAAAAAAAAAGTTGAATTTCGTATTATTAACCTCGTCTTGATAAAGTTTTCACTTCTACCGTGTGGTTTCAAGCACACCCATTTTCTTGTTATTTTAAATAAATTAAAATAAAACTAATGATCAACAAAATTAAACTGCCCAGTTTTAGTTTAACCGCTTTCAGGAAATCAACACTACATACACCATAGACCACTTAAACATATAGACACGCCTTATCTATCAAGCAGTGAAGCAAACATAATTCTACGCGGGTGACGTCACGGGTGGGCACGATGCAACTACATACCTAGATTTTGAACTACAAAAGTAAAGAAAATCCTTCATTTTAATTTATTAAAAACCCCAATCTTCTTATTTGAAGAATATTTGTTTAAAAACATTATAATCTTGATATTTTAAGAATATTTGTAAAACAAAATCTGAATATATAATCCAGAAATTTCGTTTGTTGTACCCTATCGTACTTACCTCATATAACTATAAATTTTTCTAAAGACCAGTCAATTCCATTTACTTTTGGTTAATCAAAAATAAAACTCAAAAAAATTTGTTGTATACATTTATTTTTAAGAAAAAATGAGGTGTGGGCACCACACGACTTTCTTATACATATATGAATTTCAAATTATGCAAAGTTGTTCTAAATTAAGCTTTAAACACATTTATTCTCTTAAAAACACACGCCTGTAAGTAAATGTATCCAAATTTTAAAAATTCTTTTACACAAAAATTATTTAAAATCCTATTCTAAGTACGTCTAGTCTCTTAATCTCACAGAATGCATACTTTGTGAGATATTTGCAAGAAAATGCTACTCGCTAAGAGTAAAGGTATTACTTCTGGTCCGAATTTTGAAAAAATTTTTATACAAAAAGTATTGGAGAGTTCTAGATACTTTTATACTCGTAACGTACCTGTCTAGAAAGCATGGTTTGCGAAATATTTGCAAAAAACTGATTTTCGGTAAGAGTAAAAAACCTATTTCCGACAGGAATTTCAAAAAACTTATATGATAAAAATTTTCTCAAATTTAATTTTGAGTGCGTATGAATTCTTTATAAATTTGTTTAAACTTAGTAGTTGACGAAATATTGGCAAAATTCAATTTTTTCAATGAAGTAAATTACTACTTCCAGTCTAGCGATATTACTGAAAAACTATTCAGATCTCAAGAGGGAGATTTTGTACCCGTAAACATCCAAATTGGAATTGATATCTAGAGCGGTTTGACCGCTATCGTGGTTACACACACAGAGAAAGACAAACACACACAGACATTTTTCAAAAACCCACTTTTTTGGAGTCAGGGGACCTCAAAACGTGGACATCTGCAAAAATCTGGAGGTCGAAAATTTTCGTCATCACAATACTTCTTTATACTACGTACAAGAAAGTAAAAGAAATTGATTTATTTAATACTTATAAAAATGATTTTGTATTTTCAATTATTGCCCAGAAAACAAAATTGTTTTATTAAATTTAGTTCTTAATTTATTAGTATATCTGTTCATGCATTCACATTGATGATATAACCTAATTTTACAATAATTAAAACTAATAATTTTAATTAAATTTACAATATGATTATTATCGACATCGTGGTCATACATGTGTTCTTTGTAATTGTTGAAAATTGTGCCATGAATTTTTGGATTGTACCATGATTAACATTATAACGATTTAATCAATATTAACACTCTATCTATAACGTTAAAACGGACGTTAGACATACAACAACAGCAGAAACAAGCCCACCCGTGACGTCACATGCCTGCGTTGCTTCACTTCGTATTCAAGGCGGGACGGAAAACGGCGTGTCTATATGTATAAATGGTCTAAGAAATACATTTATTTGCAAGCTTAGAACCTTAAAAACGTCAAATCACTGCATTTTTTTTCAATAATAAGAGATGACATCCTAAGCTACCTAGATACTATATTTCACGAATTAAAACTGTGAAAATTACAAGTAATATTAAAAGTAACAAGTAATGCGTTAATTTTGTTCAGGCGTTTATTTCTGCAAAATATTTCCAAATATTATCTACTTTTGCAAAAACGAAACTTACCTAATAAATACTAGATTTACGTAGGTACTATTTTCTTGGCGGAGTAATGTTTAGGATGTGGAAACAATTCAAACAATTTAAAACTCAAATTTGACAAGTTCACAATTTATTGGTTTTTTTAATAAATAAGAAGTAGTTTTGAAATATATTGTTATTATTTGAGTAAAAGAATGTCAAGCGATGAATGATTTTCTAGCTTATAGGTACGCGTACTGAAAAACGGGATGTTGCAAACGGGGTAATAAGTAATTTGCTACCAGCTAAATCGAAAGGTGCAAAGTTGCATATACAATGGTAGAATGGTGAAGAAATTAAAATATATACAGAAAACCATTCCTTAGAGTGTTTTCAAGAAATACCAAGTAGAAAGTCACTTTGGTCGTTTTATTCAATGTTGAAGTCTTGTTTATTAATTTATAATAACATTGATATATCAATATATAATAAACTTATAGTATTTATTAAAAGATAAACAGACCATATACAACCACAAATATTAAATTTCTTCTCCGATCGGGCAGTAAAGAAGCTCCTAATTCACTATTTCTCTTAATGAAGGTGCATTCACTAATTTCTCATTTATTAAAGTTGTATATCATACAACAAATTTCAGGCAGTGTTAATAAGAGAAGCATCTAGAACATGTCGTAGCAATATTTCAGTTAATGATATTGACTTTAATAAAAATAACATCGTATTTGTAACTATACCTGCAACAAAGACATATATTAGAAGAGAATTTGTTATAATTAAAAATGATCGAATTTCGTTACTTCTTAAATACAAAAATTTACGGTTGCAAGTTGCGCTGAAACAAAAACTCTTTTTTTTTAACTTACCGCAATGGTAAATTTGTAAATATGCCTACATGAATTAACACAGTAGGAAAAATTCCATCAAAAATTGCCGAATTTTTTAAATTAGATACTACATTAAATATTCGCAGAAGTTCAGCTACGTTGTTAGCAAATCATGGTGGAGAGATAATAAACCTTCACCATGATTTGCTAACATCGTAGCTGAACTTCTACGAAAGTAGTGACCTGTAATATTTTACTGTAGTATCTAATTTTAAAAATTTGGCAATTTAAGCGGCTTGGATGGTGGACATTATCTTCTGTAGCAGAGGGATATGTAGAAGGTTCTCTTAAAACAAAAATACATTTTGCTGAGAAATTTGTTACGACAAGAGGTATTTTGAAGAAGTGTCCAGTTCTATACCTGTTGGCGGAAGAAGTGAAATTCCTAATATTTCAATTATGCAGTGTAACCATTGTTCAATTAACATTATTGTTTACCGCAATGTTAGCCCTAAAACATATTAAGATAGATATCAATTAATAAATTTGATGTTGCATTTACCTTTCTTATTATCCCTAGCTACTTCATCTATTAATTTGTCCTAATTATTATCTTATACTATAATGAACGCACGGAACATACATTATCTTTAGATTAAGAATATTGAGAATCAGCAATTAATAATATAGGTATATAATAGATGCCGCCATTGACTTTTTTATAGTTTTTAAATAATTTTATGAAATTTACGAGTTGTAATACACCAAATTTAGTTGAAATGGATATTTTCACAATTATACTTTATTACTGTAATAATGATTTATTTTTTTAATGGAGTTTTAATTTCCCGCACTTGTGTAGGAAAGTCAATTTACCACATGCAAATGCAACCGCAAAATGATATATTTGATAAGTGTGTACAAAAAGATAATTAAAATTAAAGAATAAACTGCCTTACAAAGATTCACTTCATCTAATCCAAAAGGTTTCCTTAATAAAATTAATGTTGGGTTTTTATGTTTTCCACGGGTAACATAATCATCTCTCATCGGACTGGTCATTGGAACGTCAAAGTATTAAAACATAAAAGAAATTTTAAAGTCAATACAACTGAAACGTCAGTAAAATCTTGTAGTTGGTTTATCAATATTCTTTTAGCTTATCAGCATAAAAGATATAATTGGAATATAAGTATATCTGGAACGTCAATTTGGAAATCGGCCAAGGCATAAACATTTATTAATTTTTTCACAAATTTGTGTATTCTCTTAATTTCTATTAATGTACATCTTCTTCAATTTTAAACGTTAAGTATATTTTTTCATTGTTTTGATATTCAAAATATACGTTTATCTTTATATTATTAGCCTTAACCAATTTTATACTAAAATAGTTGTATTTACAAAGTTTATATCTTCCCTTAAAGAAAAATTACGTTTCGATTTGACCGAAAGTAATTCTAATATATTTTTTATTTACTTTCTTCTTCCAATCAAAAATAACTATCTCCTATTTGAACATTGTAAACAATTGTACTAATTGCTTATTTAACAATTTATTTATTTCATCATAATAATTCTTTTGGGTTAAGATTCTAGCTCTTGTATATTTTTCTTTCATATCTAATTAATCTAATGCATAAGTTTATATTATTAAATTATACCAAACATGTTTTTAACCGTAACTCTTTTACACTTCTTCATTATTAATAATAGTTTAATATTTAGAAATTTATAATTTCTGTCAATTTAATATCCAATAACATGATAGTATATACTTATATATTAAATAATTAAATAACAGAAAGGTTTTACAATATGTTGCTGTCATTTTTGTTGAAAACTCAATTTCAAGGTATGACACCCATCATTAATTTTTTTTTTGTTTTAGCATAAACCAGATTTTTATATTTTAGGTAGAAATTTATGTCTCGTTATTATTTTACATAATAGACACCTAATTGAGTCAATAATTGGGAAAAGCTTTGTAACAATATGCGAATGGAAAATACCAAGAATATAATAAGCAAACAATTACGTAAACAACATGTGCAATAACAAAGTGATATATGTATCTTAAAACTGTGGATGTATATATGGTAAGGTATATTAATACGAGAGCAGCCTCAAAGTAAGTATCTTTATATCACATGGGAAAGTTGTTCATCAATAGCTTTTTAGATTGTGTTGCTTTCTAAACGATATCGAGTCACTTTCAATTACGTAACACCTATTGTGTACCATTCGTAAAAATTTCTATTTTACATAGGAAAGCGTTCAATTATACTAGGTAAATTGGTATAAATGCATAATATAATATAGTATTGGGTGAGAAATTTAAATAAATAGTGATGGTAATATTTTTATATTATGTGGTAGTAAGAAAAGTTCATATTTATTGTCCGGTATATTATAAGATGTAAAAAGATAATCTACAAATTTGGCAACAAAACGACTAATAATAATATTCAAACAAATAGTAAATGTTTAGAATTGATAAGCAAAATTGGTTATCATTAGCTTTTATCATTTAATAATTGATAATCAAGCTACTCTTAAATGTGCTTTTCTAATTCGGTTCTATAAAGTTCACTTTGTAATACTTTATATTACTTTATCGCGCACAAAAGTTATTGTTTTGACGTTGGCAACAAAAAATAAATGGAACCAAATCATATTTAAATGCCAAATATAAACCTTTAAAGTAACAAATATGTGCAATAGAAGTTGTACAAAGAATAAGAAGCACACATGCTAACATTTTATTTACTAATTAACAATATAAATTTTAAGCAAAGTTGGATGATAAGTTTTCTGATACTACTATTGATATTTACTTCCCATGTTGAATAGTAGAGGAAAGGTGCCTAATTTCGGATACATTTTCAAAATAATCTGAAATTTTGTAGACAACATTATTTTTTTATGTTACATCCACTGGCTAGTATACAATGCATTACAATGAAACAAAATCTAATAACAAAACATTTTTTTTGTAATAAATTTTTACAAAAAAAGAAAGTTTTCGCAGTTTGTGCAATT
Organism: Amphimallon solstitiale; assembly: GCA_963170755.1. Classification (NCBI taxonomy): domain Eukaryota; kingdom Metazoa; phylum Arthropoda; class Insecta; order Coleoptera; family Scarabaeidae; genus Amphimallon; species Amphimallon solstitiale. Next base: position 121,509,952 of record OY720681.1, on the reverse strand, counting down.
TTTGCACAATTTAAAAGTGGGCTCCCAATTTCGGACACCATATCCGAAATTGAGAAACCACTTTTTTCAGTAATTAAATATTTATTTTTCCAAGCAAAATTCACATATATATGTATTTTTGTACTCACCGCCTGTAAATTGACATTTGGCGCATGAGTAGCTCGACTGGGAAATACGTTTTTCCGGTTGAGGCGACTGTAAAAATTGAAAAAAACACTGGCACTTTGGAACATTTAAAAAAAAATCTAACTTGGTAGTAATAAAATTTAGTCTATATAATACTACTTCCCTCCACTACTTTTCACTAAAAGTTGGGGAAATAGGAGTACTAATTAAACATTCTTCGAAAAAAATTGTGGCGCCATCTATTTGACGATATTTTAAGCGACATCTTAAGCAAGATTCACGCACCATCTATTTGTACCACATCGACATTCATATTGGCAGTTCAGAATTGTTTGTATTTAAACCAAAAAACGCAATAAATGTATTATAAATTTATAAATATATGAATAAATACCTCATGTTTGTATTGTGTAAGAATATAATAACTTAATTTTAGGGAAAGGTGAGTAATAGTTACATGAAATGCTTAAATTAATTAGGTAATCTATCTTAGGTTAGGTATGATACTAATGACATTAATCAATAATATTTTTTTAATTTAATGTTCGTACAAAAAATATTGTACAAACCACTTGCGTGAAGACATCTTCCGCGCATTCGCGCAATTAAAAGCACTCGCTTCCTGCGGTCATTCGTGCTTACAATGTGCGCTCATGCGGGAAAATAGTCTTCCCGCACTTGGTTCGTAAATAGCTATTTTCTTGTCGGAGTTAGCGCATTGTTCATGAGACCATTTGAAACATTTCATGCACTTTATCCACTTCTCCGCTTGTGTATCCTCCGAATACAGACCGCTACAAAACTTTCAGAATCTGATGATGATTCATCACTACTGCATTGCACCTTCCTTTCTTTTTTTTTCCCTGTTACAGTCTTTTTATTGCCTTTTGCTAATACCGATGCAGTCTTCTTTTTTGCCTTCTCTTAATTCTGAGCTTAGTTTTACTTTCTTTCGATACTCTTTCATTTCATTTTTTCGCGCCTGTTCTCGCAAACTTTCTTCAAGCTTATCTTTATATGGCGAACTGGTTATCACCCAACTAGAGTCTTGTCGAGGTTTTCTTCCTCTATTTGCATGCATGATTCCACTACAAGAAGGTAAGGGACTAATCTCCTCTGCTCTGACGATATGTTTTCTTGGTTGTTGAACTGTTTCTGTTGGTGGTGTTATCTCTCTTTGCCCCTCAATTGTTTCTGCTGGTGGGCTCCTCTCTCATTACCTTTCAATTAGAAAGTCATGCTCAGAAAACTTATTCCTATCACAGGGATAAATCCCAGCTTTGCGAAAACCGTTTGCAGTAACCTCTGCAGTTGCACTTTTTAAATATGCAGGGCACATTAGTCTAAAAATTTGAAAAGCGGTTACGTTGCGTCCAGGGTTTTGTTTCAACCACATTTGAATTTGTTGAGAATAGTATGTCTTGAAAGGTGACATAAAAGACAAGTCCAAAGGTTGCATTTTATGCGAAGTATGGGGTGGGATACACACAATTGTAACGTAGTTTTTGCGTCCGGCTTCTATTACATCCATATTTCTTGTATGACTGTAGTGCCCATCGAGAATAAGCACCAGAGGATCTTCACGAGATGGTTTTACATAAGAAATAAAGTGTTGTAACCTCTGGGAAAAAAAGTGCTGCTGAATCCACCTAGACGGATTACATGCTGCAATCGCACCTGGTGGAGCTCCATCTAGCAATTCAGCTTTCATGTTCTTCTTGGGAAAGACAAATAATGGTGGGATAAATCCACCAGTGGCATTTATGCAAATAACGACAGTCACTAATGCTCCTTTTTCAGCAGCAGTGACAGCCCCAACTTGCTTCTTGCCCTTCATAGTTATCACACGCGAATTTTTGGACTGCACCGTTGTAATTCCTGTTTCATCAACGTTATATATTCTTGCAGTATTATACTTGATCATCTCCATTGCTGGTTCAAGAAGGTCAAAAAATGTATTAACATTTTCTGGAGTAAACCCTTTTATTCTGGATTTTGATATGCCTTGTGGTTTCCTAAGAGATAGAATCGAATGACGTTTAAAAAACCCTTTCAGCCATTTTTTTCCAGCAACTGCGTTCTTCTAAGAAAAAGGATGACGTAGACCTGGTAAGCAAGGCGCACAATATCAGTAATACCTATCCCATAATATCGTCGATTCATTTCTAAACAATAAGAAACTAAATCGTCCTCCATTTCAGTAGAAAGTGCTGGTTTTCTTCCTATACGCATATTAACAACCTGTTCTGGAGTTTTGTCAACTTGTTTGACATAATCTTCTAATGTTGATTTTGGAACACCGAAAGATTTTGACGCTTTCATATATCCCATTTCCTTTGCTCTGACGGCTTGTATAGCAAGTTTCATCTGGTCGGGATTCCACTGTTTATGTTTTTTGCCGTTATTTGGCATTTTGTTCTAAGAATAAACATTATATTTGTAGGCCACACTAGTAGTTGGAATTTGTTTTGTTCATCAATATGGGATTCCTAATTTCGGACATCCGAAATTGAGAAACTGGAACTATCCGAAATTAGGCAACTTCACATTTGTTAGGTTAAGGTTCTCTAATATAAAAACATTAAAAAGTTTCCTAGTTTTGACTAATAATACTCAGTAAACAAACTCTTACCTTGCCTTGGTGAAAAACACACATTTTTGAGACTAATATTTATGAGAAAAACACCGCCTAAACTGTGATCCAAAAAAAAACTACGAATCGTGGTTCGAATGGTTACCACTGCCATCTAACGGAAAGCAGTAGTATCACGAAAATAACACAGGACATGCTTGCTTTGACTTCTTACACTGCACTGGAGTCAATTTCCGATAACTGCTTCGGTTAGTTTCTCAGATACACCAGTATACGAAATTAAGCGGCTATCCGAAATTAGGCGACTTTCCTCTACCACTGTTATAAAAGTTTGTTTTCGATAAATATGTCGAGACTATGTTGGCGTTCTGTTTGTTGCTAATTTTAAATAATGTATTGCACAAATCAGTCTGAATTTTAATCATAATTGCTAGGGCGCGGAATCGAGTGAGCCATGACTTATCGCACATGGGCGCACTATTGAACTGTTGTATTTTTAAAGAGCTTTTAATTTTATTTATATAATTGTAAACTCATAAAATACAAAATACATTATTATTTGTTCATTTTGTTGTTCAAGTCGTGTAAAGGAGTATTAATATTCACTAGCAATACTTTCTCAAGGTTCTCTTCTGTAAGACTTGTTCTCTTTGAATTAAATACATCCTTGTAGATAGAAAACGTCCTTTCTACATCGCAACTACTTATAGGTGCGTACTGGAAATATTCTTTTATTTCAGCGTACTAAGCATACACAATTGCCGCAATATTATTACATCTGGATTTCTGTTAAAAACTGCGTCTAACTTTTGCCGAAGGCCACATCCGAAGTCACTTGGAATACTTTTGAAATTATTAATAGCCACATCTAATGTGGTTAATCCATGTTTTAGTTTGAGATATCGATTTTCAAAATATGTGATTAGTTTAGGCAAATTTCCAAAGTGTTCCTGAAGGAATAACAGCTGATTTTTTAAATTTGGGATTTGTGTTAGTTCCTTGCACTCAGAAATACTTCGAGCATCGTCATTTAAACATGTAACAAAATTTTGTAAACTATCGAAATTCTCTGCATAAAAACTAGTAGCTTCCAGCCATGTCCCCATCTGGTTATTACTGGCGCGGGTGACAGTGACAAAGATGGCAGTTTTTCCCTGTAAAGGGCCACTCTCCATGATGCTTTTCTGAGTTTTAAAAGCGGATACAAGTCTATCAACTTCCGGATAGTTGTTTTTTTTGGCATTCTGTAACGATATTTACAGACTTTGCAATAAATGACAATCGACATACAATCAGTATGACTCTCAATCCAACTCGCCATTGTTTCACGATGTATTTCTCGACGTTCTTCCATATCATATCTGAAAAAGTAACATAAACAATGTTCTAGATCTAAATAAATGATAACTAAAAATCTTAATCTTAATCTTAACAAAATCCAATGCACACTTACGTCGATATAAATGGAAGAAGTAGATTCAATGAACCGGCAGGAACTATTACAAAAATTACGAAGTACGTAATTGACAGTTAAAACAATGAAACAAGAAAACTAACGTAAGTATGAATAGGTATATACGAGATAACTTTATTTATCTTGCGAAATATAAGGTAAATATAATGAATTTTTAAAACCCTTCACGCTTATACCTATGCCGATGAAGAAAGGAAATTAACGAGTAAAATGCACTTTTTTTGCTCTCGTATAAATGCTCTCGGTATAAATGAAAATTTATTTCTCTTGACAATATAACGTAAATATAATAAATTTTAAACACTCCTAACGCCGTTGTCTACGCCTGTGTATAAAGAATTTGACCTCATAAATTCTTTATTTTATTGCCATTTTTTGCTCTGATTCTGGCAGTTCGCCCTATGAATTAGTGCTATTCAGATATAATATAAACAACACACAATTGTTTACATTATTTCTTTGCTCGGTTGTAGCTCCGTGGTAGTTTAGCTCGCTCGATTCCGCGCCCTAATAATTAGAGAGCGGAATCGAGCGAGCTAAACTACCACGGAGCCACAACCGTGAAAAGAAATAATTTAAACAACTGCGTGTTGTTTACATTATATCTGAATAGCACTAATTCATAGGGCGAACTGTAACATCTGTTTACTCCAGAGAATCAGAGAAACAACTGTCATAAAATAAGGAATTTTATGAATAAAATCCTTTCTTCATCGGCGTAGGTACAAGGGTGACGAGTTTTTAAAATATATTATATTTACCTTATATTTCGCAATATAATATGTATGTTTCAATAACATACGCGTACATTTTTAGTTATCATTTATTTAGATCTAGAACGTTGTTTATGTTACTTTTTCTCAGATAAAAATTAATTGTCAGTTATTCCGAAATTTATTGCAAAGTCTGTAAAATATCGTCACTTGGCTTTGCTAAAACATACACAGAAATAGTTTTCATGCAGAGAATTTCGATAGTTTACAAAATTTCGTTACATGTTTAAATGACGATGCTCGAAGTATTTCTGAGTGCAAGGAACTAACACAAATCCCAAATTTAAAAAAACAGTTGTTATTCCTTCAGGAACACTTTGGAAATTTGCCTAAACTAATGATATATTTTGAAAATCGAATCTCAAATTAAAAAATGAGGTTTGGCCACCACACGACTTTCTTATACGTATGAGCGTTTCAAACTATACTATATTTTTTTTACACAAAAATTATTCAAAATCCTATTCTAAGTACTTCTGTTCTCTTAATAAATCGCTATAGAATGCATACTTAGCAAGATATTCGAAAAAAGGACTACTCCCTAAGAGTGTTACTTCCGGTCCGAATTTTGAAATTTCATATATTCAAAAAATATTGCAAATCTAGCACTAAATACTTTTGTATTCTTGATCATATAGAATGCATAATTTACGACATATTCGCAAAAAATCGCTATTCGATAAGAGTAAAAGTGGCAATTCCGGTCTGAATTTTAAAATTGTTTTTATGCAAAAGATATTGAAAATTACGTTTTAAATACTTTTATACCCGTAACGGTAGCAACGTCGAAAAACTTTTTAAATAAAATTGTTCTCAATTTTAATTTCAAGTACATATGAATTCTTTATAAATTTGTTTAAATTTAGTAGTTGACGAAATATTGGCAAAATTTAATTTTTTCACTGAAGTAAACTGCTACTTCCGGTCTACCGATTTTACTGAAAAACTACTCAGATCTCAAGAGGGAGATTAGACACGTAAATACAAAATTTGGAATTGATATCTACAGCGGTTATCGTGGTCACATGGAGACACACAGACATTTTTTAAAAACATCTTTTTCGGTATCAGGGGACTTCAAAACGTGGACATCTGCAAAAATCTCGAAGTCGAAAGTTTCACATTACTTCCTTGTACTATGTATAAGAAAGTAAAAATGGATTAACCACATTAGATGTGGCTATTAATAATTCCAAGTGACTTAGACGCAGTTTTTAATAGAAATCCAGGTTTAATAACATTGCGGAAATTGTGTATGCTAAATACGCTGAAATAAAAGAATATTTATAGAAATATATATAGAAAAGACGTTTTCTATCTATAAGAGAACAAGTCTTGCAGAAGAGAAAATGAACAAATAGTAGGGTATTTTGTATTTTATAATCAGCAGCCACTTGTTATTCAATTATATAAATAAAATTAAAACCTCTTTAAAAATACAACATTTCAATAGCGCGCCCATGGGCGATGAGTCATGACTCGCTCGATTCCGCTCCCTACTAATAATTACATATAACACCGCCGATATTTAATTTAAATATTTGAATATATATTTAAAATGTTCTACTTAAAAATCAGGGTAACCAACTTCAAAAAAACAAAATTTCTAAAATGTCCGAACAAAACATGTCTCTCATTTTAAGCTTTTTTTTAACTTTTAACAAACAAAATAAAAAAAAAATAGTATAAAACACATGTGTCATAATTGCGCACTTAAACGCGTGCGCAAAAATCGTGTCTTATGAAATTTGTATTTTAATATGCTGTTAATGTATGGTGTGTATACAGAGAGATAGTGGGTGATGTACTGATCAAATGAAAGAAAGACTTATTTTTGCCTTTAGCTGACAGAATTAAGTCAATATGTCAAGAGAGTTATTATATAACCGCGTATAAAGTGTTGTATAATTAAGAAAGCAGGCCAGTGCTCAAAAGTACAGAAATTTGGTAACTAATTTAAAATAATATCATTCGTTTTCTAAACCTACTAGAAATTCTAAATTAAGGAATGAAAATGTAGAATTGAATGTATTTCAATATGTTACTTAAAATGCTTCAACATCTGTTAGAGAAATTGAACATAACACCGGTATTTTGAAAACTATAGCACAAAGAATTTTATAGCGTCACTAATACCACGCGTATAAATTCACCACTCTGCAGGGGCTTAGAGATGGAGATCAAGACAGAAGATTACAATTTTACCAATGGTATGTTCACCAATGTGAGAATAACAATAATTTTCCTGCTACGATTTTATGATCTGACAAAAGCAGATTTACAAATAATGGTTACTTCAATAGACACAATGTTCACTTTTGGGACAGAGAAAATCCTCACGTTGTTAAGGAAAATCGACATCAAGTGAGATTTGTTTTAGCGTCTGATGTGGCGTGATAGGCGCTAATTTTATTGAGCCCATATTTTTTAAAGAAAGACTAAGTATGAAACGTATTTGAATTTACTACAAACTGATTTAGAAAATAGAGAACCGATTTTATGGCCACCTAGATCTCCAGGCTTAACGCCATTGGATTTTGTTGTTTGGGAATACGTAAAAAATTGGGTGTACGTGCAAACATTTGATACTGCCAAAGATCTTCGTAACGCTGTTTTTGTAGCATTAAAAGGCAAAAACTACGCAGTGTCATTATGTCGACAGAACACAGGGCACAATTATGTCAATTGTTTGAACATATTTTATTATTATTTTCGTTTAATATTATTCTCGTTAGAGGAGAAGGTCCGAATATGAGCCACATTTTGTTTTTCGAAAATATTTTATAGTATATTTGGACCAATTAACGTGTAATTTGGGAAATTAATTAATCGGAACATCTACTTTAAAGTTATAAACATATTTTTGAAAAAGTTGTGTGCTTTTCAATATACAAAAAGTGTAATTTTTTAAGATTTGTGGTAAGTGCTTGAAATATGGGCCACCCTATAAAAGTAACAAAAAGTCGTATTAAATCGTAAAAAAATATGTATTTTAAAAGAGTTTGACATAAAAAACTTTTTTGCAAAAATCGCAAATATATTCGCCGCGTTTTGTGTCCGCACAAGCCTCATGTGACCACATATGACACATCAAACAGCACACCCACAACTCGCCCTTGACATCTTCAGAGAAAAGTCCTTCACAATAAATGCACGTTGCATCTTCATTTTCAGGACGAGTTCCGAATTCTTCCATGTCCTTATCTTCATCATCAGGAATAAATATTTCTCCCTCTTCACTCTCAGAGTCAGACGATTCAACAGTCTTCTTCCGTTTTAGAGGTTTTGATTGGGATTTCGATTTACCCTTGACCAAAGTTTTGCCAAACACGTTCCGTTTTCTTTTTTTACTCATATTTTTAATTTTTTCAACAGAAATTTCTAAGTCATTTTTGTACTGCGAAGACGTTATAATTTCAGACTTAGAAGAAATTTTTCCACGATTAGTTACTTTCCTTTGTATGGAAGGGACTGGGGAAATCGCAAAAGGCGACACAAACCTGAGTGATTTTGACGGACCGGAAGTAGGAGCAGGAAAACTCTTGGAACATCCAGGTTGTGGATTCATATTTTCGGAAAGTGTAGGAAGATCATCATCATTTCTAGAGCATCCGGGTTGGGCATCATTATTGGAACATTCTGGGTCAGCAGATTTATAATTTTTTTTATTTTCAGTTGCTGAACTGAACACAGGAGAGGAACTTTAATCTTGAGACGTATTGCTGTTGGTAGATATTTCTTTAGAATTGCTGTATCTTTTAACTGCTTCAGCTTCCTCAGCAATAAAATGAGCGTCACAAAAAATGTGTCTATTAAAGGGATAAATTCCTGTCACTCGAAAACCGTTGATCGCAATTTGTGCTGTCTGTGATTTTAGGAATGCCTTTCCCAATAACTCAGCTATTTAAAAAACTGAAGCACGACGCTGATTAGCACGTACCCAGTTTCTTATTTCTTCGCTATAGTAGACCTTAAACGGACCCATAAAGCTTTTGTCTAAGGGCTGGAATTTATGCGTGGAATGAGGTGGTAGTGACACTATTGAAACGTGATTCTCCCTGGCTAAGCTAATAACTTACAAATTGCGGGTATGGCTGTAATGCCCATCCAATATTAACAAAATCTTGAGATGGTTTAACAAATTGTATAAAATGACGAAACCACTTAGTGAAGAGATTTTGTTGCATCCATCCACTGGGATGTACGTCATAAATTGTCCCTCCACGGATTAGCTGGTCATTTTTATTTTTTCTGGGGAAAATTAACATTGGTGGCACGAATTGCCCTCCAGCACTCATAGAGGCAACGAATGTCACAAGTGATCCCCGTTCTGCTGAAGTGATGGCAGCTATCTGTCGTTTACCTTTTCGACCAATTATAGTAGGGACCTTGCTTTGCACTATCGATAGACCTGTCTCATCGACATTATATATCATGTGCGGTGGAAAATTGTATTTATTGTACTCCTCCTCCAGATTATCAAAAAATCGTGATGCGTTTTCGGTAGTAAAACCAGGAGCTCTTGCGATAGACGTACCAGTTGGCTTTTTTAGAGAAAGTATTTCCTTATGGCGACGTAAAAATCCATCGAGGCAGCTTCTTCCTGCTATTTCGTTCCTAAAGGGATTATTCTTACCATTTAGTTCAACTAGTTTGTACGCCATAATTCGAATGTCTCGTCTGGTGAGACCATAAAATTTTCCCTCCATTGTGAGAATGTAATCAACAAGCTCCTCCTCCAATTGTTTACCTAAAACTGTTTTTCTTCCAAGAGTAGTTACAGTTACGCCATCAGGATCTCTGTCAGGTTCTCCATCGGCTTTCAAAAGCCTTTGTAAAGTAGATCTTGGTACACAATATGTTTTTGCTGTCTCTCTACAAGTTAACGAGTGTTCTTTAACCGCAATTATTACCCTCGTCATATTCCCGGTATCCCACTGGTTCCTTATATCTTTTGAAACGTATTTTTCCCTTGTTCGAGGCATTTTTACCTAAAAAAAATAAGAGTGCAATTTTCTATAACTCCATACTAAATGTGGTCCGAATATGGGCCTGGCTCATATTTCGGACAACTAAGTGGCCCATATTCCAAACATAACCACAAAAATGTCTACACATAAACAAAGCATTTAAATGCAATTTTGGGCAAAACCCATTAAAACATCTTAAAGAGTAAAATTTCTAGTACACACTTACCAATTTTTAACTTGAAAGATTAAGAATTATTGACGAAAGCACAAAATTGAAAAAAAAACCCTTGAATAAATTTTTGCAACCATCAGAATATCAAAATGTTGATTGGTTCTCTATGCCATCTATGTTTAGAAAGCCGAAGCTAGAGATTTGTTCGCGGATAAGTAGTGTAAAGATTAAGCTATGCTACACATCGCATCGGCACGCGTTGTTGCCAATAATATGGTGGCCCATAATATCAGCATAGCCCATATTCGGACCTTCTCCTCTATTATTCTTATTATTTTCTTTTATTATTATCATATATCAGTTGTCGATTTCTCATGTACTACTACTTATTGTTGAGTGTGTAATAAAACACATTTTTTAATATTTTCTTTGTTGTTTTTAAAAATAAATAGCACACATGCTATATCATTGTAAAGAGGATTAAAAAACACATTCAATTCTTTCAATGCTGGGCTTGACGTTCCATAAGAAAAATTAAAATTAAAGGTTAAAACTAAAAAAGTGCTATAAAAAATCCGAAATTGAAATACATGTAAATTTGAAAATTCGAGAATTTCGTATAATTTCATTAATTCTTAGGAATAATTCATCTATTAACCAAACATGTATCTTTTATAATAAGCGATATCCCTATGCTGGAGATGTTATCTGGGACACGTTGTATTATGAAATTGAAGATATTTATCAATATATAATTATCTTGCTTTCGTAAAATTTAAGTAATAAGATTGAATACAAACAAATTACAAATACCAAATCCTTCAGAGGTGATTTGTGTTACATACTGTGTAACTCTTACACATACATATCATAATTGTTCTCAATTGAAAAAAGGTATAAACTATCAAACAATAGCTGTTTGAATAGTTTATTTTGCACATGAATTTACATTCAATATATTCGCAAGTTTCTCATGCACCACTAATTTATTGTAAATATTGAAAGAATAGAAAACAAGTTGCCCTATCAATACATTGTCCATTTGCAGTATTTTGACATTTTGCGGTAAGTCTCCCTAGAGAGAACAGCTATCCGGGATTAGATGCGTCAATGGCGCTACACCCCAGGTCGTTTTCGATTTATTTATTTCTAGGATACTCATTCGCCAAACGACCTTCGACATCCAGTGGAGGAGGAAACATTTTTTTCGCTTGACCTATTTATAGATTTTTTTTCATTTATGTAATCAGGAACATTCATTGATTTAACATATATTTCTTTGTAGTATATAAAATGAATATACGTATGTAGATATCGATTTCTTCAATTAATAAGTTTTATTTATGTGTGATCAAAATTTTCTGAACTTACTTTATTTTAATAAAATTACATACAATCACTACAGTTCACAAAATAATAAGTATAATAGCGGGAAACAGCTTCAATAGATGTTTAAGGTAAACTTCTTTATCTATAGTACATGACGTCACTTATATTGCTTAATATTGTTGAGGAGTGGCATTTCTCAAATTTTATAAACTACTTACCTCATATTTCAAATAGCTGTGGTAACTTTTACTTTCTTATATGTAGTATAAGGAAGTATTGTGATGCCGAAAATTTTCGACCTCGAGATTTTTGCAGCTGTCCACATTTTAAAGTCCCCTGATACCAAAAAAGTGGTTTTTAAAAAATCTCTCTCTCTCTCTCTCTCCCTCTCTCTCTCTCTCTCTCTCTCTCTCTCTCTCTCTCTCTCTCTCTCTCTCTCTCTCTGTGTGTGTGTGTGTGACCACGATAGCGGTCAAACCGCTGTAGACATCAATTCCAAATTTTGTATTTACGTGTATAATCTGCCTCTTGAGATCTGGTTAGTTTTTCAGTAAAATCGGTAGACCGGAAGTAGTACTTTACTTCAGTGAAAAAATCGAATTTTGAAAATATTTCGTCAACTACTAAGTTTAAACAAATTTATAAAGAATTCATATGTACTTAAAATTAAAATTGAGAACCATTTTATATAAAAAGTTTTTCGAAATTACTACCGGAAGTAGGTCTTTTACTCTTTTCGAAAATCAGCTTTTTGCCAATATTTTGCAAGTCATGTTTTTTAGACAGGTACGCTACGAATATAAAAGTATTTAGAACTTAATTTCCAATATCTTTTGTATTAAAAAAATTGCAAAATTCGGACCGGAAGTATCACTTTTACTCTTACTGAATAACGATTTTTTGCAAATATGTCGTAAATTATGCATTGTATATATATTTATTAAGAGTACAAAAATATTTAAAGTTGGATTTGCAATATTTTTTGTATACTTGAAATTTCAGAATTCGGACCGGAAGTAGCACTTTTATTCTTAGCGAGTTGCACTTTTTTTCGAATATCTTGCAAAGTATGCATTCTATAGCGATTTATTAAGAGAATGTAAGTACTTAGAATAGGATTTTGAATAAGTTTTGTATAAAGAAATTCTTAAAATTGTATAGTTTGAAACGCTCATACGTATAAGAAGGTCGTGTGGTGGCCACACATAATTTTTTCTATTGTATCAGAGCAATTTAAAAATGTTCTATATGTTAGGCAAACACAAAAACACTAAAACACCTTACCACACTAAAGCACAAAAATGGCTAAATACGTATTTCAACAACTAAGTTGTCATCATCAGTAGCACTGATCAAAAATCGCGCTGTCTACACACCGTAGCGTACAGAGCAACACAGTGTTGCTCTGTACGCTACGGTGTGTAGACAGCGCGATTTTTGATCAGTGCTACTGATGATGACAACTTAGTTGTTGAAATACGTATTTAGCCATTTTTGTGCTTTAGTGTGGTAAGGTGTTTTAGTGTTTTTGTGTAGTTTCAAGCCACAGACTCCAAGTTTAGTTTTTTATGTTAGGCAAAGATTAACACTCTCTCCAATCTGCAAAGCAAGTGGTAGTACTTCTTGTTTAGCTTCTAGGCTGTTTGGTACAATTTTGTACTATTTTCTACAATTACTGTTAAGAAAGGAGTTGACCATTGTACAACCTGGTTGAAACAGAACTTACTTTATAGTTATTATTGTCATATTGTTGCTTTGTCGTATTTAGAGTGTAAGTACGTCTATGGTTCTACCGCTTTGGCGACCAACAAGTTCCAGTAAATTAAATGGCTGCCCTGAAATGTCTTTTGTAGGTTATATTACTGGATAGGCTAATATTTTGCGACAACTGAAATTTGAACCAAGGCAAATTTGTGTAGAAGGCAAGCATTTTTGACAGATTTATATTGTTTCGATTCCATTTATAACAAACGTCAGAAGCTAATTAGGGAATCCAAACCACGTGATCTAATATGGCCTCTGTGGGCAAACAATGAATGAACCTTAGTTTGGTATGGCAGCATTATTAGTTTTAATATGGTTTTACTTTTCGTGTGTGTTGAGTTTATGAACATGATCATGCAGAATGATTACTTGAAGAAGTTCTTATCTGAAAATCGAGAAGTTGGAGTAACATTTTGTTGAAATCATCATGGAAAAGTTATTCGTGTGAGAATGTATTTTTTGGCAGCTATCAGATGAACATTAAATTACTTGATAATTTGGATCCATGTACTATTGAAATTAGACAATAGATGGTACTCCACCTGTGCCAAGTACAGATATTGTAGTATATTTGGTTTTAATACATCTTTATTACACTAAAGACCAAATGACAGTGTTCAAGAGTCTCACCGCTTACATTTATTTATTTTATTTGGAAAAGTAGATGTTTTTCATTAGGTGAAACACTTATAAGAAGTTAATTTAAAACCAATGGATGTGTAGTGCATGATTATGAAATGAGACTCGATACTTTCGGCTTATTCTACATGCATGGCTGGTAACAGCTGAACATTGTAGTTATGTTGGTGCATTATTATTTCTAGTATATGAAGAAAAGAAAGTATATAAAGGGAAAAAAAGCACTCATGCACTGATTAAGGATTAATTATTTAAACTTGTCTTTAAATTCACAATACCTACACAAAATAATCAGAAGATTGTTTAGTAAGATTTATTTATTAAAATAGTTTTACTTAGTTATTGTAGAAGCAATAGTTAATAAATAGTAATAAGAAAGTAAGTTTAATCAAATAGAAATATTATGTGTAAGATTATAAAAATGTATTATAAATATTTAGCATACAATATATATCAGTTTAGAACTTCCAAAAATGTAAATAGATTTCAAATATATTAATAAATAAATTTAACTTATTATTAAAGTTTTGTGTTTTGTCTGTAAATAAAGGCCTACTTAAATTCTAAAATAATGGCCACGTTGTACAAGAATAAATTAAGATTACATAGTGCCATAAATAATTAAAAAATACAAAATCACTTACAACTTACATATATGTTAATTAGAGCATTAAATACAATCACAATTTTATCTACACTGTTTAATTTTTGCATATTATTACAATTTTTTTTACACAGATACTGGAAAGAGATATTTTGAGGTGCTAACGAATTCTTCGTTTAGTAAAAGCTGGAAAAACTAAAATTCACTTGCAAAATTCCTAGTGCTTCCTTTATTAAAAATCATCTTTCTCCTAGAACATATCCTGGGTTAAGATTGTTGCAAAAATTACTTCTTCCATTAATTTTTCAGATATATGTCACCCCGAGCTTCACTAATGTAGCATATACTTCCCTGAGGAGTTATTGCTATTAAAATTTCTATCGTGCTTATAAATAAAACAGTACTATTGCTGAGCTAAATTATTATCTGGTTTTCCAATGAAAACTTCAAAGCAGGCAATAGTTCAGCCGTTTTTCTCTTGAAACATTTCTTGCAAACACACCGCAATACAGAACGTTCTGGTCACATAATTATAAGTTTTAGCCTTTGATACACAACATCATATTTAGATAACTAAATAATGACCGTAGTAAGTTAATTTAATAGGATAATTGTTTAATAAGAGCACTTATAGTCTAATTTTAATTATACAAATCTATTTGTTTGCCCACAACGGCCTTACTGAATTTTATTTGACAGGTCGTTGGATTGCCCTATTATGAAAAATGTCAAATAGTGCACGACTATATTATTATTTATGTCAGTCCTGAAATGGCTTTTGTAGGTTATATTACTTGATAGGCTAACATTTTGCGACAACTGAAATTCGGCCCAAGTCAAGTATAGATGTATGTATTAAATAACTTTATTTATAATATTGAATTTGTAAATGGGTTTCACGTAATACCATCTTATTAGTAAAAGTTATAACAACTGAAATTTGACGCCCAGCAAATTTTGGTTGTCGCAAACTGTTAGCCTATCAAGTAATATAACCTACAAAAGCAATTTCAGGACTGACATAAATAATAATATAGTCTTGCACTAGTTGACGTTTGTCTTAATTACCGTCTGCCGTTTGTTATAATTAGAATCCAAACAATATAAATTTGTCAAAAATGCTCGCCTTCAACACATAACAGACAAATATTAAATAAACGAGAAGAATGAGTGTGCTTAAAACCACACGGCAGAAGTGTAAACTTCATCAGGGCGAGGTTAATAATACCGTAGATAATACGAAATACACGCATATAATATTCAGTAACGTATTAAATAAAACATATTCGCACATTTATTACATTTACGCGAGCGTCTGGTTTGTTTGGTCGGTTCGGACGTATGTGTATGTATAAATAGACGATATAAATACTTGCTTACTGTCCCGGTCTTGGTCTAATGGTAACGTATCGGCTTCATAACCGTGCGGTCTCGGGATCGAATCTGTTCTGGGACATCAATTTATTTATTCATTTAAATTTCGATTTAATTGAAATTAAATACCTCTATAAGTTATGTTTATTTATCTTGTTCCCTTAGCCGACTTTACCCGAAGAGCGTTACATATCAGAGCGTTGCAGGTCAGTCTTATTCACTGCCTACAATCAGCGCAACGCGCCTAAAGAAATTTACACTTCAAAAATAGATGTAATACTAATATTTAATAACTTTATTTATAATATTCAATTTGTAAATGTATTTCGTGTAATACCATCTTACCAGTGGAAGCTATATATCATAAAATATTGTAACGAAATAAATCTACAAAAAAATGCAGACGGGTAGGCGACGACAAAAACGTGCTCATGAAATCATAAATCTTCTACCCGCATGGTATTGTGTCGGCGACGGAAAGTCTGCAGATTCTTCTAGTATAATCCGAGCGTATCGAGAGTTCGCTAGCACCTTTTCAGAGGTTTTATCTGCGTATATAAAGTAGCTGAGCCCAGTAATGATTCATTCCGGTATAAGAATTCATTCATTCAAGAGTGGTCGTAAAGTTAAAGTAAACATAAATATAAGTCGTGCAGCTTTATACATAAATATTACAGACATATAAATAGTAGTGGTAAATAAATATGTGTGTTAATTTATTCGTAGTCGTTTTAAGTGCATTACATTTATTTTATATTTTTATATTGTGATTAGTTTTAAGTGTGTAAATATACAGACAGTTTTAAAACATTTGCACGAGTTGTTTATTTCGAACCCGAAAACGCACCAATATTAATTAATTTCTTTAATTCTATTGTTCTCAAATTTTTCCAGTCGATGGAAATTTGTAGTGGCATTGAATCGTGAGCTTTATATCGAACTTTGGCCGTGTTGTTTGCCAAAACAATTCAACCATATTCATACATCTGATACATTTATGTATATGTAATTATAACTATTTAGTGTAAGTATATTAATATCTTGTTTATAATTTTATTTTCATGTTGTCACTCAATGATTCAAACTGACGTATACTTGTGTGTATCTAGTCAAAGCTCAGAGTAGGTTATTAAACCTAAGAACATCTTGTTTCAATGTTGTGTTTATAATTATGTTTAATGAAGGTGGGCATTAATTTGACAATCTACGCACTTTCCTTTCATTAATCCAATAAATCAAATATGCAAAGTAATCATAATTAACGGTTAATTTAATAAATGTTACTTCTCTTGATCTTGACTGTTTTATATCGTACATTTATACATTTTACCATTCTGAATATTTATTAAACTCTGCTGTTTGAATTTTTTGAGTTTGATGACTAGAGCTATAAGTTCCTTTTCCTGTTTTCATAACATCGTTTTTGATTTTCGCTTTATAAGCTAAAGCGAGTTCAATTACATTAAAAGTTACTTCACCGGTTTTGACTACTTATTACATCTAGCCAGTATATATGAGAAAGAGTTGTGACGGTTCGAAACATATTTCTGAATTTAGTTTAGGTATTAGAGTACATTTCAATGAGGGCAACTACGTACAAGCCATTATATCAAACTTTCTTCCGGTAACAATTGGTGTTCTACTGAAATCTATACGAGGGCCAATCTTCTTTATTGTATTTACTTACTTATTTTACTTTATTTATACATTGGGGCCTCCATGTATTGTCGCATTACATTGTAACGAACTTTTTTCGGCTGTGTATACAAATATCTAAATGGTAGTTATTAAATAGAAATGTTTTTAAGTAACTTATTAGTTCTATGATTATAAATTTGCCGAAAGATTTAATTACTTTGAGATAGCAAAATCATGACTGGCTCACATGATAACTATATGCTTGATGTCCGATAATTCAGGATTTTCACGTGATCAATACGTGTCTGTGGCTTGAAACCGCGATTTATGGGCATGACCAATCGTAGGTATTTAAAGCGATGGATCTTGAGTATATTTTGACTTTTGAATGCTCCTCCTTGCGTGTTCAAAAGTTCATGATGGCTATAAATGCTCTTTACTTTCCTGCTTTAGTGCTCGTTACCCTCACGTTAATCAGCTGTCATAATGACCTGCTGGTTAATCCGTTAATTCCGGTTCTTAATCGACTGTCTTTATGACCTGCCGATTAATCCGCTAAATTAGCATAATAAAATTAATTTTTCCAAGTAATACAACACTCCTGTACGCAAAATAAATTTAAGTTAATAAAAAAAATCTCCCTCTTTTATTTTGTTAGGCTGCCTCCGTAATTAATAAAAATACTATCCGACAAAAATCAAGCTCTTATATTGTTATTTTATATGCAAAAGTTCGACGGCGTCTTTGTATATTGTTAACTGGTGAGAGAGAGTTCGTTTATTATGTATTATATTTAATTAAGGTTGAAGTAAAAATAATTTATAATTATTTATAATTATTTTTACTTCAACCTTAATTATTATGGAGTTCCAGCAAGTAACGGCCGATTCAATCAATGTATTACATTTCTTTAATTGTGACGTCCGCAAAAACAAAGTGTCGATTTGTAAGAGATTTTGTTGCATATGCTTGCCGAGATATCGGAAATATTAAAAAAATCTGAATAAACCAGTTAAATCATATTTACTTTAGTTTCGATTTTCGAAAGAATGCAATTTTATTTTTAAGTTGTAATATATACGTTTTTTACCGAAACGAATATATAAATAAAATTGAATGTTATTAACCTCAGTGCAGTTATTTGATTCTATAACGATGAAAGTAAGAATAAATATACAACTTACCTAATTAAAGGACACTCTTTGTCTTGAAGCACCCGCATAGAGCAGTAAAATCATCTTCACTTTCACATACGTAACTAATTACAATCAATTAGCCATATTAGATTAGGTTATGTGAATAGAAAATATCAAGTGGAGGGATTTACTTGGAGCTACGATTGTAAATAGTGTCCGCCGCATGGGTATGTACCCACACCAGCACCTGTACTGGGCATTCAAGACGATCGCTTGATTCTCCATGTCCTTCAGTTAATTAATTTCGGGGTATATTATCGTACCTAGATACACTATTTCAACCACCGCAAGTAGCAACATTACAATATGTTTGCAACGCAGAAGCGAATAGTGCTCTGTATAGCTAGTGTGGATGGCAATCACATTATAAGCAATATTGTATATGTGTAGCCTAAGCGTTTAAGTAATACTAGAAATATGTTGCTACGCTTTTATTAATAGAACGTCGAAGGGGTCTGCCGACAGAACGGTTTTCCTGTCGGAAGGTTTATTTTTTAAAGTGTGATTTGAAGCGGTGATGGCCCTGCTAGCATGAGAAGACCCCTATCACTGTAAAGAGTAAAGGTTCTGTTGTACAAGTTTCGACATAATAATTTTAGCAGTTATTACGAAGAGAATGATTTTTTTTTTGATTACTTCTAAAGTCGTGCTACAAAAATAAAAGTGAATGACAAGGTTTCGAACATAGCAATTAATTTTGATGACAAAAATACGAGTAACAGATTGTCTGGTCTGTCATGGTGTCATAACAAAAGTGACGAAAAAGTAGAGGCGGTATTGTGGGATGTAGACAAAAAACAACCAATACCAGTATTTCTTTACTAAAAAACTTGGTAAGTACATACACTAGTATTTTTATATCAACATGTAAAATAACATATAAAATCCGTTTTTAGGTTGCAGCGTGAAAAGAAAAGCTATGTATCAAGTTCAAACCCAAATACAAGTAGAAAACAGTATCGTTATGATCTTATTAGTAGTTCTTTCATCGTCATCCCCATATAACGTCTCTATCAGCGATGAACAACAAAATGCTAACGATAATAAAAATTTGGAAGAATTACAAGCCCAAAAAGCTATATAGAATTCTAAAAAGGAAACTATAATTGAGACAGATGTGAGGGGAAAAATATAAACCAAGACTGAATTTTGAAAATCTTGAAGTGACTAAGTTAGATGTATGGTTGCTATATTTTATTATAGAAAATATTGCAAATATTCTCGACAAGCGGCGAGAATATTTGCAAAGCAGATCGATGAACGTACAAAAATTCATAAAACTGAGATTATTGCAATGAGAAGAAATACTCTCCATAACAATGGTAAAAGATTTGGATTAGGTTATCACAAATTTGAATTTATAATAAAACATGTGACATTTTTTAGAACAGGCGAAGTGAATCACGAAATTAGTAAGTGAAAACTCGGTCAAGACTTTATAGATATGCTGTATACAATGTGGAAAGATAGTGTTGTGTCTAGTTGCAAACTTTGCACACATGAGATATGTTTTGCATGGTCTAACTCTATTGACGTTCATATTCATATACGGCAAGCTGGACTAATCTTAGAGCAAGTCTGGAATACTCAAAATTGGATTCACAGAATCCGTGGGCTCGTTACTGAAAATCATAGAAACAAATGCGTATCTCGCTTTTATGTATTTCAAAATGACAAAAATAACTCATGTAGAGTACTCCAAAATAGGATGATGAAAATAATACAATTGAAAGTAACGTAAGGCCACGACGTGTTAATATTGATGATGATGTAAATAATCTACAGTATTTTTTTTGGATTTTTGAAATAATTGTCATTAATAAAGTTCTTATAATTGTAATATTAGGCATGACCACTGTTATTTAAATACCTATATCTGTTAAATAAATATTGATACTTCTTTTAATTCTGTTGTTATTCAGTTTTATCAATTTTGGGCACCTATGGTCGAGACGCGTTAAGTTCCGTTGCACGTCATACTAGATCCATGACGACTCGCTTTGTATATGTTGCCGGATCTATTTTTATTTCTGTCAGTGACATTTGATATAACCAAAGAAAAAAATTATTCACAATACAATAACTATAACGTAATATATTTAGTAATTGAAATGCTCTAAGACTTCAGTCTTTCTCAACTTATTTATTATATTGATTTAGAATGTCGAAAACCCTTAAATGTTTCATAACGTATCCATAATAAAATTTAAAATAAACATTACTTACGCTATTCTCGTTAATCAGATGATTATAGAAAAGTTTGTAAAAAGCTTTGAC
The DNA here is from genome assembly GCA_963170755.1 of Amphimallon solstitiale. Classification (NCBI taxonomy): domain Eukaryota; kingdom Metazoa; phylum Arthropoda; class Insecta; order Coleoptera; family Scarabaeidae; genus Amphimallon; species Amphimallon solstitiale. Next base: position 121,489,023 of record OY720681.1, on the reverse strand, counting down.
TGTTTACAGAAACCTTTCGGCATTATATTCAATGGACGCAAATAAATAATAAATACACTTCGAAGAAGCACTGTTTTTAAACAATTTATATCAACGTAAAAATAGACATGAAAAGTTTGACAGGAAGAATATACACAACGCACGTCTTTTTGACAGATATGATTTATCTGTCAACACCGAATTGAACTACTAGTCTATTAAAAATATGTAATAAAAAATTTAATATTGAAAATGAAATTATGTGTTTATTTGCCATGAATGCGTTTATTACGATCAATTTATAAATCTTATATTTAAGCTAACGAAATAAATGCCCTCAAGTATAATTTAACAAAGTAACTTTTTTAGTTTCTCTAATACAGTTATGACAACATGTAAACGTCATCGATGACGTGCAACGGAACTTAACGCGCCTCCAGTATATGTGAAAATAAAGTAACGGTGCTAATGGAAAACTGTTACGCACGAGGTAAGCGTCATAAATTCTCGGCCTGAGAGACTTATACGGGTTCAAACGTATTCAAACATCATCACATCATGCATGCACATACGCAAGGTGTACACTATAAATATGACGGTTCGAAGCCTAGTAGTTTTTAGTAACCAGCACACCAACGGACTAGCGCACGAAAATGTCTGAAGTAACGAAAATTGAGTACCGCGCGGTCTTTAAATTTTTAACAAAAGAAGGGCATACACCTTATCACATTAAACAACGTTTAGACGCGTTTACGGCTATTCATCTCCTTAGTATTCAACTGTAAAAAAGAAAGCAAAATGTTTCTATTTGGGACAAGAATCCCTGGAAGATGCTGATCGGTCGAGTTGACCAATTGAAGTGATAACGCCTTAACAAATTTCAATTATTGAACAGTCCTAGAAGATTGCCGATTGAATGTGAAGGAATTAGCAGTGATAACCAACATTTCCGAAACAAGTGTTCGCCGACTTCTCCATGACCATTTGGGTATGAATAAAATTAGTGCTACAAGGGTACCGCAATTTTGGAGTCCATTGTCACATGGGATGAAACAATAGTTCTGTTTTACGATCCTCTATCGAAAAGGGAGTCCACGGAACGGCGGCGACCTGATGAACCTCGTCCCAGAAAGACGAAAGTCGTTAAATCAACGAAAAAAGTGATAGCCACAATGTTCTGGGATTGTGAGGGCATTTTGCTAATTGACTTTAAAGAGCGCAATACAAGTGTGAACGGCACATAATATGCGTCTTTATTTAAGGAACAATATTCGTGCAAAACGTCGTGAAAAATTGACAAAAGGTGTGCGATTATTGCACGACAATGCTCCCGTCCATACTGCCGCCATTTCATAAGCTGCCATCCGCGAATGCGGCTTTCAAGAATTGGAACATCTATCGTATAATCCGGATGTGGCTCCTTGTGATTTTTGTTTGTTTCTAATTTTAAAAAAAAATCTTAGGTGACGTAGTTTTAAGGACGACAGAGCAAGCAGCTGTTATAGAACATTTTGACGGAAAAATTTCAGATTATTTTTACAAGGGTATCGAATTATTAATAAATCGTTGTAATAAATGTATATAAGTTAGGGGAGGTTACATTGAAAAATAAAAATTCTTATATTGTTCCAAGTTTCTTTTTTCTATATCAAGCCGAGAATTTATGACGCCTACCTCGTACATACAGCATAAAATAACGCTTAGGTGCTTCTATAAGGACAAGTCGTCATGGCCAGCTGTCCTTCAAGAAGGGTCTTCCAGCATGACAATCGCTTGAACTTTCCATTAGTAAAAACAGATATTGTTTATATTAAGAATGATTCTAATGGTAAGTGTAAAGCAGAGTGGTTCCGCGCCTGCAAAAAGTAGATTAAAAAAGGGAATTTCACTATTTGCTTTATAAAAATAAGCATTTTATATGAAAACATTTAAAATGCGTTTTGAAAAATGTTGCAATTTATTACTGCTTTGATTGCTACAACAAAACACATACATATAAAAATTCGGGTAATCTTTATTATCAATCAGCAAGTAGCTACACGTTTAAAATTTGCGTATATGATTCCTATAAGTTCTACTATTAATATTAGTTTTACCCAGTTTACGCGATGAACAGAGAATTTCAGTTATATCAATAAAATTTATTTTATGATTAATAATAATGATATCATTATCTCGGTGGCATTCTTTTATTATAAATTTTTCTATTAAGACTAACATCCGTAGCTTAGCTACAGTCTAGTTGTCAATATTTCAAAGTTCTAGGTATTCTGACGTTCTGGACTTAAAGTTCTGAATGAACGTAAGTATATTATGTATATACATATAAAATGAGGGCATGCACATGTATATATATATATATATATGTATATATATGTCTACTGAACTTATTCGACAAAAAGTAAAGAAGAAAACAACAATAAGGAGTGGAGATAATCCTTAGCGATATTTGGATGTCAAGGATTCAGGGTTGCAGTTTCTATGGTTACAGCGTCGACGCAATGTTACTCCGCTGATGCTGTGGAATCACTTTACCGCTTTGGGGAAACCAATGCGCACCTTCTTTTCCCAATGGTGATATAATCCGTTGTAAATCTTTAAGTAACTGTGTATAAAATTGTGTTCTTGCATCTGTCATTTTTCTCCTTTTAACATTACGAATACTACCGCTGCACAAATGGAAAAATGCGTTTTCGTTGTACTTACAAAAGGAGACGGATCAATATATGCAATGGACGTTAAAAGATAAGATGCAAAAGGGACGTAGTTAACACTTACAATGTTGCATAACTACATGAATAGCGTATAATTATCTGAATATTGACATTGAAGTTTGATTGTTTTAATTAAATTTTAAAAGAGAAATAATTGTAGGGCATTAACATAATGACTAAAATAATATCGGAAATGTTTCGTTCTTTTGTATATTCATATTACTGAAATTTATTGATAAAAATGAGGTGTGAAGACTGAAGACGACAAGACTTTCTTAACCGTATTCTTCTAATCTTTTAATAAATATCTTTAGAATGCATAATTTGCCGGATATTTGGAAAAAAATGATATTTAATAAGAAAGAAGTGTTCCCTTCGGCACGAATTTCGAAATTTCTCTTATACAAAAAATGTTCCAGATCTAGTGCTAAATACTTTATACTCTTGATAAATCTGTAAAAATGCATAATTTTAGCGACATTTGCAAAAATTTGCTCTTCGATAAGAGTAAAAGTATTATATTTAATTTTTACTTCCTTATACTTATATATAGTATAAGGAAGTATTGTGATGATGAAAATTTTCGACCTCGAGATTTTTGCAGATGTCCACGTTTTGAAATCTCCTGATACCGAAAAAGTGGTTTTTAAAAAATGTCTCTGTGTGTGTATGTCTGTGTGTGTGTCTCTGTGTGTGGCTGTGTGTGTGTGTGTGACCACGATAGCGGCCAAATTGCTGTAGATATCAATTCCAAATTTTGTATTTACGTGTATAATCTCCCTTTTGAGATCTGATTAGTTTTTCAGTAAAATCGGTTGACCGGAAGTAGCAGTATACTTAAACGAAAAAATAGAGTTTTGCCAATATTTCGTCAACTACTAAGTTTAAACAAATTTATAAAGAATTCATATCTACTTAGAATTAAAATTGAGAATAATTTTATTTAAAAAGTTTTTCGAAATTCCTACCGGAAGTAGGTCTTTTACTCTTATCGAAAATCAGTTTTTTGCGAATATTTCGCAAGTCATGCTTTTTAGACAAGTACGTTACCGGTATAAAAGTATTTAAAACATAATTTTCAATATCTTTTGTATAAAAAAAATTTCAAAATTCAGACCGGAAGTACCACCTTTACTCTTATCGAATAGCGATTTTTTGCAAATATGTCGTAAGTTATGCATTCTATATATATTTATCAAGAGTACAAAAGTATTTAAAACTATATTTGCAATATTTTTTCCATATATGAAATTTCAAAATTCGGACCGGAAGAAGCACTTTTACTCTTAGCGAGGAGCACTTTTTTGATATCTTGCGAAGTATGCATTCTATAGCGATTTATTAAGAGAATGAAAGTTCTTAGAATAGGATTTGGAATAAGTTTTATATTAAAAAAATTCTTAAAATTGTACAGTTTGAAACGCTCATACGTATAAGAAAGTCGTGTGGTGGCCACACCTCATTTTTTTTTGAAAAGTATTCAGTATCAAGCTCTAAATACCGTTGTACTCATAATGCGTCTGCTTTCTAGGCTGATAGATAGATGACTTGTGAGGTATTTGCAAAAAAACTAATTTCCGACTTTTCTTTCAAATTCATATTTGAGTACATTTTGAGTTCTTTGGCTAAACTTATTAGTTGACGAGATATTGGCAAAATTTGATTCTTACACTGAACTAACCTACAAAATTTGGTCTACCGATTATACTGAAATATAATCAGATCTCAGGAAAAAGATTACACTCGTTAATATAAAGTCAAAGAGACAGATTTCATAAACCATTTGTTCGGTATTATGGGTCTTCAAAACATGGACATCTGCAAAAATTTCAAGGTCAAAAATGTTCGTTATAACAGTACTTCCTTATTTTGATATAGCTTGTGCTATTTCCATCATTTCGATTTTGAAAAAAATAGACATTTCGGACGACATTCCGTCTGCTATCTTCAGGGTAGATCTACAAAGGGTGTTTCTTGCCAAAAATTAAATTAAACTTGTATTTTCACAAATTTCACCTCACAAATACAAATTTAATTAAATTTTATGCATTTCAATTATATACTTAATATAAATTTAATATGTAAATTTATAAAACTAACATTTTTATAATAGCTCAGAATTTATTTATTCGCTTCCCAAGATATCAAGTATGATGGAATAACTATAGCTCATATTTCAAGACTATTCTTTTTCCAAATTTCACTGCATATTTCATAACACAGGTTATTTGATTTCCCTTAACAAAATGGATTTCATATTACTTTCTTATACGTAGTATAAGGAAGTACTGTGATGACGAGAATTTTCGACATTGAGATTTTTGCAGATGTTCACGTTGTGAAGTCACCTCGAAAAAAAAGTGGTTTTATAAACACGTCTCTCTGAATGTATCATTCTCTCTCTATCTCTCTCTCTCTATCTCTCTCTCTCTATCTCTCTCTGTTTAACCACGATAGCGGCCAAACGGCTACTGTTATCAATACCAAATTTTATATTTACGAGTATAATTTCCCTCTTCAGATCTGATTAGATTTTCAGTAAAATCGGCTGGCCTAAAGTAGTAGTTTACTTCAGGGAAAAAATTGAATTTTACCAATATTTCGTCAACTACTAAGTTTAAACAAATTTATAAGGAATCAGACATGAGACAAAAATTATTAAAAAAGTTTTTCGAAATTCCTACTCAAAGCAGGTCTTTTATCGAAAATTAGTTTGATGCGAATATTTCGGAAATCATGCTTTCTAAAGCATTCAATACTTTTTGTGTAGAAAAGAAATCGAAATTCGGACCGGAAATGAGACTTTAATTTTATCGAATAGCGATTTTTTTGCAAATATCTTGTAAATCATTCATTCTATATAGATTTATCAACAGAACAAAAGTATTTAGAGCTGGATTTGAAACAACTTTTGTATAAAAGAAATTTCAAAATTCGGACCGGCAGTAAAAATTTGACTCTTATCGGGAAGCACTTTTTTCCCAAATATTTTTTTCGCAATATATGCATTCTATAGAGATTTATTAAGAGAATAGAAGTAGTTAAAATAGAATTTTGAATAATTTTTGTATAAAAAAAAATCGAAAAATTCTCAAAATTCGGACCTGAAGTAACACATTTACACATTTATTTTTTAAGACGATAAAAGTATTTATAACTTAACTTAAAACAACTTTTATATACTTTGAAACACACACGCGTATAAGAAAGTCGTGTGGTGGCCACGCCTCATGTTATGTCACTCACAATAATAACAATAATATCCTCAATGATCAGATTTAATCTTTACCCCCTCTTCAATGCAATTATATAGTTACCGCTAAAGATCACGTCACTAGCTTTCCCCAGATTTTCAACAACTAGTAACCCTAATTATATTATAGTGCCTATAATAAAACCTTACCCTAAGTAACTTTTGACAATACTCTTCTGCGTATTTGTTTCCGTGAATATACCGCTTGATGTCACAAGTATAACTGGAATACTAAATATTGAATGATAGAAAAAATAATGAGGTGTGGCCATCACACGACTTTCTTATACGTATGAGCGCTTCAAATTATGCACAAGTTGTTCTAAATGTTTTAAATACTTTTATCCTCTTAGAAAATAAAACTGTAAGTGCATTACATCAACTCCAAATTCTAAAATTTTTTATACAAAAAATATTCAAAATCATATTCTAAGTATTTCTATTCTCTTAATAAATCTCTGCAGAATGCATACTTTGCGAGATATTTAAAAGAAGTGTGGCCACCACACGACCTTCTTATTCGTATGAGCGTTTCAAACTATACAATTTTATGAATTGTTTTATATAAAATTATTCAAAATCCTATTCTAAGTATTTTTATTTTCTTAATAATCGCCATAGAATGCATACTTTGCAAGATATTCGAAAAAAAGTGCTGCTCGCTAAGAGTAAAAGTGCTACTTCCGGTCTGAATTTTGAAATTTCATTTATACAAAAAATATTGCAAATCCAACTCTAAATACTTTTGTACACTTAATAAATATATATAGAATGCATAATTTACGACATATTTGCAAAAAATCGCAACTCGGTAAGAGTAAAAGTGGTACTTCCGGTCCGAATTTTGAAATTTTTTTTACACAAAAGATATTTAAAATTATCATTTAAATACTTTTATACTCGTAATGTATCAGCCTAGAAAGCATGACTTGCGAGATATTCGCAAAAAACTGATTTTAGATAAGAGTAAAAGACCTACTTCCGGTAGGGATTTCAAAAAACTTTTTTAAGACAGTTTGTCTCAAATTTAATTTTGAGTACATTTGAATTCTTTATAAATTTGTTTAAACTTAGTAATTGACGAAATATTTGCAAAAATTCGATTTATTTCACTGAAGTAAACTACTACTTCTGGTCTACCGATTTTACTAAAAAACTAATCAGATCTCAAGAGGGAGATTATATACGTAAATACAAAATTTGGAATAGAAATCTACGGCGGTTTGACCGCTATCGTGGTCACACACAGAGAGACAGACACACACAGAGATATTTTTTAAAAACCACTTTTTTGGTATCAGGAGACTTCATAACGTGGACATCTGCAAAACTCTCGAGGTCGAAAATTTTCATCATCACAATACTTCCTTATACTACGTATAAGAAAGTAAAAAATGAGGTGTGGCCACCACACGACTTTCTTATACGTATGAGCCTTTCAAACTATACAATCTTAAGAATTTTTTATACAAAACTTATTCAAAATCCTATTCTAAGTACTTTTATTCTCTTAATAAATCGCTATAGAATGCATACTTTGCAAGATATTCGAAAAAAAAGTGCCACTCGCTAAGACTAAAAGTGCTACTTCTGGTTCGAATTTTGAAATTTCATGTATACAAAAAATATTGCAAATATAACTCTAAATACTTTTGTACTCTTAATAAATATATATAGAATGCATAATTTATGACATTTGCCAAAAATCGCTATACGGTAAGAGTAAAAGTGTTACTTCCGGTCCGAATTTTGAAATCTTTTTTATACAAAAGATATTGAAAACTATGTTTTAAATACTTTTATACACGAAACGTACCTGTCTAAAAAGCTTGACTTGCGAAATATTCGCAAAAAACCTATTTTCGATAAGAGTAAAAGACCTACTTCCGGTAGGAATTTTGAAAAACTTTTTAAATAAAATGGTTCTCAATTTTAATTTTAAGTACATATGAATTCTTTATAAATTTGTATAAACTTAGTATTTGACGAAATATTGGCAAAATTCGATTTTTTCACTGAAGTAAACTGCTACTTCCGGTCTACCGATTTTACTGAAAAACAAATCAGATCTCAAGAGGGAGATTATACACGTAAATACAAAATTTGGAATTGATATCTCCAGCGGTTTGACCGCTATCGTGGTCACACACACACACACAGACAGAGAGACAGACAGACACACAGACATTTTTTAAAAACCACTTTTTTGGTATCGGGGGACCTCAAAACGTGGACATCTGCAAAAATCTCGCGGTCGAAAATTTTCGTCATCACAATACTTCCTTATACTTCGTATAAGAAAGTAAAAAATGAGGTGTGGCCACCACACGACTTTCTTATACGTATGAGCCTTTCAAACTATACAATCTTAAGAATTTTTTTATACAAAACTTATTCAAAATCCTATTCTAAGTACTTTTATTCTCTTAATAAATCGCTATAGAATGCATACTTTGCAAGATATTCGAAAAAAAGTGCTACTCGCTAAGAGTAAAAGTGCTACTTCCAGTCCGAATTTTGCAATTTCATGTATACAAGAAATATTGCAAATCTTACTCTAAATACTTTTGTACTCTTAATAAATATATATAGAATGAATAATTTACGACATATTTGCAAAAAATCGCTATTCGGTAAGAGTAAAACTGTTACTTCCGGTCCGAATTTTGAAATTTTTTTTATACAAAAGATATTGAAAAGTATGTTTTAAATAGTTTTACACCCGTAACGTACCTGTCTAAAAAGCTTGACTTGCGAAATATTCTCAAAGAACCGATTTTTGATAAGAGTAAAAGACCTACTTCCGGTAGGAATTTCGAAAAACTTTTTAAATAAAATTGTTCTCAATTTTAATTTTAAGTACATATGGTTTCCTTATAAATTTGTTTAAACTTAGTATTTGACGAAATATTGGCAAAATTCGATTTTTTCACTGAAGTAAACTGCTACTTCCGGTCTATCGATTTTACTGAAAAACTAATCAGATCTCAAGAGGGAGATTATATATGTAAATACAAAATTTGGAATTGATATCTACAGCGGTTTGACTGCTATCGTGGTCACACACACACACACAGACACACAGACAAACAGACACACACACAGAGAGAGACACACAGACATTTTTTGAAAACCACTTTTTCGGTATCGGGGGACTTCAAAACGTGGACATCTGCAAAAATCTCGAGGTCGAAAATTTTCGTCATCACAAGTAAAAGCAATACAAACATTAAAGAAGCGTTATATTACGCCATTTGTTTTGTCAGAGAGATGTGCATAATTCGTGACACAAAATGTGACAAATTAATATAGAAATTCCTTTATGTTGTAATTCCACGTACTCACTTATACCAACGCTTATACGTATTTCGTAATATACCTTACTAGGAAATTCTAAAATTACTAAATGGTGACGTTCTCGAAGGAAGAAGACACGTGACATGCCAGTACTCTAGCGATAACTTACCTGCTTATTGTTGGGTTCTCACGTTCGCGTTTGTTGTTTCTTTCAATTTACCGCTCGGTAAACACAAAATATCCGGCCATTATGTATCAATAAGACAATCCTACGGCTGTCCATTGAATCACCGGTTGGTTAAACATGTGACAACTTTTTTTTGCGACAATGAGCATCGTATTGTACAGCCCTATTTTCCTCTATCACATCATTATTGTAATTGCAAAATAATTATTTCTATTACTCTACATTTACAATTTATATTGTAGGCGATCTAAGAAAAAGAATGAATTACATTATCAAATATTAGATATTCATTAACTTTCGTAAATTAAGATTTATATCATAATATTAGAAACTAACGAAAAACGATAACATATTTTTGGTTGTTCATTCACATTAGGATTCTGACAAGAATTAAACCCAAACCAACTATTTTGCGTATAGTTAATTACACTATACACTATGTCAAAATAAGATAAAGTGATTTAAATATCCCTCTAAAATCCAAAACATAGCTTAAAAATTTAACAATTTTATATAACACTTAAACAGCTGGGAATGTCTTAATGTTAACAATTTTAATTTTTATTAATATAACATAACCTATTCTGGTAAACTTTACTCGTAGAGTAATACCATGGTCATGTAATTATGTGAAACAAAAGTTCTTTGCTAAGTTTCTTGTACATAATATTACTCTTTACAAATAACTTTGCAATTACTTCAGATTCAACTTAACCATAGACTCGCAACAATCGCATCGCCATCTGGTTACCAGAAAGTTTTCTAGGAAGACTTAAAATATATGTAACAAGGATGACCACGGTGTGTCATTCATTAACATTAATAATCATTTTCATAGTCTCTACTACCACTATCACTAATACACAATATTACAGGACTGGACAGGTCTTCATTTGTTGTTCAGTATGAGTGATGGTGTTAGCCAAAGTTTCACGCGTAATAGTACTATACTAAACACTTGTCATCCGCTACGCTCCGTGAAAATAAAAATTTGTCAACAATGCTAGCCTAGTAAACAGAATAGGCATGTATTAAATCAAATATAGATATATAAAAGTAATACTTAATAACTTTATTTGTAATATTCAATTTGTAACTGGTTTTCATGTAATAGGTACTATTTTACTAGCAGAAGCTATTTATCCTGAAATAGTAATTAGTTAGATTAATTTTATTTTTCAAAATTGTTCCGGGCGATTGGAATTTGTAGTGGCATTGAATTGTCGTCTTTAGTTCGTATTTTTGCCGTGTCGGTTGCCAAAACGATTCGACAATACATAGTAAATTATTGATAGTTACGTCGGGTTTGATTGTAAAATTTAAGGTAAGATATAAAATACTTTTAGAATTTATTATGGAAGATCATAAATACAAAGATTAGCTGCATAAAATGGTATCATTTACTAGATAAGAATAACTCTCTTTTACTGTTGTTATTCTATTTTCACTTTTTTTAAGTACTTAGCCTTTCCACTCTACATGAAGGATATAATGAATGCATTGTCTATGACTATCATAGAATTATCTGTCAATTTAATAATACATGTTTAAACCAGTCTTCAGAAAGGTTACCATTCACTTCACCATAGTAGTTAGCTCTTTTGCACCTTAAAAAAGAGTCGTTCTTAAAAAATATATTGCTCGCCACAGTTGCATTGTATTTTTGACAGTTTTATCAACCGTTTAGGCCTTGAGTTCGTTAGTTTGTTTATATTATTTTACTATGCGATATACATTTGATTTTGCCAACAATATAATACCTTCTTTATAATATATTGTCATTGAAGTAACACCTATATCTCACTTAGTGATGCGAAAGTGTTCATTACAATTACCGTTATTTAAATTTATAAGAGTTTGTTTATATTTTATTTTATATGTAATACTGCATGTTTTTCTATGTCTTCGGTATATTAATCGTTGACGATCACTCAAGTTCATGTTGTACTTAAAAGTACAGATTTTATTTAATAACACAGTAAAATGTAATAAATCAATAAGTCGTGTGGCCACCACACGACTTTCTTATACGTATGAGTGTTTCAAACTATACAATCTAAAGAATTTTTTTTATACAAAACTTATTCAAAATCCTATTCTATGTACTTTTATTCTCTTAATAAATCGCTATAGAATGCATACTTTGCAAGATATTCGAAAAAAAGTGCTACTCGCTAAGAGTAAAAGCGCTACTTCCGGTCCGAATTTTGAAATTTCATGTATAAAAAAAATATTGCAAATATAACTCTAAATACTTTTGTACTCTTAATAAATATATATAGAATACATAATTTACGACATATTTGCCAAAAATCGCTATTCGGTAAGAGTAAAAGTGTTACTTCCGGTCCGAATTTTGAAATCTTTTTTATACAAAAGATATTGAAAACTATGTTTTAAATACTTTTATACACGTAACGTACCTGTCTAAAAAGCTTGACTTGCGAAATATTCGCAAAAAACCGATTTTCGATAAGAGTAAAAGACCTACTTCCGGTATGAATTTCGAAAAACTTTTTAATTAAAATTGTTCTCAATTTTAATTTTAAGTACATATGAATTCTTTATAAATGTGTATAAACTTAGTATTTGACGATATATTGGCAAAATTCGATTTTTTCACTGAAGTAAACTGCTACTTTCGGTCTACCGATTTTACTAAAAAACTATTAAGATCTCAAGAGGGAGATTATACACGTAAATACAAAATTTGGAATTGATATCTCCAGCGGTTTGACCGCTATCGTGGTCACACACAGACAGACAGACAGACACACAGACATGTTTTTAAAAACCACTTTTTTGGTATCAGGGGACCTCAAAACGTGGACATCTGCAAAAATCTCGAGGTCGAAAATTTTCATCATCACAATACTTCCTTATACTACGTATAAGAAAGTAAAAGATCGACATATAAGTTTGCTTTCAGTTTTCGCTAAGATTTATAAAAGCATTATCAACCAGCCTATAATAAATTAGTTGAATATTTATGCATTACTTTTTGAAAATCATCATTGCTTTTGCCAAAATAGGAGCACTAACAACAGCGCTCTTTAATTTTTGAAAAGTAATTTACGAAACTTTCGGTGTCGATCAACAGTGTCTTAGTGTTTTTATTGACTTGTCCAAGGCGTTTGACCTAGTGCACCACAGTGTTTTGTTTTACAAAATATAGCATATCGTATTAGAAGCATTCCTAAAAAATGTTTTGTTTAATAACTTACGAATTGTAAACAAAGCCTCAAAATAGGTAGCTACCAGTCACACTACATTAATGTTAACAGTGGTGTAGAGGCCAATCTTAAAGCCAACATCAATGACCTACCAAATACTCTTCAAAACGTACAGAAAATAGTACTTTGTTATAAATATAGTATTATGGCGTACTTATTATGAGACAAGGTATAAATAATAGAATTTTGATTAGTAGTTAAGACCTGATTTGCAATAATCCAATAATCACATTTTGGTCTTTGATACTTAATTACTTTATGCAATATATTTTATATTTTAAATATGCCTGCTACTTGTATAAATTATTACAAATCTTGAAATAACCTATAAGCATAAGCATTATATCAACAAATTATTTCAATAATTTTGAAGTACTTTTTGAAAATCATCATTCGAATTGTATTCCTTGCCTGCGATATTGTACAATACATTGAGTATTATCCTCAAAATCTCATAGAATCTTTATCTTGCAAAAGAGAGCAATAATATCATGTGCTGGTTGAGTTACAGAGATTGTGATAAACAATTATTTAGAGACAATTCCTTGCTTATTTTCTATGATATTTATATAACGGACATGATTTACTTCGTTTTTAAGAATAAAAGATTTTTAAGTGCCAACATAATACAAAATACAAGTAACAATGATTATGTGCTGCCAGTTGTGTATTCAAAACATTTTTTTCAGATGAAAACTTACATCAATGGTTTGTCTATTGTTGAGATAATTTAAAATTCTAGTATGGTTGTATTATTGTTCGTGGCGTGTTTTTAGTACATATTTGTGTATTTGGACAATGCTGTATACTACCTTTCAAGTAAAGGTTATCATTATTATTATGAATACCCCAACATCCTCGGTATCGCTCTGCCAAAATTTCTATGTCTCGAATGAGCAATTTTGCTTGCTTTCTTCAGAAAATTTCAACTTTGTGCTTTTGAAAATGTAAATTACATTATTTCAGTTTATGCTTAAAATTTAACAACTGCCCGAAAGAAATTCCACGAATCATTGCAAATGCCATTAATATTGTTAATGAAAGGCTGATATTTCGTTCTTGCATTTCTAATAAATAAAAAAAGCATGTGTTTATTGTTTTCTAATATTTTCTTTATATAAAAATTATTCAATATCCTATTACAAGTACTTCTATTCTCTAAATAAATCTCTATAGAATGCATATTTTGCGAGATATTCCAAAGAAAGTGCTACTCGCTAAGAGTAAAAGTGTTACTTCCGGTTCGAATTTTAAAATTTCATTTATACAAAAAATATTCCAAATCCAGCTCTAAATACTTTTGCACTCTTGATAAATATATATAGAATGCATAATTTACGACATATTTGCAAAAAATCGCAATTCAATAAGAGTAAAAGTGTTATTTTCGGTCGGAATTAAAAAAATTTTTAAAAACGAAAAATCACGTTTCTTTAATATTTATCTAAAATTATATCATGTTATATTATTTTCTTTTTAGTAAAGAAATTATATTCGTGACTACATTCAGAAACAGAAACTGTTCTTGCCACAGTTCGGATATACCCCGAAAAACAAAGTGACGCATACCTTGTAACAACCGAATCCAAATACAAACGTAGAGTACACAGACCGAGTCCTGACCGATGGGAGGAGCCTCGACCTATAAGTCACGCAGACTTATAGGTCAGTGTGTGACAGAGAAAGTATTCGGAAAAAAGAAATGATAATAGTTCTTCATCATCGCATACATTAGCCCGACGATAGAGTATAATAAAATAGTAATATACTGAATAGAGATACATATATGTGTAACGCTTGACAATATTTCCAGACTTCTCCTGCTTATCCTAATATTATGAGGATCCACTGCATATCTTGTGGGAGGGGCATCTCATCGGTCAGCTCTGAGTCTGTCAGCTGTACAATTAAAAAATAATCTTGGTAGTAATTGAAATACGTACACCAGGAAAAATAATTTTCTGTTAACTTCGCGGCGTATGGAGGTGTTTATTATGGCATTAGTATATGGCGAACATGCCCATACCACTTTACATCTCCGCGAAGTGTTCGGAAAATTATTTCTCTTGGTGTATATCTCATGAAAACAATGTTGTATTATTCATAGTGAAGATTTTAAAATTACAGGCACGAATTTATGGGAATATTTTGCCTTTCAATAGAAATTTCAAAATTTCTATGAGTACACTATTAAATAAATTACAAAAAAAGGTGAAAAAATTGTAATCATCATTGTATTTATAAATGTAGCAACAAAATCTGTTATATGAGAAAGATCATAGACATTTATTTCCTTAAAATTTATTAACCGCATATTTTACCATAAAGTTTCCTAATAGGTACTGCAAATTTATATACATTAGTAGAAACACATCTTTAATCTACAAAAAAAAAAATATAATAACTAATAACACGTCCAACTGTGAAAATGTTTCAAGCTCAAGAGATGATGTGTGTTTTGAGGACGTGACATTGATGAAATATTTATATTCTGTCTATGTTATGAGTGAGCTTGAATATGATTCATTTATATGACCCCCCTCTATGCAAGTGATTGCTTGGCACTGAACCGTATCCATCACAGGGTCCTGATGTTTCCTTCTTAAAGGAAGGATGGTGTTTGTCCAGAGAGGGGTGTAGTACATGAGGAACTGTTATTAAGTCATAATGTGATATCCTTAAATGTTAGAAAAAATGTTTACCATGGGAAATGTGACGTAGGCTGACAAATAGCAATATTTGCTCCCCTTATATCTTAAACCGATGTCCATAAGATGGACAGGGAGGAAAAAGATTAGCGCATTTAGAGATATTGAAATTTATTTTGACAGAGCACCGAAACAAGCTGTTTAACTCACTTAATTTGAAATTACTGAAACGAATAGACGGAGTTGAGGAAGACCTACGAATTAAATATGTAAGTGCGTAGTATTCCGAAGATAATTAAGGGGAAATAACATTGTCCAATACATTGTCATATTAAAAAAAAAATTGTTACTATCAAAACTTTAGAAGTATGCGTGCAAAGTTCTTGGAATACATGGTTTGGTATGGTTAATGGATAAATGTTTTTATGAAGAGTATTTTCCAAACAACTGTAATGTTCTTAGATGGGACGGAAGACATGCCGAGTTTAACAGTAGAGGAGTATTAGTGGCGATCAAAAATAGTATAAATGTCTCAATCACAGATTTATTGGTTTTTATTCCTTATTTGGGGTAATTCTTCCTCTTACGTGAAAACTTGTATCATCTAGCATTATTATTATCTAATTATTATAAAGAGACCCTAGAAAGTCATCAGCAGTCAAGACGGTTCATCGCTTAATTTTAAATGGGTGATTTTTCTACATTTTTTAATGTACTGACTTCAGCTGATTGGTCATTTTAGTCATTCTTAATAATGTCACCAGACCGCCATCTAGTTGTATATCTACCCAATTGTGAAGTACTACATCGCGGACGCTCATGGAAAAACAATCAATTGTTTCAAAATTGACCACTTCCACATTCGACACTGTTGATGCTTGTCAACCGGTTGGCACCATATACACAAACAAAGGGTACAGAAGAGGTTCCTAAAATATCTACACTTTAAAACGATTAATTTCTATCATTGCCGAGCTTACGACTATCAAATATTGCTCTAGAAATTTTGTTTTGAATCTCTTGAAATCAGATGTCAAATACAATTAATTAAATTTATTCATAACTTGCAACACAACAACAATGATTTCTCAGTATTGCTGTCTCGACTCCCACTTCTTATTCCTCGCGTATCAGCTAGAAAAATCACTTATACTATACCTGTTATGTTCGTTTGAATTCATCCTTGCACTCGCCCCCTTTTTTCTATGTCTTACAGTTTTAATTTAATAGCATCACACAGTAGTATCAACTTCTCCTCACTTGGTGAGATACTTGGTACAACTATGAAAATGTTAGCATAACAATGTAAAAGCATAAAATACATAGTTGGAAATTGCAGAGGTTTCTATGTGTTTACGAGGGTGGTTTGATATATAACTTGGTTCGCATAATAATAGATGGCGCTAACATAATCTGAATACCTAGTTATAAAGTTTCCTTCCTATGAATAAATAATCTGTAGTGTCAAGTTATTTTGACAATAATTCGATGTTTGACAGTTACTTAAACAGAAGTGTTTCCAGCAACATTGAAAAATTAATAAAATTGGAATAGGTGGTGTGATTCAATTCTTTTTTCTGGAAGGGAAAATAAGAGTATTCGACTATAGGTAAATGAATTTAGGCGAGGCATAACAAGCACTGAAAAGGCACCACGTCATTGAGCTCCGAAAACGGTTGTGACATCCAAAATTATCGAGAAAATCCATGATTTGATTTTAGCCGACAGACGAGTAAAAGTGCGCGAGTTAGCAGAAGTCACAGGTATCTTAAATAAGCGGGTTCACTACATTTACTACAATTACGTATGAAAAAACTTTGAGCAAGATGGGTGCCGCGTCTACTTACTCTAGAAAAAACGCAAATTCGCATGCAAATATCTAATGGCAATTTACAAATGTTTCAGAGGAATGCAGTAGAGTTTTTGCGTCGCTTAGTGACAATAGAGGAAACTTGGATACACCTTTATATCCTGGAAAAAATGGCACCTGGAGAACCGGCTCCCAAAAAGGCGAAATGCATTACATCTGCTGGAAAGGTGCTGGCGTCAGATTTTTTGGACACAAAACAAAATCTCTCGAAAAGATTAAAACCATTACTGGAGTATAGTATCACTCACTATCACTTTTGGACCGTTTAAAGGCGGCGATAAAAGAAAAACGCCCGGGTATTGTCAAAAATGAGCCCTGTTACGATTCGAACTGCTTCCACATCCTGTCTATTCTCCAGATCAAGCTCCCTCAAACTACCATCTATTCCCGAAACTAAAAACTATCCTGTCAGGACGAAAGTTTGGGTCAAATGAAAAAATCATGCAGGAAGTTAACCAGTATTTTGAAAGCCACAAAAAAACTCATTTCCTCAAAGGAGTCGAGAGGCTGGAGAAACGTTAAGGCAAACTTTGAAGGGACTATGTCGAAAAATAAAGGACGTTAATAATCTTCAATTGCTCTCTTTCATATCAAACCAAATTAATTATCACATCACCCTCATATAGATGTATATAAATGTAGTTCTGTATAAATTATTGTAATTATTTTAATTAGTTTACCTCTTTTTGGTAAGCTTAACGGTGTCTGTTATATATATATGATTGATGCACTTGGTATGGAATGATCTGTTAGACAATAAATGATTTATTTATTTATTTAACCGTATCTGGTTTCTGATACCACGGATTAACTGCAGATCTAATTGTACCTTTCTAGCTCTATTCGCGAAAACCCTCATTATAAGAAGAGCTGCAATATACACTCGCTGTCGTTAGGCAAATAAGCTTATAGACTTATAATAGTTATTATTTGTATATTTAAAAATATTTCATATTCATTCATTCAAATAAAATAAATAAGATAAATGCATAGCAACTAAAACGATAAAAACCATTTAGAGTTTTTGAGAAATTCACTCAAACTAGAAAAGTACAGCCCTGTACACAAACAATTCTTTATTCTCTCTCCCGTTGCGCTGCGAGCCGAAAATTACGAGATTGAGTTTGAAATATTCAGAGGCAACCCCCCTCTTTGCACATTGAGAGATCGAAGTGACTGCGAAAGAACCTCGTACAGAACAGAGGAAAGGAGAAGGACGGAGTATCTTTGAGAGCCGTAGTCTACAATTCCCATTGCGTAGTAAAGCGTTTCCCACGTTTTCATCCTTTCAAACTTTCGGGTGCTGCCGCTTATCCTTTGTGCGCCTCCGCGCTTCCGACAAAATGGAAACTTCCAGAAAATAGATATTTCTCACCTTCCATTTCGTCATCCTTTCTTTTCATCTTCGTCGCTGTTCCTTTTTGCACGTCGACCGCAAGAACGTATTCCGCCACTCACATCGATGACGGTGGCAGCCAGTAGAATAGTGAGATGGTTCGCGATGATGGGACCCTCTCGTTCATTTCCAAACAGAGACACGAGGATGGTTATAAAGGTCGAATCCTGGGAAGAACACGTTCAATTCATCATCTTATGTTCTTATTAAGAGGGTGTGATCTTTGAATTCTAGCACGTTCGCACATTTCTTTAATATGAGCGCAATTCCAGCAAACTATTACTCTTTTGAAATTTTTACTATTTTTATATATCCATGGAACTAATGTAAATTGTAATTATACTAATTTATAGCTGTTTTGTAACAGTAAAAGTATGGCACTTTTTCGTGTTAATTCCTACGAAAATCATGTTAGGAAGTGCATATCGCATATGTTTTCAAAATGATTTTATATAGACGATTGTGTATCACAAACACATTTATTTAATTGCTTAATTATACCTAATATAGAGCTTGCAGAACAACTCTGTGTGTCCAGGAAACAACGTTAGTGCTTATATTTTATGTTTTTTTTAAACAAAACTAACGTTTAACGTTTATTTATATTTTATCAGTTATAGTTTAAAGTTTAGCGTTTAAGGTTTAACATTTAATGTGTAACTATTATCATTCAATATTTACAACGCAACGTTTTTCTTTTAACATGTATTGTTTAACGTGTATCGGTGATCGTTTATAAGTTAACATTTGTTTAGGTTCATCGTACAATGTTTATTTTTTAACATTTTACTGTGTTACGTTTGATATCTTTTGTTCAACATGTGTCAACATTCACCCTTGTTGTTTAAATTTTTCATGTCTTTTGTTTAACGATTACATTTAACATTATCGTACAACATTTATCGATATACGTAATTAGTTATTAGTTCTGTGTGCGTTGGGACAGTTTAACGTTACATTTTATTGATTCTTGCTAACGTTTAACGTGTATTATTTAACATTTAAGCTAGAGTCTAATAAATAAAGCATCTGTGGTGGAAACGCGTTACAATAAATTGTACGTCTTACTAGATTTTTGACATATATGATTTATCTGACAACACTGAATTGAACTATTAGTCTATTAAAAATATGTAAGAGAGAAATTTAATATTCAAACGGAAATTATGTGTTTATTTGCCATGAATGCATATATTACGATCAATGTATACATTTTCTATCTAAACTAATGAAATAAAAGCCCTCAGATATAATTTCACAAAATAACTTTTTTAGTTTCACTAATACAGTTGACAAAATATAAATGTCATCAATGACGTGCAATTGAATATAACGCGTCTAAACAATGTTTCTTTTTCAGGAGCTGTGCAAATCATATATGAACCAATCTTCATTAGAAAACACATTCCGACAGTCACGAACGTGTTTCCTCCATTTTCTATGATAAAGAAGACAAAGAAAATTAGAATTAAAAATCCGAACAACATGCGGAAATGGTTTAAAAATCATGAAAACAGTAATAAGGAAATTTATAACCTAATCTATGAATGGCAGTTATACTTTTGAATTTTTGTAGTGTAAATGATGTAATAACAGTCAAAATATTGGTGTACTTACAATTTTGAATCAAGATATTGCAGTAATTCACGTTTTCTCATACTTTTATACTGGTTTTTCTTTAAATTTTGTATTTTAAATTGACACAATCACATATATTTAAATGTATTTGTTTGTTTACGTTTCTCAAGCTGTAATGTATTTACATGCCGCTAGAGGCTATGCAGGAGTATATGTCTCTTTAAGAGTGGGAAGAATCCTTTGAATAGGCATGCCAGATTTTTTTGTGGAAGATATTCTTTATAAATTATTACGATGCACAATAATTTTCCAGGAATTTTACGCATGTGAAAACCGCTCTAAAATACAAATAACCATTCGGTGTCTGTATTGATAATTTTAAATAATATTTATTGTAAAATTTTTCAAGGAATGATTTAAAAGAGTTTAAAGTACTTTCAATAATATTTATATGATTTTAATTTAATTTAGAATAATTCTCAAATCAAAAATGTATTTGTTTATAATTAGGAGTTATCCTAATATTAGTGAAGAACTGGAATATTTATTTTAAAACATGACCATACGTAGCGTGTTATGGTAAAACATTCTGTGAGTTGTAATATTTTTTTTATTATTATACAATAAGTTGTTTACTTTACTTTGTATGAGAATGCAGACACGTTATGTTTTTTTGTTATGTAATATAATTTTTATTATATATCATTTTTTATGTAAAGTATTTTATTGGTTTTGTGTGGACTTATATTGAAAGTTAATAAGATTGGTAAATTTATATTTTATTGTTTAGAGTTTATGATTGTCTTTTTTTTGAATTTCTGTGTTTATGCATTGAAATTTGACATGTTCAAATTCTATGAATTGGGGATGTATTAAATAAGTTATGCAATTAATGAACTTATAGAATGGAGCCCCAATTGATTTTCTGACATGAATTTGTGATGAGAATATGATTGTCTTCAGAAGCGAGAAAAGGCACTTCAGTAAATTTAATATCAGCATTAAGTCAGCGTTTTAATGCATATCTAAACACTTGTAATTACTTTTTTTTTTGATTAAATTTTGAATGATTTTTCACTCTTTGTTGTAAACATTAGAGATTGGACACGTTATGACGTTAGTCAAGGGCGCATTTAATAAGTTTAAAGGATAAACTTATAGGATGAGACCTTGACTGACTCATTAACGTAAATTTGCTTTGGAAATGTTGTCCAGAAACGAGAAAATGCATTTGGATAAGATTAGAATCAAAGCCAAGTCTATTTTCTAGTGTGTGCACAATAATTTTGTTTTATAAACATAACTAATATAAGTCGTTACATATTATATATTAATTATGATAAATTTTCCTTTGCTTTGTTGATTGCACTCAAATTTTAAACTGAGCACGTACAAGTGTGTTAAACATGATTTTAATTTATACTTTAGTTTATATAGATTATTAGATGCTAATGTCATCTATTGTGGCATGTAAATAAATTATTAAGAATAGTTCGTTTCTTTTTTTTTTATTATTATTATTTCTCTACTGTGTGTTTAATAAACTATATTGTAAGATATTTCTGTATTTTTATTTAATCTATCTGACCTGTTGAAAACTTAAGAGTACAATCCTTTGGAGAAGGAATAATCCAGCCCCTGAGATAAAAGATAATATGTGAAGTGCGACATTATCTACCTAACCCACATTTTTGCATAAGAAGTAAGATCTCAAATTAGCATAACTCTAATTTCTTGAGATATATGCGTGAACTTTCGTATTTTTAAGAATATAGAGTTTTAAT
Source organism: Amphimallon solstitiale (assembly GCA_963170755.1). Lineage (NCBI taxonomy): Eukaryota > Metazoa > Arthropoda > Insecta > Coleoptera > Scarabaeidae > Amphimallon > Amphimallon solstitiale. The sequence continues at coordinate 121,467,084 of OY720681.1, read as the reverse complement.
AATTTCATTGTATTATTAATTTACAAGGGACATAGCAATATGTAGATTAAAATCATTCACACGTATGTTCGCACAATGATGATAAAAATTGATAACCATGTGTGTATTTATTTTGTGTTAAAATGACTTCCAGATGTTTCAATTTATTTCACTGCCCGCTTTTGTTAATGAACTATTTTAGAAAACTTTGCAGCTAGGCCTCAAAAGGAAAACCAGTACCAGTAAGAAGTACGCTGTTTTTCCTAATTTCTAAATTGGAATTTCTTTAATTTTTTTACGGTGTATATTATTATAACAGCCAGTTTGCTAGAGAGCTAATATATTATTTTCGTTTTATTTCAGATAAAAATCTTCCTATTTTTTTCTTATATTCATGCAGATAATTTCAAATTCTATGTTTAATCTGAATTAATTTTTAATTAACTAGAAGCAATGCAATTTTCCGTTAATACTATGAGCGTGGTGGATTTACTATATAGTTTCACCGGTTTCTTTTCACTATACATTAACCAAAAATCACATATCGTGTTGATAATGTTAAAAGTGTTTCCAAAAATGTCAATCACCTCCGCTACCATAGTATGTTGACGGACATTTTGGGCGCGAATTGGATAGAAAGAAAGTAGGTGATATGTGGATTCAACATGATGGCGAAACCAGCGAAACGTTGACAAAGTTTGCAGGCCAATTCATATCTCGTTTTTGGCGACCAAACCTTATCGCCAAGAATTTACAATTTAACCCATTTTTCCTCTGGATTTAATTGAAATTTCTACATGAACCATCCTAAAACGATTCAATTACTGTGTGATTTTACATTTAATGTTTCATATTAATGTTTACCCTTTCCAAATGAATCACAAAATCGAGGAATTTGATTTGAAAAATATGTTTTCGTATTTTAAATTCAAAGTTGTACCTTTTGATTCTATCTAACGGGTGGTTTTTTTTTGGAGGCGGAGAATTTTAAATTGGCAACACTGTTTTCTGTGACAGTCGATTTGACAGTTCGCGGTTGTTTTGGAATTAGTTTGGTTTAGCAATTAATGATGAATAGGCTTAAGTCGGAACAACGATTGCAAATTGATCAAATTTATTTTGAAAGACATGGTTCAATTCAAAAAACCTTACGTGAATTTTATGGTCTCTTAATCGTCCATCAGAGCGATTATGTCGAGAAACTATTGATCGTTTTCCGATACGTTTACTCTAAACGATAATACGCATCCCGTAAGACGTCGTACAGCATGCACATAACAACTGATTAATGGTGTGCAGCATAGTGTTGATGATGATCCAGATGCGTCAATTCGTCATTGTGCTCAACAATTAAACTTGTGTTCAACCACTCTATGGATAATTATGGGTAAAGATCTTGGTTTACGTGCTTACAGGATTCAACTTGTACATGAATTAAAGCCACACGATCATAAATGGCCGAAGGAAACATTGCTATTGATCCAAAATTTTATTTGAAAATGTTGCTCTGTGATGAAGCACACTTTTGGTTAAATGGCTTTGTAAATAAGCAGAATTCGCGCATTTGGCGCGATTGTAATCCACAAGCCATTGTCGAAACACCATTACATCCAGGAAAAGTCACCGCTTGGTGCGCTTTAGGGGCCGGTGGAGACATTAGTCCATATGTCTTCAAAAATGATAATGGTCAGAACGTTACAGTCAACGGTGAGCGATACAGAGACATGATTACTAACTTTTTAATGCCTCAATTGGCAGACATTAACGTTGCAGACATGTGGTTTCAGCAGGACGGCGCCACATGCAACACAGCTAGGGATACAATTAATTTACTGCAAGACACATTTGACGAAAGATTAATTTCTCGAAACAGACCTGTTAGCTGACCATCTCGTTCGTGCGATTTGACGTCATTCGATTATTTTCTCTGGCGATATAAAATGTCGCATGTCTAAGTCGATAAACCAGAAATAATTGAACACTTGGAAGCCAACATTCGACGCGTTATTGCCGAAATACAATCTGATTTACTGCGAAAGTGTGCGAAAAATGGATCTCCAGATTACGCCATGTACGCGCCATCCGCGGCGGCCACGTGCTTCTCTCTCTCTCTCTCAATCTCCCACCCTCCCTCCCTCTCTCCCTCCCTCCCTCTCTCCCTCCCTCCCTCCCTCCCTCTCTCTCTCTCTCTCTCTCTCTCTCTCTGTGTGTGTGACCACGATAGCGGCCAAACCGCTGTAGATATTCATTCCAAATTTTGTATTTACGTGTATAATCTCCCTCTTGAGATCTGATTAGTTTTTCAGTAAAGTCGGTAAACCGGAAGTAGTAGTTTACTTCAGTGAAAAAATTGAATTTTGCCAATATTTCCTCAACTACTAAGTTTAAACAAATTTATAAAGTTTTCATATGTACTCGAAATTAAGTTTGAGAAGAATTTTATTAAAAAAGTTTTTCGAAATTCCTATCGGAAGTAGGTCTTTTTCTCTTATCGGAAATAATTTTTTTGCGAATATTTCGCAGGCCATGCTTTTTAGACAGGTACGTTACGAGTATAAGAGTATTTAGAACTTAATTTCCAATACCTTTTGCATAAAAAAAATTTCAAAATTCGAACCAGAAGTAATACTTTTACTCTTGTCGATTAGCGATTTTTGCAAATATCTCGTAAATTATGCATTCTATATATATTTATCAAGAGCACAAATGTACTTAGAGCTACAATTGAATAATTTTTGTATAAAACAAATTTCAAAATTCGACAGGTAGAAACACTTTCACTTTTAGCGACTAGCACTTTCTTTCGAATATCTCGCAAAGTATGCATCCTATAGAGCAGGGGTCTCCAAACTTTCCAGCCTTAGGGCCATACTGATTACTCCAGTAAGTTCCGAGGGCCAAAACCATATTATCATTGTTGCCGGTGGTAAAAAGTGAAATAGTCCACTGATGAAAAAAAGTCCGAAAAAGTACGCAACGTTTAAAAAAGGCTGCAAAACGGCAACACTGCATATTATTAATTTTCCTGTCATTATCTGTAATTTCTAGATTAGTCGTAGAGTACGAGCCATGAGGAGTAACGTGACACGACATCTGGTGGACACAAGCGGAAATAGGTAGTACCTTCTATCGCTAACAGATGGCGCTAATAGCACGTACAGAATAATCTCGTTGGTTCGAGAAAGTTCTGGTGTCTTCCACTCACTTCTAGATGGCAGTAATTGGAATATATAAGAAGGCTAGTGGCGCAACCACAAGTCAGTTCCTATGACACTGTTGTGAAATAAAATAGTGCGTACCTCCTTAAAACGTGTTTGTGCGTGTTTAATTTTAAGACATCTTTGTAACAGTATTTTGATTTGAATTGTTGCTTTTGTGTGTGATTTAGTAGTATGGAAAAGAAGCGAAAAATTGATAGTGAATGCAGAAAATTCAAAGATCAGTGGAACATTCAGTATTTCGTAATTGAGTCCAGTAAGAAGGCGCTATGTTTGATTTGCAATGAAAGCATAGCCGTTCTCAAAGAATATAACATTAAACGTCATTATGATACAAAACATTTTCAAAATTACTCAAAATATACAGGAAGTTTGCGGACAGAAAAATTCGAAGCTATGAAGCGCGGATTGAAATCGCAGCAATCTTCATTTACAAAACTCAAAACTGAACAAGAGGCTGCAACGCGTGCCAGCTTTCGTGTGGCTCTTGAAATTGCAAAACGTGGAAAACCATTCACCGATGGAGAAATGATCAAAGAATGCATAATTGCAGTAGCCGAAGAAATGTGCCCTGAAAAGGTAAATTTATTAAAAAGTGTCAGTATGTCAGCAAACACTGTGGCTCGAAGGGTAGAAAACATTGCTGAAAATATATCCTCTCAACTGTTCGACAAAAATGGACATGTTGAGTGGTTTTCTTTGGCCTTGGATGAGTCAACGGATGTGTCAGATACTGCTCAGGTGTTGATTTATATTCGAGGAGTAGATAAAAGCTATGAAGTGCATGAAGAACTTCTTGATATGAATAGTATTCATGGCACAACTACTGGTACAGATATTTTTAAAGGAGTTGAAATGGCCATTAATCAAAAGAACCTTCGATGGAAAAACTTGAAATGTATTACAACTGATGGAGGCAAAAACATGAGTGGGAAAGATAAAGGAGTGGTCGCTCTTGTGTCAAACGCTGTAGAAAATGACGGTGGTTTAAAACCATTAGTCTTACATTGTATCATTCATCAACAGTCTTTGTGCGGAAAATGTTTGGATATGTCTGAAGTTCTGAAACCAGTCATATCAACTGTTAATTTTATCAGATCTTTTGGGCTGAATCACCGACAATTCCGACAATTTATTGAAGAGATTGGAGAAAATGACTTACCTTATCATACTACCGTACGTTGGCTTAGTTGTGGGAAAGTCCTTCAGCGCTTTTTTGAACTTCGAGCAGTGATCGAAATTTTTTTGAATGAAAAGCATCGCCCTCTTACTGAATTACAAAACAACGCATGGCTGTGGAAGTTAGCATTCTATGTTGATTTGACAAAACATGTGAACGAACTGAATTTGAGATTGCAAGGAGAAAACCAGCATCTTCCTGATTTATACACTAATATCAAATCATTCCGGAAGAAATTGATACTGTTTCAATCACAACTACGAAGTAAATGTTTTTCACATTTTAAAACATGTGAAATATTCAGCCACACTACTGAGACTGAGTTTCCTATCGATTTTGTAATCGAAACTTTGAGTGCTTTGAAAATAAATTTTGATACTCGTTTCTCGGACTTTGATGCCATTGCGAATCAAATTAAGATTTTTCAGAATCCTTTTGATACTGACATTGAAACCCTAGCCCCGCAACTTCAAATGGAAATAATTGATCTACAGTGCAGTGATATAATTAAGAACAAATATCAAAACTCATCTTTGTTGGAATTTTATAAGAGTCTTCCACTGACACAATTTGATAATTTGCATAAATTTGCTCGTGGGCTGTTTTCTGTTTCTGGTGCTACTTATTTGTGTGAGAAAACCTTCTCCAAAATGAAGTACACAAAAAATGTTTACAGATCTAAATTAACTGATGAGCATCTTAAATCTCTTTTAATAATTGGTACAAGTAAAATTAGTCCACAACTACAAACTATTGTCAGTGGAAAATCTCAATTACACAAATCTCATTAGTATTTCATATGTCATTATGCTTGTTATAAGTTATGTTTTTATTTAAAATGTATAAAATGTTAGTTGGATTCATTTCAATAATTTGTTAGTTATTATATACTGAAGTAAAATTTTCTGCATATTATACATGTCTTTACTCATTACAATTCTGTGTTTCTTTATCCAACTTATCACAAAAACAATAACAATAAGCCTACAACAATGTTATGAGTAGTTAGCCCATGACCATATCAATGTAGATGTCATATTAATAATTATTCAACATAAAATTAGAATACTTCAGTAAACTAAATTTAATTTGCTATAAAAAATATGTTCTCTAAAAGGAGTTTTCCAGTATGCTAGCTCTCCGCGGGCCGGACAAAATCTGTCCGCGGGCCGGATGTGGCCCTCGGGCCGTAGTTTGGAGACCCCTGCTATAGAGTATAGAGATTTATTAAGAGAACAGAAGTAGTACAGTAGGATTTTGTTTATTTTTTCAGAAGATAAAAGTATTTAAATCTTAGTTTAGAACAACTTTTGTATAAAGTTGAAAGTTGAAGTTTACTTCAGTGAAAAAATCGAATTTCGCCAATATTTTGTCAACTACTAAATTTAAACAAATTTATAGAGAATTCATATGTATTCAGAATTAAATTTGAGAAAAATGTTATTATGAAAGTTTTTTGAAATTCCCACCGGTAGTAGGTCTTTTACTCTTATCGAAAATCAGTTTTTTGCAAATATTTCGCAAGTTATGCTATTGACACGGATATATTACGAGTATAAAAGTATTTAGAACTTAACTTTCAATGTCTTTTGTATAAAAAAAATTTCCAAATTCGGACCGGAAGTAACACTTTCACTCTTAGCGAGTAGCACTTTTTTTCGAATATTTCGCCAAGTATGCATTCTATAGAGATTTATTAAGAGAATATAAGTAGAACACTAGGATTTTTTTATTTTTTCAGAAGATAAAACTATTTAAATCATAATTTAGATCAACTTCTGTTGAAACGCACACACGTATAAGAAAGTCGTGTGGTGGCTACGCCTCATTTTTTCGCACTAAATTGAATCTAGCACTAAATTGAATAATACTGAAAATAATTATTAAAATCTAAACACCGAAAAAGTATAGTTTTCATTGTACAATGTGTTCATTAATGATGAAACGCGTTTAAATCGCCCACACCTTTTTTTATGTCTGAAAGTTGGTGCTTCTAAATTATATACCGGTAATGATCAGTAGTGTCTTACTATCCCATTGTTTTTATTTTGATTTTCGTTTTTATCTAAGGATGCGAATCCTAAAAAATCAGCTCAAACAAATTTATCACTATAAAAAGGCTTGCAAAAAAAGGTCTTCATTTACATGTAACTCATGATTTGTTAGCTCTGGATTTTCCTTGTCGTACTCAGTACTGTGAATGATTCAATGAAGTTTTAAACAATGACCGATATCTTGGATATTACTTTCTTCAGCTATGGAGGATGGTTCCATCTCAGTGTAAATTCACAGAGCAATAGAATTTGATCTGCAGAAAATTCTTATATTTTCATAGAGACTCCATTACATCCTCAAAATATCGGTGTATGGTTAGCGATGTCAAGAAGAGGAATCAACGATCCTATCTTCTTTCATCAAAATATTGATGCGAATACCTATCAAAATCCAATTTTACGTCTTTTTATCGAGCAACTTCACAATGATAAGTTGCAACGAGATTATTTCCAACAGAATGATGCTACAGCTCACACTGCGCAAAGAACATTGGATTATCTGCAACAGTGAGGCCATCCTGGGTCAACAGATTTGACCAATTTCGATTATTACATGTTTGGTTATTCAAAGAATAAAGTTCAATCTAACCGTATCCATACATTGGAGGAATTACAACATACAATTTCAGACGTGTAAATGACATTAGACTAGAAATATTACATTATATGTTCGACAATATGAAAAGAAGAATGAATGTGTGTTTGAATTTACATGGGCAGCATTTTGAACAAATGTAATTTTCAAAATTTTAAATAATAAATATCTTGAATAACTGTTGTACTTTTGCAATAATTTTCATTGAATAGTCTCATCTGAAATTAAGATAGAGTACAATTTAAAATATCAACATTAGAAAACAATACGTGTTTTTTTTTCAATATTAAATCTTCGTTTTTCCCATCACAGAAAAAAATAGTGTATTATACACGGGAAAAAAATTAGATTTTAGCTCTCGGTAATTTATCTCCCTCCGCTTCGCGTCGGGAGATAAACCTTACCTCGAGCTAAAATCTAATACTTTTTTCCCTTGTATAATAAATAACTAAAAATTGTTCCCTTTTTCATTTTTTTATGTTACGCCTATATATAATATTTACAGCCTCAGAGATTTGACTAGTACCTGACAACAACTTAAAGCAGAAAAATAGAAAGCGGGAAATTCAAACATCTTTCAATCATGTATGTACACTCTGTATGAAAAGTGTTTGAACAATTAAATATATGTAATATACATAAAATTCTAAAACATTGCGGACCACAGCAGTATGTCATACATTTTTTTTTCAAAATCTACCTTAATCTTTTCAGTTGTAAAATTTCTACTCTTTACTCTTCCCCCAAACACATGACCTTACCAACCTCAGCAAAAATTTTCCAATAATCTTAATATATTGAGGAATTCTGTTTTTTTTTTATTCTAGAGAAAACTCGGTAAGTGAGGAAAAATAAATTTCTTCGAACAGAAAAGACAAGATTGACTGTTACAATAGTTTCTGGAGTCTGATGTTAAATCCAACACGCTCAAAATACCTAACACACATAATTATAAGTTTTAGCCTTTGTGTGTGTGTGTGTGTGTGACCACGATAGCGGTCAAACCGCTGTAGATATCAATTCCAAATTTTGTATTTACGTGTACAATCTGCCTCTTGAGATCTGATTAGTTTTTCAGTAAAATCGGTTGACCGGAAGTAGTACTTTACTTCGGTGAAGAAATCGAATTTTGAAAATATTTCGTCAACTACTAAGTTTAAACAAATTTATAAAGAATTCATATGTACTTGAGATTAAAATTGAAAACCATTTTATTTAAAAAAGTTTTTTGAAATTACTACCGGAAGTAGGTCTTTTACTCTTATCGAAAATCAGTTTTTTGCAAATCATGCTTTTTAGACAGGTACGCTATGAATATAAAAGTATTTAGAACTTACTTTCCAATATCTATTGTATAAAAAAAATTTCACAATTCGGACCGAAAGTATCACTTTTACTCTTACCGAATAACGATTTTTTGCAAATATGTCGTAAATTATGCATTCTATATATATTTCTTAAGAGTACAAAAGTATTTAGAGTTGGATTTGCAATATTTTTTGTATACATGAAATTTCAAAATTCGTACCGGAAGTAGCACTTTTATTTTTAGCGAGTAGCACTTTTTTTTCGATTATCTTGCAAAGTATGCATTCTATAGCGATTTATTAAGAAAATGAAAGTAATTAGAATAGGATTTTGAATAAGTTTTGTATAAAAAAAATCTTAAAATTGTATAGTTTGAAACGCTTATACGTATAAGAAATTCGTGTGGTGGCCACACCTCATCTTTTGTGTTTGAGTTACATTTTCAATACAAAATGCAAGCAGATCATTTTTTAGTGTGATATTTAGAATTATGTGATTTGTATATTTAGAAAATGGATGTTATGTCCTAACCCATCTAAGTCAGAAATTTCTTGTTTCCATCTTAAAAATAACGAAAAACATAAAGAACTTGTAGTATCTTTTAATGGTACCGTTCTAAGACATAACTTTAATCCAACATACCTTGGAGTTACTGTGGATATATCGTTAACAAAAGCGAAGAGTTCTATTCCAAGAGGTTTTCGTAAGGAATATATTCCGTGCTGGTCTGAAAGAACAAATGAATTATATAGAAGTTTCAATGAAAATCCTAATCCAGAAATTGCTGATGGATTATTAACTTTATTAAATCAAGAAAGAAAGACTAAATGGTCGCGTCATATGGAAGACATGAATTTCACACATTCTAGTCGTAGCAGTTGGAATCTATTAAGAAAACTAGGAGCGGCAATCCCAAATTAGTATTTTAGAACCAAAAATCAGCGCTAATACCATAGCTTCAAGATTAGTAGACGTCTCAAATATGATAAAGTTAAATAAAACAAAAATCAAAAATATGAAGAAATTATTGCGTAAGAAAAGAAAATCTATTAACACAAAAAATGATGGTTTTACAAAACCCTTTTCTATGGAGGAATTGGATATAGTGATAAAATTATTAAAGATTCGTAAGGCTGCTGGTTTTGATGGAAAATATCCTGAATTTATTAAACATCTAGGTCCTTAAAACGTAATTGGCTTTTATGTTTCTATAATAATATTTTAAGTAATGGTATTGTTCCTACTGAATTTAAAAAGGCAAAAGTTGTAGCTGTTTTGAAGACAGGATAGCCAGCAAATGTTGCTTCCAGTTATAGACCAATTTCATTATTATCGGTATGTTTCAAGATGTTAGAGAAATTATTATATCACAGAATTTCTCCAATTATGGAAAATATCTTTCCCATAGAGCAAGCTGGTTTTAGATTAAATCGTAATGGCTGTGATCAAATTTTAGCTTTAATAAATTATATAGAGAATGGTTTTCAAAAGAATTTGAAAACAGGAATTAGTTTCATTGATTTAACAGCTGTTTATGATACAGTTTGGGTAGATGGATTATTTTTAAAATTATATAATGTGTTGCCTAATGGTAATTTAATTAAACTTATGGAAAATATGTTTACAAATCGTAAATTTAGAATGTTTATCAATGGAGAAAGTAGTAAATTTAAAATATTATATAATGGTTTATCTCAAGGATCGGTATTATCTCCTCTTCTCTTTAATCTATATTCTGCTAGAAAATTCATTTACGCTGATGACATGGCAATTGCTTATCAACACAATAATTTCACTCAAATTGAAGTTAATTTAAAGGAAGATCTATTGATTCTTGGTGATTATTTTAGAAAATGGAGGTTATGTCCCAACCCATCTAAGTCAGAAGTTTCTTGTTTCCATCTTAAGAACAACGAAAAACATAAAGAGCTTGTAGTATCTTTTAATGGTACCGTTCTAAGACATAATTTTAATCCAACATACCTAGGAGTTACTCTGGATACATCGTTAACATATAAACAACATATTGATAAATTGCGTATGAAGATTAAAACAAGAAATAATATCTTACAGAAGTTGGCTGGTTCAAATTGGGGAGCTCCTGCAGACATTTTACGTACGTCCGCTCTTGTATTGTTGTACTCTGCTGCTGAATATTGTAGTGCAGTTTGGATGAATAGCGTACATGTTGGTAAAGTAGATATTCATTTAAATTGTACAATTCGAATTATTACGGGCACAGTAAAATCTACTCCACTTCCTTGGCTCAACGTCCTGGCTAACATTTATCCTCATCATTTAAGAAGAAATTGGCTTTAGAACGGTGTTGGGATAAATATCAAAATTTTCCTAATTTATATTTAAGATCTTCAGAACTTACCATCTTATAGATTGAAATCGCGTAGTCCAATTTGGAAGGAAGATTTCCTAAATCAACCATTTTCGATTAATGACCTCTGGAAATCTATTTGGTTAGAATGTGAAGTGTTTAACAAACAATTAATTGATGATCCTTCGATTGAAGTTCCTGGCTTTACACAACCAAGAAAAATTTGGTGTAAGTTGAATCGCCTTAGAACGGGTCATGGAAGGTGCAATAATATGTTATTCAAGTGGAATGTGATTGCGAGTCCAGCGTGTGATTGCGGAGCTGAGATTGAAACAGTTAACATATTGTTGAAGAATGTCCTTTAGCTGAGTTTGAATTTGGATACACAGATTTACATAATTTAACTCCCGAGGCTGTTGCTTGGATCTTAACAACTAAAGACCTTTAGTTTTGTGGCACTGCGATGCAAGTTTTTTCCTACATCCTAGACTAAATGGTGCAGTGTTTTAAAGGGTCCCTGCAGTTATGTCCCTTTTAAAGATATTTTTACTTGTGTTATATAATTTATATATGTTTCTTTTTTTGTACCTGTCATGTAGTTTCATACGAATATATATCTATGTAATTTGTCTAGATATAAACTGAAAATTGTAGTTAAGATATATATAAATGATTAAAATCTGTTATTTATTACGCTGACATTATTCTACCATACATATTTTCTTTCTTTTAAGGTGGTCTATAAATAAATGTATGCGTGTGCCATGTCCAGACGAATCTATCGCGCTTACAGCCGTGAAATTTTGCACACAGGTAGTCGTAGTGGTGACTCAATGCACCTCTAAGTGAGAATTTTAAAATTTCTAGAAAACTCCTATTTAATGTTTTGTGTTAGTTTGGGTAATCCGAAAACACATAATAATAAATATAATCCAATTACTAATCTTGACACAGCGGCAATACAAAGACAATTAATAATAAAATGGCAATTTGACACTAAGCTGTCATCTAAAAAACTTCCATGACCAGCAATGACTGATGTACGGCAGCTCTACTCCCAAATTTTACATTACCTAGTCTTTTAATTGTGTAATTTGCATCGCACTATTTGTGTGGTGGAGCTGAATTAATGTCTTAGATAAATCAAGATCATTTGACAAAACTGTGTATAATTATGATAACATTTTTAAGGATCTTTGCTTTTCCTTTATTTATTTATTTATTCCTTTAATACCCAGCAGATATATCTAATTACAGGGTAATATATATATCAATATATCATCATCTCCCCAAGAATGGGTCAGCGCACAGAAGGTTTGCATTTGTGCACATGTGATAGAGCGGGGATTTCAGAAGAACATTTGTCTGAGCTGCCGGGACATAGAAAGTATCCGTCGACCTAGCAGCGTACCTGGGCATTAAGAAGTTCACCTGAGAAAGAAGTGCAGGTGAGTCAATGCAATTGTTGACCAGTTTCACAATGAAGCTGCAGCTCGCCCTGTCCCGTCTTTCACTCAAAGAACTGAAACCGTGTCTGTTCAGTAGATAGTCATAATCAACGCCGCGTTGTGGCTAAGCACCATCGATTTTCAACGACATATATTTCAGAACACGTTTCTGTATACGTTCCAGCATGAGACGGTGGTATACATAATGCGGAAACCAGACCAGGGATGCATACTCCAATTTGGAACGTACAAAGGAGTAAAATAAAATAGATAACGTTTCCAAGTTGTTAAACGCTCTGCATGAGCGAATAAGGAACCCCGGGGACTTGGAGGCGGAAGCACATAAGTCGCTGATATGCGCACCAAAGGACAGTTGGCTGTCGAATAGCACACCAAGATCTCTGAATTGCAAAACTCGAGATACACAGTTCTGAGAGACTTCATAAGGGTACGACAGAACGTTTGAACATTTAGAGTGGGAGAGAGTTGCACATTTGTCCACATTTAAGCATACTCTATTATTGTTGCACCATTAATTAATTAATGTAAGATTTCTTTGCAGCACTAAACAATCCATAGGAATAGATATCATATTAAAAAATTTTAAGTCATCCGCATATCCAAGAACCTTACAATCAAGCAGCATCAGGAGATCGTTGATGTATACATTAAACAATAGCGGGCCCACATTAGTTCCCTGCGGAACACCGTTGAAGGCTGTAAAAGTATTGGATATATATCCATTGTAAGCTACATAGAACAAGCGATTCCGCAGATATGAGTTTAAGAAAGCAAGAGTTCTTGTAGAAGCACCTAATGATTGTAGTTTAGCAGATAGCCAGAGTGTGATCGATTGTGTCGAACGCTTTAGTAAAGTCAATATAAATGACGTTCACTTGCTACGAGCATCTAAAGCCTCACTTATATATTGAGTGATTTCAACTAAATTTGTCATATTTGACCTTCCAGCAATAAAACCATGTTGGTTGACTGAAATAAGTGGTTTAATGCAGCTGTACAACTTCCCATATATGGCGTTTTCGAATACCTAAGTACAGTTTGATACAATACTAATAGGTCTATAATTACGAATGTTACTACGGTCACCCTTTTTAAACACCAGTGTAATTTTGCTGATCTTCCAGCGATCAGGGAAAGTAGCGGTGTGAAGCGATAAGTTAAATAATATGGTGAGTGGAGAACATAGCATTGAATCACAATCCCGAAGGAGAAAACTGGGAAGACCATCATTGCCGGAGGTCATAGTTGACTTCAGTTTCCCAAAACCACAATTCACATCAAAGTCAGACTGAGCCGTGAGGTCGGGCTTAGAAGAATTGAAGACTTCAGAAAAAATGTCAGAAAAAGCCTGAACAATATCCTGCGTGGTGGGACATATATGTTTATAAAATACGCGTATACTGCGCCCCATTTACATTTGACAGTGATAATATCTATTAAAGGAATTAAATTCTGTATCTGAATGAAATCATGACGTTTACCATTAAACTTATCTCTAACAACATCTGTTAGCAAAGACGAGATGGAATAGTTTCGATTTTAAATAATTAATCCATGATAATAATACGTATAGTTATAATCTGGTGTTAGGATAGCAAAAAAAAACTTATCGTTTCCATAATTCGTTGATAAAATTTTCAAACCTTCATGATTCTACTACTATTTATTTTAATTCCAAGAACGTCTCAGCCATGTTGAACGTGGAATTCCTTATTTCAACCATACAGTCCTCAATTTTTGGCAAATAATTCTACAACTGTAATATTATATTAGCCATGTTGACATTCCTAAATAATCTTGGGCTTATAAATAGATTGTACACTTGTTTTCTTTTACTTTATTTATTGGGTTATGCGGCATTTTTAAATGTTAAAATGTATTACCGAAACACTGTGTTAGATTTTATGTGTCACAGCAAATATCGCGACTATTGTATAAATTTACGTATAAGAAAGTTATTATATAATCTTTAATAATGTGTCCAAATCAGAAAAACAATAGAACATCAAATAATTCAGGCAATGGCAGTAAATTGACATTGTTCATTTTTATCTTGTGACACAACTGGGGATAATTATTATTCTAATAATGAAAAAAATGGATACATTAAGAGCATACATAAGATGCAATGGGAATCCTGGAGATGCTTCTGCATTGTATCGAACCATGTATCCATAAAGGGTACACCCGCATACTCGCACGTTGGCAAAAATTGAACGTAATTTACGGAGAAACGGAGTTTTAGTGCTAAAATGCTAAGACCAAGAAATTAACATGCAGCAAATGAAGAAGATATAATTGTATTTGGCATATTTTAAAGCACATCCAAGAAATTCAATACGTGAAGCAGTACTCGACATAGGAATAAGTCACCACAAAGTATCTTCCTTTCTAAAACAAGAAAATGGGTGTGCTTAAAACCACACGGCAGAAGTGAAAACTTCATCAAGGCGAGGTTAATAATACGAAATCCAACTTTTTTTTTTCGTTCTATATTACATTATGACCCTAATGTAATATAGAACGAAAAAAAAGTTGGATTTCGTATTATTAACCTCGCCTTGATGAAGTTTTCACTTCTGCCGTGTGGTTTTAATAATGTCTCATACACACCCAACAAAACACAGTCCACGAAGTACAATTTCGCTGCCGTTGCTATGGCAGCGTGTGTGTATATATAAATAGACAATATGAATATTCGCTTACGACACCCGCGCTGGTCTGATGCTAAAGTGCCGGCTTCTCACCCATGAGATCTTGTGATTAAATCTGCTCGGGGACATGAATTTATTTATTCATTTAAATTTCAATTTAATTGAGATTAAATACCTCTATATGATATATTTCTCTCATTCCCTTAGACGACTCGAGCCGACTTTACCCGAAAGAGCGTTACATAGCCGAGCGTGACGGCTCAGTCTTGTTCAGTGCCCACAATCAACGCAACGCGCCCAAAGAAGTTTACACTTCAAAAATATAAAATGATTCCCTATAAAATTAAGTCAATTTCCATTTTAAGAGTTGGGTATTCTGATAGGAAGTTAACGTTTTCTAACTAACTTAACAAAAATCAATATTTTGTTGCTGTCATTCTTTGAAGTAATAAATGTGTGGCTTATTAGTCTATTACACGGTAAATTAATGTAATAAGTACAACATATGATATACCGCTGTAAAAATAAATTCATGTATTGTCAGAATATGTAATAATATTGCGTACGTTCCATTTAAAATATTATATTTTTCTGCTTTGCCTGAATTATTTAATGTACAATTGTTTTTCCGATTTTGATACATAAGTCGAGATATTTGCTATGACACATAAAATGTAACATACTGTATTTATAGAAAATATAATTTTAAGTGATAGGTAAACAAAATATAAGTCGACGCTCCAATTCGAAATATCGTTAATGATAGTATTCCACGAAATCTAGAAGCAAGTGTCTCGATATAATTTTAAATTAGTGTTGTGGATTGAAATCTACTGATATTTTGCATTATTCGACCAAATGAAGAGTATTAAAAGAAAGGCAATATGTTAGTTCTACAAGTATTATTCCTAGAAGTGTTTCGCATCGTCATCTACGTAGCTGCCAAGTTTAGGGCTTGGGAACGTCGGTATAATATGGTAGGCTTGACAACGTAAGAGTAAAGGTTTTCACAAGTATACGCCTGGCCCTCTCTCAGAAAATGGCGGAACTAAACTTGTATATAAGTTGATATTATACCGCATTAGCGGACCCAAAAAATTTTTTTTGAAATATCATTTTTTGTCATAAGCATTAAAAAAATAGACCGAAATAACACAAGAAACGTTGTCAGACCAGAAACCGGGACTGACAACGTCTTTGCGGGCCTTACAACGATTACTGTATGTAGCTGATCGGGTCTGTGTAGACGGTTAAATATATACTGTAATGGGGGGTACTGTACCCTTATACGCCCCTAAATTGCGTGACTAAAATGTAATAGGGGTACTAGGGTGTTATTACCAAAAGCCCCAAGTTATAATAATGAATGGAGAGCTAATGAGACTTAGAGCGCTTAATTTACTTTATCCTAAAACAAAAACTGCTAAACACAATAATATACTGAACTATTAACTTTTCAATTATAATTTGGCCGGCTAGCTAAAGGGGGTTGCATTCTATGACAACGGAGAGAAATTATCTATTTAGTTTATGTATCATTTAGTATTTCAAAAATTATCCTAATAGATAAATACAACGTTATTAGTAATTCAAAAATTTCGCGGCATTCAACGTATGACTGCGCAAGATCGGGATAGACGTTTATCCAAGAGGTGGAACAAACACTGAATTTCGCGCGAAATCGCTATAACTATTGTGTACGTGTGTCTATTGAAGTAATCAAAAAAACAAGATTTAAAAGTTATGTGACTAACTAAGTGGGTGATATCTAAGTGACTCTAATTGTGTTATCTACAGGGCGTTACGGAGGTTCGAAATTTGATTTACCTTAGTCCGGGATACCATACTTTCCAGTTGTCGGGTGACGATCTTGGAGAAACTAACCTATAAAGTCAATTGGGAGAGACAGCTCTAATGCTGGAGCTCCAACAGAATATGTGTACCTCTTATGATTGAAGAATGAGTTTTAACAGTGATGAAAACAAACACTTTATACTTGAAAACAACAGATCTGAATTTATTTAAAACATAACAATGAAATTCTACGACAATACAACAATATCCATAAAATTTTTATATTAAACAATACACTTTTGTTGTGTACAAGAACAGCAGTTAATTAGGCAGAAGTTCTACAAATTTGATATATTGAAATCAAGGCAAAATATACGAGTTTGGCCCTTATGTACCAACTATTAAAATGGACTGCATGACAATAAGATAGGATTAAATTTAACTGTAAGTATATTCTGATATTTTCTTAAATAAGCATTATATTGTTTGAAATTTTAAATTGATTTTCCAAGTGTTTATATAAGCTATGTTTCAAGATTTGAATTTTATTAATTTATAGAAATGATCGAATTAAAAGACGTTACATAAATGTGACATAGATTTAGATTTGACCCACATTTGTGTCAAGAAATAGGTGCATTAACTAATAACAGACTTGGTACCTTCTGTGTACTAATTCCTTGTCTTGTTTAAGGACAGGTACTTGTTCCAATGGGGTGTGATTCTCTGTAGAGGCAACTCGTGTCCTAGTTTCTACGGTCGTTCCAGTTGTCTGGTATCGGCGTACGGTGTGTGTCCTTGACCTAGTTCGGCACGGATTAAGGTCGACTTCTTCAATGGAGGACCTTCTGACTCGTAAGTGGAAATGATTCAGCAGACACTTTATGGCTTATTTGGATGTATCAACTTTGACAGCGACTGGATATCGATATGGGTCGATAATGCAAATTGACGCGTCTATCAACTCGATGGATGATCACAAAATAAATCGCATGACACTTAATCGACTGACGATTGCATAATCGCAAAAAAAAAGAAGTCAATTGAATGCATAAAAGTGAATGCCCTGCTTCTCGTCGGATGTGCCTTTTTATATTAATCTTCTGTTGTGAACGTCGTAACCATGGAAATTTATATGGTAGAATTTTACAAAGTCTTTTTACGGGCAAGTTTATTTTTGAATATTTGTGGAATCATGTTTTATCTTAGTTAAATTAATTCGTCTTTCAATCGGTACAATAAAATTACTTTAATTCGTTTTCTTTTGGAAAAACACATTTTTTAAAAATTAAAGGGCAAATTTAGCATTTCGACTGTCATTTGTTCGATGACGTCAATGACGCTAATAAAATAAATTTAAATATCAGAATTTTGGCTTAAAATGCCTTTTTAGTAGAACTTTACCTTTACAAATTAAACTTATAAATACATACAATATTTTTTGATCTTTTAATCCTTTTTAAAATCTTTCTTTATACAAAAAATTAGTGTGGTTAGTTTTTGAAGTGTAATAACTAAATGGTCTTTTAATTTATTTACGAATTACTGTTATAACATGAAACTATGACCTTTTCTTAATCTATACCACCTTTTTTAAATTATCTAAATAGCTTGTAATTAATATTATAAAACTTTTCTTTTACCTATGTTGACAACTGTCAAATTATTCAAAATGCTTATTTAAATATCTGGACTCAACTTGTAAATATGACATTGAAAAATATTCCAACGTAAATGCGTCTCGCTAGACTTTGTAACTGCTAGAGTTAATTTATAATTACTTTGATCACTTATTGGAAATATTTGAAATTTATAATGCCTCTGACAATATGGCGCATCGAAATTTGAAAATTAAAATGATGCTTAACTTAAATGTGCGCATCTAAGAGTTTTATTGTTTGTTACCATGCTTGTAACTTGTAAACTAGTTTATGGTTTAAATGTTTTTTATGTTCACCATTAGTTTATTTTAGTTTTAAGCTATGCATTTTTAGATAACAATTTGTCATGCATGTGCAATACTTTTGCCAAAGTTTGAGATGATGCTTTCGATACTATCAACCTTGCTTTAACCTTGAACCTGTAACTTTTTGTGACAATTTACTCTTGAGAAATCACACTATAAAATGGTACTCAATTATATGCTCATAGTGTGGTAATAAATGTTGAAATTTGTAATTTAAAATTGTCCATTTGTAATGGCTGTCAGATTCATTTTATATATAATTACTTTGCCTATATAACATTTAACTAATTATTGTTGTATTGTGGAAATTTGCTAAATATAAGTATAAAAATAAGACTAATGTGTATTTTAAACTAATCCGGTATTTAATTCCAATATTTAGTATTTAATACGGGGATTTCAGTTGGGGTTCCTGAAAAGAGTAGTCATTGGTTTGGTTTTCTAAATTTGGGGGTGAATTTCTTTCTAATATTTAAAATTTGATGGGTTTCTCAGAATTTACTAGATTTGTTAGTAAAATCTGTATTAATTTTTAGGAATTTTTACCTGTACTCTTATACAAGGGTCCAAACATAATGCATCGCCGATGTATATATGGTTGCCTGTATTCAAGGGATTTTAAAGGGTGACTGTATGTGTTTGTGGGTATTTGACTGGTGTTGTCACATAATCAACACCAGTTCAATACATATATAGATGAAGCCAATATAACTTACATAATTTCTAAATACATAAACAACTTTGAAATTAATATATGGAAAATACATATTTAATCGTATTGCATGTCAGGTTTTTAATATGTATTTGCATAATAACAAGTGACATTGCTCTACACATATATATGTAGGTACCTTATCAATTGTTTATAATTATTCCATTGTTCCTAATGTGATTCATACAGCCTTTTTTGTTATTAATTTGTTCTATTAATATACCTGCTGAACGCGGCGATTACCTAACTAGGAACTTTGTATAATACAAACTTTGTATAAAAAATAAACTAATATGTGCTGTAATTTATATTTGCTAAAATACTAAAAGTGATACATGCTTGTGACCTAATTCCTACATACTCAACTTGACAGGCAAAAATACTATTTCTTAAAAGTTGTATTTGTATGTTCAGTAAGTAGGTATTATTGAATGGCAACGATTTAGAAAGTCACAGTTTTTACATGATATATAGAATGTTTATATAAGCTGTCTTTCATTTACCAGAATGTCGTGTTATTTTCAAGTGAAATGAAGAACAAGTGGGGGAGAGATATTACAATAGACATATACGTATACACGTGTTTTCTTACTATTTTGTAATATTAAATGTGAACATTTATTCTAATTTCCTAGATTATTTCGTAATTTCGAATATTGTATGTGTAGACAAATAGTTTTTCAGAAATGAAGTAATATAATAAATAGTTCAATAGATTTTGTCATGGCCTTTTACAGTTTTCTAGTAAAGGCTTTTCCTTAATATAAGGTGTGCTTTAGTTAACAATATTATGTTTTCAGAAATAAATAAAGTCACAGTAAAAGAAGAGAGTGTAATGAAAGGTTAGTAATGAATGAACCTGCTAACAATTAATAAAGAGGAAGCGGTAAATGTAATACAACATTAGTTTAAGAGGGGCGTTTACCTATCGAAAATTAAGGCATCGCCGTTTCGCGTTTTTTAAACTTATTTTGTAATTTTAGAATCTCAAATTTTGGTTAATGATTCAAAAGGCATCAATTTATAATGTCAAGGTCCGTTTTTGTACTAATTTATTTTCTTAAAAAAGTTATGTGTCTTAGAAATAACCACAAAAATGCATAAATTTGATTAATTTCTACTAACTAAGGCATGTACACAAAAGAAAAAGGACGACCTCTACGCGCTAGCTACACATTTGATGTACGATATAAAGAAAAAATCAAATTTATGTACTTATTTTTAAAGATAAAAAACATTAAACAGTAAACCTTGTCACACACATTTCACACAAGATTTTACGCATCGTCTATCCCCACTTTACGGTATCCTACCGGTCCTAGCGAGGACGAAAATCTGTCGGAAGAAATGCGAGTGACAGTTTAATTACAAAGTATCACTGGAATTTAAATGTCATATATACCTATAATATTCGAGTGTATAATAATATAACAGTTATGGGCAAGCGAAAATTGGCTTATTATAAAACATCAACAGTTCTGTAAGTACTAAACCGAATATCGTGTAGCTTCACTTACTCACACCCCCTTGCGTCTACCCGTCCCGCGAGTAATTTAAGTTGCATACGTTTCTATTTCTTGGTAAACGCCCGTCCTAACCTCTAAAGGCAAACAAATACACGAAACTATGGTTGAATCGCTATGGCAACCAACACAGAACCACCATGCCCCAATAAATTAAAATGGCTTTAAATTTGAAAAGCGCAATATTTTACCTTTCAAATAACATAGCCTAGAAAAGACATTTCAGGACTGTCATAAATAATAATATTCATACACCTTCTTACATCTGTCATAATATACATTTTGAAGATTGTTATTAAATGTCATCCAACAAATTATAAATTTTTTAACATTAATTGCCTACTACTACACAGAATAGCCAATTATTATTTAAAATATAGGTATAGAAAAGTTATATTTAATAACATTATTTACCGCATTCAATTTGTGACTGGCTTTTATGTAATACTAGTTTTGTGGTGAAAGCTATGTATCCTAAAATATTAAATAGTTTAATTTTATTGTTCTGAAATTGTTCCGGTCGACGGGAATTTGTAGTGACATAGTTCTATGGTGGAAACGCGTTACATACCGTTGCACGTCATACTAGATCCATGACGTCTCGCCTTGTATATGTTGCCGGATCTATTTTTATTTCTGTCAGTGACATTTGATAGAACCAAGAAAAAAAAATATTCACAATACAATAACTATAACGTAATATATTTAGTAATTGAAATGCTCTAAGACTTCAGTCTTTCTCAACTTATTTATTATATTGCTTTAGATTGTCGAAAACCCTTAAATGTTTCATCACGTATCCATAATAAAATTTAAAATAAACATTACTTACGCTATTCTCGTTAATCAGATGATTATAGAAAAGTTTGTAAAAAGCTTCAACTGTTTACAGAAACCTTTCGGCATTATATTCAATGGACGCAAATAAATAATAAATACACTTCTGTTTTTAAACAATTTGTATCAACGTAAAAATAAACATGAAAAATTTGACAGGAAGAATCTACACAACGCACGTCTTTTTGACAGATATGATTTATCTGTCAACACCGAATTGAACT
This sequence comes from Amphimallon solstitiale, assembly GCA_963170755.1. NCBI lineage: Eukaryota > Metazoa > Arthropoda > Insecta > Coleoptera > Scarabaeidae > Amphimallon > Amphimallon solstitiale. Next base: position 121,445,242 of record OY720681.1, on the reverse strand, counting down.
ATTAGTCTATTAAAAATATGTAATAAAGAAATTTAATATTGAAAAGGAAATTATGCGTTCATTTGCCATGAATGCGTATATTACGATCAATTTATAAATCTTCTATTTAAACTAATGAAATAAATGTCCTCAAGTATAATTTAGCAAAGTAACTTCTTTAGTTTCTCTAATACAGTTATGACAACATGTAAACGTCATCGATGACGTGCAATGGAACTTATCGCGCCTCCAGTATAATTTCGGGTATTTTTGTTTTTGATGTTAGCACTTACAATCATTAATTTGGTCTGATCTAGGATACATACATCTATTCAAATGAAATGCAATTCTAAAATTATTACTGTCATAACAAACATACGAAGATATGTACCTCATAATTAATAGAAAAAAGCATACCACTACACCTTATTAACAACAATTAATATATGCCTTAAATAGATATAAGAAAAACATAAACAAAGTATAAAGACAGCATAAAACGATAAAACAAAATGCTGTACAACATGAGCCAGGCTGTAATAGAATGTAACGATATACATACCGTGCATTTTTTTTAACTATGACCATAGGGATTTACATGGTAGAAATTCTACCGCCCATTAACTTATGTTGTCTTACAAATTTTAATCAAAGTTATATTTTAATTAATAAATCTTTTTCCTCTTTTCTCTTAATCTTCTAGAAGATCCGTAGATCTGTTCTGTAACTGATTAATTATTATTTTCCTGCGACAGCGAGTTCCAGCTGTCTTGCTGTCTTTTTGGTGATCTTCTGGGAGGGCGTTGTCCTCTCGGTTTCCCTTCCAATGCAATACGGACTACTCTGTTTATGTCCATCCTTTCTATGTGCTCGTGTTAGTGTCTTCTCCGTTATCTTGTCCATTTTACTATGTCTTGAACTCCGCATGTCTGCCTAATGTCATAATTTCTGACTCGATCTCAAAGACTTTTGCCGGGTATTGTCCTCAGATTCTTTATTTCTGATGACGGCATTGTTTTTTGTGTTTTACTGCTCTAGCTTTGATGCCGTAAGTCAGGACCGGTCTTACACATGTTTTAATATGCGGAGTTTGCTTTATATTCTTATGTGTTTATTCTTCCATACAACATCGCTTAGATATCCAGAAATTGCGGCCGCTTTATTAACCTGGTTTGTATGATCATTTACCTGATTTTGGTGACTAGGGGTTTATTTTGAATTACCAGCTTGCATCTTACTGGTGCTTTGGCGAAAGTTAAACTTTTTGTTTTTTTAGCTGACATAGGCATATTAAGCTTTTGTGTCATTTCATAGAAGGTGAGTAATTGTATTTGTAGATAGTTTTCTGTCTCGGCCACGATTGCAGCGCCGTCTACATAACAGATCGAGCTTATGATCCTGTTACCCATTCTTTAACCCCCTTTCATTTCTGTTACGTCTTTTATTATCATGACGAAAATGAAAAGTGTGAACACATGGATGTTAAAACTAACATCAAGCAGTAAATAATTACTGTGACTTACATATATACCTTTATACGTAAAACGTATATGCATATATGCATGTGTTTGAGATACACACATACATTAAGTGCTATTGTCGACAGACACCGGTGTTTCGACCTATGAGGTCTCATCAGTGTGCGTGGAGATTCTCGACAATAGCCACAAGACTTAAATAGCTGCTTATGTCATTTTAGCGTGTTAAATGCAGTGAGAGTATCACAGCGACATCTAACACCCAAAAGATGACACAGAACAAAGCGATGGCTTCTGACGGCATGTTTTGCTATACAGAGGCCTGTATGTTAATAGTGTATCTCATGTAATAGAGCCTTCGATCAAAACGAAAATGAAAAGTGTGAACACATGAATGTTAAAACTAACATCAAGCAGTAAATAATTACTGTGACTTACATATATACCTTTATACGTAAAACGTATAAAGGTATATGTCGCTGTGATACTCTCACTGCATTTAACACGCACACTGATGAGACCTCATAGGTCGAAACACCGGTGTCTGTGCGTTCGATTGTCGACAATAGCACTTAATGTATGTGTGTATTTCAAACACATGCATATATGCATATACGTTTTACGTATAAAGGTATATATGTAAGTCACAGTAATTATTTACTGCTTGATGTTAGTTTTAACATCCATGTGTTCACACTTTTCATTTTCGTTTTGATCGGTGACGCCACCTAAGGCTCTATTACATGAGATACACTATTAACATACAGGCCTCTGTATAGCAGAACATGCCGTCAGAAGCCATCGCTTTGTTCGGTGTCATCTTTTGGGTGTTAGATGTCGCTGTGATACTCTCACTGCATTTAACACGCTAAAATGACATAAGCAGCGATTTAAGTCTTGAAGCTATTGTCGAGAATCTCCACGCACACTGATGAGACCTCATAGGTCGAAACACCGGTGTCTGTGCGTTCGATTGTCGACAATAGCACTTAATGTATGTGTGTATCTCAAACACATGCATATATGCATATACGTTTTACGTATAAAGGTATATATGTAAGTCACAGTAATTTTTTATTATCATATCCATCAACAGGTTGAACAAGAAGAGGCTAAGCTGTGGCCTTGTCTATTGCCTCCAGTAGTAGGTGTTTCTGTAGATATTTCATTCCTTATTCGTATTTATGTTGTATTATGCTTATTCAACTCTTGAATTGTCTTGGTAGTTTCCGGCGGTGTCTGATGTCTTTCCAGTACTTTGATTACGTCTTTTAATCATTCTCTATCGAACGCCTTTATTAAATCTATGAACCAAGCGTATGCAGCTTTGTCAAATTCGATTTCCTTTTCTTTAATTTGATGGACAATGAATATATCTTCATTTATATATCATCTGTAGCAGACTTATTTTTCTGAAGCTTTGTTCATCCCACATTTCAAATTGTTCTTCCAATCGGTTTTTTATTAAACTTGTAAGTAACTTCATCGTTCTAGATAGAAGACTAATTCCCCTGTAATTCTCTGGGTTCTTTTTTCTTCCTTTTTTAAATATGGGAATAGTAATGTTTTCACGGCATTTATTAGGTATTTTTGATGTTTCCATTATTCTATTAAATAGGCACGTTAGGTGTTCTATTAGTGTTTTACGGGTTTTCAGCTTTTTTATTGCTTTTGTTACTTCTTCATGTGTAAATGGTTGTTTTTAGATGTTAGTTCCATCAACTGATCTTTATTATTTTCTTCTGCTGAGTGGTACTATTGTTTAAAATAATCTTCCCATACATGTAGAGGTATGGTTTTTGTCTATACGAATTCGTTCTTTCTGTTTTTCAACATTTTCCAGATCTTTCTTTGTGTTCCGTACAAGTTTTTATCCATATCACAGTGAATCGTGCGCAGTATTCTCTTTTAATCTATTTCTATTTCTGCATTCATTTTATTCCTTGTTTCAACATATATTCTATAGTTCTCTTATGATGGATTACTTTTATATCGTAAGTACACCCTTCGTTTTTGTTCAGAGAGAGTGATAGTTGTTGAAAGTAGCTAGTGTGTCCAAAATGGCACCAGAAGGCACAGCCATGATGATATCATCGACAAATTTGAAGATGAAAGGTATGAGAAATTGTAAGTTTGAAAGAACGCTGTCCAATAATGTGTCCATCACAATCATAGCAAGAACAGGACTTATAGGGCTACCCATCGATACGCCGGATATCTGTTTGTAATATTTATCTTTGAAAGTAAAAAGGCAATTATTGAAAATGAATTTTAACGATTCTAAAAAGTAATCTATTGTAAAACCGCAAACAGACTCAACTCTCACCCATTGATCTACTATTAAGTCTATGACTAGCTGCAGCGCATCTCTTTAACCTCCGGTACGAACTACGGCCTTATTGGTCTCTGATTGCTAGCATTAACACATCTGGTACCAGTGGCTTCTCTTGCTGCGTTTTCCATTGCTTTTTGTATCTTTAACCAGTTCTTTCCAACGTCATTATCGTCGATGTCCAGTATTTGCAGCTTTTCTGTCAACCGTTTACTGTACAGCTCTTGACTACTTTCATACGTTAGGGATTCCAGGTTATATTTCTCTATGACTACTGTTGGTTTTCTTATTAGAATCGGTTATTGAGTTTAGACAGTACGGGTAGTGGTCTGTTCCGAGATTCGCAGAGGTCAGTGCTCTGACGGCCAGAATTTGAGCTGGCTGGATTGTTCGATTCGTTATTATATAACCTATGATCGATTTTTGACCTCTGGTGTTGTTGAATGTGAATTTATGCTGTTCTCTTTTTGTGGAAAGCATATATTGTTTATGCCTAATTCGTTTCTGGCATACATATCTATATGCAATTCGCGGTTTTCACTCCAAGCTGATTCCTTGTTCTTCTGTTTTACTTCGGGAATCTCTAAGTCTTCTGTGTGTGGGTTTAGGTCTCCAATAAATAGAATTTTGTGGCTTTTATATATTTTGTTTATCGCATTCTGAAGTTTTATGTAAAAATTATCTGCTTCTTCATTTGATCTTAATGTGTCGGGAGCGTAGGTGCTTATATGTGTGATTTGTCTGTGTTGTAAATTAGGACAACAATGAGAATTGTGGCATTGATATAATTTATCTCTTCAATGCTGTTCTCATATTTTCCGTGTCGCAGGATCCCTACGCCAGAGGGTGTTCTGTCCTTTTTCAGTTTGCCGCTGTACACTAGAACATAGTTTGAATATTTCAGGGTGCCGTGACCCTTTTTCTTTGTCTCAGATAAAGCAGATATATCGATGTTGTGTTTTGTCATCTCTAGAATAATTTCTGGGTCCTTTCTATTCCAGGTGGTTATATTCCAGCAGGCCACTCTTATTATATATTGCCTCTTCAATAATCGTTTCCGTTCTCGGGCATTGTTTGTCGTCGTTACTTCCTGTCCTGGTTCCGAAGCTGGGCTATCAGTTCTGAAAACCTTTAATTTTTCTTTACTTCAGGTAGGTTGCTGGCCTTACCCAGGAACCTTCCTCCTCCCCCCACCCAAATGTTGCAGGCGGAGTTAATCTACTAAATGTGTATTGCTAGAATGACATGAAGATATTGAAGTGTTTTTTTTTCGTTTTAAAGATAAAATGTACAAGCAAACAATAAACGAGGAAAATCAAGGTGTTTAAAGTGCCATTAGTTTGACTAACATAATAAGTACCGAAAAGTCTCCATAAAGTGTGTTTTGTAAAAATTTTAAATGTTACCATGAACACTGATAACGAACAATGTTACACTAAAGATTATAAGCAAGTTTGAACAAGTTATCTATTATACAATTTACTGCAATATTTTACACATGGATTAAATTTACTTTATTTAAAGAGACAAACTACCAACGTTTAACAAGAGTATCTAATAATAATAATAATCTTTATTCCTCTCTACTCATAACAGAGCATGAGAAACGTCATAATACGAAATATGAAAGTACATCAACAGATATTGCTGCGATCCGCAATGTATTAGAATTATGTATATTGATGTGGTTATGTTGCTAGATATGTGTTTAGTGCAAAACAAGGAGACTTTATATAAATGAGTATAAAGAAGGAATCTTGTAGATAGGTAAAAAAATGTGAATTCGTTTATATTTGTATTATTCATGATTTTTGATTCTTATTTTTCCTTTTATTCATAGAAAACCTTGTATAATTATTAAGTATTTTGTGATGCAGATATGTAACACCCTGTATACGTCATAAATTATGTAAAATACATAAATTCTAAATATACGTTCCTGTATGTTAACTAACAGGCGCTAATGTGTTAAGATTAATTCTATTTAATTTGTTATTTTTCTTATCTATCTAAACTAATCAAAACTTATATCGAATTATTAAAAAAGGATTTATATTATCTATTCCATTATATTTATTTGTTCATGTTACATATACTCTACAGGTAATGGAAGTTTAGTTAACTTTACTTTTTGTTCGTGATCCTTTGAAATCATACATAAAAATGAACACACATTGTAAATAACGAGCTACCAAATAAATCCGGAGTTGAAGTAAGTTGTGCATGATAAAACATATTTCCTAACTTACGCATTTGTAATATCAACATACATACATAATTGTCAACACTAACATTTGATATTTGGTTCTCTACTTTGAAGTAAGGAATACGTTTTTTCGTGTACAACCCACTTCAACTTCGAATTTATTTGATCGCTCGTTAAATGAATTACGGATATATCAGAGTTCTCACACAATATTTGTATTTCACTTGTAGATATAATATGATTTTTAAATATGAAAGAAGGATAAAGTACTGTTCATGTGATGCTTGTGTTTCACTTCATTAGGTTTCTCGTTTTTGATCTTATTTTTCTGGGATATACCTTTGTTTTCCCTTACCACATACAATAAGTATATTAAGGAACGTTCTAACTCAGAGAAACTTTATGGTGGCATTCTGAAACATTCTCGGAAGCTGCGGTTATCGTAGTCCCTGGCAACGAAGTGACGTTATATGACGATTCTCGAAAAATTTTCAGTTAATGACGTAGAAGTGTCAATTTGCGATTTTTTTGTACATAACCTTTATGTTTAACATGTAAACAGACATATCATCTCCTAAATATATACCAAAATATTTCAATTTAAAATTTTAACTAATAAGAAAATTGTTTTAAATATAATATAGCGATTGTTAACATTTTTTTTTTTAAAGAAAATGTACGGAAAATTTTGTAATGCCAAGACATAGTGTAAACATATGTTTATACTGTTGCCAAGATAGCACGAAGCACTTTGGAAAATATCAGCAAGAACTGCTACCATTAGGAGAGTTTCAAAGGCCGTAGTATCGCACTTGTGTATAGTGAATTTGCAGATAAATGTCTTTTCAGGCACATTTATGGATGATGAAATGTGATTTTTCTATGAAGCCAACAAGGACAGGTATCTCTATAAAGTGGACATTGTTTTTCTTACAAAAGTACCTAAACACAAAAAAATACATAAACCCAGCAGACAATATCCACACAACATAAAGCATGTGAAATGTGCACAAACTAATGTTCGAAAAAGTCTATTATGGTATCGTGTTCACAATAACTTCATAATTTAAAGTTGACTTTTTCATAAGATTTTCTAATAATAAAACTACATCAAATTGAGAGGATGTTTAACTTTATATTATGTTGAAGAAGATAAGAGGAAATTTACCTGTTTAGTCAATGACTTTCTTTATTTGTAAGTCAAACCGCAAAGATTTTATCAATAATGTAACTATATTGAACAATTAATGTTTTAGGCTCCAAAAAGGTAACATTAAGTTTTAATAGCATAGGGCAAAGTATATAAATGGTTGAAGGATATAGAGGATTTTGTATTTAGAAAATCGACCAATCCTGTGATGTATTGTTGTACTTGGTACACCAAATCATTTGATATTATTGCAGGATTTTGTTGTCGAGCCTCTGAAATTTTAGTAATTGAAACCTCTTTATTTGCAGTTTTTACAGGCGAGTAATATTCATTAGGCTGAAATTTGCACTTTTTCAACTCAAAAGAATGTAAAAAATTATTGTTTAATAAATTTACCAGCAAGTATTATAAAACAATAGAGGACTTTTGACTCGGATAATTATACTAATATTGGATGTGAATTATATGTTGACTTTTAAATCTTAACAATAAAGATCAAAAAGGAAAATAATAATACTGAACTAGAAATGTGAACTTTGAATAAGAGGTACTCAAATAGAGATTGTTTGTATAAATATTGAAAAATAAAACACATTTTATTGTCAAATATATTTTTTTTATTAACCTCATCATAAAAGTAGTGATGCAATTTAGAAAAAAAATTACAGTAAGTGAATATAAAAAATATGTATATACAAAAGGAGGTTGTTCTTCATCGGCTAAAGGTGGAGCAAGTATATCAACATGTGTACCATCAATTACACCTACATACATCTCGTGCATCCCATTTTTCGTAAAAACTAAACAAAACAATAATTTTTAGAACGTTTAGAAAAGGTATGATTGCCCTTGGTAAATACCTAATATGAACTGGGTGCTATCGATTAAACAAAATACATCTCCGGTCTCCCATTTTTTATTATAAAAACAAAATAAAGAATTATTTTTAGAATATTTTGATACAACATAATTACCCTTGCTTAACACGATTCTTCGATTCACAATTTGATCCATTCAGGGAATAAATTGTTTGATATCACAAGACAGACCTGAACTTACTGAACTCTGACTAAGAGAAACAAAGCTATTAACACCAACACTATTCTGTTAGCTGCCTGATGCTACGAAATTTTATGTTGTTAAGACTTGTAACAAATATATAATGTGCACTGTATAGTTAATATGCATTTCAAGGATGTTTATGATAATAACCTTCAAATTTAATGGTATATTTGTTTGTTCAATATGTCCATCCAATAACTGGATCAGGTTTGAACAGTGTTCTTAGTGAGTCAAATATTTGTTTAAAATGCCTGTTGGGTATTTTAAAAGGATTTCCGTGTTCTCGTAAACATTTTCGGAATATAGGCATATAATTTCTAAAATGAAGAAAATAGAGAATATTATGTATACTCTATATATTTTATATTATCGATTACCTACCTGTTGTGATCTTCATCTAATAATAATGCTATAAAGCCATTCATATTTGCAAATATAAAACAATAATAAATATAACGAATAAACAAACAGGAACAATAATAGATATAACAAATAAACAAACAGGAACAGTATATTAACAATAATTAAATAATAATAATATAATCACAATATAACCTACAAATTTTGTTTTGACACTTCTACGTCACTAACTATAAAAATTTTCGGGAATCGTCATATAATGTCACTTCGTTGCCAGAGACTACGATAGCCGCAGCTTCCGAGAAGGTTTCAGAATTCCACCTTTAGTTTGACAAAGTTTCTCTGTATTTAAAATATGATTATATGTTAAGAGAAATTTATACATGACTTAGAATGTATGATATTAAGGTTATAGGATAATTATGTGTATAAATGTATACATTTGATAATTAATTAATACCTACAGTAAATAATGTTTTATTTGATTTTATTTTCAAATTCTCATTTTAATTTTTAAATTCAATTCTCATTAGATATAAACATCAAATGTCTGAATAAATAAAGCGCCAACTTAATGAAATATGCGTGGTCTAAGTTGAAGACTTGTAGAACGATATTTCTTGAATACCACAATACTTTTCATGTTTTATATTTGGTAAACCTGTATGATTTGCTCTATACTCTCTTTTTTAATTCCGCGGGCCACCAAGTAGAGCCATATGTACACTATGATGACATTTATTTTTCACAACTTTATGATATAGGTAATGTACATTACGTTATGCGTATACGCAGTGAAATGCATGCATTGTTCAATATTTTTATATCAAGATTTATGTATTCAAATATTTTTAGTAAATTTCTGCAATTAATTTAGAATATTTATATTAAAATATGGCAACAATATTTGCCTTTTGGTTAAGGAAGTTAGTAAGTTATGTACATGTTATCTAAAAATAATGCAAGAGATTTACTTAATGTTTCAATTATTTTTCACGTTTACAGAGAGAAGTGAAGAATATTATGCTAACTAATAACACCAAAAATAAAATATATTTTCTAATGTACAACAATTTTAAAAATATGTATGCTTTCCTTAATCAGTATTTTAACTGAGAAAACTTCAAAATATCTTTACATGGACACAGAGTTAGTTATAGGAAAACGTCAAGTTATGCATATCTTTAATTTATTATTCTATGTTACTATCTGTATCACTATCACTTGCAGTTGAATTGATAAATGCCCCTACGATATTTCAATCAAGCCATCTAATGACTCACTTTTACTTTCTTATACGTAGTATAAGGAAGTATTGTGATGATGAAAATTTTCGACCTCGAGATTTTTGCAGATGTCCACGTTTTGATGTCCCCTGATACCGAAAAAGTGGTTTTTAAAAAATGTCTGTGTGTGTGTATGTCTGTGTGTGTGTGTGTCTCTCTCTCTCTGTGTGTGTGTGTGTGACCACGATAGCGCTCAAACCGCTATAGGTATCAATTCCAAATTTTATATTTACAAATATAATCTCCCTCTTGAGATCTGATTAGATTTTCAGTAAAATCGGCAGACCGGAAGTAGTAGTTTACTTCAGTGAAAAAATCGAATTTCGCCAATTATTCGTCAACTACTAAGTTTAAACAAATTTATAAAGAATTCATATGTACTTAAAATTAAGTTTGAGACAAATTGTCTTAAAAAAGTTTTTCGAAATTCCAACCGGAAGTAGGTCTTTTACTCTTATCGAAAATCAGTTTTTTGCGAATATCTCGCAAGTCATGCTTTTTAGAGAAGTATGTTCCGAGTATAAAAGTATTTAGAACATAATTTTCAATATCTTTTGTGTAAACAAAATTTCAAAATTCAGACCGGAAGTACCACTTTTACTCTTATCGAATAGCGATTTTTTGCAAATATGTCGTAAATTATGCATTCTATATATATTTATCAAGAGTACAAAAGTATTTAGAACTGGATTTTCAATATTTTTTGTATATGTGAAATTTCAAAATTCGGACCGGAAGTAGCACTTTTACTCTTAGCGAGTAGCACTTTCTTGATAATATCTTGCAAAGTATGCATTCTATAGCGATTTATTAAGAGAATGAAAGTACTTAGAATAGGATTTTGAATAAGTGTTGTATAAAAAAATCTTAAAATTGTATAGTTTCAAACGCTCGTACGTATAAGAAAGTCGTGTGGTGGCCACACCTCATTTTTTCTTTTAGGTAGATGTTCTATACACTTTCTTCATTTAGCACTATTAAAATTAGCTAATGAGTCAATAGTAATTGTTGGACTTCTTCCATTTTAAAAGTTTTATTATTCGTGACAACATAATTTTTTATTTCGGTCCATACTAATTTAATGGGATTCAGTTCACAATGGTACGGTGGTAATCTCAACAAGTGTTTGTTGTTTGCTGGTGCCATTTCATCAACAACATAATGGTTGAAATTGTGGCGATGTTTACTCAAATCTAGTAGAATTGGTGTACTCATTTCTAGTTGAAATTGTGTTTTTTTTGATTGTAGCCAAATCTTTTTAGATGATGTACTTGAAAACTTTTCAACTTTGTGAGGATGGTGGGCGCGTTATCTATAATAATAATTATATCATCGGGTAATTTTTCTAAAACAGCACTAAATAAATTTCAAATACAGCAGAATTCATATCCTTATAGTAGTCGCCAGTTCTTTTGCTTAGGAAAACTAACAATCCTCCTTCAACAAACCCATCTTTAGAACCTATGTGCACAATATAAGTTTTTTGCCTTTTCGTGATGGATTTTTTAAACCTTTTGAGACGCCATATATAAATGCGGTTATGTACATTATCATAAACACATAAAATTTTAATTGTGTGTGCCCTTCATTAAACCACGTTTCATCTAAGTAAAATATTTTTTTTGTTGGGCTTTATACTTAGAGTACGTAAGATATATAGAGAGAGCATAATGTCAGTTTATAGATAAATAAAGTGATGCCAGGTGGGGTACGAGCAGGGTAGAAATGGTTCAACCTTGACGGGTTGCATACCGTTAGGCATCATATATAATAAAATTCCTTAAATTATTTAAATTCGAATATTATTTTTTTTTAATTGTTTTAGATAAAAGCTGCTTCTCTAATAATTATACTTTAAAAAAACAAGATATAGATTTTTCTAAAAATAAATAATTGCTAGTGCCCATGAATTACTCGTAAATAATGTTATTTCCCAAGACGCCTTTCAGAACAATTAATGATTCTGCAAGCATAGAAATGTGTATCATTGAACTGTAATATTCACTCAATATTTACTCTATGTAAAACTGAAATATAATAATTAAGAATGTGTATACATGCTTAGGTTAGCGATAGCATAAACAACTTACACAACAGCAAATTTATATACATATACAGGGTGAGTCATCTAAGCGGGTAAGGCCGATTATGCCTTTATGAGTAAAGATATTTTGAAGCGGTTTTTTCCTTGTGATAGCTGTTCGTTAGGAGCACATTTTAAAAATATTTTGTATTAGACAGAGTGTTTCGTAACTTGGTGGCTAAACCATAGTTATAGTTTTTTAAATGGAACACCCTATATATTATTGCATTTTTGTATTCCCCGTATAATTTTTAGTCAAAATGTAATAAGATAGTATAGGCCTAAAGTGTAAAGTTTTTGACTTATTTCCATTTCTCTGAAAAATTCAATGCTTGTATAAAATTATATTTCTCGAAAACGACGTATTAGATGGACAATTTTTTTTGCATTATTGATTACAATAAGAGGTCCTAATAGAAGGATGTTTTATTTTTTTACAGTTACTAACTGCATGTGCAGGAAACTGGATTAAAATTAGATGACACGTTTTTGTATAAAGTCAATTTTTTTAAATATCAGTTCATTTTTGAATTGTTTATTAAATTTCATATCAAAAACATGTAAGACATTAATACTTTAAAAGTGAATATTACTGAGCTATTGTATCTTTTTAATATAATTTTGTCAGTTTTGTGGTTTAATTAATATAGTACACTACTCACAAAATTATATCAAAAAGAGACAATAGCTCAGTCAGTTTTAATGTATTAACGTCTTACATGTTTTTGATGTGAAATTTAATAAGAAATTCAAAAATGAAATAATATACAGGCTGCTCCATTTGAAAAAATTGACTTTTTTGCAAAAACTAACAAAAGCATATCAAAAAACGACAATAACTCTGTAATAGTCACTTTTAAAGTATTAACGTCTTACATGCTTCTGACATGAAATTTAATAAACAATTCAAAAATGAACTGATATACAGGGTGTTCCATTTAAAAAAATTGACTTTTATACAAAAACGTGTCATCTAATTTTGATCCAATTTCCTGCGCATGCAGTTAGTAACTGTAAAAAAATAAAACATGCTTCTATTAGGACCTCTTATTGTAAACAATACTGCAAAAAGATGTCTATCTAATACGTCGTTTTCGAGAAATGTAATTTTATACAAACACTGAATTTTTCAGAAAAATGGGAATAAGTCAAAAACTTTACACTTTAGGCCTATACTATCTTATAACTTTTTGACTAAAAATTATACGGGAAATTCAAAAATGCATAATATATAGGGTGTTCCATTTAAAAAACTATAACTAGGGTGAGCCACCAAGTTACGGAACACACTGTATAATACAAAATATTTTTAAAATGTGCTCCTAATGAACAGCTATTATAAGGAAAAAACCGCTTCGAAATATCTTTACTCATAAAGGCATAATCGGCCTTACCCGTTTAGATGACTCACCCTGTATATTTATTATTAATATATCCACATACTCCAATATTTAACTAGTCGCTTGAATTTACATATATGAGGTTCTATTTTATGATTTTATTTACAATATAATAATATATATAAAAAAAGCTCTTTGGATCTCTTGATGGAAGGTTTGATTCACTCTCACTCGTTGATACTTAATAAACAATTCCACTGTAACCAAAGAAAATGATGCACTTGCTTCACAATTTATGTTTGTATATCACTTCACTAAGGTATATAGTAGAGTATATTTATACTGCCAATTCTTCGCAAAATGCTTAGACCAAAGTATACTGCTTTCCCTTGGAACCCAAATTGGCCTATCTATTTTCTTTATCCGTAGATTCGTTCTAATGGGCTCTCTTGGTATTCTATAATCTACAATTTTCAATGTTAAAAGATTTTTTTCACCAATTTATGGATGAAATTAATAACTTTATGTACCTACCTACAAATGTGGAAAGTTATAATTTTCCTCTTCTTTGCCTGTAATTGCCTTGCACTCTCTTGCTACTCCAATTTGTGCAATGAAAAGCGGCACATCAAACCATATTAAATACTAAGTACTAAATTAAAGATAACACAGCTAAATCCTTAGTAAAAATGAAGTGGGAAATAATGGAAATTCTTAACCTTAAACTAATTAATAACAAATTATTCTATTGAAGGTATTAAATAAAAAATAAATTATATATGAACATAGGACGTTTGTAATTCACGATAATAAAGAATAAAATAGAAAATATATATTAGACAAATGAGCAGATAATGTTTCACACGGTTCCACTAATGGCGGATGTAAACATACCCCTCGGCATCACTTTTTGTCGACAATGCTCTCTCGTTCTTTTCTATCCTCCTTGGCTTTATATGATCTAATAGCTGTTAAATATCTATATCTCCAGGTACTTATCTCACTACGTTCTGTCAATAAACTTTACCTCCTTCGCTTTATGTATCTATAATAATAATATATTTTATATATCTATTCATTAAAAATAAATATATTTCACTTGAAGTTAAGTACGTATAATAATATACGACTTATTTGAGATATATTGGAATGGATTTGAATTTCGTTAAAAATTTTAAAAAAATGTAGCAGCTTCACTGTTATAAAAAAAGCTGTGTATTACTTCTCCTACAGTCTTTTTTACAATTTCGTCAAAGTTGTTGACTAATGAGCGTCTACCAGAGCTTTGCTTGGCCAGAGTAAGCGCTCCCTTGAACTTATATTTCTTTATAACTTCAAAAACTGTATTTTTTGCACATGGATAACTTCCGAAACATAACACATAATCTAAGAAAGTAGTGTGGACACTATATTCTATGCTATTTCTCTCTGTACTTTTTTTTTGAATTGATAATTCTCCGTTTCTTATAAGTACTGACAATTATGACCAAAACGCCCGCGTTTCCTCGGTGGAGAAGTAGGTTTTCTACTTCTATTTGGCATTGGATCCATGATATATTATGGTAGACACTAAATAAACAGCCCAAGAGTTCTAAAAAAGAGTATTTTAAAATGAAAAAGCAGAGTATAGATGAAATGCCTTACTCAAGTAAAAAAAAATACATACTAATAAAATAAAAACAACAAAAATAAAACATTAACTTTACAGAAATGAAAGGCATAGTTTACTAAATACATTACTCAAAATGTTTTCCTTCAGCTGCTAAGCAATAACCTAAACAATTATAAAAAAATCACTTGGTATTTTGTAGTTGACGTAACATGCTTCCTTTACTCTAGCTTTAATTCTTCTTTGTCTTTGGATAGATGGCGCGGCGCCAGGTAGAGGCAAGAATTTTTAGATTAGCAGAATCATAAAAATCTCGATAAGTGATGGTCCCAACATCGCGCAGCGACAGCAAAATCCAGATCCATGGTCCAATTAAACAGGCGGTGCCATTGTTGTTGGCTAACTGCACATTCCTTGAATAGTTTTAAGGCAACTTAGGAACTGGAACCAACCTTGCGTTTGAAATGGAACTCTTTACCTCATATAATGACTTTTCCAAAAGGCACATGTTAAATTTGCTGTTCTCTATCATTTTTTGCTTTTGTTTGTCAACATTTGCTATTGACTTTAGTAGTATCTTTCTACGTAATTTTCGTCTTAATTTATAGCTTAACAATTCTAATTTTCAATATTTATTATATGATCAAGTGTTCTTTATTAAATTCATCCCAGCTAAGTTAGTAACGGTAAAATACCGGATGTTTTGTATAGATTTATTTCTGGTGTTTTTATTGGAATTTTGTTTTATTGAGCATGAGGATTTGAGGCCCTTTATCTCCATTACAATTTTCGAATGTCGAATTAATTAGGCAACATGTTTTGGATCTGTTTGATTGAGGCTGAACCAATTTTGCCTATTATTAACCTCTATCTGTGGTAATTTGTGGAAGTTATTCCTGGAAGAGCAGGTATTTGTTTTTTAATTTATATAAGTTCAACGTTTTAATAACGTTCACTAAAATGTTTCCAGGCAATACGCCTTTCCGGTATACCTGAAGGTTCATCTCTTATCACTTTGATGTTTAGCATCTGTATTAATGGCATATTTATATACATACTGATGCCTATTTTGTGTGTATGTATTTTTTATTTACATTTTCTTTCTATTCAAATCTTATTAAGTTCATATTTTACTTGAGTTTTATGATTTAAAATTATATGGACTCTTATATTGACATATTGGAGGCTTTACAGCTATTTTTAAATGAAGAAATTAAATTGAACTAAATTAAACTACCCACTAAAGCCATGTTTTTTGAAGGGACCTGGAATTTACACTTGAAGCAAATTTGAAAAAAATATTAAAAACTTTAATTCCAAAGTTTGTGAGCTGGAAAAATTATTATAGTTTTTGTACAGTCTTCTCCTAAAAATAGACGAACGGCTACTGACGGAAACTGTTTAATAAAACTGTTAACAGTCGCACAAAGACCGCTTGAAATTGAAAATTTGACATAATTTTCAGTGTATTGTGGAAATTATTCTTTAATATAATTTTCTTGTCAGTATGTTATCTGTTTTATAACCCCACCTTAATATTTGATAATTACATTTTTAATCTTCATACTTCTATATTGACGTAAGGTCTAAGACTTTTCATACCTCCACTTGATTTGTTGAATTAGAAACAATTAATATCACGTCAAAATAAAATATTGCGTGTCTAAAATCTTCGACTATTACCGAGAGATTTTTAAACAACTGAGAAGAATTCAAGGCTGAGTGGATGTATGTCTAGTCGTACGCTGTACACATATATACATAGATATATCTTAGCACAATCGTAGGTTTAAAAACTAAACTGTTGCTCGCCTTCCTTGGCCGCGCCGCAAACAAGTTATACAATACGTTGTCGCATGTCGACGAGTTGGCTGTGCACCCGACCCGACAGTAGAGGGTAGTTATGATTTGTAGCCCCCGTTTTAGCTGTGACTACGGGAGGTGTTTAGTTCCCATCATCATTCGTTCAGAGTCGCAGAAGCCTTCCTTTCCCCGGCATCTCCTCGCTCATTGTGGCCCGTTATGTGTCGGAGGGTAAATGAGTAGAAAGGAGGTGGGCTACGAGCGAGCGGTGCGAAGGTGTAGGGGCGATTCCTCTTATATTCCAACAGGACCAGATTAAATTTGTGCCTTCCTTATCTGGCGCTAATATTATAAAGATGTTTATAATTTAAGATTTTCGAGTGTACAGATGTATATGAGGGAGAAGATGATTTTGATACGATAACTCTGGAAACAAAATGTTTGAGTTTCTGTGTGTTCGTTAAGATTTATTACAATTAGATTTCATCTGCATAATTTATAATAAAACAAATGCTTTTATGTAGACGGCGATAATATTCTATTTTTGCAAGTTCTTCTACCCGAAATGATAGTAAGTGCTTTGAATGTTTACAATAGGATAATTTTAAAGATTGTTTATATCCACACCACAATGCACTAAATTCTATGAATTTTCCATTGCATTGGACTAGTGGGGTATATCCCTGTAAAAGTGACAACTTTTTACATGGTTTAGTGCATAATATGATCTATCCATTTCTATTGTATTAATCCATTTTAACGTGGCATGGCTTTTCTCCAGAAATCAGGTTATGTTCTTTACTTCCGCATGCCAGACAAATTTTATGCTGAGGAGTCCACTACATCAGTAGTGTTTTGGAATTAAATCTTAAATTATTTATGTGAAGTTTTAGTGTATTTTAAGGTTTTTAATTCTTACATCTATTAGAAACTACAGAGTTCTCCTTGCTGGTCTTTTACTGTTGGATACGTAGTTAAGTGTTGTGATTAATAATTGGGGGCCCATTGTGACACCAATCTTTTGTGTTGTAGGTGCAAGACATGTTATTTTCGATAGATTACATTTCAGTTAATTATTTATAAATAATTAATCAATTAATTATTAATTAATATATAATCTCCAATTTATAATTTTGTTTCTCCGAATTAAAGTAGTTGTTTATTGCGAACCCGAAAACGTTACAATATTTTAATTTTTTTCTTTAAGGAGGATTCAATATAACCCTCAGCCATAGCCAAGTATAATAAAGAACGATTGTTATAAGTAGAGACTGGAAAATATGCACTAAAAAGTTTGCCAAATATGCATGCAATATGCACTTAAAAAAACCCTAAATATGCACTTACAATATGCAATATGCACTTATGATGTGCGTTTATTTATTATGTTTTAGGAAATTAAAATTCATTTGTCGTATTTACAAATTGTATATTTATTTATTACAATAAATTGTCGTATTTACAAATTATATATTTATTTATTACAATAAATAACCATATATTTCTTTAAATTGTCCATAGTTAAATTATGTCTACGATCTGTAAGTATTTGTTTATATTGGGAAAATGTTCTTTCAACATCGCAAGATGTGATCGGTGCATTCTTAAAACTAGGTATTAATGAGGGGCTTAAATTAATGTCTTCATTAAAATTGCCATTAATTACATTATTTATACACTGTAAAAAATCGATTGAAAAATACATTTATTATAACTGTAATTTTTCCAATAATTAATATGTAATAATCAATGTAATGTAAGATCGCCTGAAGTTTAATGTGAAAATGCAATTTATCTGTAAAATCACAGTTAGCATGTAATTTTAGTTTTAAAAGTAATGTAAAAGTACTTTATCTCATAGAACTTTTACAACATTTAGTGTATTTTCATCACTTGTAATGTAAATTCGCTATTAGTCTCTGGAACTTCAAATTCAATATACTGTGAGATTACAATACTTAATAAGAATTCTTAATAAGTACTCTTAATATTTAATTAAAAGTTTATAATATGTTTACTGATTAATCCACTTGTGATTTTTATACATGCGATTAAATAATTTGCGTTCGTGAGAAATATTTTAAAAATCAAAATTAATATAAATACTATTTATTATTGTATGGGTACCTAAACAGCATGATAAACTAAACGGAATAATTGTGTAATAATTATATTATTGCCCAATACAATTGTTATGAATCTTGCCAAAGTATATATATACCCTAGGTTCATCCAAGATCCTATAATATTCAATCCCAATATAAATCAGTTGACGCCTGAGTGTGAATTGTCAATGTAGCATGATGTAAGTCTCTGTTCTAGACCCATTCCATTAGGTGACTTGTATTACTTTTTAGGGGAAAAATACAAGTTCTCCGTATTTTGTATGATAGTAATATTATATTCAGCAAGCTCATACGTACATTATCTTTGAGAAAGAAATTTAAATCGAGTGTACTTTTTATGTTCGCGAGCCATTAATGTTTTGCTTCTACAATCCGTGAACGCATGCGCAGTGTTTTCAGTTTAGTAGTGGTTTTCATGACAATTACATGCTGTTGTTTGTGTTTTAGTTATACAATTAATAGTTGTAACTTGTAATTTATAAGTTAGTATAAGGTAAGTTAATCATTGTGGTTCATCTGCATCTGACAATAATAATTATTTAAAGCTCTTGCGTCAGTTTGTCTGTGGCGAAGGTTAAGTTCGCAGACTGCAGTGGGGCCCAACTTATAGTGAATTATTTGGTAGGTTAGCTCTGTTTGTTTTATATGTAACTGAAATCACTATTCTGTTGGGCAAATAAACAATACATATATGATGTATGTATCATTTTATAGTGCTCAGGAATATGTAATGTATACAATAAGTAGTTTTCGCTTTTTTTAGTGGATGTATAAGAAAAAATACACATATGCAGAATGTGTGGTGATCGCACCCCTTAATTCAATTGAAAAATATAACGCCGATCAGATCCTACACAGACATTCAAAAAACTGACTCGTACGAAGATTTTATATTAGATAGAGCTTCCATAAAGCTGGTTAATGACACCTATATAATGCAAAGAACATTTATAAATCGATCGCAGCCTATTGTCAACAGATCATAGAAGAATGGCCAATTCTTTTCAAAAAGAAGTATCATCTTGGCATTTTGACAAGTTTGTGCGATTATTATTATTATTTCAATTTTGCAATTGATAAAACATTATAACCGACATTCTACTTTCAGATGATGAAGAAAAATATATGAAATGTATTTTTTGAAAATTAACCCTGATCAGGAGACGAAATGCAACAAAAGAAGCCTTACTAAAATTGTAACTCACTCAGTAAGTTGAGAAATATTAGTTGTTAAAATACTGAAACGTTGATTACATGTAAATTTTTTTTTGTTAAGTTGAGTTAAGTTAAGTTGGTTCGTGCTTTGTTTTACTTTATAATTTTTTTTTGTGTTTCATGTACACCTTGTAATATCTATTATTTTTGTAATAATAAAATTAATTCTGATATATAAAATTCCTAGCTTAAACAGCTATTTTTTTTTATTTTTTGATTACAATAGTGGAGCAGCACAGGATTCGCAATTCCACAACCTACACCGCGCTTTATTCATTGAAGTATATCTTCTACAAATTATAGGGCAATATCTAAATGAAAAGCATTATTAAACAGTGATATATGTACAAGATTCTATAGTGCCTTGCGAATGCATGCAAAAACTGAAAGATAAGTATGACGGTATAAATCAACGTTGCCCCTAACGTACATTACTTTTTGACGAATGCAGAGATGTTACCTTGATTTTACGTAAAAAATGACAGGCGAAAGGCTCCTTAATAATAAAACTTGGAAAAAAAATTACAAGCGCTGTACGTACAATTAAGTATTCCGGTTGTAGATCCACACCTAATATATGTATCTTAACAGGGAATAAATGTACATTCACAGTTAGTGTACGTAAATTTACATCGAGTCGGTGTGTATTTACATGGCGGTGCTGTGATATTACATTACACGAGTGTAAATTTTATTATTGAAAAATGAAATTTACAATCATCCTTGTAACACTGCATTACCTTGCTGTATATTTACCAGCTGAACAAGTAATATTAATTGATGTACTTGTAGAACTACATTCACATGTTTTCTTACAATGATTATAATTGGTCATGGAGTTGCCAATGATTTTCATTGTAATTTTACACAAACACTTTTTAGAGTGTAGATTTTAATGTAACAAAACCTCCATTTTTGCTTAGAATTGCAATCCGTTGACTTTTCCAATTTTCTCTTCAATATCATTTACAATGCCAACACCATCATTTAAAGATAAATTTCTATCTTCTAATCTAGTAATTGCCTGCTCAATTATCGCAAAATTAGATTTAATACATGATAGCTGATTTTGTATTGTCGAATTATTGAAAATTACGTTACTTTTCTATGACAAGACTGGTTGCTGAATCAAATTGAGTTACAACATCTTTGATGTCTTCGTAATTATCGGCAAGAAACACAGTACATTTAAGCCATGTTCCCCATCTTGTTAAGATAGGTTCTAGTGGCAATGGAATGCCGGGAAGCATTTCGTTATATAATTGCACTCGTAAGGGCGCTTTTAAAAATACTTTTTTGATATTACTAATTAAATTATTTACATCTGGAAACTCTAATCTAACTTTTTCAGCAACCCTATTTAAACCATGAGCCAAACAAGTACAATGATTGGGGAAAAAAATTTCAGAGTTTGAGCTGATTTTAACATATACGATGCAGCGTCCGTTACCATTAACAGAAATTTTTCAAAAGGTACTTTGTCGGGTAAAAAGAAATTCGCTAAGGACTCATTCATAAACCTGGCTATGGTATCATGATTTGTTTTGTCTAAATTACCTACATTAATTAAATGTCTTTTACATTGAATTGAAACATTTAAGGTTCCAATAATCAAATTAGCAACCTGACTGCCCTTCGTGTCGGTAGTTTCATCAACAGAGAGCCAAAGATTTTAGTTTTTCAACTCCTTTCGAATACCATCGGTAACATCTTTATAAATTTCGTTGATGTATTTCTTGCGTAGAGCTGAGGAACTGGATACATAAATGGGTTTATCATCGACTTTGCAATAAGTTTTCAGGAATTCTTGAAATATCGGATTGTCCAATTTATGTAAAGGAATATTACAACCCACAAAAAGATTACACAAGTCTTTGGAAAATGCTTCTTGTGGATTCTTCGAATTATTGAGAAAACCTTCCTCCAAAAGTTGCTGCCGCGGTTTATTCAAATTTTCACTTTTGTTTCACCAAATAGCACAGACCTTAACACGTTTACGAATGAACAAACTATGAAGGAAATTATTTCTTTTTCTTATATATATATTAGTCGTACGGTATAATATACCTGCATTAATATCTACATTTCTGAAAAGGATTTCTTACTTAAGCTCTAATTGCCCTGTAAACCGATTATCAGTAGAGTTAAATCCTATTTTTGGGAAAGTCCATCTTATTATTAATGAAATGGACTTTTAATGAGTCATTAATGCAAAGTTGAAGGAATGCAATCCCTTCACGTTCACACAAACAAATTAAATATCTTTAAATATCAGATTTTATTATGGTTCTTATGAAAATGGCGAATATATGCATAAATATGCAAAATTATTATGAAATATGTACGTCCATATGAGGTTATGGTAAAGTGTCCAAATATGCACTAAAAAATGGTAAAGAACGTATTCTGAAGGTGGAAAATGGATAAGTACACAGTATAGAAGGGATATACCAAAAAACAACAAATATGCATTTTGCATAAAATCCAGTCTCTAGTTATAAGATACTTGGCGCTCGCCCATTAGGACACTCCCAGCTGTGCTCATCTTGTCGCAAACTTGGGCTCGCGCAATAAGACTATACTATTATACTATACTATTATTTAATATCATCAGCCTTTATGAATAATTTTTTTTTCTTTTTTTTTTTTTTTTATTTATTTATTTTATTGTTACTAGTCACATATGACTAACCTACAATTTTATTTTGAGTTCTTAAAACTAAACACTTATCTGCTAAGAAATTCCCAGTGGTTTCCCTCAGGTTCTCAAATAAAACACTGATGTTCTCGTGTTATGCACTGCACTAACACAATGCTCTGCTTTGTCACTGTCACTACGTCACACGCTGTACACTACACCAACTCGAATGGTTTGGTTCGTTTCAGTCTACGTATTAGTTGAGTATTATCCAGCAGTTGCAGAACCTCAGCATTCTCGGGGGCATGGAGTCTCTCCTCATGCTTCGCTGCAATTCTGCTTATCTCTTCCACTACTGTTGGGACTTTTAAGTCTCTGTGTAGATACTGGTTCCGGTAGTACCATGGGGCATCCACGATATTTTGCAAAACCGTGTTTTTAAATGTTTGAATTTTCTCGATATGACTCCTTGCTGCACAACCCCATAGTTGAATTCCATAGGTCCATATAGGTTTCAATATTTGTTTATAAAGAAGTAGCTTATTGTGTACCGGCAGCTGGGATTTCCTTCCAAGAAGCCAGTACATTTTCTTATATTTGATGTCCAATTCCTTCCTCTTTTTTTTAACATGCTGCGCCCACCGGAGCTCCACATCCAAGTTCATTCCAAGATACTTCGCTTTGGAGTGTATTGGAATGCTTGTCATTAATTGTTACCGGTACATATGTATTCTGCGTATAAGCAAAGTTAACGTGTACCGATTTGCTCTCATTGATCTTTACTCGCCATTTCTTGGTCCAGGTATTTATATCATTGCTCGCCTGTTGGAGGTTTTTCGCTGCCTCATCACTATTTGTGTCGATAGCCAGAATAGCGGTGTCGTCAGCAAAGGTCGCAATGGTGACATTTTTTGTTTGAGGGATATCGCATGTATACAGTAGGTATAAGATTGGTCCCAAGACACTGCCTTGGGGTACGCCTGCCTTTATTTCTCTTATGCTAGAGTATTTATCTTGTTGTTTAACTCGAAACATTCTTCCGGATATGTAGGATTCTATTAAACATGAATACTGTTCTGGTAACATGCTTTTGATTTTATTCATTAGTCCTGCTGCCATACTTTATCGAAAGCTTGGGCTATGTCTAGAAAAATGGCTGAGCAAATTTTTTTCTCTTCATATGCTTTTTCAATTTTTTCTGTTATTCTGTGCACTTGGTCGATAGTTGAATGTTTATTTCGAAATCCAAACTGATGTGAAGGTATTAGGGACTTAGTTTTAATGATAGGTTTTAGTCTTTTCAGGAACAATTTTTCAAATAGCTTTGATATTATCGGGAGCAGCGAAATTGGTCTATATGATGTTGCTTCATTTGGAGGTTTACCTGGTTTGGGTATCATTATTACTTCAGCCATTTTCCAGACATCCGGTACATGTTTCAGACGGAATGCAGCATTTATTATATGAGTAAGTTTAATGATTGCTTTTCTCGGTAGTTTCTTCAAGATCTCCCCTGTAATGAGGTCATATCCTGCTGCTTTCTTGGAATAAATATTATTTTTGATTTCCCTACTTACTTCACCCTGGGATACTGGTTTTATAACAGCTTCTTCAATTTTCTGTTCAGGCGACATATGTTCGATCTGTTTTGCATTTACACTTACATTTGGTTGAAAGGTTTGTTCTAGATGGCTGGCAAATATTTCTGCTCTTTGTTGATCATCTCTTGCCCAATATCCATTTTTTGATCTAATTGGTGGATTATGCATGCAGGGTTGTTTCAATTTCTTTGTTGCTCTCCAGAGGGAGTAATCTGTTTCTGAATCATCCGTTAGGTTACGCAGATATTTGGCTAGGCCTTCATTTTTGTATTTGGTGATTTCTCTACTTAAGTTTTGGGTAGCATTATTTAGTTTGTTTTTATCTTCTGGTGCTCTTGTTTGTTGCCATCTTTTCCTTAATTTTCTCTTTTGAGCTACTAGTTCTTTAATTTCTTTGGTGTAATTATTTCCAGCTGTTAGCCTTTTGATTTCAGCGGTATTCTTCCAGGCAGCCTGTTGGACACACTTTACAAATTTCTCTGTTTCTTGGTCTAGTTGCTCCATTGTTTTAAGTGGTACATTCAACTGGATACGATTGGTCACATCCTCCTCGAAACCCTTCCAATTGGTATTTTTGTTAACTAACATCGGTTTCTGATCTTTCTTGATTATACTTTCACTCAGTGTTAGTATAACAGGTGAGTGGTCTGAGTCTAAATCCATACTTTCCTCAGTCTCCATATAGTTCGATGAGATGTTCCTAGTATTGAAAAAGTCCAGTAGGTCAGGGATCTTTTTTGGGTCCGTGGGCCAGTATGTGGGTTTACCAGTTGATTGGTAGCTACATCCAAGTTCAGTGGCTGCTGCATGCAGCTGACTTCCTTTGGTTGTCGTCAACCTAGATCCCCACCGTGTGTTCTTCGCATTATAGTCACCTCCAATTATAAATTTGTTGCCTAATTTATTTAAGACGTTAAGATAACTTTCTTGTTTTTACTTTCTTATACGTAGTATAAGGAAGTATTGTGATGATGAAAATTTTCGACCTCGAGATTTTTGCAGATGTCCACGTTTTGAAGTCCCCTGATACCGAAAAAGTGGTTTTTAAAAAATGTCTGTGTGTCTCTCTCTCTGTGTGTGTGTGTGTCTGTGTGTCTGTGTGTGTGTGTGTGACCACGATAGCAGTCAAACCGCTGTAGGTATCAATTTCAAATTTTGTATTTACGTGTGTAATCTCCCTCTTGAGATCTGATTAGTTTTTCAGTAAAATCGGTAGACCGGAAGTAGCAGTTTACTTCGGCGAAAAAATCGAATTTTGCCAATATTTCGTCAACTACTAAATTTAAACAAATTTATAAAGAATTCATATATACTTAAAATTAAAATTGAGAATAATTTTATTTAAAAAGTTTTTCGAAATTCCTACCGGAAGTAGGTCTTTTACTCTTATCGAAAATCAGTTTTTTGCGAATATTTCGCAAATCATGCTTTTTAGACAAGTACGTTACGGGTATAAAAGTATTTAGAACATAATTGTCAATATCTTTTGTATAAAAAAAATTTCAAAATTCAGACCGGAAGTGCCACTTTTACTCTTATCGAATAGCGATTTTTTGCAAATATGTCGTAAGTTATGCATTCTATATATATTTATCAAGAGTACAAAAGTATTTAAAACTGGATTTGCAATATTTTTTGTATATATGAAATTTTAAAATTCGGACCGGAAGTAGCACTTTTACTCTTAGCGAGGAGCACTTTTTTGATAATATCTTGCAAAGTATGCATTCTATAGAGATTTATTAAGAGAATAGAAGTACTTAGAATAGGATTTTGAATAATTTTTGTAAAGAAAAATTCTTAAAATTCTATAATTTGAAACGCTTATACGTATAAGAAAGTCGTGTGGTGGCCACACCTCATTTTTTGATTATGTCTTGGAGGGCAATAAATGGCAGCTATTGTTATTTTTCCTTTTTTTGTATTGATTTTTACTGCTGTTACTTGATTTTCCTCAAGTTCTATATTCCGTTCTTCATAATGAGAAATTTGATTTTTTATTATTATTGCGCTCCCTCCTCTTGCTGCATTTGAGGGGTGAATGGTATGATAAATTTTATATCCTTTAATTTTAATATAATCTTGTTTCGTCAGGTGCGTCTCAGAGATAAGACACTCATCAATTTTCTGTATATCAAGGAATATTTGCAATTCTTATTCTTTTGCTGATTCCGTTAGCATTCCATGTGGCTATTCTGATACTTTTGTGCATCATTTTCTTTTATTCACGTTGTTTGATTTGCTTCTCTCTTCTAGTTTCTGTATTCTTTCAGAAGATGAATGGAGCAACTTTTCTTGTTTGTCTAGCCTTTCTATAACCATTTGTAGGGGTTCGTTGGTAGAGTTTCTGTTTTTTCCAAAGTGGTTGGATTTTCAGTCTTGCTAACGCTTTGTGCGTAAGATTTTTCCATGCTAACTTGTGGGTAGGTTTTAGGCGGATCCCTTTTCAAGTTATTTCTTCTGTCTTGAAACGTTTTTGCTACCACTCACCCTCTGTAGCTAGCTGGATGTTCTTCACCACAATTAGCACATTTTGGCTTATCTTCCATGGTTCTTTTACAATCTCTAGTTTGGTGTTTGCCTGCGCATTTTACACATCTTGGTTCGCGATTGCAAAACCTTTGTGTATGACCATGCAGCTGGCATCGTTTGCATTGTGGTATTAGCCTTGTTTTTTTAATAGGTTCAATTTTGATGTTCATGCCTACGATGGTCTTGATTTCATAGCTATTTTTGATGTCCACTTTGTTATCACAGATCAACATGAACAACGTTGGTTCAGTTCGTTTATGATTTTTTGGGGTTGTGCAGTCGGAGGTAGTCCTCTGGCTATTACTTTTATTTCTCTGTTTTGTTTATCCTCGTATGAATGCCATTGAAAGTTTTGTTCGTTCAGACTCTCAACTGTTTGTTTGTAACTTTGTCTGTTATCAATATTAATTTTGATTTGGTCATTATTTAACGCTGTCGCTTTAAATATAATTCCCTTATTATTTAGGGTAGTGCATAACATGTCGTAATCAGCTACATTACTTACAACTACTGGTGGGGGTTTTGGGTTTTTCTTTTCTCTTTCTTTGATTTCTTGGGTTTGCCTACTCTTTGTCTGATGCTCCGAAGAGGAACCTGGCGACGAGCCTGGCGACGATTCTGCTTTTCTCTTTTTAATGTTTTTGTTTTTGTTTTTACGTTTAGAGGCTGTTATCCAACCTACTATTTTAGTTAGCTCTTCTTCATCCGTCTCGTATTTTGCTGTTTCCGAGTCGGTTGAGTTGTTTTTATTTTTACCCGGTATTGCATCCTGATTAAATATCTTTAGCTGTAACGCAACTATTTGTTCTTGCATGTTTGCTAAAGTAATTTCAAGGTTTACTCTCCTTTCTTTTTCTTTAATCCATGCATTATATAATGTCTGTTCATTACTGCATCCTATTTGGTTTGCCTGAAGTAAGGCTTGTTTTTGTTCGGCCAGTATAATTTCTGGCTGCTCCGGTCAATTCATATCGATCGTTTATCTATTTGTTTATACTGGCCGTGACCTTCGCCCACACGCTACGGGGCTCCATGCAGCGTACGGCCGCCGACGTTATAACTTATCAACTTTCACTTTCCATAAATAATTAAAAATCACATTATCAAACATTTCCTACAACTGCCATATATTTATTATACTTATTATTCATTTACCTATAAAAACCACCCCACTTACCATTAAGCTTGACTTGACCTTAACTTACCATTGACTTAACCTTCCTTTGACCTTCATGTGACCATAATATAGCCTTGATGTACATTAATATAACCTTGACCTAGATTCGCCTCGGATTTAGCTGTTCTGTCTCAGCTGATTCTGGAACATTCTCAATGACCTTGATCAATGCAATACGTATGGTCAAAGTCAATAAGGTTCGCTAATTCGCTGAGACTCTTTACTTGAAACACGTAAACTTCTTATACTAATGTAATATATATTTCTTATACATTTTACATCCCAAGTAGAGCCACTCAGCAAGAGGGAAATACTTTCTCGTTATAGCAACCTGCCTACTTGGTAACACTCGCTTTCAATAACCGGTTATTTTAGCCGTGCAGCAGTTAAGCATTAACGATATCCATCTTGGTTTCTGGTTTAAAACCGTGTCGTCGTCTTCATGTCTGCTGCCTGTTTTGCCCACTATCAGAAAAACTTGGAAAAGCTAAATTCTTCAATCTGTTAATGGTTGCCAATCTAAAATGGAGAGTACATACATTACTTACAGCTTAGATAGTTAACTAACGCATTCCGAATGCACAATCAAATGACATAACACATAAAATGTAGCAAGATCGGAGTACTATTTGTATTTTCACGCCCTTTGTTAGCGAACTATTATCTAGGGACAGGCGACGGAGGCAGCTAGAATTGTTCTTTAAAAAAAAGTTATTAGATTTCTAAGAGGTCTAGAATACAATGAATCCCGCAGAAGCCACTTTAAGTATAGTAAATCCGTGCCACAATGCCAAAAGGTCACAAATGAAGTTTACATTGTTTTGTGATAATACAGGTGGAAAAGACTGCGCAATTATGTTTACTTTTATTGTAATTTTTGGCGTAAAAACAATTAAATCGATATAACTTCAGTAATTAAAATGAAATTATGTCACTTTAATCAAATCAGAAAAGAACAACTTATTTTAGACTTACCACAGTATATCAAATTAAAAGCTCAGCTAGAAACAACATATTTAGACCCTACCAAATTAATAATTATAATAAAAAAGAGCAAGCAATAGGTAGGTGGATATGTAAATTTCCAATCCATCCACTTCCATGTCCGATTTCAAATTGCAATCGTCAACCAATTCACCAGAACTATTTTTGTTGTCCTTCAGAGACTTTTGACAAACAGAGGGAATTGCAAGTCGTTAGCAGACTGTTCAGTTTCTTTTGATCTATTTGTAATGATTTGGTAATTTTTCTTTAGTGCAATGCTACTATCCAAAATAGTTTTACTTCGTCTTGAATCGATCACAGTCACTTTTCTTGCACATACTACATTTCCGGTTACATTTTTGTATTCGTCTTCCAAATTCGGCAGCTGTGAGTTCTATTTTCATTATTGCTTGTTTGCTGATATTATTGCATGGTTGCTTTCAGCCTGATCAGTATTATATTATTACTAGCGGACCCGGCAAACGTTGTTTTGCCATATAAAAGATTTCTAGTGAATATTTTGGTAGTCTAATAAAAAATATGTAACTTATTGTAAGTGTGTGGGGATGTGGTATATGACTGAAAGAGGAATGGAACGATAACGGCTTATAAAAATAACAAAACACCAAACATTCATTTTTTGAATTCATTGTACTTTTATTATTTTAACTAATAAATTTTTAATTACATCTCTACCACAAATAATGACAATTAAAAAAAAACTATATCAGTCTCTTAGTGCAATGGAGTGTACGATATATTTAGTGAGTCCATCTTCAGCCAACACAAACAAACTGGATGGTCTACCCACGCGAGAACATGCCACGTATAATTGTCCGTGTGAAAAACACGGTGTGTCCAAATCTAAGCCACAAACAGACATCGTTTGGCCTTGATGAGAATATACTTAATACGAGAATTGCACTGAGAAAGTAAAATGATATGTATAAGCGTCACTGCTACGATCGACGCACAATCCATAATAATGGCCGAAAACGGTTTAGGCCCTAAACTTTAGTGAATGAGAGAAAGCTTATTGTGCGAGAAACACAGAAGACCGACTTTGTTCTCATCCCTACTCTGTGCTGTTTACTGGGTAAGAAGTGACACCGGTAGACGCCTGGCGGGAATAACTGATAGAGTGGTAACTGATCAATTATCGACCGCCGAGAGTAGAAAAGTATTCAAGTACTAATATCGCTATTAAAAAATAGGGGTTGGTGGTAG
Source organism: Amphimallon solstitiale (assembly GCA_963170755.1). Taxonomy (NCBI): domain Eukaryota; kingdom Metazoa; phylum Arthropoda; class Insecta; order Coleoptera; family Scarabaeidae; genus Amphimallon; species Amphimallon solstitiale. Next base: position 121,415,054 of record OY720681.1, on the reverse strand, counting down.
AAGGGTGAAAATTTAGGGTTGTATGTATTTTTTAATACCGAATCATACAAAAAATTAAACACAAAATTTTGTCCAAAAAACAAACAAAAAATTTTTGGGGTGGACCACCCTTATCACTTAGGGGTATAGTTTAGATCCTATTTTCAAACCAAATATACACACAAAATTTCATAAGAATCGGTCAAGCCGTTTCGGAGGAGTTTTGTGACAAACACTGTGACACAAGAATTTTATATATTAGATTAATAATAATATTATTATTATGGCTGATGCGATGACACTGTTCAGGTTGTCTCAGAACCAGTATCATCCCTAAAATAGAAAAAATAGAGATTTTCCACGTTTTCTATTATGGTGTTATCAAAGTTCTTTTTTTTAATATGCAACAGTATTCGGTTATTATGATAATTTTCCTTAATATCATCTTCTCGTTTTTCTAATATTTTGTAATGAAATAAGTCCACAAAAGAAGAGTAAACATCGACGCGACGCACCGTAAATAAGTCATAAATCATCCACACATATGTACTGCGTAAGCGACAGAAAGTCTGCTTTTTCTCTCGGGCTATCGAGAATGAAGCGAGAGGTTTCGCGTGTATTTCTAGAGTCTTTATATGCCGATATAAAAGCGGCCGGTGCCCAGAAAGAATTAATTCGTTGAATAGTATTCGTACATTTCAAATAAACATAAATACAGTGAGTGATGCAGTTTTTATACATAAATAGTAGTGATAGATATAAATACGTGTGTTAATTTGTTTGTAGTAATTTTAAGTGCAATACATTTATTTTATATTTTTATATTGTGATTAATTTTAAGTGTGAAAATATACAGACTGTTTCAAAACATTTGCACGAGTTGTTTATTTCGACCCAGAAAACGCAACAGTATAGATAAAATATTTAACCTTGTCCTGCACAGTCTGTATCTAAATTTGCAGGAAAATATTTCAAATATGATTAGAGAAAACGCAGTTTTAAACTCTTATTACATCTTAAAATCTTGAACATTTTAACATCTCTTCTAACAGAAATGTCAGTTCTGGTGTTTTTTGTTTGAAAGAATGCTGGTATTCACTATTTTGAAAAATGTCCAGGCTTTCCTCCTCTTCTTTCGGTTTGCTTTCAAAATGTTAGTCTGTCATGAATTTTTAGAATAGGCCTTCGTTCAGCTTTCGCATAAATCTGAGAATTCTTCAGGAAAGTAATTGAAAATTTGTTAATCTTTGTCAATGTCATATCAACTTGCTTTATAATGCCTGATTTAATATAATGTGAATTAAAACCATATTTATATTAATCAAATATTGTTTTTGAATATTTTACACTACAGGTTATATTTTTGACATATAATGAATGGGTGATTTTTTAGCAACTTTCTTTTTGGCAACAATGTTTTTGGCAGCTCAGCTGTTTTCGTGTGACAGGTACTGTCAAACATGTTCAGTTTGGTCTATAATTAAACCATGAATCGACTTACAAACGAACAACACGCATACGTAGAGTGCGGACAGAGGAAAACATCGCAGCTGTATCCGCCAGTGTTGTTGATGACCGTGAATTATCGATTCGGCACCGTTCGCAGCAATTGGACTTCTGTTACTCCACTACGTGGAAAATTTTGAGGAACGATTTGGGTGTAAAACCTTTTAAAATACAACTGCTGCAAGGATTGAAGCCACACGACCTACCGCAACCGCTAACTTTTGGTGAATGGGCGCTGGCAAAGTTGGATGGATGAAGATCCACTTTTTTATCGGAAAATTGTGTTCAGCGACGCTCATTTCTGGTTGAATGGATACGTGAACAAGCAAAATTGCCGTATTTGGTGTGAAGAGCAGCCAGAAGCATTGCAAGAATTGCCAATGCATCCCGAAAAATGCAGTATTTGGTGTGGATTATGGGCCGGTGGCATCATTGGACCGTACTTTTTCAAAGACGACGAAGGCAGGAACATTACTGTGAATGGCGAGCGCTACCGTGCGATGATTACATTTTTTTGCCCATAATGGAAGAACTAGGCTTGGTTGACATGTGGTTTCAACAAGACGGTGCCACATGCCACACTGCGCTCGAAACAATGGCCCAATTGAGAGGCGAGTTCGGTGAACAGTTTATTTCATGTTTGGGGCCGGTCAATTGGCCACCAAGATCGTGCGATTTAACGCCTTCAGACTCTTTTTTGTGGGGCTATGTTAAGGCTCATGTGTATAGGGACAAGCCTGCAACGGTTGACGCACTGGAAGCCAATATTGAAGAATTTATTCGTGAGATACCGGCCGATATGTTGGAGAGAGTATGCCAAAATTGGACCCAGCGTATGAACCATTTGAGGCGTAGCCGCGGTCAACATTTACATGAAATCATCTTTAAACATTGAATTATGTAGATCGTTCTATCGACTCAAATAAAGATTTCATACATTTCTCTAAATTTTATGTGTTTTTTTTAAATCAAATCCGAAAGATCTTAAAAAATCACCCGTTATATGTATATATAAGTTTCATACTTTCTCTCAATTAATTTTTGGGTTTAATGAGCAGCTTACATAAATAATAGTTAATTCTTCATAGAATAGTATCTATATTCACTAAATTATTATATCAAATCTACAAATATATATATATATATATATAATCTGTCCATCTATAAAAATATTTTCATTAAAATTGAACCAATGATTTGTGATAAAACAATATGTGATGGAACTTTCTAATAATTTATTTCAGTAATCAGGATCCAAAAAAAACTATAAAAAGCAATAATTGTTTTCAAGACTTCTGCAATCACTGTCAAATTTTACAAGATACAAGATGATGTCTAGATAGGAACCGCGACAAGTTGGGCGCACATGCCAACGTTTTTCGCACTGTTCCACAGGTCAACTTCAGGGCATATTGTATATGTTAGGCGAGTTGTTGTAGCTTGAAGCTGCAGTGTAAAGCTACAGCTTGAAGCTATAGCATTTTCATGGCTGCTTATAGTTGTTTATTGCAACAGCAAACAAAGCGTTTTCTTCGACGCATAACCTCATGCTGTTTAAACCAGGAAACTAAGTTGTACAAAAGGCTACAATTTTCTATTTGAAAATACAAATTTAATATTTTTTCTTGATTATCAAAAATATCAAAAATTTCCCATAATTAGCAATATGTTTCAATATTGCTAACTTTATATCAAAATCATAAAGCTGTTCTAAATAATGCTTTAATTAAGGCCTCTGTATATGTTTGATAATACGCACCGTGTATACTTTAGAACTTTACAAAAGGGCCAGGAGCCAAGCCGCAGGGGTTTGCTGAGCATCTTATAAACTTAAAATCAATTTAACCACGTATAAATACATGTGTTTACCAAGGCAAATAACTTTCAAAAAGTGCATCAAAATGTTAGACTTTTGACACTCGCATAAGGGAGGACAAAAGTCTATAGCGACACGAAGTCATGTCGCGAACATTTTCCTGCCGTACACAGAAAGCTTCTCAATGTCCGCGGTGGCGGCAAGTTAATGTGGTATCACGGAGGGCGCCGCGGCGTCGATTCGCCGTCTAGTGACGTCGTTTCAAGTCTAACCACGTGTCCTATATTTCATCATCACCCCGCCGCCTGTCAACGTGGTTCTACTGCCGATGTCGGCCCCGTTAGGTCCTCCGGTCGTACTTTCTGTGTATATACATATATATGTATGTGTATGTGTCCCTCAGTATACCGAACATTACCGAACCAAGCCGAACCGAAGGGATAATGGAGGATAATAAATAAAAAAATATCCTTCTTTTCCCTGTGTTGGCCAGATTGACTCCCGGTTGCCGGGCAACAGCCAGGCACTCACCGATCGATATACGGAAGATTTCCTCAGTGGCTCTAGCTGTGACTGGAACAAAGCAGAAGCGCATCAGTACTTTGTCTGCGTATATACGTCGGAATATGTGCGGTATTTATAATGTGGTTATGTTGTAATCCTTTTTCCATTAACTTATAATCACTTCACGGTAAACTTTTTAATTCATGACTTTTAACTTAAATATTTACTATTTGTACAACACGTGGTTTCCCTGAATTAATTTTAATACGTATTTGTTATTAAATAAGCCAATAGAATTTGTAACGTTTGCATTTCAATGCTATGACATTAACAATGTAAATAAATACCCGAAACGTAATTTTCACACAACCTATTAGAGATCCCTTCCCTAACAGAAAACAAACACGGTAACTAATAAAACTGAAAAAGAAATCATTGAGGTGAATTTAGATAATCAATATTCTTGATTTGAATTATACATCAATTATTGGTTGTAATTTATTGTGTATTTTTTATCATGTAAAAGATGTATGATATGAAAATGAAAAAGTTGTGTTGTTGTGCAACAGCTTGCTTATATTGATGTCCGATAACAATTAGTCACAATATTTCCAGACAAATGGATATGGTTTGCTCTAAGTGTTGTTTGGCATCTTTGCTTATCATCGGTTTAGTCAGTATTACAGACACTGTATACCAAAAGAATATCTTGAAAACGGAAAGAAATTGGATATATTTTATATAGGTTTTCTTCCTTATCTTTCAAACATAATACTATCTAGTATTAGAATGATCTGAAAGTTTGTGGGCAATAAGATTATTGCCAACAATTTTCAGATCATTCTGTGTACATTTAGATAGATGAATATATAAGACCAATACTATGATTCTACTTTCTTGTAGGTAGTTAGTATAACTACTGCTGTTCTGTTGAAAATTTTGACCTCGAGACTTTTGCATTTTTTGACCACGTTATCAAGTTCTCTGACACCTAAAAAATGTTTTGTGCAAACGTAAAACCTCTTCTCTCTCACTTCTCTCCCCCTCTCTCTCTCACCCCCCCTCTCTCTCTCTCTCTCTCTCTCAGTGTGGATGACGACCTAAATATCGGCACCACTGCTAGAGCTATCAATACCAAACTCTGTATTTGGGAGTGTAATCATCCTCTTAAGATCTGATTAGGTTCTCAATGAAATTGGTTGATTGAAAGTAGTACTTTACTTCAGCTAAAAAAATCAAATTTATCCAATATCTCGGCAACTGCTAAGTTTAGACAAATGGGTGTCACGTTTGCTCACAATCGACCACAAACGTAATCGTGTAACACCTTCGCAGGAGTGTTTGGCGTTGTTTAACCGCAATATGGACGAGTTTTTGCGCCGTTTCGTAATCGTGGACAAAACGTGGATCCACCACAACACACCAGAGACAAAATAGCAGTCAAAACAGTGCGTTTCTCGGAGTGAATCAGCGCCAAAGAAGGCCAAGGTGGGATTGTCAACCAATAAAGTCATGGCGACCGTTTTTTGATATGCACGCGGTATAATCCACATTGATTACCTTCAAAAGAGTAAAACAATCAAGGGCGAATATTATGTCAACTTATTGAGTCGATTTAATAAGGATATGAAAAAAAGACGACCGCATTTGGCCAAGAAAAATTTCTTTTTACACCAAGACAATGCAAGTGTGCACACATGTGCAGTTTCTATGGCAAAAATCCATGAGTTAAGTTTCCAATTGCTCCCTCATCCGCCTTATTCTCCGGATTTAGCCCCGAGTGACTATTTCTTGTTTCCAAACCTGAAGAAATAGCTTGGAGGAAAGAGATTTGACTCCAACGATAAAATCACCTCACAAACAAATACCTATTTTGATAACCTCGACAAATCTTATTTTTTGGAAGGGATAAAAAAATTGAAGAAACGTTGTACAACGTGTATAGAGCTCAAAGGAGACTATATTGAAAAATAAAATGATTTTCTATCCATATACCTGTGTTTCATTCAAAATGTCATGGACATATTGACCCGCCCTCGTATGTATGTATAAAAAGCTTGTGTGGCGCCCGCAGCTTATTTTCAACAAGATAACATATTCTGAAGACAACAGTGGACGTACAGACAGCAGTATTTACGCCAAATTCGGATATAAGGCACATTGCTAGTTCACTTTTATGCGCATTTTATACTGTCCGACAAAGCGAATCAATTCACGGAGTAAAAGTATATATTTTTAACCAACTTTTACAAGTGTTTACGGTATTGAGTAGTAAATGATTAAAAAGGAGCAAGAAACAAAATAAATCATTGTGTGGTTTTATGCTGAACTTGTTTTATTTTAAATCGGTTAGTTTGGTTCTTCGATTGTAATGACAGTTTATAATTGTGGAGTGGTATATTAAAATAAATTGTAATAATTATTCGTTGTTGGTGAGAATGATCCTATAATAATCATCGAAAAGAAAGATAACAGACTATGATTGCTTGCTTTTAAGGATAAGCATAGTACTACTTGTAGTACTATGCTTGATCTTGATCTGTGGAAAATGTTTATAGAGTAACAAATAGTTCCATATATTTTCATATTCTTTCGTTTAGGTTAATTTTCAATACTAATAAAATAAACTGGAGTCTACAACTGACTAGGACTTCGATCGGCGACTTAGACGTCTGGGTGCGTTGTAAGTTTCAATGGGCAAATTGCTATACGGTACAGCTCTGTTACCACCCTTCTAAAAAATTGGTAGAAAGAACAGCAAAAGTAAAAGTCCATTTATATTATTTGTTAATTAGGGACTATTCAGTACTTACTCTTATTGAAACCCCACATTAAACATATTAAACCTCGTGCAATACTCCCGTTGCCTTATCTAAATTTCAGATATCGGTCGATAAAATAGATAACTTGTTGTCATTCAATAGAGGGAGATACCGATCGTGGGTCTAACAATATTTGTCAGACCATAGACTAATTTAAGGTGCCACCCCCTTGATTAAGAAGAGAAGGTAACTGGGAGAATTTAACAGTAAGACAAACATCCAATCAACAAGTTTATTCTTTACAGTTGAAGTATGTAATAACAATAATATCAGAAAATAGTGCGAGGTTATACATTTAAAAGAGGTTGAAAAGCGAAATCGTTACTCATAAATAAGTTACAAGTGAGAAATTAATAAAAAAAAACTACCGGCTCCTTTACGTTAAATAATTAAAACTGTATTACTGTATAACATGAGATATTTATATCAACTGACATTAGCCAGTTTAATAGCCTACAATTGTAAAAGAACTGACAACAAAAAAGAAACTGAACTAGGTGGACATTAAGTTATTTTAAGCCTAAAAGCTCTTGATAATTAGCGTGTTGATAAACAACAGACGTAGGAGATCTCTCAAGTCGCGCAAGTATCATACATAAAGATTGAACTTTATATTGATTCATAGAAGGTAAGGTGTATACCATCCTATATATATGTATTGAAAAATTGAAAATCTTCTTGGTAATAGTGGCATACAATGCAATAAAAGTAATAACAATATGACAACTGGAATGTAAATCAAAATGTATAAATAAAAATGTAATTAAATAGGTATATATGTATATGCACAGTAATGTGCGAAATATCTACTAAACGTGACCCAAAATCACAAAGTCATGTCGGATATACCTACACAGAAGGGTCAGCACAGGAAAATTCTGACTTTAAATAATCACTAACTGATAAAATAATTGAAATTATTTAATAATTTCGTTTCATAAAATTAACACTAGAGATAGTTCAAATTATAATGTCAAATTTAAACTACTATTCTCAACCGCAATTTAATAGTTACAAATAATCCCCCCGAAAAGAAAAATTAATTTTGTCCCCAATTTATTCTTTTACAGAACAGTTTGAAGAAACAACACTTCATTCAAACCCAGTATTACAACGCACGGTTGACAGCCGGTCGCTGATACACGTGATCTATCTGTCTGATGTTACCAACTACGACTAATTGACGCAGATCTGAATATTCCAAGGCGAAGATGGCGGCTTCTTCCAATGCGGAATCAACGTCCGGAACACGATTGGTTATACGGAAAAATTGAAACGCACAAATTGGAATCCACGTTCGTGAGATCTAATAACAACCGAAATTCATTAAATTTTTCTGTCCAAACCAAAACTAACCTGAGTCGTGCCTCATTGCTTATATCAAAATCATATGCCAATACACTATAAGTACAGTGTATAGATGATAATTAATAATTCCCACGTTCCACTTAGAACGCTACGAAGAAATAGAATGATATCACTCCCCCCAAAGTAATTACTGAATTAATTAAAGACAGAGTTAACTAAGAAAAGGGCACAACATAACAACAAGGAATCGTTAATCTAAACACATCGATAATTCGCTATGCCGATTACAGATGACTTTTAAGCTACAAGAATAATAAAATCCAAACTCTTATTTAAGGAAAGACATACCATGATACACCAGATGAAGCAGTGTTTGTATGCGATAGATGGACATCAGTCACAATTATTTACTGATACTGTGGGACTCTCCCAGTTGGCCTAAACTATTTATCCTCTCAACAAAAAGTCAACATATATGCAAAACGTAATATATATTAGAATGATAATAATTAACTTATTGTTTTAATGTTTAATTAAATTTAATGTGTTTATGTAATTAAAAAGATATTACAAATATTATCGAAACGTTTTAATTTTTGTATTGTTGAGTTCATTATTAGCAATCACTCACTAACCCACATCGCGTCCATAAATTAGAATAATATACTGTACTGGCAGATTTGGATGAAGAGTGGAACAATATCGTCCTTTCAGATGTATTTCTTTCTTGATTTTGGGTTCATGATGGTCGTAGATCAATTCGGTTCAAAGTGAAGAAAGAACATTTTAATATATTTTCTTGAAACGGAAACTGCTCTCACTAAAGAAGTAAAGGTTTAGTTAGTATGGAGTTAGCATATAAACTGTAGTATTTATTTATGGCTAAGTATCCGAAACATTTGCTTTACCATACGGTTTAATGCTTCGATGATTTATTTATTTATCTGTTTACACTAATCTCCAGATAAGGTTGATAAGGGGCTAAGAATCATGAAATGCTTAAGCATGGGTTATGTTTAAAAGATTGACAAACTAAAATAATAATTCTGTGGTCACAGGCAATAAGGGAATAAGTCGACTTATCTCCAAATTGTTTTTTTTTTTTGGAATTCATATTCCTGAAGTGCAAATGCATGATCTGAGGTAAGGAAATAAGTCTGTGTGGATTAGAAGGAGGAAAAGCAGAGGTTCTTGATATTGAATATGTGTACTTATACCCTAAAAACCTCAAGAGTGTTGTGGATTTGCAAGATTTCAACCAGCTGTAAAGGAATATGTAGACTTATTCTTGAATTTCTGACAAATAACTCCTGCAAAAAAGATATATGTATACTTAGATCTTTTTAGCATGCACAAAATTTGTAAAATTTAAATCACTTGATGAGCTGAAAAAATTTAAGTGTACATATATCCTTTTTGGCAAATGAAATGGAAGAATTAAGTATTCTTATATCCGTTTAGCAAAAAGCGTTGAATGGGAATTCAAGCTATTGCGGTGTTGTTGACGTAGCAGTTGTATTATTATTCTTGTGAAGAACGGACCAAAACCACATGAAAATAGATGTTAATGTTTTAGAGGTTTTCATAGCGAACCGTCTAAATCTAGAAAATCCCTTTCCTACAAACAAAGACATTACTGATATTGTCAATATAAATAAAGAGCTTCATGTTCTTAATAATGTCATTATCGAAACTGAAAATATTGTATCTAATAATTCAACAGAAGTGCGTGTATATGTCGAGTATATCAAGACCAAGAACAAGAACTCGACAAACATAAGCATGATAAAAAACTGTTCTGACAGATTTAGATTTCCAAACTAAAGACAACGCATTGGCAAGAAATAGTGACGAGAGTACTAATGATGTGCCCTGCATTCCTGATTCGGATCAGATGGATATTGAAGAAAATGAAGAAGGAAAACCAAATAGCACTTGGTCACTTAAGAAAAAAACAGCCATGAAAAAAATAGAAATAATGCTATGCAATATACTACAGTAAATGGGGGTACCTATACGAAAAGAACTTAAACAGAGAGACTTGAAAATATGTAAAATGATTGTCGGGAACTCATTTCAGAAGAAGATGGAAAAAATGTGTTTGAGGTAAAAGTAATGGTAGAAGAACTTTTTCTTAATTTTCCAGATTTGTTCAAGAAATATTTACAAAAGAAAAAAAAAGAAAAACTGATTTTTTTTGCAAAAAAAAAAAATTGCTTAATTATTTTTTTTTGTCGTTTATGTTCTAACATTATTTTCAAACATTGTTTAATTCAACATTTTATTTTCTGTTTAAAATAAAGGTTCAAATATACTATTGATGCTTATTTTGAAATTATTATTGGCCACATTTTTTGAAGAAGAGTATTTAATAAAGTGTGCAGAAAAGGTATTAGTGTACTTGACTCCCTATTGCTGAAATATCTTGTCATTTTTTGTGCACTAAGGAGATAAGTGAAAATGTAATCGATAATCTAAGAAGATTTACTTCTTCTTCACAGTAATGGTGTACTAATTTGTTTTTGAAAACAATACTAGAATGTAATAGAGCTTTTAAAAGCGATAATATTCTCAAAATTATGATCACAGACACAAAAACCTGTCTACTGAAAAATTTTAAATATTTCATGATTGATATAATTGTCATCTAAACATTTTAAATTTGTCAACAATGCTTGCCTCCTAAACAGTATAGCCGAATGTGATATAAAATGTGGGTGTAGAAAGTATAATATTTAATAGCTTTATTTATAATATTTAATTTGTGACTGGCTTTCATGTAGTAGTATTTTACTATGCGAAGTTATATGACCTGAAATATTAATTAATTAGTTTAAATTTATTGTATTGAAATTGTTCCGGCCGATCGAAATTTATAGTGGTATTGTATTGTCCTCTTTAGTTCGTACTTTGGCCATGTCGATTGCCAAAACGACTCGACTATATCTACAATAAAGTCCCTAGATATATAAAGTACCACAATTACCTCCATTTTGGCGCCAAAGAAGCGGCAAATTTAAAAATCTGTCAGTTTTTTTTTAAATACAAAAATACAATAGTTGTCAAACAATATGTCAATAATGTATTCAAATTGTAAAATAGCTTATTGATTTCTTGACGAAATACGAAAGTTGTCTAATTAAACTTTAGAAAAATATAATTGTGATTGTGTCATTAGCTAAAGAGGACCAATCGAAAAGCAGCAAGCTAGTGTATATGTGTGTGCTTGATTTTTATTATTTATTACTCAACAGAAAATCCAAGTATAGAATAAATGTACAATAGAAAAGACAAAAAATGTATATTAAAAAGGTAATATATATAAATAACAAAATATAGAACTAAAAATAAGAGTACCTAGATACATATATAATATAAATATTATATATTAATAAGTTTAAGTATTTGTTATTCATTATTAAAGTAAAGATTTACAACACGGTTTCTTGTCATCCTTCATTCATTCAACAAATTATGATCTGCCATAATATATCTTACTGGCACATCTTCATGGACTATTTCTTTATAAAATCCACAGTGTTTTCATGTATGCTCTCGTCTACGCTTGACCAAGCAAGTTTTGTATGTCTACTGGTAATTATTTTGAACCATTTAAACACAGTCTTACAAAACCAAGCAGTGGTTGCATGAGCCTGATGAATTTTCCCTTTCGCAATGAAATATTCAATGCCAGCACCTGTATCATGGTGCAGAAGACCATGTGCTGTACTGACATCCATTTTTGCAAAGTGGGTAGGATCAAACATGTGTCCTTTTAGTCTTGGAGCGACTTTTAAATTCATTTCTGAATCTAAATCAAATAATTATCATTGGTCGTATGGCTCCTATGTCAATACATACACTGCCAAGATTATATTTTTTTGAATTACTAGATCAATTTCAAAAATTTTGTCCGTAATCAGTGATGTAGCCAGATTTTTAAAAACATGAACAGGGTCTGGCATAATATACAACCTTTCTTGTTTGTTCAAGGGATGTGGACATAAATTAACTATTTCTATTGGCTGAAATTTTAAGTAGTCTCTAGAAACTTCTATTTAGGGGACCCTCGTCCGAAATTATAGTTTTCACTGTGACACCTACATCACTAGCTCGCTAAATGTATTGAAATAGTTTTTTCAGAACTTCATCAGCACTGTATGACTTTGTAGTCAGTTCAGTTTATACCCCACTGTAGTGTAGTGCAGAATTTGTTTCTAAATGTTCTTGACCCTGATTGGTAACAATTGGAGAAGTTGTCGCATTAGCAGTCGGGTCTGTAACATTTGCAATTAGATATGATTAACAATTGGAACAGAACAAAAGGCATCTTACCTAATAGTTTTCGTTTGATTCCTTGATTTCGTGGAAAGTCAGCTATTGCAATAGTTGGAATTGCACTTTTTTTTAACAACTTCCGATTATCTAACCTGTTTAATTCGAATTGGTCAAGTTCGAAGTGTGCCTGAAAATTGCAAAAAAAAAAACATCTTCACATTAGGTAACATTCTGCAAGTGAACAAGAATATGTAAGAATTGAGCAAATATAGGATACTTACCTCACATAACAAAGCTCGTTCAGGCAAGTCAACTCGATTGATAAATGCAATCCACGCTTTACGCTGATCATCATTATTTGATGTTGGTATTCGGAAAAACTGAAATCCGTTCTCGCCACAGTTTCGACATCCACTCAAACAACAACTGGTTCCAACGCACGTAATAACGTAATAACCTTACTCTTTATGTCATTATGTCAACACCGATCAGTTGATTGCTCCGCGTGTCCAGACACTACCAACTCAATCACTAAAGTCCCTAAAAGTCACCAAATCACCGCCATTTTGACGCCGTTATAATGGGACAAACCAATTGCGGTACTTCATTATCTAGGGACTTTAATCTACAAGTATTTCCCAAAACTACCAACTAGACAATGTTGCCAACTTAAAAATTTAGGCCATGCAACCTTCACTTGAAATTGATCACATTATCCTACACATTTAGTAAAGTGATGAGTAGCTAATGCTAAATTGGTGCCGGGTTTTAGATAAGCAAAAACCAAATAAATAACGCGAAGATAACTGAGGAATATATACAAGCGTTATTGTAGATTGTAGGTATTGTTGAGAATTTCGGGGCAATCAGCTCTGTCTATATACATATTTGGGATAAAAATGTGAGAGACGACGCAATTCTCCTATTTTTCAAACTGTCCAATGAACAACGTCGCAACATATCACCCTGCTGTATGCCGGGATACTAACCATCAATTTTAAAATACAAATATTTCAGGAAACAACGCTGAATATCTTCAAAAGCATTAGAATAGATGTCAAAGAAGTGATTCTGTACTAAAGAAGCATGACGAATGACGAATCCAAGACTTTTTAGAGCTTGAGACGTGATAGCGGGTATGTGATTGTTGAAGGTAGCTGACAGTCAAAAAAAAAACCCGAGATCACAGAGAGTGTGAGGCCTAAGCGTTAATACTATAATTATAAATATGGAATCGGTATTCGTGGTGACGGAACATTTTTCTATGTTTAGAGGCAGATCATTTAGTACACACCATTCACATACTTTAACGAAGGTAGCTTGTACTTTTCAACAGTAAGCCAGATTGAATTCTTCAAAAGCTTTAGTAAAATCACAAAAATTCTAAATTAAACATTCAGTCGGACAATGCTCATCTTTATGCTACAGCTAATAATACATTACAGTGCCTTGAAGAGGGAAATATTAATATTCTCAAATTACCTGCTCGATTGCCATAACTATTGCCCTTGGACATGTTTGGGATATAATACGTACAGAAGAATTTGTATGCTTCATAATCGTCCAATCAACTTTCAATCGCTACAAATTACTTAGAATGATCTTCCACAAAGTACGTAAATCAAATTATTAGAATCATGCTCAAACACGTGGCGAAATATATTTCTTTACATAAGGCATGTCTTCATTATTATTATTTTTCAATAAAGAGTAGGAATTTTCAATAAGAATATAATCATTTCTATTTTTTTTACAATTTAGAACAACATGGTAAACACACAATGAGGACAGTCCTGTATAGACGACGTAAGTCTGAGTTATGAATATTCATCGAGAGCACGTTGGGCACATCAGGTGTGTCACATGTCTACATTTAGTCAACGAATGTAAGAGAAAACACACATTAAAGGAAATTCTTTCAATCCTGCGTTTGTTAAAAAACATACAAACATTTCGAACTGATACTTTTTACTTAGTCGTCTCGTATATAAATAGAACAGAAAGATGTTAAGGTCAACAAATTGAAATATTCGCTAGTCGTCACCAGTTTTATGTGAATTTTTCGGAAAAATATACACGTTTTATATCGCTCAAGGGTCGAACACATTAGCGTCACCTTATTATCGAAGATATTATCCTTGACTTCTTTCCCATTCCCCAGTGACATTAATAACAGTCTAATGTTGTCATTATTTATGATATTGATTGTACTTGTTGTACCAGTATACAAACCGTATACCACAAGTTTCATTGAATAAATATATTTTGCCACGTGCAGGTAGGTATATTAATGTATTTAAAAGTGAATAATCATATACGTTTATACAGACTATAAAAACGAACTAATCGATAATAATAAAAGCACAGTTTACCTTTTGAAAGCCTTAGCTTTGATCACTGATTTTTATATTACTTATGGTGCCGATAGCAAAAATTAAATCCATTTCTTCTTTATCACAAATTGATTGCTAATTTTTAAAAAAATAACTAAAGTCATATAGTTTTGCAGCGTTTTTCTGTTTTTCAAGAACTCCTATTCTGCTTCTCCCTTTGTGAAATTCACGGTGACTGGTTCTTTTTAAGATTCAATGTAGTTAATAATTATGCTAATACTTATATCGCTAAATGCCTTTGTCAACATGCTATCTACTTGAGATTAGTAGTTTTCGATATCTTTTGTTTCCAAGAAAGCTGGCTACCAATTAGCATAAAATACTTGCTTGCTTCAACTTTGCTATCATCAAAATTTCCATATTTTATCAGTTTTCTAATCTCAAGTACTACAAATACACTTCCTTCCACTTTTGTTAGAAATAAGCTCTGGAAGTGTTCACAGAGTATATAAAGTAATCACTATCTTTTGCCAATGCCTTAACATTGCCTAATTTATTACAAAGCAGTTGGGTTAGATATTCCTTTTGGATGTTTTTCACTTCAAGTTTTGAAGTTTCTCTCTTCGAGTATTCTTTCTTCGTACAGAGTGACCGTAGAATTATAGAAGGAGAAGAGACTATGGAGAGGCGGTAAGAAATCAGTAATCAAATTTCTTGATTTCCTTGGCTTTATTGATGCATTTAAGTAGTATTTATTGAATAGTATTTATATGCACTAAATTACAATTTAAAATTTATAATTATGTTTAACAGATTCATACAAATGATATTACAAAGATCTAAAACATAAAAATTCTTAATCTTCTTAATTGTTTATCCGGAGAGGGGCGTGGAGATGGGTGATCTGTTGCAGAGTCATGGTATGGTATCCTTGAGTGAGAGGAGATACGCTACATGTGAGAGATTTTTGCTTAGACTGTTGAATGGCAGCATTGACTGCCCTGATATCCTGACCCCAATGTCATTTCTGATACTGCGCCTTAAATCCAGACATAATCGCACTTTTGCAACACTTTTTGCGCGAACCGACATCCTGAGACAAGCTCCAACTTACACGCTTTGTCGCTTGGCGAACAAAAATGTTGACCTATTTGCATGAAGACTGTGACTGTGGATAGTGGATCATCATGGAATTTGTTGTTACTTACTGTTTTTCTTTCTTTTTACTTTCTTATACGCAGTAAGGAAGTATTGTGATGTTGAAAATTTTCCACCTCGAGATTTTTGCAGATGTCCACGTTTTGAAGTCCCCTGATACCGAAAAAGTGGTTTTTAAAAAAATGTCTCTCTCTGTGTGTGTGTCTGTCTGTGTGTGACCACGATAGCGGTCAAACCGCTGTAGATATCAATTTCAAATATTGTATTTACGTGTATAATCTCCCTCTTGAGATCTGATTAGTTTTTCAGTAAAATCGGTAGACCGGAAGTAGCAGTTTACTTCAGTAAAAAATTCGAATTTTGCTAATATTTCGTCAATTACTAAGTTTAAACAAATTTATAAAGAATTGAAATGTACTCAAAATTAAATTTTAGACAAATTATCTTAAAGAGGTTTTTCGAAATTCCAACCGGAAGTAGGTCTTTTACTCTTATCGAAAAGATACATTACGAGTATAAAAGTATTTAAATTATAATTTTAAATATCTTTTGTATAAAAAAAAATTCAAAATTCGGACCGGAAGTACCACTTTTACTCTTACCGAATAGCGATTTTTTGCAGATATGTCATAAATTATGCATTTTATATATATTTATTGAGAGTACAAAAGTATTTAGAGTTGAATTTGCAATATTTTTTGTATACATTAAATTTCAAAATTCGGACCGGAAGTGGCACTTTTACTCTTAGCGAGTAGCACTTTTTTTCGAATATCTTGCAAAGTATGCATTCTATAGCGATTTATTAAGAGCATGAAAGTACTTAGAATAGGATTTTGAATAAGTTTTGTATAAAAAAAATTCTTAAAATTGTATAGTTTGAAACGCTCGTACGTATAAGAAAGTCGTGTGGTGGCCACACCTCATTTTTTTATATTATGTATACACCTGTAATATAGTTTGTAACCCTGTTTTGGGCTTTGCCTGTTGGGAAATAAAGATGATTATTATTATTATTATTATTATTATTATTAAAATTATACCAATGATTTGTAATCAAACTGTAAGTGAGAAAAATGTTAAATTTTTGTTTTTTGCCGGAAGTAGCCATGATGTTATCATTTGGATGGTTTTACACGATAAGTTCTTGTTTTTAAGGCTTACTCCAGAATATATCGTCTAGGCCATCCCACCAGTACGTCGGGTATTCCTGCTGCAGTTACAACCTTAGTCTATCTGCATTGGTCTCGTTCGGGAGATCTCTCCCCTTTTTCATGCATTAACAACCCCCATCATAACAAAATACTATATTCTCATTCTTAACTTAATAGTGATAGTATTTCTATACTCATTTGTCTTAGAATTCAATGTTGTATTCCTAGAATGATGGGGTTTCTTACACCGAACGTTTGGATATTGTAGACTGTATTGTGTGAGTCAGTATAGACGACGCCCAAATCAAGACGGCAGCCACTTGCAAGCGTTCGGCGGTATGGGATAAAGACTACCTCAGTTTTGGTTTCATTGTTGGCAGTTTGTTAACTTCTTGCCCATTCTAGACATCCATTCAAAATATTCTCCCATTTTCGCCACAGTCCAACTACTGCTTTACAACGAAAATCACCACTTGGTCATCGGCGTAGGCCTGGCAGTAGTTACTCTCTCAGAATTTTACAGTCTATATGTCCTATTTACCGGAAAAAAATCGAAACGTAGCTCGACAACGTCGCACTTTCGATTCGCCCATATTTTATATCATGCGCTTCCCGTGTGTAAAAGATAAATTTTATTATATTAATAAATAAGCAATAAAAAATCATAGTTGATATATATGTCTGTAATTTATATTTCTATAAAGAATATTTATAGCAATGCTAATCGAAAATAAACGCACACAATTTTGTTTTGAATACATTCAAAACAAAATGCAGTACACTACAAAAACTTTAAAAAATAAATGTTCTAAACGTTTGCAGTGATACTTTGTGCTGCTTTTATTTTCTATTCGAAATAACAAAATAAATCCTCATTTTAAGGTAATTTGAAAACTTTTTTTTACATAACCAACAACTTCAAGCTTAACAAACTATATTAATGCAGTAGTTTGCTTGTTCATTCAAATAAAAGAAATAATAACTAATATTGCACAAATCTTCATTCCTGTACCATTAATTCAAAAGACGCACGATATCTACTGTAAATTGTCACAGACTGAAGTGTGAACTTCAGAGACTGACACTACCATAATGCGATGAAGTTGATGCTTAACCCTAGAATGGTACGTTGGTGTCGCCTATGACACAGCTACACTTTATCTCTTCCCCAAACGCACAATTGAAGAGAGAAGTTAGCGACCACCTACGTACCTCTAGACGTGTCAGTACAGCTTTGAATGCAGTAGTTATAAGTGCTCTGTTCTGTTTTACGTATCGATAGCAATTGGTTGTGTCACATACGACTCCAGAATACCATTGTTGATATTATTTTTTTAATTTACAAAATATGGCTTCCAGTAGTAAAGCATTGACTCAAGCAGAGTTAGAGCATATTATACGTTCTTACGAGAAAGGCGAAACAGATTTGGACAATATTGTGCCAGAAATAGTGAGTGAGCGACGACAGTGTATCTGAAGATGAGGAACTTTTAGACAGTGACCATTCTGATACTTTTTCCGTCGAGTCTAGCAGTGAGGGAGAAGAGTCTGAAGAAGAATCTGTTACACATCGAAAGGCAATTTATGGAAAAAATGGTTACAAATGGTATAAATCACCATTGTTTTCAAAAAATAGATGTACAGTGCAAAAGAACATTGTGCTTCGATTACCAGGGCCAAAGTCAAACGCATTAAAAGCTGCAGATGAGATTGAAGCACGGCATTTATTTTTCACCGACGATATCATTTATTGTACTATTCAACACACAAACCAATAAATAACAAGACAATCCTCCAAATATGCTAGTAATCAAAGCTTTATAGGGTGTACTAATAGACAAGAAATATTGGCCTTATTCGGCCTGTTGTATATGAGTGAGGTTCTAAAAACATGTTCTCTAAGTACTTCTGATTTATGGTCCAGACAATATGGATTACCCATTTTCAGAGCAACCATGTCACAAAAACGTTTTGAGTTTTTACTAAATTGTCTTCGCTTTGATGACAAAAATACCAGACAAGAGCGTAAGGATAATAAATTTGCACCTATCAGATTTCTGTGGGATAAATTTATTGAAAAATGTTCAGAAAATTATACACCTGGCGCATATGTAACTGTAGACGAACAACTTCTTGGTTTTAGAGGAAGATGTCCATTCAAAATCTATATTCCAAATAAGCCGGATAAATATGGCATATAAATTGTTATGGTGTGCGACTCTAAAACATTTTACATGCTTTCTGCTATTCTATATATTGGAAAAGAAACAAGATCTAGTTCTGAAGCTTTACCTACTGAATATGTCCTGAAACTGTGTCAAAGCATATATGGAACAAACGGGAATATTACCATGTATAACTGGTTCTCGTCCTCGGATTTGGCAAATAAATTATTGGAAAAGAATCTATCCTTGGTAGGAACGTTACGTAAAAATAAAACAGATATTCCGCCAACTTTCTTGAAGAAAAAAGCTAATGTTCCCAGCTCTGATTTTGCTTAGGTCGAAAATAAAACTATGGTTTCGTTTTCACCTAAAAAGAATAAAATAATGTTGTTGTTGTCAACTTTTCACACCTATGGCGAAATTGATGACGAAACTAAAAAACCCGAAATCATTCTATTTTATAATTCGACGAAAGGTGGTGTAGATACATATGATCAATTGTGTCACTCAAAAGCTGTGTCACGAAAAACCCGCCGATGGCCTTTACGTGTATTTTATGGAATGATAGATGGAATTGGAATCAATGCTTATGTTATCTATAACGCCAACAAACAAAAACATAATAGTGCTTATAAAACATCCCAAGAAGACAGTTTTTTCCAGAACTTAGCCATGCAATTGATCAAACCACAATTGGAAAGCAGACTGAATGTGCCAACAATATCCAGATATTTACGTCTACTAATTCAGGATATTTTAGGTGTGGAAGAAGAGAATCCTACTTTGGAAAAAAGAAATCAACCTGTCGGTCAGAAACGTTGTCATATTTGCCCTAGAAATGCCAACAGAAAAGGTCAAGAACTATGTGTGAGATGCGAACACATTTCTGCTGAACACAGAAGGCCTATTTGTCCTCCCTGCAGTGAAGAACTATAATTAGTATTTTTGTGAGAATAACTGTTTTATATTTTTGTACCATTTTATTTTTTATAATAAAATTAATGTAAAATTATACTTTTGTCTTTATTTTGAACGATAACTATATAAAAGTTAAAGATATAGTGATGTGTCCTATGCGACACCACTGTACTAGTCATGTACTAGAAAATAACGATACCATTCTAGGGTTAAGAATACTGGTATGTATGCTTATTTTGTCCTAATTGATCTACCATTCCTCGCAAAGTGTGATGTTTCAATTGATGGTAGTCTACTAGTGGTAGCAGCACAACTCGAATTTGGATTCCATTAAAATTACTATATCGAATTATCAATTGTATCGATTTTAGTATTTTTTATGTTCTCAACTTTTTATTTCATGGTTTTGTAGATAATATAAAAATACACCCTCGTATATTTTTTGTGCGTTCCGTCATATATGCGCGCTCATTGTTTTCGTCTCTAAACTGTATAGAAGCAAATGACTTTTGCAAGTTACGTATACTATAAAAAGTAAAAATAAATCGGACAAATCCGCTCCAAATATGTACATATACATACACAAATATATAATATATTTCTGTGTATGTATATACACATCCACTTATTAGACACGAAGGCAGCGTATCGTCGCGACGTCAGCGCTGGCGCCACCTAGCGCCGCCATTCACTCGGTCATACTTCCGGCACCTTTCTTACGTGCTTAATCATTGACTGCTTCGATATGTATTCCGTTCCTAATACATTAGAGATTTATAATTTGTCGTTTTAGTATAAAATCTATCTCAATAAGAACTTGAAGTTTAAATTAAAAATATTTTTCGCTGAATGTCTTCGACATCTTTATTGATTCTAAAGTGTTAAAGTTAAGACTCGAAATTAAAGAAATGATTAAATAATAATATAATAATAAGTAACACCAGAGGAAAAGTCCAAAGAAATTAAGTCGTAACTTTCCGGTGGCCAGTTGTAGTCTCCAAAACAAAAGATGTAGCGCCACCATGTTGAATGTTATTTAGTTCTGTTCCATCAATTTCCCGCCAAAAGGAATTTGTTAACATGCACCCATAGCAAATAGCATTCGCTTTATGGGCAACCTATCATAAATTTTAAAAAAGAACAGTCTAATGAATCAATAAATACCCATGAATAAGGCAAATATGTACTTAATAGATAATAATACTTAAAGGTGCATTTCAATCTTGGCAAATCCATTTCGGTTCGGAACTAAGACTTTCGTGTATCTTAAATACTACTAGTAATAATAGGATGTCACCACGGTAAGCATTCTAAAATTAAATGGCAATTACCTCCAAACATTTCAAGGTCATTTTACCTGTTAAATTTCTACCTCTACATACGATTTGTAAATTTGGTCAGTGCGACTTTCTTTGCAATTTTATTTTATGCGTATGAATCAAATCGACACTTTTTCAACTTTCATGCAGAATTAGGGAGAAAGACGCGCGAACTTTAAGCATTCATTTGAATTTATTTGTAAATTGAAAAACTTAATACATATATATAATATAGTTTGACATATCCTCAATAAAATGTTGATTGCATTATTAAATACATAATTTAAATTAAATTACTTTTTATACATTTACAGTCAGTTACATTTATTTTATTTATAGATTTAGTTATTTTTTAACAAATTCTTAAACGCTGAAGGTACGTGATACTCATCCATTCGACTTTCTTATTTCATACAAAATTATACAATAAATAAACAGCATTGTGTTTGCGTGGTGCCAAATAAATCATTTTCTTTTACTTGATACATGTGTAATTATTACAGGTTACTGAATCTGTGCGGTATCATATCTTTGTTGATCATATAGAATAATAATATACAAAACAGAAATATAGTCATATTGTCTTCACGTACTATCATTAGTTCAACATTCTATTAAATATGTCTTACCCGATAAAAATACGGGTAAAGTTAGTATTTGCAAATCCTAAATGTCAATTTGCCCGTTCGTTTGATTTATATAGTCTGAATTTTCAATCTTTTTGTTTAGTTCATATTTTAACTTTTCAATTCAAATATCGCGCCGAAACGCTACTATTTTTAACAGATTGTATTGGTTCCTGGGCTGTGTTCCTGGGTAAGCAAATTTAACAAGGAGATATAAGTATATGGGATATCTGTTATATTTTATAACATGACCGAGCCGTAACCTGTGAACATTGTCTTGCATTTTTGTTTTGATTTATTATATTTTAGTGTGTTATTAAACACTATTTGTAAGTGTAAGTACGTCACGAACATTAGACAAGGCGCTTCCAACCACACCGTGAAATTCACCACCCAAACAGCGTCAAGTATTAGCACAATAAAAACGATAAAAACAGTTTTAAATATGTACAAAATTTTAACCCAAAAACAACAACCAAAATTGAATAGCCTAGCAGCATTTTTCGAATTTCGCCAGTATTTTATGTTTGCACTGGGCGCAATTGAATAACATATAGAGGTGTACTCGTTGTTAATAGAAATATACTTTGTCATTAAATGTTTCTACATCTATTTTTTGACCAATCTCTTGTTTGAGTACACGGTGTGTCTAGTAATTTCGCAATGAAAAGTGAATTAGCCTACCTGTATTCTACTCGATTGTCTTCCTAACCAACTTAAAACAACCGCGAAATTCGAAAAATGCTGCTAGGGGCATTGTGCTAGGGGAACAGCAATTGTAGTAAAATGTTCAAAACATTAAGTAAGGTAAAGGTATTACTTTAATATTAATATATTATAAATAATGAGGCTATTATAAGATTATTGTTATTATTAAAAACTAAAAACACGGCGAACTGACCTCCGGCATTTCAAAGTTTTGAAAATTGCTATCAAATAAAATGTACCTATATTTACATTTTAAGTAATTAGCAACAACCTTAAAAAAATTTTGAAAAGAAATATAGAAGGTTCTTGTCAACAATTTCATCTCCACTTCGTAAATATAAAACGGCTACTAGGCTTTTATCGCCGTAAAAAAATCCGTAGTCATCTTTCAATTAAAGATAACAGAAAACTCCATATTTTAAAATGATATAATTTGATTAAATTGACAAATTAAACTATGTAGTTACTTTTTATGATTTGTGGTGCCAACCTGTGATGCCAACTGCTCATTGTCTATTACGCACTTTCAAATAACTCGTAACAAACTAAATTTTATAATTAGTAACCGCAAAAATTGCTGTTAATTATAATTTTAAATTGTAATAAATAATTAAAGTATCAAACCATATACATACATATACGAATTAAAAATTCATACATGCATGCATGAAATGGATGCACATCTGCCCCAGAGCTGGCATTACAGCAACCAACGCACAGACACAGTGTTTCAGTCTACTATGACTTCGTCAGTGTGCGACGTGGTCCGCTGCAATGCCTACGAACTCTAAACCTCCAGTTTCTGCGTCTGTTTACATGACGATGTCTATGAGAAAACCTCAGCGACATCTGTCATGCAAATGCAACGCGCCAAGGAGGTGTGGTCTATCGATAACTAAGTTATCATTCAAGACCACTGCAGATATATGTGCATCCACTATCCCGCTAATAGGTAGCGTACCAAAATCAAAAATGATAGTGAATACTTGGAATATCTCCAAAAGATAAAGCAAACCATATACATACATATACGAATTAAAAATTCATACATGCATGCATGAAATGGATGTATATGTATGTATATATGTGTATATGTGTATATGTGTATGTGTGTATATGTGTATATGTGTATATGTGTATGTGTATATGTGTATATGTGTATATATATATGTATGTATATGGTTTGCTTTATCTTTTGGAGATATTCCAAGTATTCACTATCATTTTTGATTTTGGTACGCTACCTATTAGCGGGATAGTGGATGCACATATATCTGCAGTGGTCTTGAATGATAACTTAGTTATCGATAGACCACACCTCCTTGGCGCGTTGCATTTGCATGACAGATGTCGCTGAGGTTTTCTCATAGACATCGTCATGTAAACAGACGCAGAAACTGGAGGTTTAGAGTTCGTAGGCATTGCAGCGGACCACGTCGCACACTGACGAAGTCATAGTAGACTGAAACACTGTGTCTGTGCGTTGGTTGCTGTAATGCCAGCTCTGGGGCAGATGTGCATCCATTTCATGCATGCATGTATGAATTTTTAATTCGTATATGTATGTATATGGTTTGCTTTATCTTTTGGAGATATTTCAAGTACCTATTCACTATCATTTTTGAATTAAAGTATCGTTTAACACACAACTAACCTCTAAATAATTGCAAGATAATAGCGCCATCTATACTATATGTGCTACACTATAAGGCGACTTAAATGTAACAGATATCTGTAATGTATGTAAAGACCCTCCAAAAATGTAAACAAATTTTATTTCATGGATCACTTAAAAAATTACACATATATTTAGCTACTGTTACTATTTTTACCTTCCAAATATAAATACCGAGTGTACTTGCTACATTACATATAAATTTACCGTGCAATTTTTAAATGTAGCCATTTTTTCTAGTACTTGCAAAACCACTAACTTCCCATTTTATTTACGGCTTATATATTAACTTTATTTGACAAAAATACTACCCTTCACTTCGTTTAACCTTTATCTTCATGCTTAATGCATAACATTTACATGCTTTGATTTTCTACGCCTGAAAAAATGGAAATAAAAGTGGTATTTTTTGGGTACATTTCTCTCCCGCCAAAACCTTATCAAACGCAGCCTTAAATGACAGATCAGTAGGGGAGAGTAGTACATACTGGGACATGGTGCATACTGGGACATGGACTCTATGCTCTATCTTTTGAAAAATAGCTACGCTAATCAACAACAGTAGTAAAGAGTAACCTATTTTCGACTTTCTAAACCAACATTCTCTTTATTACCGACAGCGTTTCTCGGGTAAAAGTAATGGCGACCATCGGCAAAGAGTAAAGTTACAACTCAATGTTGATAATATTTGGGTGAATTTGTGTATAACATTGGATGTAAGTTTGTTTAATAATTTTAAGTCGCTTTGTAGACATTATTTAAGGTATTGTAACGTTTTCGGGTTCGCAATAAATAATTCGTGCAATTTATTTATTTATAACAGTCTGTATATTCATACACTTAAAATTAATTACAATATAAAAATGTAAAATTAATGTATCACACTTAAACTACTACGATTTAAATTAACACTTGTATTTATTTCTATTACTAATATGTCCGTATATTTATATCACTTTAGGAACTATTTATTTCTTTATTGCACTATAATAAAGACTGCACCGTTCGGCTACCACTATATTTATTTCTTATATATATTTCTACGCGCGTCGGCTACTTCTTAAGGACTTTCTTAATCCCGAATCCATCCGTTCGACTGCCTTTTTATATACGCGTACGAAACATCTGGAAGCATTCCCGTAAACTCCATCTTCCTCTCGATGTTTGTAGAATATTCCATAGAAATTCTGTCTCCAGGCAGTACAACGCAAATGGATGCTTTATTACTTTACGATGTTTATCAGTCGCCTCGAGATGATTTACAACCTTTTTTTTATTGTCGCTCGGAAGTCCGCCCGGATGTCTACTGGTTTCGTTACAGTATGTATACTTTAACAAAGTGTTTTAATAAATATTTCTGGTTTAAAAATAAAAGAAGTTAGTAATATACTAGTGGTGCATACTGGGACTTGTTTTGATGGTATATAGTGGGACAGTCCCAGTATGAACCACGTACAGATTTAATTTAGTAAGAGGTTTATTCTTTGCAGATGCCGAAAGTTAATAGAAGAGATCTGAGAAAAAAATGGAAATGAGTAAAAAATTGCATCAAAACTATGAAAATAATATGAAAACAGCAGTGCAAAAAGTTGTTGCTGGGGAAATGACGGTTAGAAATGCGGGAAATACTTTGAATGTAAGCAAGTCAGCTCTTCAACGTTCAGTTGCAAAATATCCAGTTACTGACGAAGAAGATCGGCAATAGTTGTCTTTTGAAAGAAAACATGGCTTTCGTCAAATATTCACTGACGAAGAGGAAAAGATGCTGGCTGACTACCTTATTACTGCACAATATGTGCTACGGGTTGACGGTGAAAGTTACCTGCCAATTTACATACAAATTTGCTGTCGCTAATAATAAAGTAATTCCTCAGAGTTGCCATGATCGTAAAGAAGCCGGTATCGAATGGATGAGATTGTTTCGTCAGAGGAATCACAGCTTTGTCTTCGTACGCCTGAAGCTATGAGCTTAAGCAGAGCTACAAGCTTCAATAGACATAATGTCAATCTGTTTTTTGAGAATCTTAAGAATGTAATAGCAAAACATGGATTCACTACAATTCAAATTTATAATTGCGACGAAACTGCAGTGACGACAGTCCATAAACCTCCCAAAATCGTCGCTCCTGTAGGACAAAAACAAGTGGGAAAAATTGCAAGCTCTGAACGAGGTATCTTAGTGACCATGTGAATTGCTATATGTGCAAATGGCCAATATATTTCTCCGTTCTTTGTGTTCCCACGAAAAAGCATCAAGCCACACATGATACATGGTGCACCACCTGGATCTCAAGGGTCTGCTTTTCCTAGTGGTTGGATGACAGTCAATAATTTTTTAAAATTTGCAAAGCACCTTGTACAGATCACAAAAAGTAGTGTGGACAATATAATTCTTTTAATTCTGGACAACCACGAGAGTCATTGTGATTTTAATGTTATTAATTACTTTAAAGAAAATGGAGTGGTTTTATTGACGCTACCCCCTCACTGTAGCCACAAGCTACAGCCTCTTGATGTGGGGTGCTATGCTCCTTTCAAATCTTTTTATAACAGAGCAATGGATGCTTGGCTATTAAATAACCCAGGTGTGCCACTTACAATATACAATATTGCTACACTAGGAGGGAAAGCAGTACCTCAAACTCTTGTACCAACTACAATTATCAACAGTTTTAAAAATACTGGTATTTCTCCCTATAATTCTGAAGTCTTCACAGATGTTGATTTTTTGAGCTCATCTGTTACGGATAGGCCATGTACAGATAAAGAAGATTCTTCTGAAGTACCAAGTTCAGGCAAAGATAATAATGAAGGACATTTTTTGAACAGTGATCCTTCCTTAAATTTAAAAAGCACAACACTAGATATTGAGTCTACTACAAGTACTTCAATAGCAGAACCTAATACAAAGAAATTTTGTACACCAGAAGATGTAAGGCCACATGTGAAAGCTAAAGCAAGGATTAGTACAAGAAAAGGAAAAGCAAAGAAAAAATCTATGGTTTTGACTGAATCTCCATATCTACTTGAACTTAAGAAGAAAATGCAAGAAAAGGAAGAAATGTTGAAAGCTAAGGAGGAAAGGACAAATAGAGCTCGTAGTGTTAAAAGAAAAGTAATTTCTAGCGACATTTCAAGTGACAGTGATGTTGAGGAAGAGTTAGAAGATAACGACTCCCTGGCTGAACTTTCTGATGATGACTTAGAGGACAATGACAACAGTTCAGTGTTGGAAATAAACGATTTTATTTTGGTGACATATCCTCTTAAAAGGAGCGTAAGACATTAGGTAGGGCAAATCGATAAAATAACCGATGATTGATATTTTGTTAATTTTATGAAAAAAACATTAAACGCGATATTTATCTTTCCAGATAGGGCAGATAATATATCATAGACTTTAATGACATCGTCTGTAAACTTCCTAAACCTACCCTAATTGGAGATACAAAGAGAGCAGTTAAGCAGCTCAGATTTAAATTTGATTTTACACATTACAATGTGCAGTAATATTCCCTTTTGTTGCTTTAAATACTTGAATGCATTTTTTTATATTTAGAATGAATTTTTCTTTTGTTTGAAATAAAAATTTTCATCAATGTGTCAACACTTTTTTATTAAAAAAATGTCCCTTTATATACCACACTCATATTTTGCTGTGTCCCAGTACAAACCAGGGTGTGGTCCATGCAGGGCGGTGGTGTATAAAGGGACATATGTTTTCTCTACTTTGTTTTTTAACATTTGGGACACTGATTTTTCGTTTCAATAATATATATCACATTCTTCCCACAGAAATATAACATAAATGCACAATAATAATGAAATAAAATACAAGAGCATCATCGAAGTAAAATAATTGTTAAATCAGTCGCTATCTAATTAAAAGAATTGTTCAAAATTCACACGTTAAAGTTGCTCGGGAACAATAAAAAATATCGCATTCTGAACTAATATGACTGTACATTGAACATGTAAAAGAATGGGGTGTGCAAGATAACAAGTTACTTCTGTCCAGGTCGATACAAAATGTATCAGAATTACGAGAAAATTCACGAGGTACAAGTCAAATCCTGAAAAAGTGACTAGCGTCTACATGATTATCTAACAATTTATATAAAAAGGTCATGGCTTTAAAAGAAATAACTGAAAATTTCATAAGTAAGGTGCTATGACTAACTACTTTAAAAATTGTCTTTGTACATTCTCTAATGAAAGTTTATTGATTTGGTATTATGGATATTCCGTTTTAGATTGTACCATAGTGAACTATAAAGTCTTGAGCGTGGACAGACGAGTCAAAGATTTGGTGTTGGGGAAGACAAAACCAAACATTCTACTAGGCTGAGCCACTATATCCTGAACATAATAATTACAGGTCAAAGAAGAATCAAAATAAACACCTAAGTCACTGTGGCAATGTGATCAAGGAATAGAGTGGTGATAGCTTCCGAGTGTATGAGACATCTAATATTTTGAAAGGCTGTAAGGTCTAGTCCATTAGGAGCGCACTAACTTTGAACAGGAAGCAAATTAGACTTAAGTTGGACACAATCTTTCAATGTATGTATAGATTTATATAATTTAACGTTGTTAGCGAACACTAATATATTGCAGTCTATTTTCTCTACAATATTGCTAATGAATAATAACAGAAGAGACCCAAGACTGGGTCCCTGCGGTACACCACAAATAATGTGTCAAGTCTCAGAAGCAAAACCATTGTAAGACACAAACAACTGTTGTTGTTGTACGTAGGATTCAAAGAAACTTACTAGTAACGCACTTAAACCCAATCTCCCTAGCTTACCTAACATAATTCAATAACCAGTACCATCAAGTGCCTTAAACCAGATCGTTGTCAATGATGTCGTCACCTTGGCCATAGGCAGGACCAAAGTGACGACAACCGCTGTGGAGTATTAAGCAAATATGCACATATTAGTGATAGTAAATCTTCTGACAACAAATTCATGTCGTTCCGAAACTATAAGGGTAACTTGAGTAATATTAGACAAAAATGAGGTGTGGCCACCACACGACTTTCTTATACGTATGAAAGTCTTACTTCCGGTCCGAATTTTGGAATTTCATTTATATAAAAAATATTCCAAATCCAACTTTAAATACTTTTGTACTCTTCATAAATATATATAGATGCATAATTTACGACATATTTGCAAAAAACCGATTTTCGATAAGGGTAAAAAACCTACTTCCGGTAGGAATTTTGAAAATTTTTTTTAATAGAATTCTTCTCAAATTTAATTTTAAGTACATATGAATTCTTTATAAATTCGTCTAAACTTAGTAGTTGACGAAAAATTGGCAAAATTCGAGTTTTTCACTGAAGTAAACTACTACTTCCGGTCGGCCGAATTTGCTGAAAATCTAATCGGTTCTCAAAAGGGAGATTATACACGTAAATGCAAAATTTGCGGTTTGCGGTTTGACCGCTATCATGGTCATAGGCAGACAGACAGACAGAGAGACATTTTTTTAAAACCACTTTTTCGGTATCAGGGGACCTCAAAACGTGGACATCTGCAAAAATCTCGAGGTCAAAAATTTTCATCATCACAATACTTCCTTATACTACGTATAAGAAAGTAAAAAAATGAGGTGTGGCCACCACACGACTTTCATATACGTATGAGCTTTTCAAACTATACAATTTTTAGAATTTTTTTATACAAAAATTATTCAAAATCCTATTCTAAGTACTTTCATTCGCTTAATAAATCGCTATAGAACGCATACTTTGCAAGATATTATCAAAAAAGTGCTACTCGCTAAGAGTAAAAGTGCCACTTCCGGTCCGAATTTTGAAATTTCATTTATACAAAAAATATTGCAAATTCAACTCTAAATACTTTTGTACTCTTAATAAATATATATAGAATGCATAATTTACGACATATTTGCAAACAACCGCTATTCGGTAAGAGTAAAAGTGGTACTTCCGGTCCGAATTTTGAAATTTTTTTTTATACAAAAGATATTTAAAATTTTCATGTAAATACTTATATACTCGTAATGTACCTGCCTAGAAAGCATGACTTGCGAGATATTCGCAAAAAACCGATTTTCGATAAGAGTAAAAGACCTACTTCCGGTAGGAATTTCGAAAAACTTTTTAAATAAAATTGTTCTCAATTTTAATTTTAAGTACATATGAATTCTTTATAAATTTGTATAAACTTAGTATTTGACGAAATATTAGCAAAATTCGATTTTTATACTGAAGTAAACTGCTACTTCCGGTCCACCGATTTTACTGAAAAACTAATCAGATCTCAAGAGGGAGATTATACACGTAAATACAAAATTTGGAATTGATATCTCCAGCGGTTTGACCGCTATCGTGGTCACAGACAGACAGACAGACACACAGACAGACAGACAGACAGACACACAGACAGACACACACACACAGAGAGAGAGAGACATTTTTTAAAAACCACTTTTTTGGTATCAGGGGACCTCAAAACGTGGACATCTGCAAAAATCTCGAGGTCGAAAATTTTCATCATCACAATACTTCTTTATACTACGTATAAGAAAGTAAAATTAGGTGTGGCCACCACACGGCTTTCTTATACGTATGAGCGTTTCAAATTATAGAATTTTAAGAATTTTTTTTACAAAAATTATTCAAAATTCTATTCTAAGAAGAATGCATACTTTGCAAGATATTATCAAAAAATGAGGTGTGGCCACCACACGACTTTCTTATACGTATGAAAGTGTTACTTCCGGTCCGAATTTTGAAATTTCATTTATACAAAAAATATTCCAAATCCAACTCTAAATACTTTTGTACTCTTCATAAATATATATAGAATGCATAATTTACGACATATTTACAAAAAATCGCTATTCGATAAGAGTAAAAGTGGTACTTCCGGTCTAAATTTTGAAATTTTTTTTATACAAAAGATATTTAAAAGTATGTTTTAAATACTTTTATACTCGTAATGTACCTGCCTAGAAAGCATGACTTGCGAGATATTCGCAAAAAACTGATTTTCGATAAGAGTAAAAGACCTACTTCCGGTAGGAATTTCGAAAAACTTTGTTAAAACAATTTTTCTCAAATTTAATTTTGAGTACATTTGAATTCTTTATAAATTTGTTTAAACTTAGTAATTGACGAAATATTTGCAAATTTCGATTTTTTCACTGAAGTAAACTACTACTTCCGGTCTGCCGATTTTGCTCAAAATCTAATCAGTTCTCAAGAGGCAGATTATATACGTAAATACAAAATTTGGAATTGATATCTACAGCGGTTTGACCGCTATCGTGGTCACACACAGACACACACACACACACACAGACACACAGACACACAGACATTTTTTAAAAACCACTTTTTTGGTATCAGGGGACCTCGAAACGTGGACATCTGCAAAAATCTCGAGGTCGAAAATTTTCATCATCACAATACTTCCTTATACTACGTATAAGAAAGTAAAAGTGCTACTCGCTAAGAGTAAAAGTGCTACTTCCGGTCCGAATTTTGAAATTTCATATATACAAAAAAAATAGCAAATCCAGTTTTAAATACTTTTATACTCTTGATAAATATATATAGAATGCATAACTTACGACATATTTGCAATAAATCGCTATTCGATAAGAGTAAAAGTGGCACTTCCGGTCAGAATTTTGAAATTTTCTTTATACAAAAGATATTGAAAATTATGTTTTAAACACTTATATACCCGTAACGTACCTGTCTAAAGAGCATGATTTGCGAAATATTCGCAAAAAACCGATTTTCGATAAGAGTAAAAGACCTACTTCCGGTAGGAATTTCGAAAAACTTTTTAAATAAAATTGTTCTCAATTTTAATTTTAAGTACATATGAATTCTTTAAAAATTTGTATAAACTTAGTATTTGACGAAATATTGGCAAAATTCGATTTTTATACTGAAGTAAACTGCTACTTCCGGTCTACTGATTTTA
Organism: Amphimallon solstitiale; assembly: GCA_963170755.1. Classification (NCBI taxonomy): domain Eukaryota; kingdom Metazoa; phylum Arthropoda; class Insecta; order Coleoptera; family Scarabaeidae; genus Amphimallon; species Amphimallon solstitiale. The sequence continues at coordinate 121,382,812 of OY720681.1, read as the reverse complement.
CTGAAAAACTAATCAGATCTCAAGAGGGAGATTATACACGTAAATACAACATTTGGAATTGATATCTCCAGCTGTTTGAGCGCTATCGTGGTCACAGACAGACAGACAGACACACAGACAGACACACACACAGAGAGAGACATTTTTTAAAAACCACTTTTTTGGTATCAGGGGACTTCAAAACGTGGACATCTGCAAAAATCTCGAGGTCGAAAATTTTCATCATCACAATACTTCCTTATACTACGTATAAGAAGATAAAATGATATGGGCCGATATTTGGCCAGTTAGGACACGTCACCATTTTTAAACATTGGACATATTCTAGCTAGTTTTCATACTTGGGGGAAAAACGTTTTTAGTATTAAAGTAAGAATCACTAATATATGTGCTACATACATATATTATAGCACAATCCTTCAACAAGAAACTAGGTACCTGATCGCATTCAAAACTGAAAGTGTTTGTAAGTTCCCTAATATTGGAAAGAATATAAGACTCAGAAAATTAACGTAAATTGTAATGTAGCGCCACATATCATATTAGCAGAGGAAAATGGAGTCGAAGAATACACTTCAAGAAAATGTTGCGATAACGCATCGACTGTCTGGGCTGTCAAAAGAACAATTATCCCTGAGCATCTGGCCGGGAATTCTAGGCTCGTTTTGGATTTAAGCTAATGAAACGCTATCGCTATCGATTTTATTTCTATTATGAATTATTTTTGTTTCGGGGGGGGGGGGGGGCATGTAAAATGAGTTACTGTATTTGTAAGTGTCAGTATGCTCTTTCTAGTGACCTTTGCGCTTTAAACGAAGCAGTTTCTGCGCTGTAAATGGTCGGTCAGCTCCAGTTCTTAAATCGAATAGATCTTATATGCATAAGGATGGAAATTCCTAGTCAAGATTTGTAGGGAGGTGCTGCAATTGATATCTAATTCCTGTGCGCGATGCAGAATGGAGATATTGGGATACAATGAAGGCTCTCACTGTGGTAATGCCCTAAATGTTTTATAGAGGAATACGAATGGTCACTCAAAAATATCATTTTTCTAATGTGTGTTAACAACTAAAAGAACTTCTTCCAAATTGTAATGCACCAGTTTTGTAAGTGTCAGTGTTTCACAACGTAATTAACCAACTATTGCTAACTAAAAATTTAATAGATAAAATGGTTCATTTATTCAATTATTATCGAGACAACTTTTATCTCTAGGCAAATCATCATTTATGTAGTTAAATATAATGTAGAAGAGACAAACTGCGTTTATATGGTATTGCGATATTACGGCTCCTTAGCCGCAGAATGTTCAGCTGGAGATGGTCGGAGTTCCTGAAGGAGTGAAGTAAATGCTTACCACTCACTCACATGATTACAGTCTGTTAAGTTTGAACGTGTGTGGGACCTCTAGATGACAAATGAAGTCAAACACAACAGTTAAAACTGAATTACAAGCACAAAAATAAAAATTGGTTGAAAAGGGAGAAAATGATATATTGTAGCACTTTAACATAAATGATCATGTAAACAAAAATTGAATATAATCTATAAGGAAACATATTCTGCACCTTCAACACAGAAACTTGATCCCAAAAGTTATGCATTACAAAGAGAAAACCCTCAAAAATGACACGCCCTGAATTCAAACCACACACCGAGAGAAATTTGTTGTAGTTTTAAATATATTTATATTGTGTTTAAACATAAAATATTGTTATATATAGGACAAAAATGTGTTTTTTTTAATTTAAAAATAATTTTATATTCAAACATTAAGAATAAAATATATTTAGTTGAGATATGTTGTGTATTGAAATCAAATAAAAAGAGTATCTTGAAATAACAATAATTTTTTGTTAAGTTTATAAAGACACATATTAACTTTAAAATAAATTGTTGCTCAAAATCAATAAAATGCATTCTTAATCCAAAAATGTATATGTTTATTTTTAACAAAAATTATAATGATGTTGAGTAGAATTTAAGCAAAAGTAACCATTTATTGTACTTGTTCTCAACATTGAATTGCTTTGTTTAAGTATATGTATTACTTAACTTAAAAGCAAAAATTGCTCACTTTCAACAGTATGAATAATTAGGTTAAGTAACTTTTTAAATGAAAATAAATATAATATATAAATAATAGCAATTATTGTACTTGTTCTGAACATACGAAATTGCTCTGGTTAAGTAAATGTATTACTTACCTTAAATAAATAAATTACTCACTTTTATAAATATCTATAATTATATTAACAGATATTCATAACTTTGACGCTCATAAATCTGATCGACTTTATTTTTTTACATTTTTGACACGGTCATTGAAATTACGGAGTAGGCGCTATTCACAATATTAGTATAGTCTTCATCACTTTTAGGTTCTTTTTAATGAAAAATATGAGCGCCAAGGTTATACATATACCTTCAGTAAACTGACAATTATTCTTGTTCATCAACTGGCATTGTACTGCATAATTTGACAGAATGCTATGTGAATATAAGTACTGAAATGTGTTTAAAGACGGTATAACAAACATTTAACATACATAAGATACATCATGAGGCAATTCGTTTGTCGAGATGATATGAATGTTAGAATAAATATGGTATACTAATGAACCTATGGAGATTACTACGGGATATTTTCATTAATACTTGATCAGAACTTAAATCTGATTTATTTCAGCTACCAAATAAATACATTATTTAAATTAACATTGATGCTTGAGTGAAATAATTAGCAAAGTAGGTTCTAGAAAAACGGTCTCATCCCTTTCAGCATATGTGTTGCCCAGTTACAATTCCTCCTGGGGATTCCTTAAATTTATCTGTAAGCGAATAAAAACTATAACGTTAATATTAAATACAGTAGGTACTAGAAGTTACAACCTTTCAGCAATATGATGCAGAACTTTCAGTATGGTATCTATCTCGTCAGCACTATCAAAACTATTATTGGATGATACAGTTTCTGTTGATGCTAAAGAACTGGTATACTTACTAGAAGGCTGGAAGAAATTCTATTATCAGAAGTAATTATTTTTAGTTAACTATTGGTGATTATAGTAATAGAGCTGGCTATAAAAATGAAACAGTATAAGAAAAATTAATTTAAGGATTTGAACGCATTAAAATGTCTAATAAAACCGTGAGAAATTAATAGAGAAGCCAGTCAAAATGCAATTGAACCTAGTTGTACCATTCTTTTTCTCTTAAAATCATGTTTCTTTGAAAAAGCAAATTTAGAGCATTTTGATCACGGATAAAAATAATTTAACTTACCACATCATCACTTTGTGCGGACGTGCTTGAAGTGTCATCGATGTGTTGCTATAGCTTTTTCATAAACCTTATTCTTTTTCCTATTTGCGGTATTATCTCTTTTAGGTGTATTTCTTCCATTGCCATACATATATCATAATCTATCTCATTTTCTGTATTAAACAAAAACAGTCAAAATCACAAAAATTAATATTTCTTATAGTACCTATCTAAGTATTTGGTTAATTATTAAGTTAAAAATATGAAGTTAGTTAACTATTGGTATATGCATGTTACCACTATCAATACTATTTTTTCGTCTTATTGAATAATATTTTCATATTTAAGTCATATTAAAATAAACAGTGTTTTACTGAACAACGTAGTAATTAAAGTATTTACCTATATATAGCTTGTATATCAATTAAACTCTATTAAAGATTATTAATAATTAATTATCCAACTTTGTTATATCATTTTCAGATAATTCCACTAATTCTACTAAAATGGTGAATTCTGTTGTCAGTTTTGTATGCTTCATCTTCATATGGTACAATCCTAATAACCAATAAATAAAAAAAATAGGTATTTACTGTTCTTAACGGCACGAGACAGCAGCAATGAGTGTGCCAAAAATAATTTTGGGTTATAAAGAACGTAACATTTTCCACAACCACATAAGTACCTAAAGAATACTCAAATTAATAATAAACACTATACCTGAGCTGATAATATTTAATAATGCAAACACGTTTATTATGCATTTTAAAATGATCTTGACCTAACTTAATAAATTGGACGAGTTTTATTTAAGTAACATACCTAATTTCTCATGGAAGCATAACATAAAGTAGTTTCACGGCATAAATAAAAATGTAAAAAGCAGATACATACCTTCAAATACAGCTACCAATTCCCTAAAGCCCCATTCAACTAATAATACTTTCATATCCATGTTAAACTACGCACAATTACAACGAAATACTTGTGATTATAGCAGATAACAGCACGGGCCACAAACTTACCATGTTAGGTAGATTGCGCATGCGTTGCGCCAAGTATGTCCAATTATGCCCGTGACATTGCATATTTCTTTTACCCCCTCCCTCCCGCCCTTCTTGAAGAATCTTAGTATGAACATTAGACATAGAAAAGAGTTAAATTAAATATAATATTTTGTTTAAGAAAACGAACTTTATTTAGAGCATAACATTATTTTTGTTGAAAAGGAACAAATATTAGTTTAAAAAACAAAGTGATTTGCACGACGATGAAACACTTAAATTAATTAAATGTGAGATGTAAAATAAACGTTTTTGTTCTTTGAGTTCCACTAAAATACAGTCTTCGCTAATAAGATCATATAGTAAGTTATGTATGTTATTTAGACTTGTTAGTTATTGTCAAAATATAATTATATATACATAAGTAAAAACAATATGTAGGTATACGTATAAACTCTATTGAGACTTCTATAGGATTAAAAATAAAAGTTCGCTGTTTTTCAAGTTTGTTAAACCTTAGTTTAATTTCTTTAATTACAATATTTTATTGTAAACGTAAATATACTCTGCGAGACTAATCACCCAATATGTCGGCATTGTGGTATTATTCAACATAAATTTTGCTAACCTATTAAATATAAATTTATTGTCAATTTAAATAAAAGAATATTTTTACACCCAATACATTTTCTAGTAAAAATAAGTAAAATGATCTAAACAAAAATTTTTGCTAGACCATTTTTCTCGGTGCAGACATGTAAACATTTAAAAATGAAAGTAATAATAATTAGAGATATATATAGCAATATACCTTGCATACAGAACTACAGCTAGGTACAAATTAATAATAAAATGAAGAGAACATTTTAGAAGAAATATTAGAAACTTGAAGAAGAGTCGTAATAAATTAATACAGAACGAAATATACATCATACAAACTGAATTCAAGAATTTACTACAAATCAGAGAAACATAATTGCGCTCGAACTGGGATGGATTATTCAGGTAATACTTACCGGATAATCATAATCAGATTCAAATACCTTGCAGTATCTAATCAGAATTTCTTGTTCAAAAGAGAATCAATTGCCTTCAACCTAGTCATTAACCACTACAGCCAATAACAATAAAAATAAAATTCTAAACAATGCTGGTCATTCATTAATTCATTGCTTCTAAACATCAGGGTCCGGTTGTACCGAGTTCATTGAAGGATATTGAGGGATATGAACTAAATCATACCGCTTCTATTGTAAATGGTTTTAAATAATTTTTTAATCCGTTTATACTAATTCGATGCACAATTTGAATACCAATTCCTTCTAATCTACCGTATGGTTTCCTGTGATTCGTGTATCTTCATTATGAGTCTGACATTTTTCGCAACTTAAAAAATCCGAGAAATCATAGAATGAGTATACTGTGGATCAGAATGATATACCCAGCTTGTTCGTGATTGTGCGTAACGTTTGTCTTCCATGAGTGCCGGAAAATGACTAAATTATCCAATTTACAAAAAGTGTGACAGAGCCTTAGTCGAGAATTACCGACCGAAAGCTATTCTTAACAATGATAAACAAAATGCAAAAAGGTAAACCCCCTTACCACAAAAATTAAAAAGATATAAAAAATCTATATACCTATTTCGGCAACTAAGTTGCATCTTCTGTAGAAAACAGGAAAGAATGTTAAACGTAGTTTTTTTGGCTAAGGTGTAACCTTGGAAGATATGCTCTTTACCAAATCACCAGTGGAATAACACTGATTTCTTAACAAACAACATCACCTTATATACTATCTAAATCTATCGGGACAATAACGTGACAGACTAACACCTAAACTTACAATACTTCGTATAAACTAGACTCGGGTGCTGGCCCATTGTCAGAAATCATTAACTTACGTCTATTTCTATGTATATAAATAGTTTCATAACTGTCTAATTCTCTAAAATTATTTACAGTTTTAACTAATCAAAGGTGGCTACACACGTGCAACAAAACCTCGTACCGAACTCCGACGCGCAACATTCCTTGGTGCGCGACGAAGTTAAGGTGGCTACACACATGCAACAAAACATCGTACCGAACTCCGTCGCGTCTCAAGTGTGGACGCAACCACGCAACAGTGCAATAACGCAACATCGCAACATAACGGCGTCCCATCACTTGTCGGTTTTCTGACGTCGCATCAAAGAAATGTTGCGCGTTCACGTTGCGCCACATGTTCGCATGTCTGGACGGGCCTGGCTGATTATGGGAGGATGGGACGGCATTATGTTCACGTTGATGTTGCGCGACGATGTTCTGTTGCACCTCAAAACTTCATCACACCGCAACTTCGTCGCGCAGCAAGGAATGTTGCGCGTCGGAGTTCGGTACGATGTTTTGTTGCATGTGTGTAGCCACCTTAATAAGACTATCTGTAGCCATACCGTGGCCTGTGTCAAAAATATGTCGAGCAACGCTTGATTGGAGATTGTGCGTTTTGCTTTAATTGACAAGTTAGGAGTTTGCACAGTTTGGAACTAAATTATTATTGGTTATTGTACATTATAGAACTAAGCCTAATTTTGCACACCAAAAATAGATTGGAGTTTGACCGTTCTAGTACGGAATAATGGTTTATTTGAATTCAGCGCTAAAAATTACATCTAAAACGCCATCTATCTCATTTTTCTTGAAAACTGGAGATTGTACACTTTGGAATTAGGCCCCTCAATATGATAAAAGGGTTACCTACTTAATAATGTACTTGTCTAGAAAGCATGATTTGCGAGATATTCGCAAACAATTGATTTTCGATAAGAGTAGAAGACTTACTTCCGGTAGAAATTTCGAAAATGTAAAATAATATTTCTCTTTCTAATATATTTTTGTAGTTTTGAATTCTTTATAAATTTGTTTAAACTTAGTAGTTGACGAAATATTGGTAAATTCTTTTATTTCTGTGAAGTAAACTACTATTTCCGATCTACCGATTTTACTGAAAACCTATATTATATAAATATAAAATTTGGGATTGATTTAATTAGTCGTTCGACCACTGTCGTGGTCACACACGCAACACTGGCACACACACACACACACACAGAGAGAGAGAGAGAGGGAGAGAGAGAGAGAGAGGGAGAGAGAGAGGGAGAGAGAGAGGGAGAGAGAGAGGGAGAGAGAGAGGGGGGAGGGGGGAGAGAGAGAAAGAGACATTTTTTGAAAACCACTTTTTCGGTATCAGGGAACTTCAAAACGTGGACATCTGCAAAAAGTCGAAAATTTTAATCATCACAATACTTCCTTATACTACGTATATGAAAGTAAATAGTAAAAATGAATATGTATGTGAATATAAAGTAAGAATTTAGACTATATGTTGAGAAAAAATGTTCTTTATCAATAATATTTATATCATTGAATAGAAACTAATATCACAAGGCAAAAAATTGATAGAAGTAGATTGTTTTTAGATGACCTATAAATTGGTTCGATATAAATTAAATATAAATCACAAGTAGGATTGCAAAAGATGAGTATGCAAGGTTTTGCAAAAATTTAGAAAAAGAAATAAAAACTGAAAAAAGAAAAAGAACACAAGTTACATATGCAATTCGAGCAACAAAACCAAAGGAACTTGGAACTGTGAAAAAATAGAAGACACAAACATTGGAGATATTGAATTGGAATGGACAGACGATGCCGATGAAGATCATTTATTATTAATTAACGCCAAATTGATTGCCATGTGCCAAAACATGCAGGACTAGCCACTGGACACGGCGAATTTGCACCACAACACAAAAACACTGATGCTACTGCCTGCGACCACAGAGGAAATATGTAACATAATCTGTGGATTGTGGGATACTAATGCAGTGGGAAGTGATTAAATACCATTGAAATTAATTAAACATTGTTCTCCTAAATTCGCAGTAATTCTGGAACTATTAATAAACATGTGTTTACATAATGCAATTTTTCCCAATGATTTAAAAAAGTCAGTCGTTAAATTGATATACATAAAAGGACAGAAATCAGAACTCAGTAATTATAGGCCTATATCTTTGTTGACGCACTTCTCAAAAGTGCTTGAGAAAATTATATACGTACGATTATATGACTTTTTGGAAAAATGTAGTATACTTGCAATAATCAGAACGGATATATCAAGGGACGAAATACGACTCGAGCAATATACCAAGCAATGGCGGAGATTTTAAATGGTGTAAACAATAACGAAACCACGATGGGCATCTTTATGGACCTTACAAAAGCTTCTGATAGCGTAGATTATAGAAAACTACTCATAAAATTGGAAATAGCTCTCGATTTAATAATAAATCACCTGCTCAACAGAAAGCAAGTAGTAGTATCTAGCGATAAAAACAAACGAACATCCGATTGGTTGGAAATCGAGAGAGGAGTACCACATAGGTCATTACTAGGCCCGCTTCTGTTCTTGATATACGTGAATGATATTCCGATGGTGACACCACATGCAACGACTATGTTTGCCGATGACACATCTGTTATTATCAGGACATCGAAAGATGAAATCAGTGGCGAAGTTAAGGGATTTCAGCGAGTGGTTCTCCCAAAATAACCTACAACTAAATATAAATAAAACAAAATGTATTGAATTCTCGTATTTTAAAAGGGATGAAAGAAAAATTAGATACAATGATACTGATCTAACAACCACGGAAGCGGTGTCATTCCTCGGTCTATATGTTGATGCGCAGGTGAACTGGAAGAACCACATCAATTACTTAGCAGGGAAAATATCGTCATTTAATTATGCGCCGCGAGTGATATCGGCATCAGTAAATAATACCGCAAGTCGTGCTGCCTACTTCGCATATGTCAATTCTCGACTGAGATATGGCATTGTGTTCTGGGGATTCTCTGCTGAGGTGTAGCGATTGTTTGTGCTGCAGAACGCTTGCGTCCGGAGTGTGTTTGGCCTGAAATATTGGAATATTCACTCTATTTGGAATATATATATATTTTTATATATACATATATATATTCGGTATTTGTGAAAGAAAGCTTTACCTTTTTTCGAAAACAGGAACATTCACATTGTTATGAGACAAGAGGAATAGACTATTCTTATTTACTCCTTCCTCAGACAAGAAAGACATTAATTAGCAAAAGTGTTATCTCACAAACAATAAAAATATACAATCACTTGCCGGCAAATTTGAAGCAGATGTCCAGGGAGAATTTCAAGCGAAGACTTAAAAAACTAATAATAGACAAAGCATATTATAATATCACTGATTTTTGTTTGAGTCAATTTTAAATTGTTGTTACGTTTTATCACATTGTGTGTGTATATGTTTATATGTATTTGACATTTTCTATGTATTTTACAATATATGAAATGTAATAAATAAATGAAAACAAGCAAACAAGAGGACTGGTTCGTACTCTGTTGTCGTTCTTGAGGAATATATTTTTGACTTTTTGGAGATGTGAAAGCATAGAACATCAAGTTAATTTATGAGTTATTGTTCAATAAATTATATATTCCTAATTTATTAGTAAAGATAACGTTTGTTGTGTCTGAGAATTCATATGGCTCAAAGAATGTGATTGAGACAGAATAAGACATGTTAATAATATCCTCAAACATCACCTTTCACAAAAACCGTTATCAACAATATCATAAGTAAATGTTAAAAAAATGAGGTGTGGCCACCACACGACTTTCTTATACGTATGAGCGATGCAAACTATACAATTTAAAAAAAATTATACAAAAATTATTCAAAATCCCATTCTAAGTACTTCTATTCTATTAATAAATCTCTATAGAATGCATACTTCGCAAGATATTATCAAAAAAGTGCTACTCGCTAAGAGTAAAAGTGCTACTTCCGGTCCGAATTTTGAAATTTTATATATACAAAAAATATTGCAAATTCAGTTCTAAATACTTTTGTACTCCTGATAAATATATATATATATATATATATATATATAGAATGCATAACTTACAACATATTTGCAAAAAATCGATATTCGATAAGAGTAAAAGTGATACTTCCGGTCTGAATTTTGAAATATTTTTTATACAAAAGATATTGAAGATTATGTTTTAAATACTTTTATATTCGTAACGTAGGTACTTGTGTAAAAAGCATGACTTCCGAGATATTCGCAAAAAACTGATTTTCGATAAGAGTAAAAGACCTACTTCCGGTTGGAATTTCGAAAAACTTTTTAAGGCAGTTTATCTCAAACTTAATTTTAATTACATATGAATTCTTTATAAATTTGTTTAAACTTAGTAGTTGACGAAATATTGGCAAAATTCGATTCTTTCACTGAAGTAAACTGCTACTTCCGGTCTACCGATTTTACTGAAAAGCTAATCAGATCTCAAGAGGGAAATTACACACGTAAATACAAAATTTGGAATTGATAGCTATAGCGCGTTGACCGCTGTCGTGGTCACAGGCAGACAGACACACAGACATTTTCTAAAAACCACTTTTTCGGTATCAGGGGATTTCAAAACGTTGACATCTGCAAAAATCTCGAGGTCGAAAATTTTCATCATCACAATACTTCCTTATGCCACGTATAAGAAAGTAATGACGACTGACCTAGATTAGATCCCTGTGATATAGCTAATATATAAGTGAATAAATTGTAACGCATAACTTACTATGTACTAAATGCAACTTGAATAACGTCAACAATGGTTCTGAATAACAACATAGAAAAAAAATTCAACAAACACGAAGTGTTAATCTAATGACTTTTCTTTAGGTTTACCACTTCTTGAAAGCCGAGATAGACACATGCCAACCTGATCCCTACCCCCCATAACTTCATAGCCAAACTAAGTGAAGCATATGCAAATATTGTCAACGTAATTTTTGAACCATAGCTATATTTGTGAGAGTTCATATTAGTACTCCAACTTTGAAAAAACATTTTTTTCAAAGGCTGTTTTACATGATAGTTTTTATGAATTTATTTACTAGTTATTTCATTTGAGGAATGTCAATAAAGCTGTTCGTACATAGAGATTGTAATATTCACAACATTTTACAAAAGAATTATATTAATGATGCTAGAACTATACATAAACCCTAATACAATCGCCCACTTACTTTACCTACGTATTAAACTTTGGGCTTGAGCTAGAATTGTACAATGCATGACCTGTGGGCTAAACCAAGGTCATGAAGAAACCTATCCTATACTATTTTTGAACAACCAAATCTAAGGGCGATACCACCATTACTGCTCTTTTCTGTTTGTAAATAATATTAATAATCTGTTTATTTAGTGTCTATTAATACGCTGTTATTAAATAATTGCAATTGGTTGTTAAAGAAAGATAAAGGTGATGGATGACTTTGTATAAAATACATATTTAAATCTTTTGATTATTGCTCCAATTCTTGGTAACACGTCATCAAAATAGGATCATTTTTATGCAATTTCAAATTAAAGGTAAGTAATAAAATGGTGTGAGTATTACACAATCCCGACTTTGGTAAAACATTTATTTAAAATGTGTTTCACATTACAAGTCACCTAGATTTATTTAAACCATATAATTTAAAATATTTGCAAAAACGTGAAAAAAATGTTATATTCTGTCCGAATTTTGAAAATGTTATGGCGCATAGATCGGAATTTCAAATACATTTACATTCTGATTTAAGTTAAAAAAAGTATTTCTAGATAATACTAAAAACTACTTCATGTCAAAAATTTTGATTTTTTTTTTCATTCAAAGCTGTTCCAATCTTTATGAGATCAGTTTGGAATAGCTTCTGTATTACTTATACATTTTCATAAAACTAATAGTTATAGTTACAATTTACAGGTCTGACCACAAACTAATTTTGAGATAGGGTACAGAGTGCTTTAGCAAAGGAGGAGCAATTACATATGTATGCCTTCTGAAACACGTACAAACAGAGAGCAGGTGGGAGAATAGAGTAAGTTGCCATTCTAAAAACCATTTTTTGTTACTAGGAGAATCGCGAAATGTAGAGACCTGTAAAAATCTCGATGCCCAAAATGTTCGTGGTCGCAGTTTTTTTTTATACCAAGTAGGCAAAAATTAGGCACACCTGTTGGTCTTCCTAGGCAAAGTAAATGTGACAATTGATTTGTGTACTAAACAAAAATAGGAAATATACTTTATGGTTTTCCATTTACTTCCATCCAATTGTTATTACTAATTTTCTAACAGATTCTCTAGCTCTGTACTCGTGTCATCTACTGTTGCTAACCCAAAACAATTGTTTGCCTGATATTTGAAGCTTGGTTGCTATCCTTTAAAAACTCTCCAAATCCAAATATTTTGGAAAACGTACGGGCGGCTTCCATAGAAATAACCATGTTAAATTAAAATTAACTGAGTAACTTAACTACTTGCTACCAAAACTATCAAATCAAAATCTGTCAATGAATATTCTGTATTTGTCAACAAGTTTCGCTTATGATAATTATAAAATAGAATAACCTAGTAATGAAACTCAAGTCATATTCAATATGTTAGTGATAAGAAGCCGTAACCGTGACGTAACTCGATGTAACACAAGCGTCCAGCAAACTTTTTTTCCGAACATTCTCATAAAATAATTATTATTAAAAATAATCCTCATGAAAGTTTAAATATTTATTTCATCCTAAATCATCATCTGTATCATTTTTGACGCGCAATTGCTACTATTTCTTAACAATCTGGTATTTAGACGCTAAACAAATACACAGACAGAAGGTCAGTAAGAGAGGTATCGCACCTAGGTCTGCTTGTTGATCCAAGTTATTTGTTGTAAAATTTTGGCTCAAGCCCAAGGCCAAGTTCAATACGTAGCTAAGTGGCCGATTTAGGACTTTCAATTTGAACATTCCAACGATTTGTTGTAGAATGTATATGAGCAACTAATACAACAAGACTTGTCTACTAGTATAGACTAAAATAATATACCTATTCTATACTTCTAATGATGACAATTGATCAGTTGTAAAAACTAAACATTAAGTTAACAAGGTGATAATAAACAATAATAGAAACTTGCATATTAATTACAATATTAATGATTCTTATAAAATATTATTTGAGCAATGCTGATTATGTTAAGGTTTTCAAATATATATTTTACACGCATGCTTGACCATAACCGACCATATGATATTATCAACTTTTATTACTTTGTTAAATTCACTCTAAATGGTATTTGTTCATGTTCACTTAAATCGTTCAACAGAACTTAAAGTCTGAACAGATTTTTATGAACTACAAATAATAAGCAACTAAACAGTATATTTAACAGTGGCTTTGGCTTTGATAAAAATTATAAAAACAAGTGGAGCTAAGTTGCCACCCTGAAGAACTCTCAATACAACTTGAAACGGATATGAATTAGCCTGAATTGTATATAACACAAAGAACTCTCCATGTAGTGGGAGGCAACCCTGGGGAGTATACCAGCCAGTAGGCAATATAATTTTCTCTATATTCGTGTATACCGGGTGCTGCAATGGTGTGTCGACGGAGCTTAGCATGAAAACTAATAATGTTGTAGCAATGAGACATTACGAACGTATGTAGTAGACTACTGTGCATTTTGTAATTTTATTTACAAATATACAGGTTTTCCAAATTTTTGCAAATACGTTCAACTTTTTTATTTTAAATAGATTGGGCTATACTTTCTAGCTATTATAATGATAGCTACCCAAATTATCTTTGCAATGATATATGGATATGTGCACTTACGAGGTTGAACAAAGTGAATAAATATACAGGGTGTTAAATATGTCGTGTCTAGTTATCAATCTTTATTGGTTATTTTTTCTTTTTATTTAAATCTAACCTATAATATGTTTTTAAGTCAGCATATTCCTTGTAAAATTACCTTTAAAATGGTACCTATAACATAGTACTTATCTCCAGTATTTTAAAGAAACATAAATTTTAGCCTTAGAAAATTCGAAATTACCAAGACTTATTACAAACGGATTTTGAAAGGAAAATAGTTTACTGTAAATGGATACTTCTACAATTATGACAAGATATAAATTTTCTAGACCATGTGCTTTTCACAAATAAAGCAACATTTGGTAACTGTGGAATAACAAACAGAAAAAATGTCCATTATTATGATACTACAAACCCTCATTTTGTGCAACCCATTTCATATCAACAAAAATGAAGTGTTAACACCTGGGGAAGCATTACAGGAAACACTATTATTGGTCCAGCTTTTTTAACAATACTTTAAATTATGCAAATTTTCTACATAATAATTTACCATTGCTATTAGAAGACCTATCACATAACGTCATAAGGAGACTGTGGTGCCAACATCATGGTGCAACGGCACATTATGGTGCTGCTGTAAAGCATTAGATAGAGTATTCACCAATATAGGTGAATTGCGAGAGGAAGCTTGAAAAGCTGACTGCTGCGATCAACAGATCTCTTTCTGTGGCCAACTGTCAAAAACACTGTTTAAGCAACACCTCCTACAACGGCAGCGAACATGTAGTAACGAATCAGAAACCCTTTTCGTCAATTAAATGGGTTATAACTTTAAAAATACTAGACATAAGTACTATATTATTGTCACCATTTTAAATAAAGGCAATTTTACAGGGAATATGCTGAATATTGCAGGTTAGATTTAAAAAAAAAACGAGAAAATAACCAATAAAAATCGACAACTTAGACACGACATATTTAACACCCTGTATATTTATTCACATTGTTCAACCTTAAAACAAATAACGTGTTAGTCCATAAATTAGTAACACAGGAGTTACGTGAAGCATTCTACCCATTCTCAGACTAAGGCTTAAAATGTCAGATACTGCAACTGTCAAGATTTTAACAAAATTATCAATAAAAGCAAAACTAACAGTCGTAAGTGCACATATCCATATATCATTGCAAAGATAATTCGGGGGCTATCATTATAATAGCTAGAAAGTATAGCAATCTATTTAAAATAAAAAAGTTGAAAGTGGTTGCAAGATTTTGAAACAGCCTGTATATTTGTAAATAAAAGTTAAAAAATGCAGAGTAGTCTACTACATACTTACGTAATGTCTCATTGCTAGAACTTTATTAGTTTTCATGCTAAGCTCCGCCGACACACTAATGCCGCGTCCAATACAGTTCAAAAACATCTATATTCATAAAGATGAATTAAATAAAGTATAATTAACACATTAAAATTAATTTTAATCTGTCTTAATATATTTTTTTATCATCTCTAATAAAGCAGATTTCGTTGTTTATGCTTTACGCCGGTCCTGACTGCCGGTAACTTCAATATAGAGTGGTGGTAGTTTGTGCTTGGGGGTAGTAATAGTAGTAGTGAAGTATCGGTATCTTGATAATCGCGGAGTGTGGAACAACACACTGAGCAAGAGAGAGAACGCCCGTATCGATCACTGAACCCAAACGCTTGTGTGAGCGGGGGATGTCCCGAAGGGCTGCTGGCGTGACCTGCAAGCGTCCCCCGAAAGCAATCCCCGACTATGTCTCCCCCTTGCTCCCGCTTGTTCCGCGTGCGCCCACTATCTTTTTCTCTGTCGCACATACCGACTAATTAAAGGTCACGTGACGCTATCACCGCGTAAACTGCTCTTATATTAGAGACGAAGCCTTCATGAACAAGTTTATTTGAAAATGCGAAAGCTTTAATTTATTTTGGAAGCGCCACGGCTCTGTGGCGCCCTTCTTATTCCTACTCTTGCATCCTTTGCTTAGTTCGTCATCAGCATCATTGTTGGCTTTCTGTGATTTTTCAGTTCTTCCTCAGTTTAAGATGTAACTAATCAGCACGATAAAACAAAAAGGAAAATTATATGTAATCTAGTTAGTCATGAAGTCCGTTGAAGTAACAAAAAAAGTATTGATTTAATTTGGATTGCGGTCCCTATACTGTGCGATATCGTACTTGAGCATAAAGAAAAGTTATGCATAAACACAAGCCATTAATCAAAGAAATCAAAAGCATGTTTAAAGAAAACTGAATCATAGAATGTGTGTGAATCACCACACTATTTTACCTTTTTACTTAAAGTCTAACCAGTCTAGCAATCACCATGACCGAAGCGAATTTTCATATCACAAGCGCAGCTTCTCGATATGTTCAACTAACGAAGTACTAGTGTATTAAAGTAAGTTTCCAAATTTCTTTAAAAATGTTGGTTACGAAATGGTTTATGAAACTTTGCTGAGTAGAAACCACCCTTCTGGACTCTCTGATCATTTGTTTGTTCATTTCAACTAATATATTCTATAAGTTTTTGTACGATATGGTCCTGTCTACTATTTAGCTCATTCTTTAATTCGTTATTCCTATTTTGTGTTTCACTTATTGCTCCTATCTAATGTTTCGTCTTATTCATGTTTTCATATCCATTGGTGTTCATTGGGCAATCTTGTGTATTGTTGCTCTTGAGTCTACTCTGTTTGTGTCCATGAAGGAAAAAGATATAGTGAGGACCTCACTATATCTTTTTCTTTTAATAGATGATCGTAAGTCCTTGTAGTTAGTCCATAATATATTTTTGAACAATCTTCTTGTATTCTTTAGAAATTCCTCTCAATTTATTAGATTTTCTCACTGATATAAACTGCTACTCCCTGTCTACTGATTTCACAGACAGAGAGAGAGAGAGATGGGGAAGAGGGGAAATGGAGAAAGAAAGAAACACAGCGTGAAGGGGGAGAAGAGATGATAGAAGATTGTTACAAGAATCACTATTTCATTATCAGTGGACTTCAACACGTGAACACTTGCAAAAATCTACAGATCGAAAATTACAAAATACTTCCTTATACTACTTATGAAAAAGTAAAAGGCAAACCTACTTTTACTCATCAAAATAATACACTACCAGTTTAGTTTGCAGCAAAAATTTGTAAAAATTTTTTGGTGGTTTGATATGAATGCCCCTGTACAAAACAGAAGACCAGTCAAGGCACTTAGTTAATTCATATAGAAATCTTTAAGTTCACTTATTGTTATATTATGTTCTGTTTGGGCTTACCTTCTGTATTTTGATATTAGTTTTTGTAATTTGTAATATACTCTTTGTAAATAATAAGTTTCATTCAACAAGTGGCACTGCTTTATTACCCATCTAGCTGAATATTGCAAATCTGACAGTTTTACTAATATATTATGGTTTGTTGTTCTGCTGTAACTAATAACATTCTGAGACAACCATTTAAATCTTTTTGGATATTTGGCTTATTCTCATATTTTTAATCAGTTAATCTTTAATATCATTCTGTTTTTTTGTTCTTCGCCCTCTATTTCTGATGCAATGTCTCAATTATGATCACTAAGTTCATAATAATTTTTGCAAGAAATTCTCTCTGAATAATTATAATTATTTTCCTGGAACTAGTTAAAACAAGGTAAAGAGAAAAAAGGAGGAGCGATGGGGAGGGGGTGATGATAGCACATTATTGCACAAATCTCTATTTCATTATCAGTTGATTTAGTAAACATTTTCATAGATCTTAAGGTCGAAAAATAAAAAAATCTATACTACTCATGGAAAATAAAAGGAAAACCTATTTTTACTCATAACGCAACGACATAATTCGTGACCAGTTTAGACTGTGGAACGGTACAGCCTATTTTTACATATTAATATTATATTTTTTCCATATTGAATAATCTAATGTATCATACTTTTATTAATACTTTTAAACATATTTGATATCAAGTATTGTGGCGCTTAAATGTGTTTATTTAAGTTTGGCGTTGCGTTCACTCGGTGACTTAACTATTTGTTCGTGTAAGAGTAGCAGGAAGGTCCGAACTATTTAGAAAGCGGGGAATCACAGACGTCCAGCTATAAGAACGAAAATATATGTTGTAATCGTATGAGTCGAAAGCTAGACTTTAAGCCGGAAGGCAAACTCCGATATAGACTCCTATAGTGGGTCGGCAACAGCCAGAAGTGTTGTCGTTAATTGTAATTTAAATAAAGAATCGAGATATCAGTTTTAGAAAGGTGTATAGACTCCAATAATTAATAAAACAGCGGTTGAATAAAAGTATTGTTAGAAGTAAAAACTTGTAAAATTAACCGCATATTGCATATACATATTAAATGTGCAAAGTATTGTATCTTTTGTGATAAAGATACTGTGCTCCAATTGGCAGAGTAGGCCGATTCTTCACGTGTTGTTCGTGAACATTGAAGATTCCGCTGGAAAGCAGCGAAGAAGAAAGAAGACAGAAAAAAGAGTTAATATAAGGTATTATTTAAATAAAAAAAAATATTGTATGTAAATGTATTCAGAAATAAAGAATTAAATATTACAAATCAGTTTCAAATAGAGACGAAACAAGTAAATATATTTTTCAGGGTGAGGTAAATATATTTGTTAAATAAGGATCGTCTCCGTAATATAAAGTGTAATGTAATTCAATACATCTCAGCATTGCGTTCTATGGATATAATCATATATAATCTTATAGCCGAAGTTGTTACTTTTTTGCTTTTTCGTTTTTTCATTTGAATATAACGAATGACACTTAAATTTTATTCAATTAATCAACCGTTGTAAAAGTGTATTTAATCTGTCTATTAATGTGGTTTTTGCTTCTTTTTATTTTAAAAGCTGTATATTTTGTAAGATTTCTCTTTGCCTGTAAAATATATAAAATTGATTTTGAATATATTATTATTTAAATTAGACAATGGAATTTTATTATATCAACACCCAATAAAGTTTTAGAAACCTTCTGATTAATCACGTCTTTTGATCTGAATCGCCCTCGAGATCCTGAACTCAGCTTAGCAGGCAAATTTATTTACTTTTTATTTTAGAATTTAACATTACATTAAATTTTCTAATTTTATTTTGAACAGTTCCTTTACATTATGGTGCTCAACATGGGGGCAATTTGAGTAGTACCTTTACATTATGACTCCTGAACGTGGGACCGCTTTTATTTTTACTTTCTTATACGTAGTATAAGGAAGTATTGTGATGATGAAAACTTTCGACCTCGAGATTTTTGCAGATGACCACGCTTTGAAGTCCCCTGATACCGAAAAAGTGGTTTTAAAAAAAATGTATGTCTGTGACCACGATAGCGGTCAAACCGCTGGAGATATCAATTCCAAATTTTGTATTTACGTGTATAATCTCCCTCTTGAGATCTGATAAGTTTTTTAGTAAAATCGGTTGATCGGAAGTAGCAGTTTACTTCGGTGAAAAAATCGAATTTTGACAATATTTCGTTAACTACTAAGTTTAAACAAATTTATAAAGAATTCATATTGCCGTGATCTCTTGCATATTAAAAATAATAATAATATCATTAAGAATTAATTTAAGTATAAAAATATAAAAGAAACAGTAAAGAATCAGATTTTATTGTATTTAAAGATTTCAACATAAAGGTATAACAAGTTGCATTCATTTAGGTATAGAAAACACAGACATAAAATAAATTTATTGTTACAATTAAAAAAGTTAGATAAGTATTTACAATTTAAATATTAGAAAGGTACAAAATAAAAGACGAGATAAATCTAAGCTATATATATTTCTTTTATAGAAAAGATAAACAGGATGTGTGGTTTGTGTATAATGAAAAACAACCTAACTTTTCAAAATGCGTGAAAATTGCACTAAACATTTTGAATAATGGACCATCGTTTAAAAATAAAAGAGTAATGAAAGCAAACAAACGAGAAAGGGTTATGCTTAAGGACGGAACAGTGAAAAGAATTAGTCAGTCGCCGTAAAATTGTATGAAGAGGATCAATTCCGCTATGCACGAGAGATAAATATAATTGAATAAATTATATGAACTTGAAAACGTGCATAAGGTAATAAAAAATTCAATAAAAGAGTTTAAAATAAGTCATGCTAAAAGGATAAAAATTTACCTTAACTTATGACTATATATAAAAAAAGGATATAAATAAAAATATTCCGATATCATACAGTCAGTAGTAATGTTATTATAAACGGCAGCTGAGCAAATAAAATACATTCATGAATTTGTGTGTGTAGCACTATGTTTCATAGACTGTAGAGAGATTTGTAGGGTTTGAAGACCTACAAAAAGAAAATATGGTATAAACTTCGTTTGTCGTTTCTTACAGATAAATATACCACCATTAGAAAAAGTCTTGGGTGGAAACCAGCGACGAAATAGCAGGCCAGACGGATCGTGATAGTACGAATAATCTTGGAAGAAGAATACCTGTTATTTACAATATATTTCCAATTTTACCGAATACTGAAACAAATAAAAGAAAAATACGGATTGTGTTAGCGAATGGAAGAAGGAAGTATGTGGCAAATAATGAAGAAGGTAACAAGTTCATAAACAAATACAAGGGAGAATTGTATTAATAAAAATATACCTACTTTGGAAGATACCGAATAGTTTAAGTGAAAGACTTTTAAGTAAGCGAACAATTTCAATGTGTTGACGTTTTAGTGAATGAACTGTCAAAAACAATATATGTGCGTGTGTTAGTGTCACGACGGCAATTTGAGGGTAGAGATCTCACTGAAGACGCAGGGTGACAACCTAAATATTAGTTCCGGGGATGGCGTAACGACCATTACACATTTTTCCCGGGTATAAATTCAAACACAGGAATGAACAAGTTGAGACGAAAGCTGACTGCGACTATGAAAAGATAAAGACTTTAAAATAGAAATCG
Source organism: Amphimallon solstitiale (assembly GCA_963170755.1). Classification (NCBI taxonomy): domain Eukaryota; kingdom Metazoa; phylum Arthropoda; class Insecta; order Coleoptera; family Scarabaeidae; genus Amphimallon; species Amphimallon solstitiale. The sequence goes on along the minus strand of OY720681.1, from coordinate 121,361,850 downwards.
TAGGGTCAGATACACCACGATTAAATGTAAATTCATTCATTTTGTATTAGCATATTAATTTTACCTTATCTAATTTTCATTGATTATGATAAGTTTTCTTTGTTAATATTTCTTTTGTATTTAAAAAATGGAGATGCCTATGGTACAATTTGAAGAGTTGTTTAACGATACAAAGTAAGTTTTAAATACAAGGATTTATCAATGCTGCTATGCGTATATGGAATACAATGTGCAAATATTTATTCAATTTAACGTTGTGCAGCAGGTATAATAGATATTGTCCTGTAGTAATATGAATTCATTAGTTTTTTTTACAACACAAATAGAATTATTAATTGTGTTGGGTGTTAAGAGGATATAATGTGCGAATGTATATTTTGTGACACTTTATTAAGCATCATTAATTCTCACAATTCAATTTTTTTTTATTTCAAATTTCAAATTTAAAATAGATATTTCAAAAAGGGAAGTGTTTCTGGGTGGCAGATTTTGAGACGCTGGTCGCAATGCGTGCGAATGATTGTTGCCAGTGATCAAATTCAAGCTTTTTCTCCGAACATTGACCATTGCGAAGTTCTAAGTTTATCAGAGCATTACGTGCGAATATAATGTTTCTGATGGTATAGAATTAGTATAATATTAATAGAATACTGATATTCAATTGAATTTTTCCTTATTTTAAAACAGGATAATATTTTATTTTTGATTAAGCATTATCGATATATTTGTTCTACAAAACATTACAACCGAGAACACGGTGCAAATGTTTTCTTTCAATTATGTTTTCTTTTATAATTCTTGGGTGAATATAGTATAGCGATTCTTAAAAAATGTTGAATAAAATATACAATTACGTTTTATATTGTTATAGTATAAAGGCATACGTTAACCATATAATATGAAAAGTTATGAAAGTTACCAAATTTAATTAAATAAACGTAGAAAAATTTATTATGATGTGTTGAAAATAAAAGTTATTAGGTTTATCATAATAGAGGTGTATTGTATGTAACAAGTATTCGAATTTCATTATAAACCACCTGTATATGGAAAGGTTGACCATGTTCATTTTTCTTAGAAGTTCAAAATATTCTGGAAAGAAGAGAGTTGAATATTAGTTGTTATTTTGTAAAATGGGAGCAAAAGAGAATGGTAATGAAGAGTAAGCAGAAACTGCGAGGAACAAACATATACATAGAAAACGATATGACAACACATGAAAGGGAAATACAGAGAAAGTTAAGACAAATAGCGAAGGAACAAAGGGACAAAGGAAAGGAAGCAAAAGTAAGCTACCAAAAAATCACAATTAATAACGAAACTTACGGCTGGGATGAATTGAAGAAAGATAGCACATACAACGAAGGAAACAGCGACAAATACAAAGGGAGTAAAGATAAGGAAAGAAAGAAAGTGGTATCTACACCAAAAAACTAAGGAGCGTCAAGGCAACGAACAAAAAGAGGATGACAAGGGCAGTGGACAAGGACTGGAATGCGGAAAAAATAAGCGAAGTTACAATTAATGAAAGGAATAAACATACTATGCATAGGACTATGACGGAGAAAATGATGAAGATAGGTACTTGGAATATAAGAAGTATAAATGGTAAGGAAATTGAACTCATTCAGGAATTTGAAAAAGCGAACCTAGATATACTAGCAATATGCGAAACAAAGAAAAAAGGGCAAGGCATTACAGAAATGGAGGGTGGACATATACTGCTGTACAGCGGAGTCAGACCGGAAGAAAGAGCTAGGGAAGGTGTAGGCTGCATAATAAATAAACAACATGTAAACCAACTCGGGAAATGGGAATATGTATCAGAGAAAATTTTGAAATTGGAAATGAAGTGGAAGAACCAGGAAAAAATAACAATAGTAATAGTGTATGGACCAGGGGAAGACGAAAAGACATGCATAAAGGATGAATTCTGGGAAAACTTAACAGATACTATAGAAAACACAGAAGAAAGATTAATAGTGATGGGCGACCTCAATAGTAGAGTAGGCAAAAGAATAGAAGGAGATAGTGATGTTATAGGACCATTCGGCGAATTTCACAGAAACAGAAATGGCACTAGACTAATACAATTTTGCGAAGAAAACAATTTAGCAATCATGAATTCATTCTTCGCACACAAGGACATACACATGTACACGAGAGAGGTCAAAAGCAGAAATGAAAGGTCAGTAATAGATTATATACTAACAAACAAAGCAACAAGGAAAGAAATAATGGATGTGAGAGTTAAGAGAGGACCGGAAATTTATAGTGATCACTTCCTATTAGAAGCTAGAATAAAAATAGTTACAGACCCTACACAAAACAGGGAAATTCAGACCGAAAAAGTAAAAATAAACCGAGTAATTAAATCGTACAAGCTATCCGAACAAGCGGTAGCTGAAAAATATACACAAATAGTAGAAACAGAGGCCATGCAAGTGATGGCAAATTGGGGAAACGACGATATAGAGGAGTTGTGGCAAAAAATCAAAAGCAGCCTTCTCACGGCAGCAACAGAAACCTGTGGAACAATAGCAATAATAAAAAATAAAAAACAGACGAGATGGTGGACACAAGAGATTAAAGACCAAGTAAAGCACAAGAAGTCCATTTGGAAGAAATACCTACAGGAGAAAACAGACGAAAGTTACTGTTTATATAAAAAACAGAGACTGATAGTGAAGCAACTGGTAAAGCAATCTAAACATAATACGTGGGAAGAATTCGGGAAAAAACTGGACAAAGACAGTAAAGGAAACCAAAAATTGTTCTATAAAGTAATGAAGAATGCCCGAAAAGAAAAGAAATATAATTTAAACCATGTAAAAAAGAAAAACGGTGAAGTAGTAACCGATGGAAAAGAAATAATGAAAAGATGGAAGGAATACTTCGACGAACTATTAAATACGGGAAATGGACAAGAAAACAAAGGGAAGGAAAGAGAAGCAAAAGAAAGGAGAGAAACAGGAGAGGGAGAACTAATAAATGTAGACGACATACAGGAAATAATTAACAATATCAAAAGAGGAAAGGCAGCTGGGCATGATAAGATAACCCCGGAAATGTTAATACACCTGGGCCCACAAGGCAAAGAAATGATAGTTAAATTTCTTAATCAAGTATGGAAAACAACACAAGTACCACAGGACTGGAAAACTGGTGCAATCGTCCCTATACATAAGAAAGGAGATACGAAAGACTGCGCGAACTACCGGGGAATAACCTTGCTAAGTATAGTATCTAAAATATACGAAAGTGCCCTGGAGAAAAAACTAAGACCAGAAATAGAAAGGCAGTTGGAAGAAACCCAGAGTGGGTTCAGGAAGGGCAGAAGTGTACAAGATCACATCTTTACAATTAAACAATTAATAGAGAAAGCTAGGGAAAAAAACGAACCAATATACATGGCATTCATAGATATTGAGAAGGCCTTCGACCGAATACCGAAAAGCATAGTCTGGAACAGTTTAAAAGAAAGAGGCATCCAGGAGCATTTAAGAACAGCAATAAAAAGCCTGTATGATAAAAACACCAGCTACGTCAGGAAGAATAACATGGAGTCCGAGGAGTTCGAGATCCAAGATGGCTTAAGACAGGGTGGTGTCCTTAGCCCTCTGCTATTCATAACAGTGATGGACGACGTAATTAAAGCCACAAATGACAAAACTAAGAAAGTAACCGTAGGATACAAACGATTGAGTCCAGTTACAATCTCGAACTGCGCTTTTGCCGACGATATAACGCTATGTGCACCAAGCGGAAAAGACCTCAAGAAGAACATCACAGTATGGCATGAGGAGTTATCCAAAAGAAACATGAAAATAAACACAAATAAAACAAAAATACTAGTCATCGGCAAGGATAACGAAGAAATTAATATACAAATTCAAGAACAAAAAATAGAACAAGTGAATAGATTCAAATACTTGGGAGTCCAAATAGAAAGGCATGGTAACATGGAACAGGAAGTAAATGAAAGAATATCCAGCGCGGCAGGAGTGTACTTCTCACTTTCTGGGTGGTTTCTGAGCAACAAGGAGATCAGTCGCAAAACAAAGATGGCAATATATAGAGCAGTGTTCAGACCAGTATTAACATACGGCAGCGAGAGCTGGGTGACGACAGACAGAATGAAGAGCAGAATACAGGCAATCGACATGAAATACCTAAGGAAAGTAAAAGGGGTCACACGCAAAGATCGGATAAGAAATGAAATTATAAGAAAAGAACTGGAAGTAGAACCAATATTGGGCAATATTGAAAACCAGCAACTAAGATGGTTTGGACATCTAAACAGGATGAGCAACAGCAGACAAGCGAAAAATGTATGGGATGCGAGGATAACCGGCAGGAGGAGCAGGGGCAGACCTAAGAAAACGTGGAACGGAGAGGTAGCAGTAATACTAGAGAAAAGGGGCAAAACGTGGAAAGAAGCGATGAAGTTGACAAGTGATAAAAAACAGTGGGCAAAGTTTATATATGAAAATAGTAAATAGACAAAGTAATAACCTACACCTTCGGGTAATTTGGTTTATCGATTATATATATATATATATATATATTTTGTAAAATGTACTATAAATTTGTAAAAACTTGGGTAATTGACGTTTATGAGGTGATAGAAATATTTAGAATCTTATTTTGAAAGGTGTATAGATTGTAATGTAGAACAGTTCCCGGGAATTATTTGAAATACAGGAACTGTCATTATTTGACATTTTTGTTCAGAAATATAGATGTAGAGAGGTATTGGGATATGAATATGTAAAGAAGGGTTGATAAAATTATGAAAAGAATTTAGATAATCAGATAATACAATTTTAAGAAGTATTCTAGGTATATTAGAGAATTTAAAAGCTATGTTGTTGATTGTTATTGCTGTTGTAAAACTTTGATTGGAGAATACAAAATGAGAAAGGATTACTAGGGAAATGAAAAAATAAACGGAGAATTTTTCAAATTCAAAAATACGAGAGACGTGTTTTTTCAGAAAGAAGATAATTTCTGATTTAAAACACGAATACAGTTAAGTATAGAAGAGTAAAGTGTGTCCTGAGTGAAATACGTTAACTACGAATAAATTAATATAAAAAAAAGGTGATAATACTTACAAATATACAAGATCCAGGTCCATCCGAAATAGGGTTGTTGTTTCCGGGATTATCGGAGTTTTCAGGAGGAGGTAGCCGATTCCAGAAGTGCTGGTGTTTAAAAGAGGAGGAAGCTGATTCCAGAAGTGCTGGTGTTAATAAGAGGCAGTTTATCACAGGAGATCTATAAAGGTTGGTGAATTATACAAGTTCTGGGTGTATAGAAGAATTTGCTGTGCATTAAGAGATTCGGCATCCTAATACAAGGACAATTTATTCCAACGTCGAACAAGATCCTATACAGGATAAGTGGTGTTCTTTCTTCAAGAGTTGGAACAAGATTGAAGTTGAACAACATCAAGGAAGTGGTATCCGACCTAAAACATCATCAGGGAGTGGATTGTAACACATCTGAAAGAAGAAAGCAATTAAGTATTACCATTTTAGTATATTATTTGTTGTCAGTATTAAAGAAAGATACAATTTTATAAATATTGGAAAAGATTTAATTATTTACAATATAATCCAGTATTGAAAGAAAATGAACTAGTAGTTATTACAACTATTACATATGTTATAAATAACACAAGTATATTTTAATTCTCTACTATCCAGTAATATGTCAAGATATGAATAAGTGTCATTTATATAAAAATTATTGGAGTTATCACGAAATTAAATAATTTTGAACATATCATAATAATATTATAAATTAATTTGGGAAAGAAAGTAATAGAAAGTATATTACTGAATTTTGAATATCAAAAATAAATAATATAAGAGCACTTACCTGAACTAATTAGTAGTATATGGAACTATACACCTTGGAATAGATATTTTCTAAGCGTCAAATATCAAGTTTTCGTATTATAAAATATTGTTAACAAATGTCGAGTATTTTACAAGCACGAAGTTTAAATATTGACATAGTATGTATTAGTAAAGTTTCGTTTTATTTATTTATAACCAAATTGTAAATCAAAGGAAATATTATGGTAAATTTATAACCTGAAAAAAATAAATGTCATTTGATATATTGAATTGGAATCTGTTTATCATTGTTTTCTTACCGAAGGAATTAAGTAAATGTTATAGGAAGTATAATCTGAGGAATCAAAAATCCCCTTAATAAAGAAAAATAGCATTTCACAACAAACAAATAAACATTTAGAAATTAGTAATAAGTAAACTGACATTAATGGTGATATGTATCTACAATGGAATGATTAGTGGTGACATCTAGGTGATTTATTGAAAACTTGTTGGTTGACTGGATTATTTAAAATATAGAAAGTATTAAGATAAAGCAGAATTCAGTAAAATATAAATGATAGTTTATTATTTTTTTTTAAATAAAAAAAATTAATTTAAAAGGATTATTGATATTTATAAAAGTATAAAATTGAAAGCAGGGTTAAATACTTTCAATTAGATAAAGAGGTAGGATAGAGCAAAGTAGTTTATTTGGAGATATAATATAAAGCTAGTCGGGCATAAAAATAAAACACCTTCATATAATAAATGGAATATTAGGAAATAAATAAAGAGATTTTTAAACTAACAAATACGAGGGTTGTTCATTAAATATTGGTAATATTACTAAACATGTATAGAGTGTTATCTCATTTCATATACGGTTCAATTTAAGACATTTAAACTGTAATAGGAATTTATGATTATGTCGAGGGTTGAACTGATGTGTATGAGATATTACCTAGTACAATATAGACTCTGATTTTTCTTTAATATAAGCTATAACCTTATCCCTATAAAAGAAAAACAAGAGATTTGCCAGGAGAAAAGAAGGTTGAATACACTGATAGAATTCACGTATACTTATAAAGTTCGTGCTGTTAAGAAAATAAATGAATATATTAAAGATAATAAAAATTCATCATTATTTTTATTAATTATGTTGCTGGAACAGCACACAGCATAATCTATTTGGCAATGCCTATTTTGGCAATACTACAATTAATTTATACCAAATAATTATGTTGCCACAGCAATATGTACTTAAAATTAAAACTGAGAATAATTTTATTTAAAAAGTTTTTCGAAATTCCGACCGGAAGTAGGTCTTTTACTCTTATCGAAAATCAGTTTTTTGCGAATATTTCGCAAGTCATGCTTTTTAGACAAGTACGATACGAGTACAAAAGTATTCAATATCTTTTGTATAAAGAAAATTTCAAAATTCAGACCGGAAGTACCACTTTTACTCTTATCGAATAGCGATTTTTTACAAAAATGTCGTAAGTTATGTGTTATGATATATGTATTTATCAAGAGTACAAAAGTATTTAGAACTGGATTTGCAATATTTCTTGTATATATGAAATTCTTATAGAATATCGATTTTTTGCAAATATGTTGTAAGTTATGCATTCTATATATATATATATATATATATATATATATATATATATTATCAGGAGTACAAAAGTATTTAGAACTGAATTTGCAATATTTTTTGTATATATAAAATTTCAAAATTCGGACCGGAAGTAGCACTTTTACTCTTTGCGAGTAGCACTTTTTTGATGATATCTTGCAAAGTATGCATTCTATAGAGATTTATTAAGAAAATAGAAGTATTTAGAATAGGATTTTGAGTAATTTATGTATAAAAAATTCCTAAAATTCTATAATTTGAAACGCGCATATGTATAAGAAAGTCGTGCGGTGGCCACACCTCATTTTTATATTACATTATTATTAAATTTGACTTGTACCTATACAACTGCAGTAAAAATTCGTTCGTATTCGGGGTTTAATATGAATGTCGCTGTGTAAAACAGAAGTTCAACAAAAACTCATAGTTTGTTCATATCGACACCTTTAATTTCCTTTCTTTCATTATTCTTATATTTAATCTTATTTTGATAATAGTCCATTAAAATATAATTTGTATCGTATCTAATGTAAATAATAAATTTGACTCAACTACTGGCTCTGCTTATTACTTATCTACCTCAAGATCGAAAACCTGATAGTGTTCCAATTATATTATACTGCAACTTATACAATTCTGACACGACAGTTTCAACCTTTTTGGATGTTTGGTTCGTTATATGTTTGAATCATTGAATCTCAAGATCGCTCCGTTGTCCTTCGCTCACCATTTCTGATTTAATGATTTAATGGAAAATCATTATCATCCTCAAACCAGTTTAAAACAACTTCTTCAAAATCTAAATCGCCGTAAAGGCTCAATTTTGGATGATTCAGGGTACTCGAAACATTTAGGCAACGTTAGAGGTACGAAAATGGAAGAAATCCATGTAGAAGTACTGGCACTGCAAGGAAACTAACTAAAAAGGAAAATCAGAAATGAACTTCCAGTCGATGGCAAGGACTTGAAAGAAAAGAAAAGTTAAAAACAGATATATGAACAAAAACAAGGATGATGACAATAAATCTGGTCATATTTCAAATGAGAAAGTAACATTGCGAAGAACCACTAAAGAACTGGCGATATTTCTAGTTATATAAAGAATGCACTGTTGGTCTAGTGGATTAATTAGCATTGAGAGAGCGGGTTATTAATTGCTAAACCCAATCATGTATATTTTTTGTTGAACTCAATTTTGTGTCCGAATTGTTCGCGTAACTTTCTGTAAATTTTAGAATTTTAGTTATTAAATATAGCAGATAATATACCTATTATATATTAACTTCCTTTGCTAATGTTTTCTTATTCTCTATCTAGTGTCAGCTAGAAGTACCTCATTGAGGCTGGACACTGCCTAGTGCTCAGTTGAAGCACAAACTAATTTAGATACCCAGAGACTGCTTTTCCCAGAAGCAATCATTTTCAGATAATTTATACAGTTAGTTTGATACCCCCAGGAGCAGCGTTTTATATTTATCTACACAAGCTGAGTGCTATTCTAAGTTTTATTATTTTAATATCTAATTGTGTTTAGTTTTCAAGTCAAGTTTTCAAGAGTCAGACCTCGTAGTTTGGGTTTTTAATTGTAAGGTAGACGTTAAAGTCTGGCCGTATACATAATTTCTTTTTATTTATAAGTGCTTTTCTGGCTATTGTGTAAACGTAGTAAATTTAAATTACAAATACTTTGTTGATTTTATGTAACATTTTGGCTTTATTATCTACGAAAGTAGACGAACTAATCTTCGAATTTGTATATAATCGATATGAATCAAAAAATTAATCAAGAGCTTCGAAGGTTTAAATATCGAAGAATAATAACCATGTATATCGGCTCCTCAAGTAGCTTAGAGGAAATTCGATTTTAAAATACTTTCTTTTTCTATTTTTAATTTATTCATATCTGCGACAGTGACGTTTTCAGTTATAAATTTATAGTGATTTAATCAAAAGTAATTTCACGCAAGTATACATATACGAAAAAATTTTTTACGTATATGAATAAATGTATGAATGCACATTTACCCTAAGCCGGCATTGCGAACAAACAACGTGCAGACAACTGTTTCGACCTTACATTAGTCTCATCAGTGCACGAACGTGTTTGATCACAATCCCTCAAAAGCTTAGAAAACCTGATATTGTCAACTTACGTACCAAACGCCATGAGAGATTCTCGGCGGCATCTGTTACCCAAGTGCGACATCGCAAGGTAATGTTGCCCTCCGTAGTACAACTACTAATAAGGCAACTGTAGATATACGTGCATTGAATGAACACGCCATAGGTGGCGTACCTATTACAATACAATGTAGCAGTAATTTTCGGAGAGTAAGCGCTCTCACACTATTAAATCACGCAAGTATACATATACGAAAAAAATTTTTTTCGTATATGAACAAATGTATGAATGCACATCTACCCTAAGCCGGCATTGCGAACAAACAACGTGCAGACAGCTGTTTCGACCTTACATTGGTCTCATCAGTGCACGAACGTGTTTGATCACAATCCCTCAAAAGCTTAGAAAACCTGATATTGTCAACTTACGTACCAAACGCCATGAAAGATTCTCAGTGGCATCTGTTACCCAAGTGCAACATCGCAAGGTAATGTTGCCCTCCGTAGTACAACTACTAATCAGGCAACTGTAGATATACGTGCATTCAATGAACACGCCATAGGTGGCGTACCTATTACAATACACTGTAGCAGTAATTCTTGGAGAGTAAGCGCTCTCAGACTATTAAATCACGCCGGCTTATGGTAGATGTGCATTCATACATTTATTCATATACGAAAAAAAATTTTCCGTATATGTATACTTGCGTGATTTAATAGTGTGAGAGCCCTTACTCTCCAAGAATTACTGCTACATTGAATTGTAATAGGTACGCCACCTATGGCGTGTTCATTGAATGCACGTGTATCTACAGTTGCCTTATTAGTAGTTGTACTACGGAGGGCAACATTACCTTGCGATATCTCACTCGGGTAACAGATGCCGCTGAGAATCTCTGATGGCGTTTGGTACATAAGTTGACAATATCAGGTTTTCTAGGCTTTTGAGGGATTGTGATCAAGCACGTTCGTGCACTGATAAGACCAATGTAAGGTCGAACAGCGACTTTTACATTTCTTTCTAAAATGAAGAAAAATCTGCGTTGGAAGACATTTGCGAGCGCGGAAGAAGTAAAGCACGCAAGCATATGAAGGCATACACAAGCTAATTCGAAGATCTGAAAAATTATGCGTAAGTAAATATATTGAAAAAGTTTGTATTTTTATTTCCACTGTTTTCCATCATTCCGCGAACTTAAAAACACCCCCTCCTACGTATCTTTGTCTGGGCTACGTTTGGATAAATAATATACATGCTTGTAAAGTTGACACGCAGTTACCGTTAGGCTCACTCCAGTTTCTTCATAAAATTACATTATTTATGTTGAAGTAGTGTAGATCAATTTGGAAACAATGTTTATTTAATCAGCCATCTTTGACTAAAGGTGTTTGAAACTAGTGTCAGTTAGAATGTAATATTTTTAATAAGTAGCCAATATGGTTTTATTCATCCTACAGAAATTTGGTTCAAGTTAAATAGTCTCAGTAGAAAGTGCAATACCTTATACTTTATCTTATGTAATATAATTATATTTTAATAAACTATTTCTACCTTTATGACTTTGTTCCACGTCATATATTTTAAATATTTTAAGCAACTGTTCAAATAAATGTATGCATATATTGTATTAATTTTTCATTTTCAACAATACTTTTGTGTTTATCAATATGAGTGATCAATAATGTGTTTCATATACACTCAAGTTTGTCGCACTGCTCTTTAATTTATATTACAAATTATACATAAGGACAAAAAGCACAAAGAAGGAATTCAATTGAAGAAAATGGCGCGAATATTATTAGAAAAGGTATAGCGCACATTTAATTTAGATAAAATGCTCTAGTAAATATATTGCCAACTTTCTACATTAGATCTTTAAACATAATTTTGTTAAACCGCCTATTTCTTCGTATTGACATTCTCCAGTTAGAGACAATCAGTGATTATTTAACCAAATATTTTGAAGAGAGTTGAAAAAACCGACCTTAAAGTACAATAGTTCCCTATTATCCTTTGCTCCAACTTCAAAAATAATAACAAATTAGATTATTATAAAATAATTTTATAACCAAAACAGGTTCCATACACTGAACTTATATTATCAGAAATGCTGAGGTAACTAATATAGAAGCAGTAGCTAATTATATAAACGTATGAACTGTTCTTCTTAAAATAGTTAGTAACCCTCAATAAATCATATCATAACGCACTAATAATTAGCAATAATCATGGATAACTACTAGTTTAAGTAAAGTCATAATAATGCGTTGTATAATAAATAACGAACACGCACTGTAAAATTTAAAGTGCAAGCATAATATGCAATAGATAATAATAATTCAAGGGTACTCTAAACATAATCCAATCTGTGACGATATGTTTGCTACCTTATGTAATTACTGTCGATTGTACGCGTATGGCTTGCATGACATTAGTAGCTGGGACACATTAGGTAAATTCATTATTCAGAATAATTAAATTTTATTTTTATGCAAAATGTACTATCGTATGCCGTCAACATAAAAGGCAATTAAATCATTTAACTTACAATTATTTAAAACTTTGTCCCACTTTCGATGAAAGTGTATACATTAATGTTAACATATTGCTAAATGGATGTCCATTATTATTTTTGAAAAAAAAACATTACAATGAAAGATTCAAAAACGTGTCTCTATTAATAATATTCTAATTTATTGGTAAATATAATATCTAGAAATGTACTTTATCAAAAGCTGGTCATAACATATGCGTAGGTTATATCATGTTGGAGCTTGTGCTTGTGTTATGAGGTTTGTTTCTTCTACTCTGTTGATTTTTACGAAATAGATATTACAAATATCAATAATAAAGTGAACAAAAAAGAACCAAACGTTTTTAACATATAAAGGAAACAAAACAGGAGAAAATAAGAAAGAATACGTAAGAACAAGAAATAGAGTGAACCAAGAAATAGACAACATCAAGAAAGAATACTGGGAAGAATTTACAAAAGATTTGGAACGGGACCTATATGGATCACAAAGAAAAGTGTGGAAAATGATAAGAAAACAACGAAATGATATGAATGAATTCATAAGAATAAACGATATCACAGAAGAACAGTGGACCGAACACTTCACAAAATTATATGGAGAAACAGTAGAAGAGGATGATGAAAACAACGAGGCGAACAATGATAGAGTACAAATATCAGAGGAAGAAATAAACATGCGAATAGAACGATTAAAGAACAGAAAGGCACCGGCTCTAGATGCAATATGCAATGAACTCATAAAATATGGAGGGAAAACGCTATGCACTTGGATTCAGAAACTATTCAACGACATTATAAACAGTGGAAAAGTACCAGTAGAATGGAAAGAAAGTATACTGATACCAATACTAAAAAAAGGAGACAGGAGGAAACCAGAAAACTATCGAGGAATCAGCTTATTGAATAACATGCTGAAGCTGCTAATTGCAATAATGAAAGGCAAGATAGAAGAAAGATTAGATATAGCCGAGGAACAACAAGGCTTCAGAAAAAACCGTAGCACTATAGACGCGACTTTCATCATCCGACAAATAATTGAAAAGTCAATTGAATATAACAAGCCCGCATATATGTGTTTCGTAGACCTAAAAAGTGCCTTCGATAAGATAAGACGTAAGGACATCACAAAACTTTTACAAACAAGAAAAATAGAGGGTAAGATAATAAAATTAATTAAAGAAATAAACATAGTTAACAAAACCCAGGTCAGAATTCCAAGAGGAGAAACGAGATTCATTAACATAGAAGGAGGAATACGTCAAGGGGACTCGCTTAGCCCGACATTGTTCAATATGATAATGGACCAAATACTCGACAAAGTGAAAAAGAGAGAGGGGTACAGAATGGGACGACCCCATAAAGTATGCTACGCAGATGACGCAGTATTGGTAGCTAGTAATGAAGATGACCTGCAAAGACAACTCCACTCATTTAATATTAGAGCACAGGAATACAACATGCAGATTTCAGCGGAAAAGACCAAGTGCATGGTAATTAGCACTGAACCAAGCAGATGTAAACTAGAACTGGAGAGCAAAAGCATAGAACAGGTGATGACATTCAACTACCTGGGAGTTGAAATCACCAGTGAGAGAAACTTGAAGACAGAAGCAACAAAGCAAGTGACTATAGCGATGTAAGTGAGTAGCTGTTTGAGACAAACCATACGGAGAAACGAATTTATGACTACAGAAGGCAAACTGAAAGTATACAAAACAACAGTGAGACCAATTTTAACATACGCAGTAGAGACAAGGGCAGACACAAAGGGAACAAAACAGAAAATAAACAACGTGGAAATGAAAGTATTAAGAGCGATAACAGGAGTGACACTAAGAGATAGACAAACAAACAGTAGCATACGAGAGCAATGTAACATACAAGACGTCAACAAATGGGTGAAAACGAGGAAGAAAAAATGGAACGAACACGTAGATAGGATACGACCAGACCAACTAGCAAACATCTCTAAAAACAATAAGCCATACAGCAGAAGACCAGTAGGAAGACCAAAAAAGAGATGGCAAGACAATATACAATCAACAACAACCCAAACCGAATAAGAGGTAGACAAACAGGAGAAATCCTAGTCATACGAAGAAAAAGAAGAATAATAAAATAAACAAGTAATTTCAAGAGAAGCCACTCGGAACACCTGTGTAAAAACGTCAAGTAATTAAAAACAGTTGCTAGTATAAAGTGTCGTACTTATAGACATTTTTCAAAACATTATTGGAAGAAGCTCATACCCTAGATTTGTGATGTATTATTGAAGCGGCATAAATATTTCTTTTGTATACATAAAAACAAGTTTTCTCAGTAGCAATTCTTATTTTAATAAGTACTTTTTTATAGAACTGATTATACTGATGTGTAAGTACATACCATACGTCTTTTAACTACTAGGGAGCTCTTTCAATTCTGCGGAATGGGGGAAAAGGAGGGAACAAAAAAATACAAAATAATTTGTCTTTCTCAATATATTCAACTGCAACTCTAATACATTTTTGAGATCTTTCAATTAGCGTGGGTATGCCTTCATAAAAAATGTATTATCTTTGTGTGCAATATAAGCCAAAACTGAGTTTTTACGTCTTCATCGCTCATAAATTTGTTACCACGCAGCAATTTTTTATTTTAGGGAACATCTAAAAATCGCTAATAGTCAGGTGTGGATTTACTGGAGATAGTTGCTAAAGTACAATAGCTGTTTTCTTTGATTTACTATTAATTATAGTAAAGATGAATTTGAATGTATACTTAGAGGTTTCCTTGCAGTAGTTGATAATTATAATATTTTGGGATTTTCACAAGAATGCATTGTACTTACACAACAGGAAATGGTGGTCGATATACGCATATATCAGCTACTTTAATTTTATGTAATAGACAAGTATGTAAAGAGATATTTTGATTTCTTTATTTCAGGACGAGTTTAGATAAAGTAGATATAAATTCTCAAACAGATGTCGATGCCACTGCTTTACACAAGAACACAAAACCAGAAGAACCTATAACCTGTTACTTTGTTATTTAATAAAGGAATGATAATAATAGAAATACCCTATATGTACAACAAAAACATGCTATTTACCGTTAAAACAAAATATTTCGAAAATATGATTTAAAATATATGTACACAAGATAAATAAATATATACACACAAACAGTGGCTTTCATTACTGTATTTATTTCAATTATTGTAACTAAAATTCACCTTGATATGTATCTATCACTCACAAAACCATACTAGTTCTAATTTTGCTCGCCAGAGGAGCATCCCTTGTCAAAAATTCCCAGTAGGGTAGGTGATTCAAAATATCGAAGCCCAACTTTTGCAGGGTAGCCAGCGAAACACAACTCTTGTGAACGGGAGCACTGTTGTGTAGAAGCAAGGCATCTTTTTTCAATTTCCCCCTTCTTTTTTCTTTAATCACTTCCATTTGCCACTCTAGTAATGAAGGATTAAACGCATATGCCTTTGTAAACAAATAACAAGATCCATTGTGAGTTCCAGAAAACAGTAGCTATGAGATTTCCGGCCGACTGTGATACCTTACGCTTCTTGGGGTGGTTGTGCCACTACATGCAGTCTTGCTTGGACTCAGGTTCATAATGATAAAGCCAAATTTTATCCCCAGTAAAAAATCGACTCTATGCACTATCTCTGACTTCATTACGGAATCCCAAAAACGCCTGGAACTTTCCACGAGCTGTTGCTTTTTGCGGCGGCGAGGGCGTGCGCTTTCTTGGTAACGATCGTGCGCTGATCTTAGCCATGACAAAATGATCATGAAGATTTTTAAAAATACTTGCATCAGATACCCAGTCATTCTTGCGAGTTGTGTCTTGCCGAGCATCTTTCAATATTAATTATTCGACTTTGTTAACAAGTTCAGAAATGATCACCTCGATAGGCAGCCCCGGCCGTTGCTCGCTTTCAAGTGATCCTCACCTTGCTTAGAGCGAATGTGCCACATAAAAGGCATACTTTTTCCCGGGAAAAAATCCCCGTCAACCGATAACATCTCCTCTACTAGGTATGAACAGACTTTCCTTGCTTTATAAGAAACTTGTTAACCGCGCGATACTCGATTTTCTCCATATTTTGCACATTCGTCCCGATTAAGTCCCTTGTCAACGATTGTTTAAATACTGCGCGACTGTGAAAACTTTATATCTATAATGATAATGAGTAGAGACTAGATTTTATGCAAAATGCATATTTGTTGTTTTTTGGTATATCCCTTCTATACTGTGTACTTATCCATTTTCCACCCTCAGAATACGTTTTTTTACCATTTTTTTAGTGCATATAATGCATATTTGGACACTTTACCATAACTGCATATGCACGTACATATTTCATAATTATTTTGCATATTTATGCATATATTCGCCATTTTCATAAGAACCATAATAAACTATGATATTTAAAGATATTTAATTTGTTTGTATAAACGTGAAGGGATTGTATTCCTTCAACTTTGCATTAATGACTCATTAAAAGTCCATCTCATTAATAATGAGGTGGACTTTCCCAAAAATAGGATTTAACTCTGGTGATAATCGGTTTATAGGGCAATTAGAACTTACGTAAGAAATCCTTTTCAGAAATGTAGGTATTAATGCAGGTATATTATACCGTACGACTAATATAAATATAAGAAAAAGAAATAATTTCCTTCATAGTTTCTTCATTCGTAAACGTGTTAAGGTCTGTGCTATTTGGTGAAACAAAAGTGAATTAAAAAGTTCTGAAAATGCCGAAGATAGCTATTTGTGCACACTCAGCGACAAAAGGGTAAGTTGAATTTTGAAATATTTTGTCAGTAACAAGTTCTACAATTATGAGAATTTTTTTTTGTGTTCATAAATATAATGAAACAATTTCATAATAAATTATTATTAGGTATGTTTAATTTTATGTTCTTTAAAGCTAACATATCTTTGTAATATTTCTTTGTCATAAACACCAAAATAACCAAAATCAATCAAATTTAAACAACTGGAGAAAAACCAGACAATTTATTTTTCTAGTTTTTGTAGTAATATAGTAATTAATAATAATTATTATAAATGAATGTTAAAACTATATATTTGTTACACAGATTACTTGCCAGAAGAAATTTCAAGTAGTGCAACATTTGAACACAACATTTCGTCAGAAAAGGGTTTCTGAAAATTTGAATAAACCGCGGCAGCAACTTTTGGAGGAAAGTTTTCTCAATAATTCGAAGAATCCACAAGAAGCATTTTCCAAAGATTTGTGTAATCTTTTTGAGGGCTGTAATATACCTTTACATAAATTGGACAATCCGATATTTCAAGAATTCCTGAAAACTTATTGCAAAGTCGATGATAAACCCATTTATGTATCCAGTTCCTCAGCTCTACGCAAGAAATAAAAAATACGACAATTTATTGTAATAAATAAATATACAATTTGTAATTACGACAAATGAATTTTAATTTCCTAAAACATAATAAATAAATGCACATCATAAGTGCATATTGCATATTGTAAGTGCATATTTAGGGATTTTTAAGTGCATATTACATGCATATTTGGCAAACATTTTAGTGCATATTTTCCAGTCTCTAATAATGAGTCACTAAACACGTTACGATCCAAAAAAAGTATCCCACTATCATCCATCATCTTCATTCCCTGAACATAAAACTCTCTCTCGTAAGGTTAACAAACCTAACGTCTACCAAAATAATCGGAAGCGACTGCTTCATCTTTCCTCCTCACAAAAAATTCGTGAACATAATTTTCAAATAAAATAAACCATTAGACATAATAATTTGCTATTTTAATTTAAAGAATATGTAAATACTGCAAAGTAATAATAATTACAAATATGACTTGGTTTCGTTGAATTTACGAAGATTGTTTACGGCTAAGAATGAAGAAAAAGAAATATTGATTAATAGGAATTAATGGATCAATGTACAAATAATTATTATTTAAAATTCTACTAAACATGTGTCCAATAACGGAATACCTTAAAATACAGTTATTGGACATCTTGTACAATAATTATGTTCGTAACTTAAAAATAGTTGTAACTCAACACATTCACTAACAAAACACGATCACCTTAAGTTTCTGTTAAATTTTACAATGATATCGTGTTATGAATTAGATTTGGTGGGAATCAACGTCATGGCTCTCAAGCTAACATGTATGTCGAGCTATTTATTAATTTAGTACTGCATAATTTCAAAAACACCCATTTTTTCTTGCTCCATAAAGTTTCTTCACAAAAAGATTTCATAGTTTAAATGAAATAAACAATAACGTATCATTTCAAAAATTCATGCTTTACATTTATATTCTATCTCTGTAGTCAAAATCAGAATAAAAATGATCTCATAAAAAGGGACGCAAGTACTTATAGTAGCGTTTCTTCTTTTTCCCAAAATTTCCTTTTTCCAGTTATTATCTTGTGGAATTTCTAATAATCTTTTAGCATTAGTCGGTTCCTTGATGTTGCCTTTCGATTTCCTTTATGTCTTGTTGCTTCTCGTTCACTGTACCTAAATTATCAGGAAAATTAGTCCATGAATAAAAGGAGATAATTTATTTTTAAACTTTTATTCACCCTAAAATGTTGAAGTTTGCCAATTCATGTCAAAACATCTACTACTAGAGATTTCTAATTTGGATATCTTTTGTTTCCAAAAAAGCTAGTTACCACTATATTGAAACATTTACAGGCTTCGCTTTTGTTCATTTTTTTTATGAATTTACGACCATAATTTTCAAATTCATTACTATACAGGGTAATCCAAATTAAGTGTTCACCATAGGTAACTTTGTTATTATTAAAGATACAAGATTGTTTAAATTAGCAAACTTGTAGTACTTTTAACGCTCTTTAAGATGGAAGAATAAAAAGAAACAAATGAGCAACGCGTTTTCGAGTTTTGCCGAAAAATATTTTTTTTTCAAATGGAAACCCCTGTATATTATATCATTTTCTGCTAGAACTTTAATTTTTAAACAAAAAATCTTATAAGAAATTTTTTTCTGGTATTAAAAATACTTGATTTATAATGAATAAACGAAAACAGCTAAATTAGTTTTATAAACTTTATTTTATACATAAACTTATCATTAAAAGAAAATAAAAATCACTGATTTCTTCATAGAAGATGTTCAAAAATACCACCTTGTAGTTCAATACATTTTTGTACACGCTTCCGAACTTCTCGAACTGCCTTCAGTATGGTCCTACCATCTATTTGGTTTATCTTTTCACTAACTGCAATCTTTAGGGCGTTTACGTTTTCGTACCTTTGCTTATAAATCTGGTTCTTTAAATAACCCCATAAAAAAATCAAGCGGCGTTAAATCTGGCCATCGGGGAGGCCACTGGATAGGAGCATTTGTTCCTATCCATGAAGTGCTAAAAATAGTATTTAGAAGTTGATGAGTACCTCTGTAGTTATGCGCAGGTGCGCCATCCTGCTGAAAATGCAGATTCTGTCTACTTATGAGATCCAGATCGTCTAAGAAATTATTCAAAATTTCAGTCAAAAATTCTATGTACCTTTCACCAGTTAGAGTGCCCTCATAAAAGAAAGGACCAACAATCCATGAACCCATTAAACCGCACCAAACATTAAAACTGAAACGGACTTGTGGACGTCTTGGATTTACTAAAAGAAGATTTTCCTTTGACCAGTAATGATGATTTTTTTCATTGTACATTCCAGAATTTGAGAAATTCGATTCATCGGTCCATAAAATATAACGAAAGTTGTTTACATTTTGGCGACAAAAGTTAAGATACCAGTGGCAAAAAAACATTCTTCTCTCTGGATCCCCTGGCAAAAAAACCTGAACTGGTTTGTACTTATAAGGAATGAATTTGTGTTTCTTCAGAATCCTATGTACAGTACCGCGACTCAAATCAGATTCATTGACAATATCTAGTATGGAATTCTCACGGTTGGCCTCAAAATATGCGATAACTGCAATTTCCGTGGCCTCGCTTTTTACAAAAGTCCTTTTTGTCCTTGTTTTGGCAAAAACACTCTCATTGCCTCTAAATTTTCGGTAAAGTCTCAGAAAATATTGCTCATGTGGTTGTGTTCGGAGTGGATATAATTCAGCGTAGTGTTCTTTTGCCCTCCTAGAGGATTTTCTGCACACTAAATAAGATTCTAACATATCACACTTTTCTGAATGGGTAAAAATCATTTTTTTGTCAAATTAATAACTAGCACAATGAAACTTATGAGTGAAAAACTAATAAAACTGTACTAACATTTGACGTTTGGTAGAAAGACTTATCGTCGTTTTTATAGATACATAGAAATGCACTTGACTTAGCTGTTTTCGTTTATTCATTATAACTCAAGTATTTTTAATCCCAGTAAAAAATTTCTTATAAGATTTTTTGTTTAGAAATTAAAGTTCTAGCAGAAAATGATATAATATACAGGGGTTTCCATTTGAAAAAAAATATTTTTCGGCAAAACTCGAAAACGCGTTGCTCATTTGTTTTTTATTCTTCCATCTTAAAGAGCGTTAAAAGTACTACAAGTTTGCTAATTTAAACAATCTTGTATCTTTAATAATAATAAAGTTACCAATGGTGAACACTTAATTTGGATTGCCCTGTATACCTCTTATGGAATTATATTAAAAAATTTATCAATTTACTAATGACTAATGACCGATCAGTAAATCAATTAAATATAAGAATTTATTAACTCGTCATGAAGAAATCATTATAAACACAACAAATGTAATAATTGTTAAAGGTTTCATTGATCTGAATTAAGAAATATGTTTTTGGAAATAACAACCATTTTCAAATCACTGCCACCATTTTTGACGTACATACATGGCCAACATATAGTTACATCGTTTGGAAACTGACATATCCAAAGTATGATCAAAAAAGGCGATTTAATGCCAATACAAAGTCTCATCCACTAGAACAACTTCAAAACAATAAAAATAACCTTTATTAATTAATATTTAAGAATATATAGCTTAAAAGTCAGTTACCAATTGCATATTGGAAATAAAGTTATTAAATATTACATTTCTATACAAATATTTTTTTTAATATTTGGTTATTCTTTGTAATGCGCAAGCATTGTTGACACATTTTTATTATTTGGATGACAATTATAACAAACGTCAAAAGGTAATTATGACAAATGTCAATAGGTTCCTGAATATTATTATTTATGACAGTCCTGAAATAAAGTTGTGTAGTATATGTAAACATACAACAACAATTATTCATTTTATCTCATTTTCACTTCACAGATATTTGAATTTCTTTTAAAACGACCCGATACACTTTTTTTTTGTTCACTTTAAAAAGATATATGCCAACATACACAATTAATTTGTTACCAAATTCAAGCTGTTAGATACGAAAATACTGTAGATCTCGTATATTGTAGTGAACGCTATAAAATGAATAATTTGTATATTTACGCATGTCTACAAGACTACAGGCAGCCATATTTGTAAGTATACTAATAATATATATGTAATATGTATATACAGTGTGTCAATAAAGTAAGGAACACCCTAAATATCAGCTTTAAAACATATCTCTAGCAAAAACGCTCAGACTCTTATTTTTTTATTTTTGAAGGCGCATTTTCTTAGATTAAATCAAAAGAGCTTCTCATGAAGATTTCAACGATATATGAGTTGTTGGGGATATCGTTAATATTTACTTGTAGAAATTGAAAAAACACTTTTGGTGGAACTACATGATAATTTTTGGTAATTTGAATCTTTGAACGTTGTCATGACAGAATTGTCAGTATGGAAGGTGACGTCTTATCTAATTAGACAGTGACTAACCACCGTTAGTTTGTTTGACCTTGCTTGTTTTATAATTGCCATTTCTTTTGATAAAAATGGGTCTAAGTGAGAGAGAACGGATTGAGATTCTTATGATGATTGGTTATGGTGACCGAAGAAGGAGTACAGTGGAAGTTTGCGAACTATTTAATGCAGCGCATCCTAATCGGCAACCAATAACTCGCTCAACTGTAAGTAAAATACTTCTAAAGTATGAGGAGTACGGAAATGTTAGGGATCTACCTAAAACTGGGCGACCAAAAGTGGATGATGAAACTAAGGTAAATATTCTTTTGACAGTGCAGGATAATCCGAATTGTGCTACTCGTCAAGCAGCTTTAAACTTTAATTGCAGCCATGAGACTGTTAGAAAAATTTGGCATAAGCAGAAATATCATCCTTATAAAGTGCATCTTGTCCATGAATTGCCGGAAGATGATTTTGATCTCCGTTTGGAGTTTTCAGGAAACTTGCAAATACTTTGTGAACGTGTTGAAATGTTTGCTAGAAACATTTTATGTTCAGATGAGGCAACTTTTCTTTAAACGGAACAGTTAGCCGACAAAATTGTAGATACTGGACAGAACATAATCCTCACTGGATGCAGGAAGCTCGAGGTCAACAGAAGGTGAACGTCTGGGCTGGAATACTAAAAAACAGGATTTTAGGACCTTTCTTTTTTGATGGAAATTTAAATGGGGATATCTATTTGGATTTTTTACAGTTAGAGCTTCTTCCTGCGCTTGTGGAACTTTATCCTGATCCAAATACCCCTGACAGTCCTAGTAATGAAATCTAGTTCCAACAAGATGGGGCACCTCCTCAGTATTCTCGACCTGTGCGTGACTACCTAAATTTGATTTTTAATAACCGATGGATTGGCAGACGTGGGGCTGTTGAGTGACCAGCTTGCTCCCCTGACTTAACACCACTAGATTTCTTCCTGTGGGGTTACCTAAAAAGCAAAGTTTATGTAAATAGACCTCAAAATATTAATGATTTAAAAGAACGCATACGCCAAGAGATCCGAAGAATCACGCCAGATGTAATCATAAATGTTCAGAATGAGTTTATTTCTCGCCTAGGCTACTGTCAGATTGTGAACGGGCAGCAATTTGAACATTTACTTAAGTAAATTTTTGTTTTAGATTTAAAAATAAACAACGTAAACTCTATTGTAATTATTTTATGACGTTGTTCCACCAAAAGTGTCTTTTCAATTTCTACAAGTAAATATTAAAGATATCCCCAACAACTCATATATCGTTGAAATCTTCATGAGAAGCTCTTTTGATTTTCTTAAAAATATACAGGATATTCCATTTAAAAAAACACATGATAACGTCATATCTTCTTTTTTGATAACCCTGTATACTTCAATTTAATCTAAGAAAATGCACCTTCAAAAATAAAAAAAACGTGTCTGAGCGTTTTTGCTAGAGATATGTTTTAAAGCTGATATTTAGGATGTTCCTTAGGGGAGACCGGGGCAGGTTGCAACACATTTCAATTATATATTTTTTCGAGTATCTAAATGTAATAGGTAAATCAACTTTCAGTCAGGATACGTTTATTGAACTTTAAGGAACATACATAAGAAATCTAAAAACAAAAACAACTTATCTTCATGAATTATAACAAAAGAAACAAAGTGGGTAACGCTGTTGTAATCTACCCCATCCTTGGGGCAAATTGCAACACGGGCTGGGGTAAATTGCAACAAGCTATTCTGACGCACTATCGTCACTATTGCAGTTTGTACATACGTATAACGGATCCTCCTTTGCACATCCCCAGTGTGCCCACATTTTACATTGTCTACATTGTACCCATTCTTCATTTTTGTGGTATTTTCTTTGGCACACAAGACAAAATGTTTCATCTTCTTCATCAGATGAACTTTCTCTCTTCTTCTGCTTCTTGCGAGTTGATTGCTTCTTGGGAACCAAATTCTTTGTCATAACTTTCCGCTTTTTCTCATCAGCTTTGTATTTCTCTGTTTCTAAGAGACTTTTTTCCGGCGTGTCAGTTAAAATGGCAGTGTTTCTTCTTCGTCTTCCGCTGCTGCTCGCTTTTCTAGGTGGAGCCTTAGGGAAGGGTCGTAAGAGCTCAGGGGAGAATTGCTGCTTGGATGTGCCCTCTAGTGGATCCTCCTTTGCACATCCCCAGTGTGCCCACATTTTACATTGTCTACATTGTACCCATTCTTCATTTTTGTGGTATTTTCTTTGGCACACAAGACAAAATGTTTCATCTTCTTCATCAGATGAACTTTCTCTCTTCTTCTGCTTCTTGCGAGTTGATTGCTTCTTGGGAACCAAATTCTTTGTGACAACTTTCCGCTTTTTCTCATCAGCTTTGTATTTCTCTGTTTCTAAGAGACTTTTTTCCGGCGTGTCAGTTAAAATGGCAGTGTTTCTTCTTCGTCTTCCGCTGCTGCTCGCTTTTCTAGGTAGAGCCTTAGGGAAGGGTCGTAAGAGCTCAGGGGAGAATTGCTGCTTGGATGTGCCCTCTAGTGGATCATCAACAACATTAGAGCGAATAATATTAGGAGAATAATGTTCATTATTTGTCTCCTGGTCTTGTTGACTGGTAGATGGGTTCACCTGGACATCTAGTAAGTCTTCATTTATCATATTGTCTGTTGCTTCCCGATTTTCAGCAAAAGGATTTGGTCGATCTGTCACGAATGCTGATGCAAAATCACTGTCACTAAATATATCGGGATTCAATGGTGAAATCCCAGCGGAAGTGAATCCGGACACTATATTAGCTGGCGTCATTGCTCTTAGATGTGCCTCATTAATAATTTTTGGTAGATCATATATGGTTAATGTCTTTCCGGGATTATTTTTTAACCAGCTATTTATTCCAGAACTGCAAAGTCTTTTGAAAGGTCCAAAAACGGATAAATCTAGGGGTTGTAACCGGTGTGAACAGTGTGGTGGGAATGAAAGCATCATATGTCTATTGCTCTAATACTGAGGTGTGAAGAATGGTTATATAACAGGAGCATCACTGGTTTCTCTAGAGATGGCTGACTGTATTTTATAAAGTGGTTGATGAACATAACGAAAGTTTCTTCGTTCATCCATCCGGACCCATTCGCCGCTCCAATACATCCTGGCGGTCCATCTCTTATAAAGTGTTCACGATATGTTTTTCGCGGAAACAGAATCATTGGTGGTATGGTAGACCCTTGAGCACTTACTGCTGCAGCTACTGTAACTTGTTCACCTCTTTCTGCTGACGTAACAGTTCCAACCTGTTTTGTGCCTTTCTTCGCTACTATTTTGTTAGGACGTAAGACTGTATTCACACCGGTCTCGTCCATATTCCAAATCCGGTGGGGCTCTAAAGTGAATCGTTCATAGACGTCAGAAAGTTTCTCAAAAAATTTAGCAACGTTTTCCTTGTTGAAACTGGTGCATCTGGCTAGACTTGTCGCCTCGGGCTGCCGTATTGATAGCTGATTATTCCGCTGCAGAAAGTTAGAAAACCAATCTGCTCCTGCCTTTTTATTTTCAAGCTAAGAGTCTGGTGTCGATATTTGATGGAAAACAGCACATTGAAATGCAATTTTCCGAACGTCTAGGGGAGTAAGACCAAATATAATCTCGCTTGATCGCCTAATATAAGTCGCTAATTTCTTTTCTTGTTCGGATGTGAACACTTGTTTTGGCTTTGAATAGCCATAATGAATTTGCTGATTTCCCGCTGATGTGGCATCTCTAAATTTTTTCATGTACCTTGAGAGCGTTGAGTAGTGCAAACTGAAATCGCTAGCAACTTTTCTAACCGTAAAGTTTTTATCACCCTCGTGGTCTACAACTGCTTTTACAGCTCTTTCAATTATATCTTCAGGAGTTTGCCCTCTGTTGGTCTTTTTTTTATAATGTCGCATCTACAGGAAGAAGGAAAGATTTAAAATCGTTAAAAACCGTCAAAAACTTTGTAAGGGGTACGTTGCAACACTTTGTTTCAACGTGTCCCACCATGCTTTTTAGTTTTATAACCACAAAATCTCTTACCTTGGTAAATCTACTGCCTATTTTTCTATTTATATGTGGACACAGATAGCCAGTCTTCAATGTTTTCATAAACTAAATGCACTGGAAGAATTGTAACCCCTGTGAATTGATATAATGTGAGATTAATGTGAAATTACTTCTAGTCGCTTCAAAAGACAAACAGCTCCCACGCCTACACTGCAGCTAATACGCTGGAAAGGCTTAAAGGTGTTGAAAGTTACAAAGTTAGACGTTTGTTGTGCAGATGGCAGTACTTGTATCGCTTCGAGTATAAATTTTATATGCGCTGTTGCAATCTGCCCCTGTTGCAACTTGCCCCGGTTTCTCCTACTTTATTGACACACTGTATAGTAATCAATTATTTTAGACAACTGTAATATTATTATGACAATCTTGAAATGACTTTTCTCGGTTATATGACTTGATAAGTTAAATTATCCAGCATCTCAAATTTACGCCATTTTAATTTATTGGTGCATGTTGGTGCTAAAGCGATTCTACAGCGAGATCAAAAATTATATTGATAAAGGTTTGCCATGGAATGTAAAACGTCTGTCTTAAGTTATATCATTAAGTGTCATACTGACATTTGGCTGATATAAAATTTGTAAATATATAATGACAGTATGACACTTAATGATATAACTTAAGACAGACGTTTTACATTCCATGGCAAACCTTATCAATATAATTTTTGATCTCGCGATAGTATAATAAGAAATCCGTCTTGAAGTCAATTTGAACGTACAAGTCATACCAGATCTCGTACGTATTAATAAATACGTATTTCTAATTTCACTCGTTATCTAATTTTGAACAAGCCCTGCAATACTACTACTAAGATTTTTCTATAGGAGCAACATAACATGATGAAAGCTTAATCCGCATATTTTAAAGAACAAGTATTAAAATGCAAAGAAATACTGAATACTGAACATTTGTGAAATATTAAAATACTGTAGATACAACAAAAATTGATACATCTAATTTCTAACTTATTATGCCTTACCAATATTATTTATAATATTATTAATGACCCTATATAGATCGGTAATAGATAGAACGAATAGCGCGCGCGTTACGTCGATGATTAAATAATAATAACCATGCATTGTTGTTTGTCATTGAATTTGTGTTCAAATCAACACACATTTACACACATGTCAACGTAAAGTGATTATTTTATGACAAGGTGAAACTTCACGTGTACCATATGTGTACTTACATACCTATATATATACACATATATAGTACATGCTTATATACTTTACGATATATGATTTACGTATTCAGTATGCGTATCCGCGTATTTACTCAACTAACTAATGATAGGCAGGTATCATTATAAAAAAAATAAAAATAAAATTATCTGCTAAACACAAACAAGTCAAATGTTTTTATACACGTATGCGTACTGAATAGATATGACACTAAATAAGTGATATCTTGCAATAATTGCAAGGTAAAGTATAATATTAAAACAATTATACCTGTTTTTCGCATATTTGTTTTTTCCGTATTAGAAATGAAATATGCTCCAATCTGATTTATATTAGTATTTTCGCAAGGTTAATTGAAAAACTTAAATGTGCTTCTTGTGTCTCTTTATAATTACGCCGAATGGCGTTCTAAAACAAAATTCAGTCGCAATCGAAAAGAGAAAAAGAAAACCAATATTAACTATCGGCAGTCAAGGGTACATTGCTGGACTGACCTTAAATAAATAATGTAATTCAAAATTGGGGAAAGAGAAATAGTACAATAATAAATAACAAGCTGTATATACATTATTTTCTAATGTTCTAAGGTACACTTAGTTGCAAAAAAAGTTTCCACAAAAAATTCATTCCAATTCCTACCCATCTCTAATTTTTCAGGAATAATACCTCTACAAACACTGTGGAAATAAAGCAAAGGATAAAGGCATTAACTTCATATTTTTCATTTAATTTTTTGAAAAAAAATCTCGAAGAGGTATAGCGATTTTAAGTAAGGGGAATATTTTCATTGCATTTTAAGTTTTTTACTTCATTTGTTTTTCATGTTATGACGTCACGTAAATAACAACCGATAATTTTTTTAATTGATATCAATAGTACTTTCAATTCCCTATCCAACGGTATGACAATCTTTTATATTTGAAAAAAAAATTACAAAAAGAGTCTTAATGTTGAAATATTAAAAATTAATTAAATAAATAAACAAATTTAGTCACATAAATTTGGTCGAAAGATTGACGGCACTTTCGTTTTTATTATACAATTATGAAAATGTTGAAAAACCGAACTATTACTTTACTATCTACTCCATTCAAAGTTAATAATTACATTAAAACTAAATTGATTAATCAGAAAAAAATAACAAACATCAAACATAAAAAAAGCACAGAAATAATACTTTTTAAATTAAATTTACACTAAATTTTCAAAATGAGGACCCTATACCTTCTGACAATACCCAATAAGATTATAAACTCATTTCTCACATTTTGAATAGTTTGAGCTGATATTAATCCAGTTCCATGTCGAATTATATGGTTGAGATCTTCTAAATTATTAGGGCGATTTCTATACACTTTCCAAGTAGACCAAGCCGGCCATGCCATCGAATCTTTTCTTACTATCCATCTTCGTGGGAGAACTTGGTCCAAGTAGCCTCTCACATTAATTGCGTAATGAGGCGGAGCACCATCATGTTGTAACCATATACTATTATTTGGACAGTCAGAACTGTTTGCATTAGGAAATAATGCAGCTAATGCAGGCATCAATTCGAACTGTAGAAATTGCAAGTATCTCTCCCCAATGAAATTGTTAGCAAAAAAGAATGGATTTAGAATTCTGTCATCAATAATTCCTGCCCGTACCTTACCTTTCTGAGGTTATTGCTCAATAGTACCATTTTTATTAATAAAATGGTTTGCAAAAGGTAAATTATCCTAATTTAGAGAAGGGAACACTTATTTTATTGTGACACTGACTAATTAATTTATTCTGACAGCTGTAACTAATGTTTCTTTTTGTTTTATGCACCAGTAATTAAATACATTTTGCCAATATAATGAATTTTTAGTATTTGAAGACTTTTTTACTCATTTTCTTCCAAATGTAATATATTAAAAGTTTTATACCGTTGGATAGGGAATTGACAGCACTATCGAAATCAATTAAAAAATATATATATTGTCATTTAAAAAAAAAGTTGGTGACGTCATAATATGAAAAACAAATGACAGAAGAAACTAAAAATGTGATGAAAGTATTCCCCTTTATGAAAATCACTACACCCCTTCGAGATTATTTTAAAAGAATGAATGTTAACGAAGTTAATATCTTTATCCATTATTTTATTTCCACACTGTATATTGAATAATAAGGATACTGTTTTTAGTTTCATATGAGTTTCTACTGTTGAGATTGATATACTAGAATCGCTCTCGCAACCGACATGCGCCACCAAAATTAAAATGGAGTCAAATTTGAGACGTTGCAAAATTTGATCTGTCAAGTAATATTAATTTTGATACTATAACCCTAAATAATCAATTAGACTTGTGATTTTAGCACTACCGACAATAATTCTAATATGTAACTGTTAATTTGATAATAATTTGGCCTAAGTACCATTAGAAACCGAATATAATGATTATTTTATATTTGTATGAATTTGTCTGCTGTTAATAATTAAATATAAGTACAATAAAGGTAAGACTTTCAGACAGAATTGAACTTTTGGGGTTCATTTACATTCAGAAATGTATTAAGTAAATATGTTCCAGTTAGTTTTACTATAGACAATAAAGATATATCCATTAAATGCATTAACATTAAAGTAATTTTACATGCAACAACAAGAAGGTCAGAAAAGTATTACACCAATTATAAAAACTTTTTTTTTGCCAGATTCTTACTGTTCATTACTGTTATTACCATACTCACTGACATACTAAAAGCAACTTGTTTGAAACATTTCTCGCAGGTATTTCATTGATTACAACATAGTTTTTGCATGCTAATCAAACATTTTTGATTAAGCTAAACTCATCATTATTATTTATTTAAGCTTTAAATTAGTATAAATTCTATCCATTCTTCTATTACAGTCGACGTGTTTAACCCTTCTTAAATTCGAAAATTTCCTAAATAATATCACATGTGATCTTCAAACATTTATTATTATGTGACAATCACCTGCTTCTTTGATTAGATAGATTTCTGTCTTATTGCGGTACTATTGTTCTGTAGTTAAATTAAAGATTATATTAAATGCTGAATTAAACAATTCAACATCTTAAAGTATTTCAAATGTTGAGTATTCGTAAGCTGAATCTTTGCTACTGATCAGAATTCAAATTACCAAACAACTTTAAATTATAATACAATAATGAACAAGTATTTTTACTATCCCAATTTATAATGTACTACATATACCACCACATATTTTACAATACCATCACATATTTTTTAAATTATATAATCTTAATTCCATTCATAACAATAAATAATTACAAAATTAAAAGCGTACACAAAATATATTTTAAAGTTATTTTCGAAAAACTATAAAAATAATATAAAAGAAATATGTTTTAAATGCATTCCCCTATGCAAATGCTTATATTGTTGTCAAATTAATAAACTCGATCATTATTTTATTCTGGATCAATTTCTTTGAGAAACACTAAATTCAGTTATTTAATTTTAGAATCGGCACACTTTATTCCACAACAGCTAAATTTCCTAACAAGTTATACTTGCTAATAGGAACACATGTCTCGTACAATGCCTAACTTTTCCTAGTGTTTCTCTATGCTTTCCGTCTATGTTTGAAAGACAGGTGCTGACATCAATCATCCACAATTCTTCTATTAGTCAACATAATTATAGCTTCTTAAAGTTGAAAATTTTCTAAACAGTATGTAATCTTCAATCATTTAGAATCTTAGTGAGAGTCACCTACTTCTTCGATTAGATAGAATTTTTCTTCAACAGATCAATGTAAGTACAAATTATTTTAACTATCGTAATCTTCTGCTGAAGCATTATAAACAAATATGTTAACAGATTCCGAAATCTGTCTTTGATCTTTGATATAGATACTGAATTTAATCCATCTCCAATTCTTTATATGCAACATTCGTTTTACCAGTTGATTATGCTAGATAATAAAGTAATTACAAATAAAACCAAACTTTTCTGTTGAATAAAACTTACCTTCTCTTAAATAATTTGGTTTAGATCAATATATTCGATTTATTTCTGAACAGTAAAGTGTGCTGATTAGTTTTTAATGAGGTTGTTTAAGAAAGATTTGCTTAAGAATAAAAATAATCAGCGTTTCTTATGCCTTTTATAAGTAAATTGGAAAACACGTTCAAACAATATTTAGCTTGTATTCTTTTGTCAGATATTAGGTTATAAAATCCAAACTGCAAAACATGTACTAATATGCAATGTACCAGTAAAATCTCAAACAGGTCATGTAATTATGTGTAATAAAAGCTCTTTGTTCAGTTTCATGTACATAATCTTGCTCTTTGCAGATCGTTTGCAAACACAGATTTCAAATAATCTTGCGATAGTTGGTATCACTTGACTGCTTTAACTTAACGACACACTCGCATCGCCATCTGGTTACCATCACAAATTACTAGATCTTCCGCGCTGCCAGTGTTAAGCTGTTTTTTGTACGGTGTAGGATTTAATACTTGAAATTTTCTAGGGAGACTTAAAATTGTGATAATAAAGATGACCACAATGTCATTCACATTAATATTTGCTACGCTTGTCAAGTGTCATCCGCTCCGTGAAAATAAAAATCTGACAACAATGCTCAGAATAGCCATATATTAAATAAAATATTGATATAGGAAAGGAATATTTAATAATTTTATCTATAATATTTAATTTCTAACTGACTTTCATGCAATAGTATTTTACTAGCCGTAGCTATTTATCCTAAAATATTAGTCAATTATTTGAATTTTATTTTCCTAAAATTGTTCCGCTTGACTGGAATTTGTAGTGGTATTGAATCAGCGTCTTTAATTCGTAGTTTTGCCATGTCGGTTGCGAAAACGATCCGACTATACAGGGTGAGTCATTAGTAGACGCTTCTTCGATTGCTCTTTTGTGTTTTAAATAAAAGAAAAAACAATTAGCGCAAGATCCATAGTTGCTTGTGGCGCATATTGTAAAAATACTTTAAGCTCTGGCGCACTTCCGGTTTCACCGGAAATGCACGAAACTTAATTTTCTTAAGTGACTCACCCTATGTATTTTTTGATTTTCTTGTACTGCTTTAAATTGTCTGTTCGACTGTTTTATCTTTTTCAAAATTGAGCCAATAGTTTTTGAGTGATTAATTTTTTTTGAAAATTTTTGATCAGAGCACGTGTTCAGAAAAAAATCATTTTCACATTGTTTTTAAAAGCAAAAACATTAACTTTGGTGGTGCTTGTAGCCAAGAAAATTCTGCATCATTTGGTAAAGTTGCACTCGACAATACCTCAATAAACTTTGTTTTTTCAAAGCCTACTTCCTGAAATTTTCACATACTAAAAACATATTTTTTTTAAATGGAACACCCAGTATTTTATTGAGGCATTTTGTTCCTCTTTTTATTCTCTTTCATTTTTGTTAACAATGTCCTATACCTATCTTTTGTAATTTCTGAGATAATCAGCCTTTATTGGACCAATATTTGGGTGCAGAGAACAGCGCCCGTAGTTCTTTAATTGACCGCTAATTGCTCGTATAGTGATTATCTCAAAAATTAGAAAAGATAGGTATAGGACATTGTTAATAAAAATGAAAGAGAATAAAAAAGGAACAAAATGACTCAATAAAATACTGGGTGTTCCATTTAAAAGAAATAAGTTTTTGGTATGTGAAAATTTCAGGAAGGAAGCCTTGGATAAACAAAGTTTCTTGAGGTATTGTCGAGTGCAACTTTACCAAATGATGCAGAATTTTCTTGGCTACAAGCACCACCAAAATCAATGTTTTTACTTTTAAAAACAATATGAAAATGATTTTTTTCTGAACACGTCTTGTGGTCAAATATTTTCAAAAAAAATTAATTACTCAAAAACTGTTGGCTCAATTTTGAAAAAGAAAAAACTTATGAACAGGCAATTTAAAGGAGTACAAGAAAATCCAAAAATATATAGGGTGAGTCATTTAAAAAAATTAAGTTCCGTGCATTTCCGGTGAAACCGGAAGTGCGCCAGAGCTTCAAGTATTTTAACAATATGTGTCACAAGCAACCATGGATCCTCCACTAATTGCTTTTTCTTTTATTTAAAACACAAAAGAGCAATCGAAGAAGCGGCTACTAATGACTCACCCTGTATACACATGTTTAAGAGAATTTATATTTCCTTTTCTTGATGTAGCGTTTCGGTGGTATTTTTGCCTACGTAGGGCATTTTATATTTTTGCCAGTTATTAGGAAATGAGATAATTTATTTCAACAAAACTTGAAAATAATATAACAAAACAAAAGATAATAAAAAGTAAATAACAAGAATGTAATAAATTTGAATTTTAAAATATATGAATAAATTTAGTGGACAAACACCTCCGTTATTTTCTATTACTTCTGCTAAACGAGACGGCAGCTGTCGACAAGGTTCTGGCAATAGTCCACGGTGACATTTTCCCATGTAGTTTCAATTTGATTCCATAATTGATCCGACATCGACAGTTGTATACATTATCAGAAATTTTCTTTTTCATAAATCCCGAGAAATTTTTCAGAGGATTTAAATCTGGACTTTATGGAGTCAGAATAGTATTTCAATATTTGCAATTTGGATACACAATTGAACCAGTCTGGAGTTATCTATTGGTGAGTTATCTTGTTGAAACAGAAAGTTGTCACGCAGTACAGGAACACTAGGCAACATGACATTAGCTAATACATCCCTATATTTCTTACCGTTTAAATGACCCTCTATTTTTCATATGACTCCTGGCCCATCAAAAGTCATCCATCACCAGGCGCCTACAGAAAGCCGACCACTAATCGAACGTTCATAAATATATCTTGGATCATATATTCGTCCTCTTTCACCGTTAACCGTTTGGTTTCTGTAGAAAAATAATTGAACAGTTGATTAGTCAGAGAAAATTACTAACCATCAAAAATGTATGTCCATGCGGTGGTATAGGTTTACGCAAATATTAACCTATCATGCCGATTTCTTTCCTTTAGTGAAGGTTTTACCGCCGCAGTATAACTTTTTAAGCCGGTAGAAGTTGTCTTCTTCGTGCAGTACTTGTGCTAGCAGGAAAAACACTTTCGTTGACCGCCGAACGGAAGCTGGTAGACGGATGCTTCCGTACATATTGTAATAAATACAGTTCTTGTCCTCTGCATCTGTAGTAGCTCGTCGTCTACCTCATCGTGGTTGCCTTCTAATTGTATTTTCAACAGCCCGTTCATGCAGCAATGTATTTATATATGTATGAGTAACGTTTAATTCTCGAACAACAGCTCTTGTGAAAAATCCATTGTCGAACAAACTTATCGCGCGCACTTATTCCGGAGTAGTCAACATTATTTTAAAGTTTTTACCTTCGTGAGTTGGGATATATAAATAGAACCCGGCGACATTAAATATAACAGTAACAACACGATGAAGATCCTAACACTGATAGAATTAAAATACTCTTAAACGTACTACAAATATTTATCAAAACTTATTTATATTTATGACTGAATTTATATTTATTACGGAGGATATTATGACTTATTACGTACAATATAATACACAATTAATGATTTTATAGCCGACATTTGCATAATTATAAAATTTTGTTGTTTTCTATAATTCAAACGCCCCCTTAATACGAATTTGCTTAAAGTGCTAATAGCTTGTAAATATTCCATGGCATACGGTGAATCATCTTGCCCTTGTACCTTGAGAAAATATTATTTGTCGGTGATGTACTATCAAATTAAGAACTCAATTGTCAATAATATAAACGATAAAACATATCTGGATGTCGGTAGATGTTAAAGGAAGGTCACTAGATGTTAAAAGTCACAATATTGCAAATGGTTTGGTGACAAACGGAAGATGATGTATAGACATTCATTCAACGCGTTGGATTCAAAGATTACAATACCACCCATCACATGATTTATAAGTAGATGCCTCATAATTAAATTATGTCAATTAGTATGTCAAGTGTAGTATTCAACTTAAATGAAAAATATAATCTTAAATAATGAGGTGTCACCACCACACAACTTTCTTATACTTATGAAAGTTTCAAATTATAGAATTTTAAGAATATGTTTATATAAAAATTATTCAAAAACCTATTCTTAATACTTCTATTCTTTTATTAAATCTCTATAGAATGCATACTTTGCGAGATATTCGAAAGAAAATACTACTGGCTCAGAGTAAAAATGTTACCTACTTCAGGTCCGAATTTTGAAATTTCATTTATACAAAAAGTATTGAAAAATAAGTTCTAAATACTTTTATACTCGTAACGTACTTGTCTAAAAAGCATGACTTGCAAAATATTTGCAAAAAACCGATTTTCGATAAGAGTAAAAGACTTACTTCTGGTAGGAACTTTTTTAATAAAATTGATCTCAATTTTAATTTTAAGTACATATTGCTGTGGCAACATGACTATTTGGAATATGATAATTGTAGTATTGCCATACATTAGGCTTTGTTGTGTGCTGTTCCAGCAACATAAATAATAAAGATGATGATAATTTTTATTATCCTTAATGTATATTTTATTTATCTTAACAGCACGTACTTTATAAGTATACGTGAATTCTATCAGTGTATCTAAATGTCTCCTCTCTCGTCAAATCTCTTGTTTTACTTTTGATTGGGATAAGGTTATAGCTTATTTAAATGAAAACCAGAAACCATATAAAACATAATTGTATAATTTATTTAACATTTATTACATAATAGATAGCATCGCTATACTATATTCACCATTTTATTTAAAAGGAACATAATTAAAAGAAAACGTTTGTACCTTGTTCTAGGTTGTAACGTTTCTATGGTACGAGTATATTTTTCTTATACTTAATCAAATAGAAATCTAAAATATTTTCCTGTTTCAAGACAAATAAAATTCAATTAACTTTTGTATACTATTTACATTTTATGCTAGTTCTATTCCATCAGAGACATTATATTTGCACGTAATGCTCTGACAAACTTAGAACTTCGCAATGGTCAATGTTCGGAGAAAAAACTTGAATCTGATTACTATCTATAACCATTCGCACGTGTTATATCTAGCATCTCAGAATCCGCTACCCAGAAACACTTTCCTTATTAAAAATTTAATTTTAAGTCATTAATTTATAATCAAAAATTATCGTAAACATTAATGATGCCTA
This sequence comes from Amphimallon solstitiale, assembly GCA_963170755.1. Classification (NCBI taxonomy): domain Eukaryota; kingdom Metazoa; phylum Arthropoda; class Insecta; order Coleoptera; family Scarabaeidae; genus Amphimallon; species Amphimallon solstitiale. The sequence goes on along the minus strand of OY720681.1, from coordinate 121,325,431 downwards.
ATTGAGTGCCAGAAAATATACATTTGCACGCTATATCCTCTTAACACCCAACACCATTAATAATTTCATTTTTGTAAACTTGAAACTAATGAACACTTATTACTATTACAGGAAAACATTTATTATCCCTGTTGCACAACGTTATATTGAATATACATTTGCACGTTATATTTCAATACACGCATAGCCACATTGATAACTCTTTGTATCAAACTTACTTTGAATCATTGAAAAACTTCTCAAATTCTGCCATTTGCATCTCCATTATTTTTAAAAATACAAAGACAATTAACCAAGGAAAATAAATGAATGAAACTTAATTGCAAATAAAAATTAATACGCTAATACAAAAGAAATAAATATGAATCGTGATGTATCTAACCCTACGATTTTAAGTTACTGTTATTCTCTTTTCAGATAACCAGCTAATGCGTGAATCAATCAATGAATGAATGAATCTTGTCGATTCTTGTTTTCAATTTATATCCCCGGGAAAACACGTGACCGCTCTCAACGCCATCCTTAGAAACTACCGTTTGAGTTGTCACCCTGCGTCTTCAGTGAGCTCTTTGCCTTTCAAGTTGCCGTTGTGATTCGAACACACACACACGCACTTGTTGTCTTTTGACAGTTCCCTCACTTCCAAATGTCAACACCCCGAGAGTTGTCCGTTTGCACTTTAAAAGTTTCTCACAAATTGTCCAGCATTTCCCCAACGTAGGTATATTTGTATTAATATAATTCTTCTTTATCTTTGTTTATGAATTTATTACCTTCTTTACTATTTGCCACATATTTCCTCTTTCCATTGGCTAACACAATTCTTATTTTTGTTTTATGTCCAGCTCTCGGTAATTTTGGAAATACATTGTAAATAACAGGTATTCTTTTAATAAGATTACTTGTACTACCATGATCCATTTGGTTTGCCCCTTCATTGCTTCCCTCTATCCAGGACTTTTCCAAAGGTGATATATTTATCTGTAATAAACTACAAACCAAGTTTACATTATATTTCTTTTTGTAGGTCATCAAAACCGTACTAAACCTCTCTACAGATTATGAAACATAATACTACATATACGAATTCATGAATGTATTTTATTATTGCCAGCTGTCGTTTATAAAAACACTACTGCAGATTGTATGGTCTCAGAATATCTTTATTTATATCCTTTTTTATTTATTTACTTATATAGTCATAAGTTAAGGTAAATTTTTATTCTTTTTGCATGATTTATTTAATAAAGTTTTATTACCTTATGCACGTTCTCAAGTTTACATAATTTATTCAATTATATTTTTCTCCCGTGCATATCGAATTTTGTTTTCTTCATACAATCTTATTGCATTTAGATGACTAATTCTTATCACACTTCCATCCTTAAGCATAACCCTTTCTCGGTTATTCGTTTTCATTTCTTTTTTATTTTTAAACAATGGTCCATTATTTAAAATGTTCAGTGCAATTCTCACGCATTTTATAAAATCAGGTTGTTTTTCATTATACACAAACCATACATCTTGTTTCTCTTTTCTATAAAAGAAATATATGTATCTTAAATTTTATCTCGTCTTTTATTTTATACCTGTTTCATATCTAAATTGTAAATATAAATTCATTTTTTATGTCTATGTTTTCTCACTTTAAAATGTATGCAACTTAATATACTCATGTTAAATCTTGGAATACAATAAAACTTATTATTATTGTCTCTTTTATATTTTATATACTTAAATTAAATCTTAATGCTATTACTATTATCTTATTAATATGCAAGAGACGACGGCAATATGAATTCTTTATAAATTTGTTTAAACTTAGTAGTTAACGAAATATTGGCAAAATTTTATTTTTTTACTGAAGTAGACTAGTACTTCCGGTGCGTCGATTTTACTGAAAATCTAATCAGATCTCAAGAGGGAGATTATACTACTAAATGCAAAATTTGGAATTGATAGCTATAGGGGTTTGACCGCTATCGTGGTTACATACAGACACACGCACACACAAAAAGAGAGAGAGGGAGGGAGAGAGAGAGATTTTTTTAAAACCACTTTTTTGATGTCAACTTCAAAACTTGGACATCTGCAATAATCTTGAGGTCGAAAATGTTCATCATCACAATACTTCCTTATACTACGTATAAGAAAGCAAAAAATGAGGTGCGGGCACCACACGACTTTCTTATACATATGAGCCTTTCAAATTATGCAAAGTTGTTCTAAATTAAGCTTTGAATACTTTTATCTTCTTAAAAAAATACGTTTATGAGTAAATATGTTACTTCAGGTCCGAATTTTCAAAATTCTTTTATACACAAATTATTCAAAATACTATTCTAAGTACGTCTAGTCTCTTAATATATCTCTTCAGAATGCATAATGCGACATATTTGCAAAAAATGAGTAAAAGTGTTACATCCGGTCCGAATTTTGAATTTTTTTCTATACAATAGGAATTGGAAATTAAGTTCTAGATACTTTTATACTCGTAGCGTACATGGCTTGCAAAATATTCGCAAAAAACTAATTTTCGATAAGAGTGAAAGACCTACATTTCGAAAAACTTTTTTAATAAAATTCTTAAATTTAATTTTGAGTACATACGAATTCTTTATAAATTTGTTTAAACTTAGTAGTTGACGAATAATTGGCAATATTCGATTTTTTCACTGAAGTACTATTACTTCCGGTCTGCCGATTTTACTGAAAATCTAATCAGATCTCAAGAGAGAGATTATATTTGTAAATTCAAAATTTGGAATTGATATCTATAGCGGTTTGACCGCTATTGTGGTCATTTTCATCATCAGAATACTTCCTTATACTATATATAAGAAAGTAAAACATAATTGCTTTAGGTGAAGTAAGTTTGTCATATATTGCCTATACCTAAAATTATTGTCAAGTATCATACGTATTCCCTAAATAAGTTCGAATGAAAATAGAAATGTTTATAATTCAAAATACAGTATAATACTGACTGATAACTCTGATATGCCTGTTTCCCTCTAAGAAGTATAGAAAGAGTCTTGATGGATTGTAAGTAATATCGGTAATATTCAATACAATTCAATTTAATTCAAATTTATTAATTATTGTAAATAAAATATTTACAACAAAAAATGTCAAAAACATAGATATTAAATATGTATAAATAGTATAAATAAATTATAATAAATAAATAGGATATGAAATTCTTGAATGTGTAACGTACATTAACGGATAAATAACTATCAAAAGTATACATATATACATTTATACATAAACGTATATGCACATATATACGTGTTGAGATACACAACATACATTTAGGTTTCGTTACCAACAGCGAACGCACAGGCACGTGTTTCGGCCTTTGAGGCCTCTTCAGTGTACGTGGTGCTGTTGGCAATGATCCACAACTAAAATCGTGTCTTATGTCCGTTGAACCGCAAAGTGCCGGTGAGAATATCTCAGCGACATCTGCCATCTAAGCGCGACACCGAACACGACAGTTTCATCTTTGCACACTGTGCATAAGACAAAACCTGTATGCTAAATGTGTAGATAAATATCGAGGGCAGAGTCAAAATATTTAATTTAATAAATGTTTTGCAAGAATCGCGCTGATTCAAATTTTCATTATTATTTACATCAGACCGTGTATATTCAAAAACAACATTTTATAAGCTATTCTGCAGTTCTTATCGGAAACAGATAGGCGGACAAATCTAGATCAAGAAGAGAAATGAATCTAGAACAGAACCCTGGGAAAGTGCTTTATTGTGGCACTTTGGCGATATATTGTTCAAGGATACAGTCTGACACTCCTAAGAAAGTTGGACTTCAGAAATGCACTGAGAATATTTGTATGCAATGGATAGAAAATTATAATTTTAATCACCTGATGGAACAATTGTAATAGTTAAATATATATTTTGAACTCTGCGTATATTATTTAATATCATTCACCATTCAACCCAATGGCAATACCATTTTTTTCTGTTTATTAAGTGATGTAATTACTATATAAGTATGAAAATATGAAATATCGAGATGACATTTAAAATATCACTATAAGAAAATCATTTATTGTTGTTTTAGTTTTCTTTACGCTATATTTAAATTCTTCAGAAATTCAAAGAGAAAGTTTTGCCATGCTAGTATAAAACGCCTGTTTGTCTCCTATTCATGTAGTGTACGTACTTGTCTCCTTACATGATATAGTACTTAGATAAGTTGTTTTTGCACTTTATTGTGGCTTTACAGAGTTTGCCTTTTTATGGAATCCTTGTACTTACAGTGTTATTGTTTTTAGAAGATATATTTATTGATTTTATTAACTTCTCAGATTGTTGTGGGATTCGATGCGATGGTGTTAGTTGTAGAGTCATCGTAGGTTGGTAGCACTAAATGCGTACTGCATTATGCCGAAGTCGATGCCGCCTGTTTCTGTCGCTGTTCACTCCATTCCGTTGTTCCGACCTATGCTAAAAATCAATGTTTAGAGCTATGTTTGGCGGTAGGTTAGGGTGAATGCTCTCTTTACTGTGACAATATTGCATATTTGAAAATGCCGTTTTGACATAAACCACTAGCAAGCGAAACAGGTATATTTAAATTATTTCCTCTCTCTTGCGGTGTTCTGAATAAATTTCAAATATGAATTCGTTCCCGATAATTTTATAAAGGGTAGCTGATGAAATAAGTATACAATTTTGAAAATTTTTTGTCACGTTTCGTTTGAAATGAGTTGTTTATTGCAGTGTTTAAGGACCGATTTCTTCATACTCAGATAAAAATCCTGTATACGTATCCGCAAGGCCATTGACATCTGATAGATAGGCAAAATACAAATTTCTTCGTAAAATATCACTAAAAAGTTATCTAAAAGATAATAATTGCCAATATATTGCAGTGATCTTGAGTCTGGAATTGAATTGTAAACAAGTCCTAAACAAAAATAAACTATCTCCCTTGTATATAAATATTTATTTATTAAGTTAAGATTTTAGAAAATCTCAATTAAATTAATTAAAATAGTATAAGAATGTCATTATAATTTTTATTCAAGAAATTAATATAAGAATAAGACGTATACAGGGTGTTCACACTTAAACCCGCACCATTGGTAACTCCGTTATTATTGGAGCTACGAATTCGTCCAAATTAGCAAACTAGTAGGAGTTTTCCTGGCGGTTACGACGATGAAAACAAAAAAACAATTGAACGTCGCGTTTTTCAGATATTTGACAAAATGTAATTTTTTAAATGGAACACCCTGTATATTTTTATGCGGTTGAATAAAAAATTTAGTTCTGAATAAAAATGTTTAAATACATTATCTTAAAAAAATTGAAAATAAAAAAGTTATCACGTGATTTCTTAAACATTGCATTTTGTTTAAAAAAATTTATGAAAGACGTAGCATGTTTCACATGTTTATCCAATTGAAGTCATCTTCAGATATTAAATAAAATAATATCATAAACATCCTTAAAATTTGCTTACTTTATCTCTAAAACGTAAGTTTTCAAATGAGATACCGTGCATTTTTAGGGATTTAGGATTTGTTTTTAGGGATGCCTAACGAAATTTGTAATTAAATAATATGTACCGATTATTGTATACTATTCTCTTGTTGAATGGATGAAAAATTTTTTTGTATAGGTCCGAGAATGTTTGTTCATAATATTCCTAAATGAATTCAAACGAAACGTTGTGTTTTTAACGAAATTTATTTTGATTTCGTCCACGAAACTTAAGAATAACAAATAAAAGAATAATAAACACTATCAATCAACATACATAACTAAAATAGTTGTTCGAAGGTACCACCTTCTTGGTCCAGACACTTGCGGGCTCTTTTCTGAGTGCAGCGCGTGGCTTTGAGAAGGGTCCTTCCATCAATATTCCGAATAATGGCCGTAATGTTATTTTGAAGTTCTTCCACATTTTGGTAACGATGTTTGTAAACTTCATTTTTCACTCGGCCCCATAAAAAATTCTAGCGGAGTTAGATCTGGTGAGCGTGGGGGGCACAGAACTGGTCCATGAGTTCCAATCCAACGGGGTCCAAACAGTCTCTCCAGTAATGCGTTAACGATATGGTGATTATGAGCCGGTGCACCGTCTTGTTGGAAGTATATCCGCGGCCTATCCATCAAGTTCACGTTGTCCACGAAATCTTCCAATACATGAGACATAAAGTCCTCATATCTCTCTCCCGTTAATGAGCCGCGGTAAAAAAAAGCACCCACAATTTTAGATCCAATCATACCACACCAAACATTAAGGCTGAACCGATGTTGTGGATTAGTGGGATGAGTCAAAAAAGGATTTTCCCGACTCCAAAAATGATAGTTTTTTCGATTAAACATTCCCTTATTAGAGAAGTTACGCTCATCCGACCATAAAACATATCGAGGAAAATTTGGATCTTCTTCACATTTATGTAGGAACCATTCACAAAATGCCATTCTTCTTATATCATCATTAAGATGCAAAGTTTGTACTGGCCGATATTTGTATGGCTCAAAATTATATTTTTTCAAAATTTTATGAATCGTTCCCAATGAAAGGTCTATTTCTCTTGCCAATTCTCTAATTGAATTGTTAGGATACGCCTCAAAATATCCCAGTACATTTATCTCTACTTCCTCACTAACCACAAATTGCTTCTTCGTTCTATTCTTCTTGAAAACCTCTTCGTTTCGCCGAAATTGTCTGTATAATTCCAAGAAATATCTTCTTTGAGGAATCGCGCGCTCGGGAAACATTGCACTATAATGTTCGCGAGCTCTAATAGTGTTTTTTCTCTGAAATATGTAAGCTTCCATAATATCACATTTTTCCTCATGTGTGAAAACCATTTTTATTAGAAGAAAACAAGAAGAAAACAGCAAAATAACAATGCGAATTTTAAAACACTGACAGATTAATTTGACGGATTGTTATTGAATATTTTTTTTTTATTGGTGCCTATTTGATCAAAATTGTAACAACTATTGTAATGTAGGCTAATTTCATTTTCTCTTTTCCTTTTTTTCTGAGTGGAATTTTAAATTATACTGTCCCATTTTAAAATGGGTACTTTTCTGATTATCTCGGGAATATGCCCCTTTAAAGAAATCACGTGATAACTTTTTATTTTCAATTTTCTTGAGATAATGTATTGAAAATTTTTTGTTCAGAACTAAATTCTTTATTCAACTGCATAAAAATATATAGGGTGTTCCATTTAAAAAATTACATTTTGTCAAATATCTGAAAAACGCGACGTTCAATTGTTTTTTTGTTTTTATCGTCGTAACCGCCAGGAAAAATCCTACTAGTTTGCTAATTTGGACGAATTCGTAGCTCCAATAATAACGGAGTTACCAATGGTGCGGGTTTAAGTGTGAACACCTTGTATATATCAAGTAAATATTCACAACGAAGTGTTTTCGTAACTTTCGCGGGAAAAAGAAATAATGTCGGAGACCGTTCGATGGATTGGCCCGAAGTATATTCGATATATGCTATCAACAATTACTAACCTGTAACACATCAATGGCAATAAATACTTAGATTATATATTGTAAATAACGTAATAACTATTTGTAACATTTACATATTCCTGTCTTTAAAAACTTTTGTACAATTATAATTGACGTAAACACGTCAACATTTAAATCAATATTTGTTTACATGTCAAGCGAGAGATGTATCGTTTAGTTGCAAGAGGCAGTTAAGAAGATATGCATTTGGAGAGGTGGAATCGGAATCAGTACCGAGTATGACCGTAGTTTTTTTGAGAGATAATGTTAATATAAAGCGGGACATTGAGATGAGATCGGATGAAGCAGGTGAAAACCGCTCTTAATAACAATAAACACCGGTGCCTATACTAAATATTTTTAATAGCAACTTAAGAATAATTTTCAATAAATTTGAACTCATAAATAAAATGAGACAAATATTATTGAAGAACCAGAATGTCCTTATTCTAACTTGCGATGGTCTAACACTATGCGTTACGGTGGAACATTTTGGTAGCTGTAATAGTTTTGTTTTACATTAAATAAAAGGATTTATTTTAACTTTGGACATAAGTACAGACACTTTCTGTTTGCAAATCTGTAGAATGTCAAAAGTATCAAATTTATTTACGCACTCTTTCTTTGTAGAGTATTTTTTCTTTAATTATTTGAAGAAGTATTTTACAAGTTATATTAATTTTTTCTTCGAAATAGGTGAATTTGAGCAATTATATGAAGAATTAAGGTACTTTAATTTTGTTTTATTTTGTTTGTTTTGCATATAGTGTTGAACAGAATTTTATGTGGTGGTTTATGCTGGAGTTTAAACGAGGTTGGTGTTTTTTTTTATTTTTATTAATGAATGTACTTTTATAATTTACATTTTTTAAAAATTGGTTTGAGCTTGTGTATTAAGGTTTGACGTATTGGATAATTGGTCAGGGATGTGTACAATGAATTAATTAAGTGATTAATTCATAGTATGGAGCCTTGATTAATTCTAGAGCCACGAATTTTTTTTGGTGATACTGTTTGGGAGCGAGAAAAGGCGCTGTGCAGTATTAATCAGAACAAAGTCATTACCTTAATGTGTATATAATTATAACCGGTGCGAGTCATAATCTTGTTATTTATTTATTATCCAGTATAAGTCACGACATTTGGCAAAACTTTGACTTGTTGATTGTTTTGGTATAGATATTAACGAATAAAGATGAGAAAAAAATGTTTAATAGAATATTTCTGATTTAATTATTATTATTGTTTGGATTATAATTACTATATTAGTGTTTTTCTTTATTTATTATCATAACATGCAACAGTTTGATTTTGTATTTTAATTTTCTTTTGTTTGTAAATACATCTGTGTTATTCTTATTTAGTATTTTAATAAATTATGTTATAAGATTTTACTGTATTTTTATTTACTTTATCTGACCTGGAGAAAGCTTAAGAGCATTCACTTTGGAGAAAGAACATTTTTCTATTTTCTGCCCCTGAGAGAAAGTATAATTAATGTACCCCAAACTGAGCTAGTGAAGTGCGAAATTACCTACCCTATATTTCTGCAGAAATTATGAGATCCTAGTCTAGCATAAGGCCTAGTACTAGGATATATGCTTGATTCTGCCTTAATTTGATAATAAAGCTTTTTAATAATATTACATAATTATCAATCTGCAAGAGTCACTGCAATATGTTACGATAACACGAAAAAAATTAATGATAGCTAAAATCAGATTAATGCTAGTAATTTACAGAATCGACTTTAAATAATATTACCAGTAAACAGCATAAAAAGGAGTTATTATATGTGAGATAAACCTTTATGCGCATTGAAAAATGAAAGTAAGTATGAAATAATGTGCACATTGTGTGTCTACAATTTGTATTCCATATCAGAGTGTATTATTTGAGGTGTACCATACATTCGTTTCTCAAAAAATTTTACATTTCCTAACGTGTTTCACAATACAACAAAATTAATAGAAGTGCGTATATATATACCGTAGTCGTCAAACTTTAATTTCGGTTTATACTTCTATACCATGCAGAAGATGACCTTATAATATGCAGCGATGCCTGCTTACTAACAGTGGTGGGAAGCAACGCAGTGTCGGGGGACCCTCACGCCTTATATTTCATAGGAAACGTTTGTCGAGTGTACTGTCTTGGCAGCCTCGCTTATGTTTATCTTTAGTTTATTTCGTCGCGCTGTTTTCCTCTTTCTACTTTCGTATCAGAAATTAAAATATGTTGACTACGGTATATTTAAATCATACTTAATTCCTGGGAATAGCGGTCGTATTAAAATAACCAAAATAAAAACAAAATTAACGTTTCGACATTATTTATTTTATGTCTTCTTCAGAAACAAATATCTATCGGAAGAAAAACAGGAGTTATTTAAATATACATATCATTGTTCTTGTTAATGGCATTACAATTTACTAATACATGATGGAAAACAATATTCTTATATAGTTAAATCAAATGTAATTAAGAACGTTTTTGGTGTTGTATGATTACTAATAATATTACAAAAAACATGTATGTACTTACATAATCGATAACTTAATACTACTTTACTATCTTGGGTTTTTTTTTTATTTCATATACAGGGTATAACAAAATAAGTGTAAAACATTTCAGGGGGTGATTCCTTAGCGAAAAAGAGATAGGGTCTTTCATATAAAAAAAACCCCATAAAGGGGGTACATAAAATTTGTTTTACAATTTTTCTCACAAACACTAAGAATGTAATTTATTTCCAATGTAACTTTTTGTCTGATTATTTGTTTACCATTTAAAAATTTATTCCCAATAGCTTGTTTCATTCGAAACAAAAAATGTCTCTTGAATTTTTTGCCCAAAAGTAATCAGTTCGCAGCAAAAAATTATTTTACGAACAACTACAGAGATACATCGTCATAAAACGAAAATGTAAAACTAATTTATTTAGTAGGCCGCTAGTAGTGGTATCACGCTGTCAGTTTGTAAATTTTTGAAATTGAATTAATACTTAATTGTGTGTCGTTGTTTTCTTCGTAATTTGTTAGTTTAATAATTCACTTGTTATTAAAATGGCATACACAAATGAGAAAATGGCTGATATGCATTACGTTTACGGTCTGTCGCAGGGGAATGGGTTAAAAGCTTCTAGAAGATATGCTGAAATGTAGAGTGTGTGAAGTTAGCCCCCCTTTTTTCGAATATCGGAAATCTGACGGTTGTTCCAGGTTGTTCTAGGTTTGTTCTAAATTGTTCCAAAGTATTTCAAAAAAAAAGTCAAAATTGGCCGAGATAATTGAAAAAAACGACTTTTTCACCCAGCCCCCCTTTTTTCGAAAATTGAAATTCTGAAGGTTGTTCCAGGTTGTTCTAGTTGTTCTAAACATTGTTCCAAAGAATCTCGAAAAAAAAATCAAAATTGGCCGAGATAATCGGAAAAAACGAGTTTTTGCCAGCCCCCCTTTTCTTGAAAATTGTAATTCTGATGATTGTTCTACGTTGCTCTAGGTTTGTTCTAAATTGTTCCAAAGTATTTCCTAGAAAAAATCAAAATCAGACGAGAAAATGGGAAAAAACCAAAGCCAAAAGTATGAAGTCGGACCCAGTTTTTGCAAAAATTAAAATTTTGACGGTTGTTCTAGGTTGTTCTAGGTTTGTTCTAAACATTGTTCGAATACGTCAAAACCGTATCTCTTATATATCAAAAGATATGGCAAAAAAACCAAATCCAAAAGTGTGAAGTTAGCCCCCCTTTTATCGAAAATCTAACTTCTGACGGTTGTTCCAGGTTGCTCTAAGGGTGTTCTCAATTGTTCCAAAGTATTTCAAAAAATAAATCATAATTGGCCGAAAAAACGGCAAAAAACTTTTTTTTTCTGGCGGCCCATTTTTCGAAAATCGAAATTCTGACGGTTGTTCTGGGTTGTTCTAAGTTTGTTTTAAATTGTTCCAAAGGATCTCAAAGAAAAAATCATAATTGGCCGAGATAATAGAAAAAAACGATTTTCCCACGGACCCCCTTTTTGCGAAAATTCAAATTCTGAGGGTTGTTCCAGGTTGTTCTAGATTTGTTCTAAACATTATTCTTATACATCAGAACCGTATCTCTTATATTTCAAAAGATATTGCAAAAAAACGTTTTTAAAAAAAGTGTGAAGTTAGCCCCCCTTTTTTCGAAAATCTAACTTCTGACGGTTGTTCCAGGTTGCTCTAGGTGTGTTCTCAATTGTTCCAAAGTATTTCAAAAAATAAATCATAATTGGCCGAAAAAACGGCAAAAAACTTTTTTTTTCTGGCGGCCCATTTTTCGAAAATCGAAATTCTGACGGTTGTTCTGGGTTGTTCTAAGTTTGTTTTAAATTGTTCCAAAGGATCTCAAAGAAAAAATCATAATTGGCCGAGATAATAGAAAAAAACGATTTTCCCACGGACCCCCTTTTTGCGAAAATTCAAATTCTGAGGGTAGTTCCAAGTTGTTCTAGATTTGTTCTAAACATTATTCTTATACATCAGAACCGTATCTCTTATATTTCAAAAGATATTGCAAAAAAACGTTTTTAAAAATGTGTGAAGTTAGCCCCCCTTTTTTCGAAAATCTAACTTCTGACGGTTGTTCCAGGTTGCTCTAGGTGTGTTCTCAATTGTTCCAAAGTATTTCAAAAAATAAATCATAATTGGCCGAAAAAACGGCAAAAAAGTTTTTTTTTCTGGCGGCCCATTTTTCGAAAATCGAAATTCTGACGGTTGTTCTGGGTTGTTCTAAGTTTGTTTTAAATTGTTCCAAAGGATCTCAAAGAAAAAATCATAATTGGCCGAGATAATAGAAAAAAACGATTTTCCCACGGACCCCCTTTTTGCGAAAATTCAAATTCTGAGGGTTGTTCCAGGTTGTTCTAGATTTGTTCTAAACATTATTCTTATACATCAGAACCGTATCTCTTATATTTCAAAAGATATTGCAAAAAAACGTTTTTAAAAAAAGTGTGAAGTTAGCCCCCCTTTTTTCGAAAATCTAACTTCTGACGGTTGTTCCAGGTTGCTCTAGGTGTGTTCTCAATTGTTCCAAAGTATTTCAAAAAATAAATCATAATTGGCCGAAAAAACGGCAAAAAACTTTTTTTTTCTGGCGGCCCATTTTTCGAAAATCGAAATTCTGACGGTTGTTCTAAGTTTGTTTTAAATTGTTCCAAAGGATCTCAAAGAAAAAATCATAATTGGCCGAGATAATAGAAAAAAACGATTTTCCCACGGACCCCCTTTTTGCGAAAATTCAAATTCTGAGGGTTGTTCCAGGTTGTTCTAGATTTGTTCTAAACATTATTCTTATACATCAGAACCGTATCTCTTATATTTCAAAAGATATTGCAAAAAAACGTTTTTAAAAAAAGTGTGAAGTTAGCCCCCCTTTTTTCGAAAATCTAACTTCTGACGGTTTTTCCAGGTTGCTCTAAGTGTGTTCTCAATTGTTCCAAAGTATTTCAAAAAATAAATCATAATTGGCGGAGATAATAGGAAAAAACGATTTTACAATGGGCGGAATGCACTTTCCGAACATTACTGTGTTGAAGGAAGTTTTTGTATGATGCAGTTCTTTTTAAAGAAATAAACATCTAATATAGCAATAAATATATATTTTCGCAAGAAATATAATGTTCATTTATTACAAAACGATATTGTTACCAAATGCTCATGAACTATTTCAAAGAAAAAATCAAAACCGGTTATGAAAAAACGATATTTTTCCCCAGTCCCTATTTCTTAAAAATCGAAATTCTTACAGTTTCAAAGTATTTCAAAAAAAAAAAAGCGCTGGATATGGGTACCCAACTAAAATCAAGCAAAATGGGGAAGTCTATCAGGCTCCCTTTGTTATTTTATTTTGTCTAGTAATAATAAAAATAAAATACTGATTTTGAAGTTTGAAAATTTTAATTATAGTAAACCACTACAACGTTATTTTGTCTAGCCGTGGTCTGGCCACTTTTTTTCATGGTTTTTGCTCCGGGAATGCAAGCACGTGTAGACATTCCTATCAAGTATGCTTATTTTTTGTAGCCCCTCTTCGTAAACATGTTGCAATATGCTGTCTAATTTTCTCACTAAAACGATTCAAAGGCTACTATTACTTTATTTGGAAAAAATATTATATAGGTACCTATTTAGATAATATAAGATAGTATATCCGTCAAAGAGTAGCCGATTTGGGAAAGGCTGTTTTACAATACCAAATTGATAAAAAAATATATTATTTATGTCAATGTTATCAAATAATATAATAATATCAATAAATAAATTTTACAGAAAAAATATATATTTTAGATTTTAGGGATAAACTAAAGCATGAACTCTAATAAAAATAAACAAAGAAACATCAACCTAGCAGCTCATGAGAAAAACACTAATCTTTCTATGAGCAAGGTATAATCATTCTCAATATGTTTATGAGGTAGTTTTTAATCTACATTAATAATGTAACTAACGTCACTGTTCTAATATTATTTTATGTTAGGAGCATCAGCATTTAGTAACAATATTGTTTTCAAACAAATGAATTATATTACTTGGGAAAATATATGTATATTTACTGCTTCTGCTTTATTCTGAATCACAAATGAGTATTATTATTCATTAAAAAAAAAAATCGATTTACCTATTATCTTGGGCAATTTCGATATTTTCTTTGTAATCCTTTGGAACAATTTAGAACAACCTAGAACAACCGTCAAAATTTCGATTTTCGAAAAAAGGGGCGCCAGAAAAACATTGTTTTTTGCCGTTTTTTCGGCCAATTATGATTTATTTTTTGAAATCCTTTGGAACAATTTAAAACAAACTTAGAACAACCCAGAACAACCGTCAGAATTACGATTTTCGAAAAATGGGCCGCCAGAAAAAAAAACTTTTTTGCCGTTTTTTCGGCCAATTATGATTTATTTTTTGAAATACTTTGGAACAATTGAGAACACACCTAGAGCAACCTGGAACAACCGTCAGAAGTTAGATTTTCGAAAAAAGGGGGGCTAACTTCACACTTTTTTTAAAAACGTTTTTTTGCAATATCTTTTGAAATATAAGAGATACGGTTCTGATGTATAAGAATAATGTTTAGAACAAGTCTAGAACAACCTGGAACAACCCTCAGAATTTGAATTTTCGCAAAAAGGGGGTCCGTGGGAAAATCGTTTTTTTCTATTATCTCGGCCAATTATGATTTTTTCTTTGAGATCCTTTGGAACAATTTAAAACAAACTTAGAACAACCGTCAGAATTTCGATTTTCGAAAAATGGGCCGCCAGAAAAAAAAAGTTTTTTGCCGTTTTTTCGGCCAATTATGATTTATTTTTTGAAATACTTTGGAACAATTGAGAACACACCTAGAGCAACCTGGAACAACCGTCAGAAGTTAGATTTTCGAAAAAAGGGGGGCTAACTTCACACTTTTTTTAAAAACGTTTTTTTGCAATATCTTTTGAAATATAAGAGATACGGTTCTGATGTATAAGAATAATGTTTAGAACAAATCTAGAACAACCTGGAACAACCCTCAGAATTTGAATTTTCGCAAAAAGGGGGTCCGTGGGAAAATCGTTTTTTTCTATTATCTCGGCCAATTATGATTTTTTCTTTGAGATCCTTTGGAACAATTTAAAACAAACTTAGAACAACCCAGAACAACCGTCAGAATTTCGATTTTCGAAAAATGGGCCGCCAGAAAAAAAAAGTTTTTTGCCGTTTTTTCGGCCAATTATGATTTATTTTTTGAAATACTTTGGAACAATTGAGAACACACCTAGAGCAACCTGGAACAACCGTCAGAAGTTAGATTTTCGAAAAAAGGGGGGCTAACTTCACACTTTTTTTAAAAACGTTTTTTTGCAATATCTTTTGAAATATAAGAGATACGGTTCTGATGTATAAGAATAATGTTTAGAACAAATCTAGAACAACCTGGAACAACCCTCAGAATTTGAATTTTCGCAAAAAGGGGGTCCGTGGAAAAATCGTTTTTTTCTATTATCTCGGCCAATTATGATTTTTTCTTTGAGATCCTTTGGAACAATTTAAAACAAACTTAGAACAACCCAGAACAACCGTCAGAATTTCGATTTTCGAAAAATGGGCCGCCAGAAAAAAAAAGTTTTTTGCCGTTTTTTCGGCCAATTATGATTTATTTTTTGAAATACTTTGGAACAATTGAGAACACACCCAGAGCAACCTGGAACAACCGTCAGAAGTTAGATTTTCGAAAAAAGGGGGGCTAACTTCACACTTTTTTTAAAAACGTTTTTTTGCAATATCTTTTGAAATATAAGAGATACGGTTCTGATGTATAAGAATAATGTTTAGAACAAATCTAGAACAACCTGGAACAACCCTCAGAATTTGAATTTTCGCAAAAAGGGGGTCCGTGGGAAAATGGTTTTTTTCTATTATCTCGCCCAATTATGATTTTTTCTTTGAAATCCTTTGGAACAATTTAAAACAAACTTAGAACAACCCAGAACAACCGTCAGAATTTCGATTTTCGAAAAATGGGCCGCCAGAAAAAAAAAGTTTTTTGCCGTTTTTTCGGCCAATTATGATTTATTTTTTGAAATACTTTGGAACAATTGAGAACACACTTAGAGCAACCTGGAACAACCGTCAGAAGTTAGATTTTCGATAAAAGGGGGGCTAACTTCACACTGTTGGATTTGGTTTTTTTGCCATATCTTTTGATATATAAGAGATACGGTTTTGACGTATTCGAACAATGTTTAGAACAAACCTAGAACAACCTAGAACAACCGTCAAAATTTTAATTTTTGCAAAAACTGGGTCCGACTTCATACTTTTGGCTTTGGTTTTTTCCCATTTTCTCGTCTGATTTTGATTTTTTCTATGAAATACTTTGGAACAATTTAGAACAAACCTAGAGCAACCTAGAACAATCATCAGAATTACAATTTTCAAGAAAAGGGGGGCTGGCAAAAACTCGTTTTTTCCGATTATCTCGGCCAATTTTGATTTTTTTTTCGAGATTCTTTGGAACAATGTTTAGAACAACTAGAACAACCTGGAACAACCTTCAGAATTTCAATTTTTGAAAAAAGGGGGGCTGGGTGAAAAAGTCGTTTTTTTCAATTATCTCGGCCAATTTTGACTTTTTGTTTGAAATACTTTGGAACAATTTAGAACAAACCTAGAACAACCTGGAACAACCGTCAGATTTCCGATATTCGAAAAAAGGGGGGCTAACTTCACACACTCTGAAATGTATCCTCAACGGCAGCTTCTTTCGCATAGAATATTTGCCCGACTTCATCAACGATTACGAGAATATGGTTCATTCGACAAAAGAACGCAGGATTGTGGTCGCCATCGAGAAGTTAGAACAACACATCTTGAAGAAGCAGTACTTAATTTGGTTGAAGAACAGCCTACTAGCAGTACTAGAAAGATTGCTTTCGAGTTAAATGTTGATCATATGACGGTATTTCGAATTTTAAAGGAACAACTCTTATACCCTTACCATCTGCAACGAGTACAGGCACTGTTACAGCGAGATTTTCCGAACCGTCTTGAATTTTCCAATTGGATGCTGGAAATGATTAGAAGAAATCCTGACTTTCTGAAGACGATCGAATTCACAGACGAATGTACTTTTTCTCGTGACAAAATAATTAATTTTCATAATAACCACATATGGGCTGATGAAAACCCTCACGCTATTGTACAAGCTAACCATCAAGAACACTTTTCTCTTAACGTGTGACTCGGAGTTATTGGGGATTATTTAATTGGCCCTCATTTTCTACCTCCTCGATTAAATGGTGAGGCATACACTCAATTTTTAAGAGATGTGCATCCAGTACTGCTGGAGGAAGTTCCTTTGGGCGTCAGAAGGGATATGTTTTTTATGCATGATGGGGCTCCCGCCCATTTTAGTCAAGCAGCACGTCAGCATTTAACCCAAACATATCCAAATCATTGGAGGTCGAGGAGGACCACAGAATTGGCCCGCTCGATCCCCGGATCTCAATCCTCTCGATTTCTCTACTTGGGGCCATTTACAGACTTTGGTTTATCCTACTCCTGTTCGCAATGTAGAGGACTTAAGAAACCGCATCATCGATGTGTGCAGGGTAATTAGAGAGAATCCAGGAATATTTGAGCGAATACGTGGCTCAATGCGCCGACGTCTAGACGCATGTGTAATGACTGAAGGTGGACATATTGAACATTTACTATGATTTCTACATGTTTTATGTTTTGTTATTAATAAATTACTTTTGTTTATTCATCTTTAATCATATGTATTTTGATGCAGGTAGTAACTACAAAATAACAATACTAATCCAGTTCGCATTTATGACGATGTATCTCTGTAGTTGTTCGTAAAATAATTTTTTTGCTGCGAACTGATTACTTTTGGGCAAAAAATTCAAGAGACATTTTTTGTTTCGAATGAAACAAGGTACTGGAAATAGATTTTTAAATGGTAAACAAATAATCAGACAAAAAGTTACATTGGAAATAAATTACATTTTCAGTGTTTGTGAGAAAAATTGTAAAACAAATTTTATGTACCCCCTTTATGGGGCTGTATCTTAACAAGGGATGCTCCATTGAAGTTTTTTTATATGAAAGACCCTATCTCTTTTTCGCTAAGGAATCACCCCCTGAAATGTTTTACACTTATTTTGTTACACCCTGTATATGGAACTATATCTTGTCCAATGCTGTTTTTAATAATTTGTAATTAATTATTCGTTAATGAAATTTGATGTCGTTATTCGATGGCAGTCAAATACTAAATAAAATTTACATTTATATTCAAACCGTGTCAAACACTTCAGAGACCAAAAAAGGACTATAGGAAAAACAATTTTTCTTTTATAAACTATACCGATGTGTAATGATATAGTGAAAGAATAATTCTTCTACTCTTTTATATCAGTATATTTAATTCCTATTATAAAATATTAAAATAAATTTCAGATAGACCACTAATTTCTGTCCTGTCATTGCTGCTGTGTTATGCTTTTTTATTTGTATCATTTCCAACACATTTCTTGCTATGGAATTCTGTTCCTTGTTTAGGATACTTGCGTCATTGAATTTAAATGTATGTCTTGTGGGAGTAGTATGTTTCTTTAATGATGTTATGTTTTGGCAATATTTATGGCCTTTAATCCTTTCAGCAAGATGTTGTTGTATTTGCCCTATGTATATTTTATCACAATTCCCACATGGGATTTTGTACACGACATGGGTTTATTGTTTACACGGAACATCATTTTTAATTTTTGTGTATAGATGTTTCAAACTATTATTATTTTTGTGTGCAAGTTTTATATTAAAGGGTACTAGTACTTTTGCTATTTGTTCAGATAAGCCCCGTACATATGGAATGCTAACATATTTATAGTTAGTGGTTTGTATTTGATTGCTAGTCTTTGGTTGTTCATGGTTATAGTTTTTATGAACTATCTCTCTAATGATTTTTTCAATGAAACAAGTAGGGTAGTTATTTATATGAAAAATATTCTTTACTTTTGATAAAATTTCATCCCTGAATTCTGGACTGGTTAGTTAGAACCCTATCTATAAGAGCGATAACAACATTTTTTTATGTGCCAAGGGTTGGCCAGATTTGAAATTAACTTATCTACCTGTTGCAGCAGGCTTATGAAAAAACTTTGTCATTATTTTGTTATTACTTCAAATCAGTGTCATGTCTAAAAAATTAATTTTATCCTTGTCTTCTATTTCTACTGTAAAACCCAACCTTTTATGGTAGCTATTGAAACATTGCAAAATATAATCTATTTTATCACGTGGGACAGCCATAATGCAGTCATCCACATAACGTTTCAAGAAGGTAGCTTTAAAATTTAAGTTTGCTAGTACCTCTTGTTCCAACTCTCCTAACACCAATTGGGCAATAACGCTGGAAATTGGAGCCCCCATTGCACACATTATCTGTCGATAATATTTGCCTTTGAATTGAAAGTAAGTAGTTGAAAGTGTGAGTTCTAACGCATTGAGGAATTCCGTTAATGGGATATCGGTGAATTGACTGATATTGTTCCAGTTTTTCTTGACCGTGTTTTTTGCTAAGTCAATTGGTATATTTGTATATAATGAAATAACATCAAGAGAAATCAACTGATCATTTTCTTTTAATTGTATTTTGTCAATAAATTCTTTGAAGTCAAATGATTTTTTATGTAGTATTCATTTTTATAAGTTATGTTTGCTAAAATGTTAGATAAATATTTAGATAATTTATATAAAGGACTTTGGATACAGGACACAATTTGTCTCAGTGGGACGTCCGGTTTGTGTAATGTAAATGTTTCTCACTCTCTAAATCTATTTTTTTACCAATGCAAGAACCAACGTTAGATTTTAAAATATGATCAAAATTATTTCTGTACAATTTAATACTACCCTCTAAATTATTTATGTGTTTGACAGTATCTTTAATTAATAAATTTATAATGCAGTCTTTAAATATTTTATTTTTTGAAATTTATGTGTTGTTCAAATGTTCATCATTCATACATACATGTGAAAGTTTAAAGTTTAAAAAACAAGGCTGTAAACATTCTTTCTTACATACAGTTAAAAACATTTTCTGTTTTTGGCGATATTAAGTTTAAATTTCAATTTAATTAATTTCCTTAATTCTGTATACTCAGCACTTCCAATTTTCCTTCTGATTTCTTGAAAACCTGGTACGCTAACTTCCATTTTTTCACCCATGGATAAATATAGTAATATTTAAAGAAAAAATCTTCTTTAGATCCTGGCCGTGTATTTAATAAATCATACTTAATTCCTGGGAATAGCGGCCGTATTAAGATAACCAAAATAAAAACAAAATTAATGTTTCGACATTATTTATTCTATTTCTTCTTCAGAAACAAATATCTATCGGAAGATAGATATTTATCTAACATTTCAGCAAACATAACCTATAAAAATGTATACTACATAAACAAGAAAATGGTTGTGCTTAAAACCACACGGCAGAAGTGAAAACTTCATCAAGGCGAGGTTAATAATACGAAATCCAACTTTTTTTTTCGTTCTATATTACATTAGGGTCATCCTGCATCGAGGAATTCAGTTGCTGAGATTTAGTGTGCTTCTTTTGACGATATTTCTTCACGCGCGCATTAGATAATTCCCTTTTTCGTTTTAATTTGTCATCGATCATCCATCCTGTGTAACAGAAAAGAATTAAATGCTTATAAATTCGTATATAATGAGCAATTAAAGCAATTCTCTATTCGTTGCTATGGCAGCGGCCGCGATATATAGTCGCGTGTATATATATATAAATAGACAATATGAATACTCGCTTACGTGTCCCGCGCTGGTCTGATGCTAACATGCAGGCTTCTCACCCGTGAGATCTCGGGATCGAGTCTGCTCGGGGACATATACATATATATATATATATATATATATATATATATATATATATCTAAATTGATTTTTCTGCTTCGCGCTGAGTAAATTAATTAGGAAATTTTATCACAAAAATTTGCCCACGATGAGATTTGAACTCACGACCTTCTTAATGCCGTTAAGACGCGCTAACCAACTGCGCCACGAGGGCCTGAGTTCAATATCTACTTAAACGTCTTGATCTCTTCAAGTAACAGTTGAAATATACATCTTTATCCGGCAGTTCGGAAATGAATGTGTAAATTAGAATTTTAATTATTTTTAAAATTCTGTTTTTCTCAGCGTAGAAATATCTAAATTGATTTTTCTGCTTCGCGCTGAGTAAATTAATTAGGAAATTTTATCACAAAAATTTGCCCACGATGAGATTTGAACTCACGACCTTCTTAATGCCGTTAAGACGCGCTAACCAACTGCGCCACGAGGGCCTGAGTTCAATATCTACTTAAACGTCTTGATCTCTTCAAGTAACAGTTGAAATATACATCTTTATCCGGCAGTTCGGAAATGAATGTGTAAATTAGAATTTTAATTATTTTTAAAATTCTGTTTTTCTCAGCGTAGAAATATCTAAATTGATTTTTCTGCTTCGCGCTGAGTAAATTAATTAGGAAATTTTATCACAAAAATTTGCCCACGATGAGATTTGAACTCACGACCTTCTTAATGCCGTTAAGACGCGCTAACCAACTGCGCCACGAGGGCCTGAGTTCAATATCTACTTAAACGTCTTGATCTCTTCAAGTAACAGTTGAAATATACATCTTTATCCGGCAGTTCGGAAATGAATGTGTAAATTAGAATTTTAATTATTTTTAAAATTCTGTTTTTCTCAGCGTAGAAATATCTAAATTGATTTTTCTGCTTCGCGCTGAGTAAATTAATTAGGAAATTTTATCACAAAAATTTGCCCACGATGAGATTTGAACTCACGACCTTCTTAATGCCGTTAAGACGCGCTAACCAACTGCGCCACGAGGGCCTGAGTTCAATATCTACTTAAACGTCTTGATCTCTTCAAGTAACAGTTGAAATATACATCTTTATCCGGCAGTTCGGAAATGAATGTGTAAATTAGAATTTTAATTATTTTTAAAATTCTGTTTTTCTCAGCGTAGAAATATCTAAATTGATTTTTCTGCTTCGCGCTGAGTAAATTAATTAGGAAATTTTATCACAAAAATTTGCCCACGATGAGATTTGAACTCACGACCTTCTTAATGCCGTTAAGACGCGCTAACCAACTGCGCCACGAGGGCCTGAGTTCAATATCTACTTAAACGTCTTGATCTCTTCAAGTAACAGTTGAAATATACATCTTTATCCGGCAGTTCGGAAATGAATGTGTAAATTAGAATTTTAATTATTTTTAAAATTCTGTTTTTCTCAGCGTAGAAATATCTAAATTGATTTTTCTGCTTCGCGCTGAGTAAATTAATTAGGAAATTTTATCACAAAAATTTGCCCACGATGAGATTTGAACTCACGACCTTCTTAATGCCGTTAAGACGCGCTAACCAACTGCGCCACGAGGGCCTGAGTTCAATATCTACTTAAACGTCTTGATCTCTTCAAGTAACAGTTGAAATATACATCTTTATCCGGCAGTTCGGAAATGAATGTGTAAATTAGAATTTTAATTATTTTTAAAATTCTGTTTTTCTCAGCGTAGAAATATCTAAATTGATTTTTCTGCTTCGCGCTGAGTAAATTAATTAGGAAATTTTATCACAAAAATTTGCCCACGATGAGATTTGAACTCACGACCTTCTTAATGCCGTTAAGACGCGCTAACCAACTGCGCCACGAGGGCCTGAGTTCAATATCTACTTAAACGTCTTGATCTCTTCAAGTAACAGTTGAAATATACATCTTTATCCGGCAGTTCGGAAATGAATGTGTAAATTAGAATTTTAATTATTTTTAAAATTCTGTTTTTCTCAGCGTAGAAATATCTAAATTGATTTTTCTGCTTCGCGCTGAGTAAATTAATTAGGAAATTTTATCACAAAAATTTTGCCCACGATGAGATTTGAACTCACGACCTTCTTAATGCCGTTAAGACGCGCTAACCAACTGCGCCACGAGGGCCTGAGTTCAATATCTACTTAAACGTCTTGATCTCTTCAAGTAACAGTTGAAATATACATCTTTATCCGGCAGTTCGGAAATGAATGTGTAAATTAGAATTTTAATTATTTTTAAAATTCTGTTTTTCTCAGCGTAGAAATATCTAAATTGATTTTTCTGCTTCGCGCTGAGTAAATTAATTAGGAAATTTTATCACAAAAATTTGCCCACGATGAGATTTGAACTCACGACCTTCTTAATGCCGTTAAGACGCGCTAACCAACTGCGCCACGAGGGCCTGAGTTCAATATCTACTTAAACGTCTTGATCTCTTCAAGTAACAGTTGAAATATACATCTTTATCCGGCAGTTCGGAAATGAATGTGTAAATTAGAATTTTAATTATTTTTAAAATTCTGTTTTTCTCAGCGTAGAAATATCTAAATTGATTTTTCTGCTTCGCGCTGAGTAAATTAATTAGGAAATTTTATCACAAAAATTTGCCCACGATGAGATTTGAACTCACGACCTTCTTAATGCCGGTAAGACGCGCTAACCAACTGCGCCACGAGGGCCTGAGTTCAATATCTACTTAAACGTCTTGATCTCTTCAAGTAACAGTTGAAATATACATCTTTATCCGGCAGTTCGGAAATGAATGTGTAAATTAGAATTTTAATTATTTTTAAAATTCTGGTTTTCTCAGCGTAGAAATATCTAAATTGATTTTTCTGCTTCGCGCTGAGTAAATTAATTAGGAAATTTTATCACAAAAATTTGCCCACGATGAGATTTGAACTCACGACCTTCTTAATGCCGTTAAGACGCGCTAACCAACTGCGCCACGAGGGCCTGAGTTCAATATCTACTTAAACGTCTTGATCTCTTCAAGTAACAGTTGAAATATACATCTTTATCCGGCAGTTCGGAAATGAATGTGTAAATTAGAATTTTAATTATTTTTAAAATTCTGTTTTTCTCAGCGTAGAAATATCTAAATTGATTTTTCTGCTTCGCGCTGAGTAAATTAATTAGGAAATTTTATCACAAAAATTTGCCCACGATGAGATTTGAACTCACGACCTTCTTAATGCCGTTAAGACGCGCTAACCAACTGCGCCACGAGGGCCTGAGTTCAATATCTACTTAAACGTCTTGATCTCTTCAAGTAACAGTTGAAATATACATCTTTATCCGGCAGTTCGGAAATGAATGTGTAAATTAGAATTTTAATTATTTTTAAAATTCTGTTTTTCTCAGCGTAGAAATATCTAAATTGATTTTTCTGCTTCGCGCTGAGTAAATTAATTAGGAAATTTTATCACAAAAATTTGCCCACGATGAGATTTGAACTCACGACCTTCTTAATGCCGTTAAGACGCGCTAACCAACTGCGCCACGAGGGCCTGAGTTCAATATCTACTTAAACGTCTTGATCTCTTCAAGTAACAGTTGAAATATACATCTTTATCCGGCAGTTCGGAAATGAATGTGTAAATTAGAATTTTAATTATTTTTAAAATTCTGTTTTTCTCAGCGTAGAAATATCTAAATTGATTTTTCTGCTTCGCGCTGAGTAAATTAATTAGGAAATTTTATCACAAAAATTTGCCCACGATGAGATTTGAACTCACGACCTTCTTAATGCCGTTAAGACGCGCTAACCAACTGCGCCACGAGGGCCTGAGTTCAATATCTACTTAAACGTCTTGATCTCTTCAAGTAACAGTTGAAATATACATCTTTATCCGGCAGTTCGGAAATGAATGTGTAAATTAGAATTTTAATTATTTTTAAAATTCTGTTTTTCTCAGCGTAGAAATATCTAAATTGATTTTTCTGCTTCGCGCTGAGTAAATTAATTAGGAAATTTTATCACAAAAATTTGCCCACGATGAGATTTGAACTCACGACCTTCTTAATGCCGTTAAGACGCGCTAACCAACTGCGCCACGAGGGCCTGAGTTCAATATCTACTTAAACGTCTTGATCTCTTCAAGTAACAGTTGAAATATACATCTTTATCCGGCAGTTCGGAAATGAATGTGTAAATTAGAATTTTAATTATTTTTAAAATTCTGTTTTTCTCAGCGTAGAAATATCTAAATTGATTTTTCTGCTTCGCGCTGAGTAAATTAATTAGGAAATTTTATCACAAAAATTTTTTGCCCACGATGAGATTTGAACTCACGACCTTCTTAATGCCGTTAAGACGCGCTAACCAACTGCGCCACGAGGGCCTGAGTTCAATATCTACTTAAACGTCTTGATCTCTTCAAGTAACAGTTGAAATATACATCTTTATCCGGCAGTTCGGAAATGAATGTGTAAATTAGAATTTTAATTATTTTTAAAATTCTGTTTTTCTCAGCGTAGAAATATCTAAATTGATTTTTCTGCTTCGCGCTGAGTAAATTAATTAGGAAATTTTATCACAAAAATTTGCCCACGATGAGATTTGAACTCACGACCTTCTTAATGCCGTTAAGACGCGCTAACCAACTGCGCCACGAGGGCCTGAGTTCAATATCTACTTAAACGTCTTGATCTCTTCAAGTAACAGTTGAAATATACATCTTTATCCGGCAGTTCGGAAATGAATGTGTAAATTAGAATTTTAATTATTTTTAAAATTCTGTTTTTCTCAGCGTAGAAATATCTAAATTGATTTTTCTGCTTCGCGCTGAGTAAATTAATTAGGAAATTTTATCACAAAAATTTTTTGCCCACGATGAGATTTGAACTCACGACCTTCTTAATGCCGTTAAGACGCGCTAACCAACTGCGCCACGAGGGCCTGAGTTCAATATCTACTTAAACGTCTTGATCTCTTCAAGTAACAGTTGAAATATACATCTTTATCCGGCAGTTCGGAAATGAATGTGTAAATTAGAATTTTAATTATTTTTAAAATTCTGTTTTTCTCAGCGTAGAAATATCTAAATTGATTTTTCTGCTTCGCGCTGAGTAAATTAATTAGGAAATTTTATCACAAAAATTTGCCCACGATGAGATTTGAACTCACGACCTTCTTAATGCCGTTAAGACGCGCTAACCAACTGCGCCACGAGGGCCTGAGTTCAATATCTACTTAAACGTCTTGATCTCTTCAAGTAACAGTTGAAATATACATCTTTATCCGGCAGTTCGGAAATGAATGTGTAAATTAGAATTTTAATTATTTTTAAAATTCTGTTTTTCTCAGCGTAGAAATATCTAAATTGATTTTTCTGCTTCGCGCTGAGTAAATTAATTAGGAAATTTTATCACAAAAATTTGCCCACGATGAGATTTGAACTCACGACCTTCTTAATGCCGTTAAGACGCGCTAACCAACTGCGCCACGAGGGCCTGAGTTCAATATCTACTTAAACGTCTTGATCTCTTCAAGTAACAGTTGAAATATACATCTTTATCCGGCAGTTCGGAAATGAATGTGTAAATTAGAATTTTAATTATTTTTAAAATTCTGTTTTTCTCAGCGTAGAAATATCTAAATTGATTTTTCTGCTTCGCGCTGAGTAAATTAATTAGGAAATTTTATCACAAAAATTTGCCCACGATGAGATTTGAACTCACGACCTTCTTAATGCCGTTAAGACGCGCTAACCAACTGCGCCACGAGGGCCTGAGTTCAATATCTACTTAAACGTCTTGATCTCTTCAAGTAACAGTTGAAATATACATCTTTATCCGGCAGTTCGGAAATGAATGTGTAAATTAGAATTTTAATTATTTTTAAAATTCTGTTTTTCTCAGCGTAGAAATATCTAAATTGATTTTTCTGCTTCGCGCTGAGTAAATTAATTAGGAAATTTTATCACAAAAATTTGCCCACGATGAGATTTGAACTCACGACCTTCTTAATGCCGTTAAGACGCGCTAACCAACTGCGCCACGAGGGCCTGAGTTCAATATCTACTTAAACGTCTTGATCTCTTCAAGTAACAGTTGAAATATACATCTTTATCCGGCAGTTCGGAAATGAATGTGTAAATTAGAATTTTAATTATTTTTAAAATTCTGTTTTTCTCAGCGTAGAAATATCTAAATTGATTTTTCTGCTTCGCGCTGAGTAAATTAATTAGGAAATTTTATCACAAAAATTTGCCCACGATGAGATTTGAACTCACGACCTTCTTAATGCCGTTAAGACGCGCTAACCAACTGCGCCACGAGGGCCTGAGTTCAATATCTACTTAAACGTCTTGATCTCTTCAAGTAACAGTTGAAATATACATCTTTATCCGGCAGTTCGGAAATGAATGTGTAAATTAGAATTTTAATTATTTTTAAAATTCTGTTTTTCTCAGCGTAGAAATATCTAAATTGATTTTTCTGCTTCGCGCTGAGTAAATTAATTAGGAAATTTTATCACAAAAATTTGCCCACGATGAGATTTGAACTCACGACCTTCTTAATGCCGTTAAGACGCGCTAACCAACTGCGCCACGAGGGCCTGAGTTCAATATCTACTTAAACGTCTTGATCTCTTCAAGTAACAGTTGAAATATACATCTTTATCCGGCAGTTCGGAAATGAATGTGTAAATTAGAATTTTAATTATTTTTAAAATTCTGTTTTTCTCAGCGTAGAAATATCTAAATTGATTTTTCTGCTTCGCGCTGAGTAAATTAATTAGGAAATTTTATCACAAAAATTTGCCCACGATGAGATTTGAACTCACGACCTTCTTAATGCCGTTAAGACGCGCTAACCAACTGCGCCACGAGGGCCTGAGTTCAATATCTACTTAAACGTCTTGATCTCTTCAAGTAACAGTTGAAATATACATCTTTATCCGGCAGTTCGGAAATGAATGTGTAAATTAGAATTTTAATTATTTTTAAAATTCTGTTTTTCTCAGCGTAGAAATATCTAAATTGATTTTTCTGCTTCGCGCTGAGTAAATTAATTAGGAAATTTATCACAAAAATTTGCCCACGATGAGATTTGAACTCACGACCTTCTTAATGCCGTTAAGACGCGCTAACCAACTGCGCCACGAGGGCCTGAGTTCAATATCTACTTAAACGTCTTGATCTCTTCAAGTAACAGTTGAAATATACATCTTTATCCGGCAGTTCGGAAATGAATGTGTAAATTAGAATTTTAATTATTTTTAAAATTCTGTTTTTCTCAGCGTAGAAATATCTAAATTGATTTTTCTGCTTCGCGCTGAGTAAATTAATTAGGAAATTTTATCACAAAAATTTGCCCACGATGAGATTTGAACTCACGACCTTCTTAATGCCGTTAAGACGCGCTAACCAACTGCGCCACGAGGGCCTGAGTTCAATATCTACTTAAACGTCTTGATCTCTTCAAGTAACAGTTGAAATATACATCTTTATCCGGCAGTTCGGAAATGAATGTGTAAATTAGGAATTTTAATTATTTTTAAAATTCTGTTTTTCTCAGCGTAGAAATATCTAAATTGATTTTTCTGCTTCGCGCTGAGTAAATTAATTAGGAAATTTTATCACAAAAATTTGCCCACGATGAGATTTGAACTCACGACCTTCTTAATGCCGTTAAGACGCGCTAACCAACTGCGCCACGAGGGCCTGAGTTCAATATCTACTTAAACGTCTTGATCTCTTCAAGTAACAGTTGAAATATACATCTTTATCCGGCAGTTCGGAAATGAATGTGTAAATTAGAATTTTAATTATTTTTAAAATTCTGTTTTTCTCAGCGTAGAAATATCTAAATTGATTTTTCTGCTTCGCGCTGAGTAAATTAATTAGGAAATTTTATCACAAAATTTGCCCACGATGAGATTTGAACTCACGACCTTCTTG